>OY728137.1:1795451752-1796701752 GCA_963277665.1 Viscum album
TGTCATAAGAAAAAGTTCCCCAAGCACTTGTGGAACAGATTTTGTTCCAGAGACACATACTGTGTAGGAAGGATAAAACCATGGTGATGGTTTTTATATTCACCATAGTCGGTGATCTATTATTCAATGTGAACAATATTTCCTACAATAATAAGTATATGTAAATTATCTAAAATTGATAAGACCAACTAAAAATTCAGTTAATGGATTCCATGTATCAAAGTGAAAAGGGACTTATTATTTTGATTACTACGGTGGGTATTCAAGTGAGTTGATACATGGATGGTAAAAGTTTATTACAAATAAGGATCAATTGGTTTCACCAAGTCATTATGCCTAAATACATTAGAATATTACTTATCAAAGCTAATATTTGTGATCTAATTCTTTATCATTGGATGTCATGACCACCAATCGTGGATGGAGTCTATACGATGCAACTAGAAAGGGATGGTCATGTCAAATAATGTTAACATAGGTTTCAAGTTACTGAAATACAGTTTAGTATTGAAGTAAGCAACATGATCATAGAGTATTCATTTGGAATAAATATTTTCCACGTGTCGAACAACGGTTAGTGGGAGTGCCAAGGTTTTCAAAACAAAGTATGTTCAACAACATATGGTAAACATATGGTCTTCAAGTTAATTAAGGGAAAGATGAAATTTTTTCTTTGGTGATTTAATTAAAGTTATAGGGAACATGATCTACTGAGGTAGATCTATAGGTTTCTTGATCCTAGTCAATCGTATATATAGTGACATTATATTGAAAAATACAAGTTTGAAAAATTCAAGAGATGATTTGTTGCCTATTTCACTGTGAATAATCTCTCCATGTTGACATGTTTGAGACATAGGATAAGATAAATGTGATAAGTTAAATCCATAAATCGAAGTGATAGATCAATCAGGTATGTCATGATATGTACAAGAATTGATATTGCCAAGGTATATTTTAAAGTAGAAAAATATTAGTTTTATCTAAGAGCACTATAAGTGATGCAGTAAAAACTATTCATTTTTTACTTTGAAAAGTACAGAAGATATGTACCTGGTATGTGGAGAAGAAAGGATACTAGTTTTTGGGGATATAAAATAGTATTCCACAGATCAATGTGATCTACTATTTTATTTTGGCTAAAGACGATGGACTATTCAAGATCATATAAGCTAGTGGTAGCCACACCAACTAATACTGAGTACGTTGCAGCTTCTATAGCAGCTAAGAAGTAGTTATTAAATGGAAAGATTTTTTCCAGTTCTTAGAATCACACCAGGTAAGAAAAGTATTATCATAATGTAAATTATGATATTGTTACTAGCCAAGATGTCAAGTTATGATAGTGGACAAGTTAGATATACTCAGGATACCATCTCTTGAGAAGTTTTACTCAATGATACATGGTCACAATATCAGAATATCCACGTAGAAGAATTGTGGAAGACCTAGTAGATAAAGATGTTACTCAGCAGAAACTTGATGTTCATCATATGAGTAGCTAAAAAGTTTGGTTAGAAATTTGGATCTAGTGAAAGTGAGAGTGTTGAAATAGTGGGTTCTCTAAACCAAACTATTCCGTACTTTTGATTACCATATCATGTATACATTTAGTTACACATTATTTCATCTTACCATTATAGTGTATAATTTTAAGTGTCCACTGTTTAAATAGTAATGTCCAAAGATTAAGTGTTGTGTTGAAAGATTATAGCAGATCCCAGGATATAATAATAACCTCTAAATACTATGAAATTAATATTAAATATATGTTATATGGTCTAGATACATTATATTGATTAGAAATAGTAAATGTTTGACTATCATTTTCTAGGGGCTCATAATCGTTAAGAATTCTTCTCACGATGTTTGCACTTGGTGATCTATAGTAGCGAGATCATGAGGACAGACCCGCCAATAGGAACACCAAATGTTTTGGGTGTCATTGGATGTTACAAAATATGATCATGTGTAATGGTATCCTAACTTGAGATCATTTATAGCATATGTCATTTGACCATGTACTTCGATGCAAGACAAAAACCATGATGTTGAAATCGAGGTGAGGTAGTTTGTGTTGGGTGCGTCATTGATGGCACGACATTGGTTTAACTGTCAAGAAATGATTTTTTCTATTTCGGGACATGGAAGTTATATATCTTAGGCCATGTTGATAAGGATGGTAGTACCTTTATAAGACCATGTCCATGGCATTTTGGGTAAATCCATCCAGTTGGATCAACAAACTATAAAGAATGAAAAGGGAGATGACACGTGAGTGCGACCTGATTTATGATATATTAAAGACAAAGAGATTATATTACATAGTACATGCTCATTGGTTGGTTGTAACTGCTGTGAAAATCCTTATCTATTCAAGGGCTATGATGGGTATCTAGAACCTGCTCTTGGTCTGGGAAAACTATTCATTGTTGTCGAGATAAGGGTGTAGAATCCTGTGTTCTGAACCGGACTGAAATACAAAATTTTTTGAACTTTCTCGTTTACTAAACTGGTCATTTTTAAATTTGAGCTTTGAAACTTAATTCCGAGAGTTGGATCACTCCTATGTGATGTTTTTGGTAATGGGTGAAGGACAGAGAAGTTTCCCGTGTGGCTTGAGAAGTTTTGGGAGTACTGGACCCGAAAAAGTTCAAGTTTTAAATAATAGCATAGGGAACAGAGTTTGTACACGATCTGCTAAACCATGTGGCCCACAATAGTAACCGTGTAGCTATATTTGAAAAGGGGAAGTGGCTTAGTGTACGGGATATGCACAGTTTCCTAAACCGTGCACCTAACCCATGTAGGGCATGTCTTTGAGGAAGAATACTTCGCACAGTTTGCACACGATTTGGAAAACCATGCGGGTTATACTGTGCATGACGCCTAGTTTTTAAAATTTGAGTTAATTTAATTAAATTAAAATAAAAATTAAATCTCTTAACCCTCACCCTTTCCCCCTTGAATTGAGACACACCAAGGGTCTACCCTTTAAGCCGTTCACAAAACCGTTCCTCCCTACAAAATCCTCTCAGATCGACTTCTGCCCACCATTTCTTCTAATTCTTAGTCTGAATCTCCTTGGTATGAGACTCCTATATCTTATTATTTCTTTAACAGATTTTCTTTGACCTAATCGGCACCCGGTGAGGTGAAACCAAACCCTAGGTTTTAGGGTTAATGTTTTTCCAGTTTTCTTCGGTTCTTAGGCTTTGTGGATGGTCTCACAGGGCCCTAGGGTTTGAGTTCTGAAAACTGCCACCGAAGGTGAGGCGGTCTGGGTGGTCTCGGTTCGCTCACAACGTCTAGGGGTAAGGTTTATAACTTCTACTTGGTTTCAAACCGCTTTAATGAATATCTTTATGTTTCCTTGACTCCCTTTTATTAAATCGGTAGGGGGTTGAGTTGTTTCTGGTGGTTTCACTTCGTTTTGGTTTTTTGCCGAAGTACACGACTTGGTTCAACCTTGAGGTAGGGTCCCTTTCAAAGTCATCAATGTTTATAAATGCATTAATAAAGTTTATTACTACACTTTTGTTATAAATTAATTGATACAATGATGTGTTATGCTCAATTCCTCTTAAATGTGAATTTATCATGTTTTATGTTTTAAATGCTAAAGACGTAAAATAATTTGTTGATAAACATTATCATGTTTTTGTAATAAAACCCCTCCAAAGGAGGTGCACTGCCTTCAAAATAATAATTATTGGTAAGACCTTGCTTTATTGAATTTTCTTGTTTATAATCTTTATGCTTGATGCTATGTTGAGATATGAAATGCTTAGCACATTAACCTAATGACATTAGAAACACCAAGCTTCCCTTTTTAAAATGATTAAAGGACCAAAGAACCGCCTAAGTGTTTGGTCTAGTTTTGGTTTGAAATTACCCATGTAGGTAACTTCCATTTTTATGGATACTTGGGGCCCTATAAATTAAATTTAAATGTTTTGATAATTGGAATGAGTTGAGTTAAATGAATGGTTAATTATTAGTGATTGAACCTCAAAACAGGTTACTAAATTGTTTTCAAATGTTTTGAATACTAATACAACCTTGGGTGATGTGTGGGTTCCCAAGTAGGAATTCCATGATGGACTCAATAGGTTTTCATGATCATACATTGAGTGATACATGTATTACCACATTGGAATTCCATGAAAGGACCA
Source organism: Viscum album (assembly GCA_963277665.1). NCBI lineage: Eukaryota > Viridiplantae > Streptophyta > Magnoliopsida > Santalales > Viscaceae > Viscum > Viscum album. The sequence continues at coordinate 1,795,455,928 of OY728137.1, forward strand.
TGGTTTAAGAGAAAAGGATTGGTTCCATGTCTATGGAAACCCTTACCATGATAACGGAAGGTAGTGGTGTGGACCTTCCCCTTTAAAAATTCCTTAATGGTTTTTACTAAATGGTTGCAATGTTACTTGACCTTTCCAAGCTATTGAAAGGCAAGGCTTGAACCAATAAATTAATGGTTTTAATGATACTTTTCCTATCCACACTAATGGAAGACAAGGCTTGGACCAATAAATAAATGGTTGCAACTCTACTTGAACTATCCAAACTAATGAAAGGAGTGACTTGAACCAAATGAATTATTATGATTACAATATAAAATAGGAATGGACTGAATCGATCTTTCTTTGGATTTTGAGGGAAGAATACCTTGGGTCTCAGGAACCCCTTTCTGATTCAAGTGTATGGTTTTCTTAGGTTGATAACCACCTAGACTCCAGTTCTTGTCTATTCCTTGGATGCCCGGTATACTACCGTTGGGTCCCTTCTTCTTATAGGATACCTCAAATACACTCCTTGGATCCATCATTGCTAGTAGGTGCCATGGTTAAAACCCATAGGGCCCTCTATTTTCTTATCCCCATTTTACCTTGGTCGATCACCTTGGACTCGGTAGGAGACTTATTATGGAATGCATTGGATTAAGTTCATCGGATTACACTCTTACCACTTATCTAGACTTAGATACTACTGAGTAAGATTTCCATGAGTTTACATTACCTTAGTCATTACCCTGAAACTCCCTCACTGGATATCCTTTCTAGGTTGCCTTGTTACATCTTATAACCTTCACTACTTATACTATTATATGATTTCTTGGATACACTACTTGGGTCCAGCATTGACAAGTAGGTTCCATGGTTAAAGCCCATTAGGCCCGGTCATTGCTTAGCCCCATTTCACCTTGAAAAAATCACTTTGGACTCGGTAGGTGACTTAATCCCATGTGACTTATGAATAAACTTGTAATACTAAATTAATGAATAGATTAAGTCTCCAGACACCAGCTGAGGGCTGAAGCAGGTACTTGGGTATTTAGTTACATTGTATTGCTTACATAATTTACACATGCTTACACCCTGTTTAATTTATATTACACTGTCGGGATTGGGTTAAACACCTATGTTGACGGGATACTGAGATTTATATCTCACACTCTACTCAGGACACCGTTTCACTAGGGTACCCGAGTAGACCTTTCTTGTATGTAGGGCTTTGGACTATGATTATTGATGCTTTCTAGTACCTGTAGTAGGAGAAAAGAACCAAAATAAATATTTGGATGCTCATGGAGACAACATTTGGGATTTTTGTTCTTCTCTTACTTGAGTCCTTAATTTTATTGTATTGAAAATCCTTTTGTAATATTTACTATTTTCCATAATGTATCAAAACCATGTCATGCATTCATCTATTTTATAAACTGGCGTTGGCCACATTGTTTATTTATATAAAATCTGTTTTCTTCTGCTTTGTTAATTATGTATTACGGCTTCCACTGTTGATTATTATTTACTTTGTTATACCACTGTGAAACTCTAATAAGAGGGTATAGTCTCCCTACTAACTATCCTACACCCTCGCTACAAGTTAGTAGCCTCTGGAATATGAGGAGGTTCTCTTGTGGTTCTGTAGAGACCTATCTAGCCACTAACTTAGTGGTGAGCCGAGTTGGGACATTACAAAGTAGTATAAGGGGTGGTTGTTTCTTTTGTATTACTATTTTGGGTTAATAGGCAGGATACTTGGAAAGCATTGGCTCTTGGATAATGGCCATTCTTGGGAATGATCAACCCATGTACAGTAAATGGCCAAGTGACTAGGGCTGTGATTACTGTTTATGCTGTTCAATGTTACAATTGATATGATTTCACCTAGAGTGAATGGTGTACATTCTTTTGCTTATGATTTTTGGAATTTTGGAAATTTTCTTTGGCCTAATATGGGAAGTATGTTTCATTAAATGCACCATGTTAGGCACATATAAATTCACATTCCATGCATATATTCCATGCCATGTAGTTTCACTAGTAGGTTACCTGTTAAGTATGATTCATTGCCTTATTGATATGCCATGCTTCTGTGATTTCATCTTGTTGCTCTATGTTAGCTGCTTGTAATGACATGACATGCTAACTTACATTGATATATGTAATTATAATGGGATCTTGTTTTCAGTTATAAGGTGTATGGGTGGCTTATAGCTGGGAAAAGGTAACCCATGTACCATTATGAAAAGGCTGCAAAAATCAATTATTAAGTGAAGTTGGTTTTGACTAAAGGGAACCAAATTCCAAAGTGCAAAGTGTATAGGCGCTTTGCAGTTTGGTAGATGGCCACCCATATAAATTAGACCATTATTTTTGATTATGATAAATCCTGAACTGACATTGGTATCAATTTATGGGATCCAATTGTCAATCCATAAAGTGTACGGGCGCTTCATGAATTGGGAAATGGCAACTCATATTAAATGAAATGGACCAATGCTTTGTAAAATTCTTATAAGAGTTAGATGTTTACTGTTGATCTAAAATCAAATTTATAGCTTTCAAAATGAAACTGTACCCAAGTAAGTCTGTTGGGGAATGTTTTTATGAGATGACTCGTTTGGGTGTTTAAATTTCAATAATTTATGCGTTTCCTAATGGGTTTCTTTATAGAGAACCTAGGTTGGTTAAAATGGGACCCTCATAGGTCGCATTATCTGCTTAAAAGGAATTTATTTTGATAAGTTTCCTAAAAAATTATAGCATGTCAACTGAAGTGATATGTTTTAAAAAAATGAAGTTTTATAAAACAAGCCTGTTTTTCCCTTGGAGCGTTAGTTAAAATCAAGTACCTTGTGAATTGTTTTGAAAGTGGTACTTTTCAATTTTGATTAAATACTTTGATGATTAAATATTAAATGTGATTAAATATAATAGGATTGTAAATGTAACCTATAGTGTTGACCATGGTTTAAAACCCTCGTGTAAGGGTGGTTCAGGCTTCACTTTGAGTTTCCTTGGAACAAAATTGTGAGAAATTTCTGCAGGCATTATTTTATTTTTATCAATGGTGTTATGATCAGCTTTTGAGCCCAACAACTTTTTTTTGATGCGACCTGGTGTCAGGGTTGAAACTTTTTCTTCTTAAGGGGCTAACCCATGGTAGGTAGCTCCCTTAGAACTTAAATGACTTGTTAGTGCATCAAATTTTCTCACTCTTGGTGTTGTTGGGTGCTGTTATCCCTAGTAGGAATCTTAGTTTTAAAGTGAAACCATTTTTTGGATGGGTGGTCATGTCTTTCTTGACCTTATTATCGGCTCGAGCATCATGTAATTCCATTTTTGAGCTGGTTAGATGTGCCTCAGGCATGGTCGGTTGATTCATAGGTCTTTGACCCTTTATTCTTCTTACTAATGGATGACTAGTTATGGCGTCGTCAAGGAAAATGGTCGTATAAGGCAATATGACTCCAAAATAAATCTTTTTGTATAGTTGAGTACAGTCTCAGGTCATCTCCAAGTAGAGTGACTTGAGAGTTAAAGAATCAGTTCATTCTAATACTTGGCATAGTTTTCAAAAAACTCAGGTGTTTTGGCATGCCAATCTCATTGTTATAATATATCCTACTTTTGAGCGATTAGTTTTCTTTACCTTGAACTAGGACACCCCTAAGGAGGTTAATGTCCTATTGATATGGTTAGTGTGCCCTTCCAAGTATAAATAACACCTAAGGGGACCATTGGGAATTGGCCGGGTTATCTTTAATGTACTTGAGGCTTGCAAGTGTGAAATTGTGTTAGTGATTTCTATACAATATGACCTTGTTTTGGTTCGACTGTTTTACCTTTCAGTTTCTGGGAGTGTTTGAATAGAAACCACATATTAAATCCTCTTAGTGTACTCCTCTTAAGAGATGATCATGTCCCCTATCTTGACATCGTCCTCAATGCACCAAGAGAGTGTCGGTCTTACACCATTCTAAATCATTAAAAGTTGTTGAGCTTGTTGGGGGATCTTCGTCAGTGTTACACTCTAAAGCATGGTTATTATCATGGCTTGGTATGTCCCGAGTGATTCCTGGGCTCCCATGTAGGAATTTCCTATTTGGACTCATAGACTCTAGACGTTTATTTTGAATTGATCTGGCCGCCTAATCCAGACTTCTTCGAGATACGTTGGCCAAATGGCTCGACTCATTCTCTTCTTTTTAGTTGATGTTTACAGTTTTCAGGGGCCATTTTAAATCATGTTTCCAGGTTAAGGAAAGTGTGGTTTCAAGGTCGGAAATGTATTTTGAGAGAAATTTCAAGACAAGTTCTATTAGGTCGATCAGAATTAGACCATTTCCTTTTTAAAAAATTATTCCAGGAGTGTTGTAAGAACACTTAATGTTATGCCTTAAACAAAAATTCCAATGGTGGAGGTACCGTGGCTTGGAATTTTCCCCTTCTTAAGATAAGACCTATGGTGGTGAGAACCATCGATTGAATGTCAATTAATATTATGGGGTGATCATGTACCTATCTAAATGGGCTCATGTAGGCTTTTTTTATGAGTTTAAGTTGAACTTTGAGAATTGGCTCTGGTTGTAAAGGCTAAAGTGCAGAGTGCATTGAAAATTCTTAAGGCGCATTGAGTGAGTAACACATTGAAACTATTTGAATGAATCTTCAAAACCCTTGTAGGTTTTGTGGTGTTTACATTGTCACCGAAGGCTTCTCGGGGATGAGAAGTTTTAAGGTGGGTAGATTTTAGAATATCGTGTTCTGAACCCGACTAAAATACAGAAATTTTTGAACTTCTTCCTTTATTCAACTAGTAGTTTTTAAAACCAATCTTATAAAATTAATTCTGAGGGATGGATCACTCCTAAGTGATGTTTTTTGGCATGGGTGAAGGCTCGATAAGTTTCCCATGTATATCGAGAAGTTTTGGGAGTAAGGGACCGAAAAACATCAAGTTTTAAATGATAGCAGAGGGCGCATGGTTTGCTCATAGTCTGCTAAACTGTGTGGCCCACAACAGTAACCATGTGTCCCTATTTGAAAAGGGGAAGTGGCTTAGTGCACAGGCTACACACAGTTTCCTAAAATATCTGACTAGCCCATGCAGGGCGTGTCTTGGAGTTAGAAGACTCTGCACAATTTGTGCATAGTTTGGAAAACCTTTTGGGTTAAACTGTGTACGACGCCTGGTTTTTAAAATTTGAGTTATTTTAATTGAATCAAATTAAATTAAAATAAAACTTAAATTAATCAAACCTGACCCTCTCTCCATTGAATTTTGATGCACCAAGGGGATCCCCTTTGAGCTGTACATGCAACCCCTACTCCCTATAGACTCCTCTCGGATCAACTTCTACACACTGTTTGTTCTGATTCTCAGTCCGAATCTCCTAGGTATGAGTCTCCTATCTCTTCTTATATCTTTACCAACTTTGCTTCAACCTAATCGAAGCACTATGAGGTGAGACTAAACCCTTGGTTTTGGGGTTAATGTTTTTACTGTTTTCTTTGGTTCTTAGGTTGTGCGGATGGTCTCACAGGGCCTTAGGGTTCGAGTTCTGACAACCACCACCAAAGGTGAGGTGGTTCAGGTGGTCTCAGTTTGATGAAAATGTCTCAGGGTAAGGTTTATAAAATTTCCTTTTTTTTTCTCCCCTTTAATGAAGATATTTATGTGTACTTGACTCTCTTTTATTAAATAAGTAGGGCATTGAGTTTTTCCAGGTGGTTTTACTTCGTTTTGGTTCATCGCTAAAGTATACCGCTTAGTTACACCTAGAGGTAGGGTCCCTTAACAAGTCTTAAATATTTATAAATGCATTAATAATGTTTCTTACTTCAATTTTGTAATAAATTAATTCATACAATGAAGTGTTATGATCAATGCCTCTTAAATGCGAATTTAACATGTTTCATGTTCTAAATACTAAATATGATAAATGATTTGTTGATAAACAATGTCATGTTTTTATAATAAAACCCCTTCTATATGGGTGAAATGCCTTCAATATAAAAATTAGTGGTTATACCTTGCTTTCTTGACTTTTCATGTTTATAATCATTATTTTTGATCTTATATTGAGATACAAAATGCTTAGAACATGGCCCAAATAACATTAGAAACCCTGAGTTTCCCTTTTTAAAATGATTAAGGGACTGAAACACCATCTAAGTATTGTTACAGTTTTGGATTGGAATAACCCATGTAGGTAATTTCCCTTTTTTATAGATACTAAGAGCCCTATAAATGCAATTGACATGTTTTGGTAATTGGAATGAGTTGATTTACATGAATTCTTAATGCTTAATGATTGGACCTCAAAACAGGTTACCAAATTGTTTTCAAATGTTTTGAAATACTAATCAAACCTTGGGTGACATGTGGGCTCCCAAGTAGAAATTCCCTGATGGACTCAATGGGTTTTCATGCTCATATATTGGGAAGTAAATGGATTCCAACATAGGAATTCCATGGATGAACCTAGGTTCTTAAGACAAGGATTTGTGCCAAGTCTCTAGAAACCCATACCATACTAAGATAAGGTAGCGGTGTTGAATTTCCCCTTTAAAAATGACATAATGGGTTTTCACTAAATGGTTTCAATGCTACTTGACCTATCCAAACTAATGAAAGTCAAGGATTGAACCAATCAATGAATGGTTGTAATGCAACTTAGCCAGTCCACACTAATGGAAAACATGGTTTGGACCAATAAATAAATGGTTTCTACTCTACTTGACCTATCCAAACTACTGGATGGAAGTACTTGAACCAAATGAATTATTATGATTATAATATCAAATAGGAATGGACTAACATGATCTCATCTTGGATTCTGAGAGGATAATACCTTGTGTCTCGGGAACCCCATTCCTATTCAAGGGTGCAGTTTTCTTTGGTTGATAACCACCTAGACTCTGATTATTGTCTATTCATTTGATGACCGGTATACTATTGTTGGGTCCCTTCTTCTTACAGGATGCCTCAGATACACTCCTTGGATCCAAAATTGACTAGTAGGTTCTATTGTTAAGGCCCATAGTGACTTTTCTTTTCTTAGACCCATTTTACCTTGGTCGATCACCTTAGACTCGGTATGCAACTTATTGTGGAATGACTTGGATTATACTCAATAGATTAAACTCTTATCCATTAACTGGACTTAGATACTTTTGATTTAGCTTTTTGTGAGTTTACGTTACCTTGGTCGTTACCCTGGAACTCCCTCACATAATATCTTTTACAATTTTCCTTGTTACATCTTGGAACCTTCACTACTTATACTATCACATGTTGCCTTGGATACACTCCTTGGGTCCAGCATTGAAAAGTACAAGCCATGGTTAAAGCCCATAGGGCCTGGTCATTTCAAAGCCCAATTTTACCTTAGAAGAAACTCCTTGGACTCAGTAGGTGACTTACTCACATGTGACTTATGAATAAACTGATAATACTAAATTAATAAACATATTACATGTGTAGACACCAGAGAGGGAGAAAGTAGGTACTTTTATATTTAGTTACATTGTACTACTTATTAAACATACACATGCTTGCCCCCTGTTTAATTTATATTACACTACTAGTATTAGGTTAGACACCGGTGGTGCAGGACTACTGATATTTATATCTCACACACTACTTGGGCCTCCATTCCACTGGGGTACCTGAGTAGACCTTTCTTGTCCATAGGGATTTGAATTTTTCTTTTTGCTGCTTGCTTGTACTTGTAGTAGGAGAAAAGGACCGAGCTGGAGTTCAGGATGCTCGTAGAGATAACCTTTGGGATTTTTGTTCTTCTATTACTTGTGTCCTTCATTATATTGTATTAAAAATCTTGTTGTACTATTTAATATTTTCTGAAATGTATCAATACCATGTCATGAATGAATCTATTATATAAAATGGAATTGGTGGATTTTTTTATTTATATAAAATGTATTTACTCTTCTTTGTAAATTATATATTTATGCTTCTGCAGTTGATTATTATTTACTCTATTATACCACTATGAAACTCTAATAAGAGGGTATAGTCTCCCCACTGACTATCCTACACCCTCACTGCTAGTTAGAAACCTCTATCATATGAGGAGGCGCAGTTGAGGTCATGTGGTGACCAGTCCAGCCACTGTCTTAGTGGTGAGCTGGGTAGGGATGTTTCAAAGGGCGTAAAGGGTCACACAAAATAGTGTATTTGATAATCTACCCTATTCAGTTGAATAGGAGCTTTGGACATGGTGGGCCCCATCACTGGGGTCTGGGATTTGTACAAGGAGATATGATCACCAAGGAATAAATAAATTCATATTATTCAAGTTAAGAATAATGGGAATTTAATTTAATTATTAAATGTATTTACCAGTTTTACGAAAATAAATGAAAAATATTATTTGAAAAAATATTAAAATATTCAAGGTTCATTAATATTTGTGGGAGTAGGATTCAAGTTAATGGATTAATTATTATCATGAAATATATTTTATATATTACAGGAAAGTGATAATAATAATGAATAATATTTACGAATCAGTTTAGAAGTCAAAATATTATTTAATATTGTGTTACGTATTCGGGTGACTGGGTGGAAATATCAGATATTTTCTGAACACTCTATAAATAAAAGAGGAGTGGAGCTTTCCATATACTATTGACTACCTATCTCTCTCATCCTTTATCTCTGATATCTTAGAGAGAGAGGTTCTGTATTTAAGAAGCTTAGATGGACCTCTCTTGATCTCAGGCATCATAAGCAGAGAAATGCAGTGATCATTAGAGTGTCGAAGGAGTCATTGTAGCTCTACACTAGCACCCGGATTACGACGTTAGATGTTCCCACAAATTCCTTGAATCATGTGTGGAAAATCTAGAGGAATCAGACTTCGAATTCTTCAAGTAGTGATCACCAAAGAAGATAAAACATCATGTGTGTCTTCTGACTTAAACCAAGTATTTTATGGTTTTATTTTGTACTTAAAACTCTTTACGCCTGATCCTCAACTTAAACTGGGATGCTATTTTCCGACATCGACAACATTGCATCGATCTTTAGTGAATTTATTTAAAATCACACCTATTTAGGGATTCAACTGCATGCTCGGATCCTATACAGGGGTGTCATTTCCTATATCACATGTTCATCCTAATTTTGGGTTCATCATTTCTAATGTATTTTATTTTTTATGGATTCTTCCTCTATGGTTTTTTGGGAAATTTATATTTCATGCACATACAATTTATGTAGTATGGTGGTTTTATTTTTATTAATGTTAGTTGTTAGTTATGGTATACTGAATTAGATACATGTGTTTTATTGAAATATATCATTATAATAAGGTCACCCATGTGTTTGATATCCCTTTTTATTGCTAGTCACTGACCTCTAAACTTTTATAGGCAGGTGTAGGGAAACACACTATAATGACTATGATTGTTGGGGTATGTTATTGATTTATTTTTTATGATTTTGAATTTAATTTGGTTATATTTTTAATTTATATTTAAATCTTTGGGTATAGGGAGGATAAGAGAACAAGGTTTAGAGTTTGAGCAAGTTGGGATTTTCTCGAAAGGTACCACTGTGTACTTAGTGTGGGGTAATCGATACCCGATAAATGTGGATATGCATTGGAACCCATGGGATGCCATCAGGTACCCAATGGTGGGTGAATGGGTACTTATTAGCCTTTCACATTGTTTTTTAAGAGAGTTATTTCCATTTTTTTATGGTTATAGTATTAGATAAAAAATTTGATTTCCCTTCTTATAGGTAATCATATGATGAATCCCCATAGACCTTAAATCTCTCTTTCTCTCTAAAACATCAATTATTAATTTCTCAACAATTTCAAGTTGAATACATGACATTTAGGTTGCATTACATTTTCCATGGAAAGGGATTCATGGACACTATTGTTTTGTTTTAAATAGACAAAGTTTATCCACATTTACATTCAAATTTCTTATAATTACTTATAGTTCAATGAGTTCCTTGGTTTCTTGTATTCTATGAGGATTTGAGTCTCTATTTGATGAGTGGATTATACTTATATTATAAGGTTGGTAACTTATGGATTATTTTTATGTTTAATAAAGTTTTTATATAAAATTTGTGTATTGTTTTTTTTATTTAATATTTTTTTAATAGTTAATTTCCATGAAAAAAATACTTTTTAAGTTAAAGAATATTTTTAACAATTTATTACATGATGTGCATATTTTATCAAGGTGATTAAATGATGAAATTATTGAAATACATGTGTAAAGTGATGTCTCAATGGGTAATATGATTAGATAAATAATTATTTTAGTGTAAACCTCAATAGGGTAATTAGTAATTAGAAAAAGGATTTGTAAAGGGTATTCATGTGATGTTTTAGTGTGTTAAGTGATATTTATTACTATATTAATTAATATTTTGAATATGTAAAATTTAATGAATTATTATGAAATTTATTCTTGATATTTTTTTTGTATTTTTTTGTATTTATTCTACAATAAAATTATAATTGGGTAAAAATTATTTAATAAAGTGGGATAAACACATTAAGTGAACATGGAGATTTATTTTGGTGTTTTGGTAATTTCTGTTGTGGGAATCATTTGGTATAAAGAGGTTTATGAATACTAAAAATATATTTTAAGTTGAATAAAAGTGATATAAAATAGTGTAAATGGTTACTTAATATTTAATGATTATTTAATTGAATTAAGTAACTAAAAATTGATATTTTTATACATTAAATATTTGATGGAAATTGTGTATTTGACCATGAAAGTGTGTTTGTTATTGTTGGTTTTTATGTGTGATTTTAAAAAATGTTTGAGTTATTTTGATTAAATAACTTTGGTGTCAATTTGATGTTTTTTATAAAAATAGTGTTTATTGAGATGTTTTACTATAATTATTTTGGTTATGAAATGTTCCAAGAAATTGGTCACATGGATGGAGCCTTGGGTTGGGCTAAGACACAAGACATGGATTTTAGAGTCATGTGTTTGACTTGTAATTGATTATGGAATAAGGTTTATATAATTACATGATTTTTGAATATGATATTATAATGAGACATAAGTTTGGATACCATGTTCTATGGTTACCGACATTAGTTGAAGTGGGTATTGAGACTATTTGGGTGATTTATTTTGCACGAGATACAATATTTTCATTACTGAAAATGATTCTATCAAATCATTTAAACATTTAAACTATTTATATATTATCACATTTATACTTCCTGATATTTTAGGGTTTGTAGTCGTTCTACTATAAATTTATTCTCACTTTCTATTCATACATACCTCATGTGCATAAAAACTATGGGAATGATGTTATAGGTAAATGAGATAGGCCTTAGTATGATTCTAGATGACGTTAGGAGACATCTAAGATCATATTTTGTTCATATATAGAGTCATATAGATAGATATAAATATTTTATGTATTTTTCATTTCATTTATACTATTCATACTTTTGTATAAAATCTTTATTTTAGGGTCATGTTTGGATTTTTGACATATATGGGGATTTGTTGGGATATTTTTATAACATGTTGAGAATTTAGAGTTTATTTTTTTACAAATTATTATTATTTAATTCCTTATATTTTTATTTTTGTACATTGTAAAATCATAGGGTAAATAATTCCCTAATTGATATCCTTAGATCCTTAATATTGGTCATCATTCTTTAGTGACCAAGGAGTGCACCTGAGGCCACATGATATTTTTTCTCTATAGAATAGTCATGCGAGGGAGAGACATAACAAACTAGAGTTTTTATACAACATTGTTGAATTTAGGGACACAAAAAGTGTGTGTGCTTGTTCTTGTGATTGATTTTTGATTAAAATTTCAATTAAATAACTGAATTATTTATAAACAAATCAATGTTTCTAGAATTACTTATTAATATTACATCAATTACATGATTTTTTTGAAATTTATTTTATAATTTAAAATTATTATATGGAATTTATTAATTACCTTTTAACCTTATACAAGATATAATGCATGATTTTGTTTTTTTATGTGAAAATTTTGCGGTTGAATGCTAGTCGGTGTGTTTTTAAAGAATTATAGAGCTTAACAAGTGTGTGAATGTGGATTGTGAGAATGAGGTTGAGAATAAACGTTTTTATATGGTTTATATGGAACGTAAATATGATAATAGCCATTTTTTGGGTGAGCGTGTGATTCCATTAGAGAATAAAATCCCTATGAGTCTTTTTAACAGGATCCATAATATTAAAATGGAATTGTCTAAGGAGGTCATGGTGGTCTTTCATGTGATTAAATATTTCAAATAATAAAATCAACAAATACTTAGAGTAGAATCTAGGCCTAATGGAGCTTAAGAATGGTTATAGGGGTTGGATATGATCTTCGAGTTGGCCATTGATACTAAAGGGAAAAAGGTGAAGCTGACCGTTATTTTTCTTGGGGGACAAGCACAGTGCTAGTGGGACTTCTTGATCTAGAAAAAGAGAAGAAAGTGGTTATTATGGGATGAATTCTAAGAAGTATTATTTAAGTATCTCTACCCATAGTTTCTGAGTATGGATAATGGATAAGAATCTATGGAGCTAATGCAGGGGAATATGTATATTCTTTATTATACCTCTAAGTCTATATAGTTTCTCCACTTTGTTATAATATTGTGAGGTGATGATGTTCTTAAAGACCATCGATTCGTGCATGGGATGAAGTTTGAGTTTTGATCAAAGGATCAACTTTTTTCTTTACCTAAAAAGTTCTAAACATGATTATTATAGTATAGGAGCATATCAATGAAACAAAAAGGGAATTAATAGGTTGATATTGTAGCCTTAAGAATATAAAGGGGGATGGACATCACATTGATATTGAGAAATGAAGTGGTCAAGGGAAGACTTTTTCTTCCCCATATTCTATAGGTAGGTCCCTATTATAGTGTTTTCATTAGAGTTGAATATTCCATTCTAGATATGTTTATCCTAGTTAGATGAAATAGTTTCACTCTTATGTCAAGGTGGTAAATCATCATAAATCATGTTAAAAGGAATATAGAAGATATAGGGGCTATGAATTAAATTTTATGCATGTATAATGTTCATGGTATAGATAACTATATTTAAGTGTTATCCTCATTTCATCAGGGGGTATGTTCATGGTGTAGGTATAATTCCTTATAGAGTTGTTCAATGATGAGATATTGTGCTAGGGAGTCATGTGGTCTAATGGAAGGGTAAATTTGTAAGGTCTAGATAGTTTCTTACAATTGAAAAGTTTCCAAAATATGCTGGTGTGGGTTTTTACATAGTTATAGTAATGAATAAAATTACCTATACTATTGCTAATATGCTATTTTTTTATTCACAATTCACATTATTATATATATATTTATTTATAAACTAGGTTTTTAATTGAGGTTATATTTTGAATTTTATCAATGAATACTCTATAGGGAAGAAGAGAAGAGCATATCTTGATATGTGTATCTTATTCCATTAATATATGTTGTTATGGAAACATTTTAGATTTATTTATATCATATATGAAGGAATCTTATATGATTATTAGGATGATTTTGTAATAAATATTTCAAGAATATAATTTACACTATATAAATTCATTTTTTATTCCCCTTGACGAATTATATTTTATTCTATGAGAATGGGAGTGTCATACCAGTGGGTCTAGTTATTACTTGGTGTAACTAAGTAGGATTAAAAATATTGTAGCAAATATTATTCACTATTTAGTGGATTGAAATTTCTATGTTTTTTCCCTTCCATGGTTTGTGGGTATCGGGATGTATTTCTTAATAATTTTTAAGGTTTCCCTTAGATAGGGATGCCATGTTTATAATTGACTTAGTACCTGGTACAAATCTTGTCTCAATACCTCCTTATCATATGGAACTAGCTGAGATTGTGGAAATAAAGAATATATTGTAAGATCTTGAATCCAAAAGATTCATTGGATTTAGTGTGTCTCCATGGGGTGATCCTATGATTTTATATTTTAATGTTTATCAATAATTTCAATTATTTTCTGATTATCATAAGTTTAATCAAGTTACCATTAATAATTGGTATCCTTTTCTATATACTGATGAAATGTTCAATTAGTTTAAAGGATATCAATGGTTTTTAATAATTGATCTCTAATTAGGTTATCATCACCTGAATATGAAATCGAAATAAGTTCATAAGATATAATTTCTATTACAACATAGCCATTTTCATTTTTTAGTGATTCCATTTGAGGTAAAAAATACACCAACTATATTGATGGCCCTATTTAATTTTTTTCCATTTTTTTCATACATTAAGGATTTTATTCATCAAGTATATATTTATATTCCCATTATGTATTGTGGAGCATGGTGAATATATAGAAATTTTTATAGATACATTGAGAGATCACCACACATTTACCAAGATGTCAAGTATTAATTATGAATATAAGTAGTAAATTTTAACAGAAATTTCAAATATTAAATAAGGATATCAATTGATCCTAATAAAGTGGTAGCTGTGATGACATGTGAAATTACCAAAATATCTTTGAGATTCATATTTTCATTGCTATTGTGGGACATTATCATTGATTCAACCATAAATTATCTTGTATAGCGACATCAATGAATATATTGACTAGGAAAGAAGTAATGTTTTATTAGGATGATAAATATGAGTCTAAATTTCAGGAGTTGAATAAACGGTTCACATTAACACTAATTCTCATCTTTCCTTAACCAAGGAATCATAATTAAGTATATTGTGATTCCACTTGTGTGGGATTAGGATGTGTGCTGATATAGAAAGGTAGAGAGGTGTAATATGGTTCTCAAATACTTAATTTGTATATAAATAATTATCCAACATATGATATTGAGTTGGATATGGTTGTGTATGTGATTAATATTTTGCATCATTATCCATTTGATGAGAAGTTTGTGGTATTCACCAACCTTAAGAGTATGAAGCATATATTCTATAATAATTATTTAAATATGTGAAATAATATATTGATTAAATATCTCCATTGATTTTATTTTGAGTTGATATATAATCAAAATAAATGGAATTTTATTTCCAATGATTTGAGTAGGAAATACCTAGTGGATGTCATTTGGGAATCTAAATAAAAGTGGGAGTTAATTCTATTTTTATCCATTAAACATCTAGATATGTCATAGGAGGAAGGTTATATTGTTTATGAACCTTTTAGTATCAATTAATATTAACTAAATTGAGTTAAGTAATGGTAGGGTTTATATTATAAGTGTTATTTTTAAAAATAATAGTCATATGGTATAGATAAGATACCAAGGTATGCACTAGGTGGTGGTTCTATCTTTTATTTCCATGGGAGAATTTATTTATTGATATATTATTGAGATGAAGTGATGAATGATTTTTATATTTCATAGTGGTAATTTTATATATGATTTAAAAAGATGTACCATAGAGGTCTATAAAATTTTTGATGGCCAAGTATGAAGTAGGGAATGTCTTGTTTTTTTAATATGTTTTCCTTTTCAACTGGTGAAAGATGAACGTCCAAGTATAGTACAAAATATTTAGTCATTATACATTCTAGAGTGGAAATGGGATGACTTCACTATGAATTTCATGATAGGATTTCTAAGATCATAAAAAGGGAAGGATGAATTTTTAGTTATTATTGATTGGTTAACTAAAGATTTCCATTTTCATTCATTTAGGGAGATTTTGATAATTGATGAGCCTATGAAGATTTATGTTTGAGAAATTTAGAGGCTTCATGCGATACCTATTTTCATTATGTCAAATCATGATGAAATATTACCACATCTATTTTTTGAAAATCTTAAAAAAACTTTCAGTTCTGAAGTGTGGTTGAGAAAATGATTTTTTATTTATACTATTCATATTCATAAGAAAATACTTTGTTTATGTATTATTGATTTTGGAGGTGTGTGGGAAGATCGTGTTTATTTGGTGGATTTTGTTTTAAGAAACACATTAAAATATATAATTATATGGACCCATTAGATACATTATATAAAATTCCATGTTGTTTTCTTTTGTATTAGATAGAAGCTGGTGAGGAATATTTATTTAGGCCATGATTTTTTGAAGAGAATTCTAATCATGTATAAATAAAAAAGGTCAAATATGGATTAGAGTTGGTATAAGTCATATGATGATTGAATACATCATTAAATTGAGTTTTATGTTGAAAATTATGTTTTTCTATTTGTCTCTCCCCAATTGAGACATTGGAGTACTGGGAAGCAGGGGAAGTTGAATGAGTGGTTTGTTTGGTCATATGAGATTTTAGAGAGGATTATAAAGATTACTTATCAATTGGTGTATTTTTTGAATTTTATTTATAATAATTTTAGCTTTCATTCTTAAATACTAATTAAATTTGGATATAATCCGTCTCATATTTTTTAGCGGTATAATGTGGGGTTAGAGGCGGAAGCATATTTCATTGAGAGACTATTACAAATTTTGATCATAGTTTGAAGCGGTTGCGGTGAAAAATCATACAAATTTTATTTGATCTATGGAAATATGAACATGTATAGGTTTATTATTAGGATCATGAAGTTTAAATGAGGTATCAATGGATATTTTTTTTCATTAGTGATTCTCGATGATGATTCTCGAAGATGAGAAACCCTACAGTGAAGAGTTTTTAATTTTCCTAGATATTGAGGTATTTAGTTATTTTTTCTTTATTTTTTAGGTTTATATTGATTTGGTTTTTAGTATTGTTGTAAGGGGAGGTTAATGAAAGGGTTTTGATCTATTTTTAGATGGGATTTTTATAATAAGTACTACTAGCTACCCATTGTGGGGTACCAAGTACCCGGTGGAGGTGGAAATGAGGTAAAACACTTGGGATTCCATTTGGTCCCTATTGTAGGTGATGGGGTACCCCATTACCTATTGTGTGATTTTTTAATATGATAATTTCTATATTTTCATGGTCACGGGATTATATCCAAAATCTATTTTCCCTATTTTTTTCTAATGGATCATTTGACCCATCTCATTTTCTATAATATCTCTCTTTACCTCTCAAACATCAAGGATCAATTTCTTCTCCATTTTAAGTGGAATTTGTGATCTGTTGGAAGAATTTGATTTATCTTGTTAAGGGATTTTGGGACCCTACATTTTTATCAAAATGAAATAAGGCTTTATTGTTTCCACAATATAATTTCATATCTTTCCTTATAGTTCAATGATTTCCTTTATTTATTGAGATCTATTTCATGAGTAGATTGTGATTCTATCATAAGGTAGGTGACCTATATCTTCTTTTTGTGTTTAATAATGTGATTAAATATGATTTTTATGCTATTTTATGATTTAATAATTTTCAATGTTAATTGGTATGGAAAATTATCTCTAAAGTTGAAGAATAATTTTTCATGATTTATTATGTGATGTGCAAATTTTATAAAGTATATTAAGTGCTAAAATTCAGAACATATATGTGTAAAGTGAGGTATTAAAGTGTAATATGATTAGATAAAATTTTATTTCTATTTAATCATTAATATAATAATTAGTGATTATAAATATAGGTTTAAAAATTCAGTTAAGTGATGTTTTTTTGTGTTACATGTAATTCAATGTTATATTATTTTATATTTTGAATATGTTATTTTTAATGAATTATTGTAAAATTTATGTTTGGTGTTATGTGTGTTTTTTTCATAATAACTAATATAAGTAATCTACAATAGGGTTAAGCTTATTTAGTAAGGGTGTCTAAAGACACAATATAATCTAAGATAGTTATTTAGGTGTAATTTTTTTGGGGAAATAATGTGGTATGGTGGAGTGCGTTCTTGTTGGAAATTACTTTTAAAGTAAATAAAATTGATATAAAAATGGTAAGTGGTTATTTATAATTAATGTAATTTTTAATTTATTATAGTTTTTATAAATGGTTATTTTTTCACATTAAATTCTACATGGGAATTATATATTTGACCATGAATGTGTGCTTGTGATTAATGGAGTTTTCATGTGATTTTATAAAAGTTTTTACGTTTTTCTTGTGGAATAACATAGGGAAAATTGTGATGTGTTCTACATAAATTAAATTAAATCTTAATATGATTTATACTAACTCTCTTGGTTGTGAAAATTTCCATGAAGTTGATCAGTTTCAAGGAACCCTGGGCCAGGCTAAGATATTTAACATGGATATGAGATCCTTTTTTTATCTTATCCTTAAGTAAGACTTGGGGACTATATTATACCATATGTTTCAATTGGACTTGACTTAGGATCTATGATTATGTGATTACCTGATATGGAATATGAAATGACAATGAGACATGTGTTTTGATATCAAGTTTTATGGTTAGCGGCATCGGATGAAACATGTATTGGGTCTGTTTTGGTTACTTGGTTTGGAATTGATTCTTTATTTGAATTGATAAAAATAATTTTGTTAAATCAATTAAATAAATAAAATATTTATATTTTATAATATTTAAACTCCATAGGATATATAGTGTTTTATTGGTTTCTACTTGGAATTTATTCCAAATATTTGTACATACATACCTCATGTGCATATAAACTAAATGCATGATATTGTAGATAAAGGAAAAAAATCCTTAGTTATAATAGATCATACATAAATTAACCCATATTTACATGATTTTGTAGGATGTATTTTATTTCCCTAAATTCCCATGACCAATTAGTTTAGTGTTTTATATAATTATTTTAACCATTAAATTAAAAAGTATATACTTCCATACAATGTATATTTCTTCCACAAAAATAGGTTCTTAAATTGGATCTCATGTTTCATTTATGTCACACTTCCTTCATTAAATAAAATACTATATAAATGAGAGATTAACCTTTTTAGAGTTCCTAAACATCCTTTAATCATATAAAGTCAGTTGAAAACATGGTATGATAAAATAAAGATCATAAATAAATATAAAAATAAAGGAAACTCATTAGTCCATTAATAAAAATGAAATCCTACGAGAAAGTTTTTCTTTTTTACATAATAAACTATGATTTTAGATAATAACTTACCTAATCTTGAAATAAAATTCATTTACCATATATTTTCATAACACATATTTCTAATAAGTATAATGGAAAACTATATAATCATCAAGGTTACATGGTATATCATATTCATATCACTCTTACAATAAACCCTACTATTACTCTTACTATGAAATAATAACACTAGTAAATAAATACATAATTTTTTTATAGGATCAATAATTACCTAATGAATTAGAGGGATATATTTGACCCAATAATAATAATAATAATAATATATAATCTATAATAATGATAACATTAATAAAACACATAAAGAATCGTAACATCATAAAAAAACTCAAAAAAAAAACAATAGAATAAACACTTATAGTTATTAAATAATAATAAAATATCATTTTCTTTGATAACTATTTGACATGAAGAAAATTAAATAAAAAATGGGAATTTAATTTACATTATAAAGCCATGAAAACTTGAAAAGAAATATTCATACAAAATAATAGATATAATGGTGGGAAATGGAGAGAAAACAAAAAATAACTTCAAAAAAATTCTTTTCACCTTTACAAAGAAAGGCCAAAATGACGCGTACAAAAAATGTAAAAAGATTAAATTTTAAAAATTTATAAATAAAGTAAAATAATACATAAAATGAATTTAACAAATAATTTATGTTTATATAGGGAAAATCTTTAATGAATATGTATATGGAGTAATTTTAGTTGAATGAAAAACTTTTTAACATTTAAAATAAGGTTTAAAAGAAGAAACACTTAACTCAAGTCTTGAATCGCCTCATACGCCCTTTACTATCCAAAGTATAAAAATTCTATTATTTAATTATTTTATTAAGATCCATTTTAATTTTAATTACCTCATTTTTATTATTTTTATTTTATTTATTATCATGTTACTTTTATTTATTTAATTCATACAGTTCACATTGGCAGTTTTGGGGATGTTCGGTTCATAATACCCAAAATAGATTCTGTTTCCTAGTAAAAGTAATTTTTTTTCAACGGTTACATATTTTATAAATGTTTTAGGTTATATGGTTTATATAAATATATAAACAAATAAAATCAATAATCCATGATATAGTTATTTTTCTATGAATCCTTTTAGATAATCTTATTGTTTGATGGTTTTAAATAACCATAATTTTTCACTTTTAATTACATTGTTATGATGGATATTTCAACATTAAATAATCATGAAAAAATATTGATCCATAATTAATAATATTACATGTATTTATATTTTCTTATTCATTTGTGATTTAAGCAGTTTTACATCCTTCATGTAGGTAGTAAAACTTACCCAAAAAAGAACATGTTATAATGACCGAATGAGTTAGAATATATTATTGTATAGTAATAATATCACTTTTACAGTAGCATAATGATCTAAGAAACAATTTATTAAATTTATAAATCATATTTAATAAGATTTATAATAATAATATAAATGAAAAATATTTGTAATAAGTTTTAACTTTCAAAGTGTATTGATGTGATCATTTTATGAAGTTAAGTTTTACGATGAAAATTTATTATTTATAGTTTTTATATAATGAAAAAATTATACTTATATAATCTATATAATTTCATAAATATCATATTTATTCATTAAATTCATTTTTATAACCATCAATGTAATACAATGGTAAAAAATGAAATACATCGTTCAAGGAGGATATAGTCCACACATAACACAAGAAACATTTCCATTTTCCAATAGATGGAAGAAATGAATATAATGGTTTTTATATAAAAATATTATCAATTCATTAAAATGATGATACTTATGTAATTTTATCATCATGGTTATAATATATTTATTGGAGGTGGAAGAAGAAATAACTTGAAAGAACATGGTTAAGACAATCACCTCTTACTTGGATATCCTCCATTAAGAATCTTATTAATTTTCCATAGATTGGTATTTTGGGAATACATGAACCTCTAGGAATTGGGAAAGATACTTGGGGAGGTATTATTTCATGTATTAGTCTAGATAATGCGCTTAAGGTTCATATAGAACCAAGGTAGTGAATGGATCCTTTTATAAGTGAGAGTAGTGTAACTCTTGTAAATACTTATTTTCTTAATATATAATTAATGTCATAAAAATGAAAGTGGGAAAAAAATAGAATAATTTATAATAAAGGATAAAGGATTTTATTAATAAAATAATATAATAAAATTAATTTGATTTTTTTGATATTTGTGGTCATATGTATTAGTTTAACCATTTACTAGATTTAACCTTAACCACGATGGAAAAATTATTTCCAAGGTAAATTATTTTTATGAATAAAAATTAAATTGACCATATTAACAAATATAAATATTATGATTAAAAATGTGAAAACCATTTTAATATATTCAATTTCTATAGGTGGTAAATATTAATTCTAATAAAATTATTCTTAACATAACAAAAAAAATTAAAAAAAAATCCCTTTTATGAAAAAAATGTATCTACTCCAAAATAATGTATATTATTGGTTACCATGAAATTTATAAGTATATGTTTAAAAAATATAGTTTTTTTAATTTAAAATAAATATAATGCATAAAATATTGATTTTGAATAATTAATTAAAGAAAAATTACCAAAATAGTGATTTATTAGAATAAAATTTAACTTAGGTTCCCAAAAGTAAAAAATAGATGTCTAAATTAAAAATATTAATTTTATATTTATTAATTTTATCCTTAAATTATTTTTTGTTAGTGAAAAAATTTTCTTATATTTTTAAGGCATTATTATATCGTAATGATGTCATAAAATGTATGGTATTTGTAAAAACATTAGTTTTTACTATTTATACAAAAATCAACCTTCTTAAAAAAATTACAAAAATTAAACCTAAACTATTGTTTATATACTGAATCCAAAATTAAATTTATTTTTATCAACATAAAATTCAAAAAATTCATTATTAAAAATACATGGATCATCACATTAGGAGCATGGGAGATGATGTCAGGAGTTATATGAGAATAATTTTTTTCACACATGGGTTCCTGTGGAGGGATACACACATTTAATTATATTTTTTATTTTATTTATATTATTCATGAATTAATACTTGATAATTTTTAAGTTCGTGTTTTAATATATGACATATATGTTATTTTTTGTGATGTTTTTATGACATGTTCAATGTGTTTTTATTATTTTAGGTTACTTATTATTATTATGTTTCTTATCTTGGTTTTTTATATGATAAAACCTTATATGGTAAATCTATCATTAAGTTATATCCTTAGACCCTCAATTCTATTCTATAACATCTAATGATCAGGTAGTGCAACTGTGGCCATGTCTTGGTTTACCTTAGTGGCATGGTCATGATGAAGTGGGACATTACCCACACTTGAAAAAACTTTCAGATTAGAATGGGAACTAGTGGATTAGGGCAGATAAGAGTGGTATTATAGAAGTTCATTAATATGTATAGAGTTTATATTTAAGATACTTGTGATAGTTGTTTTAATAAATTTAGGTTATTAGTGTTAATGGGAATTTATTTTGGTTTTTAGATAGTGGAACCCAATATAGGTATGATATCCAATGTATCCTTTCCCTAAAACTCTCCTAATATGTTAATTGGATTAGAAATATAAGGAATTTTTTCTAGGGTAAAAAATAAATGGTACATGTATCACATAGCATGTATGTCTTGAATAATTCTTGTTTCCTTCTCTGTTCAGCTCAAATAGATAGGATTTAATAACCTTTGGTTAATCTTAATGACTATATTATTTCATCCCACAAATAGATAAAATTTATTTTTAGGCATGGTCAATAAAATAACATTCGAGTGTCACAACCTCTAATCATTAATTAGTTGGGAAATGATACATTGACCGAGGGATGTAATCAGTATGTATCTCTACCATGTTAGTATATAGTATATCCACTACCTTTTGCGTAGAGAGAATACCCCCACCCATGAATTAGATGATAGTTTCCCTTGAGTAGGATGATACTACATATAGGATTGTCATGCTCTATGTGTTTTATTATAAGTGTCCTAATAGGTTTCAAGTTGACCCTGATTCTAAAGTTATAGATGATTGGATAGAGTTAGACATCTATGTTTTTTATAGTTTAGACATTGACAAACTAAATTATAGTTCTTTAATAAAGAATCATTTATTTCCTAGTAAACCAATGGTGTACACTAAATACACAGACTCATAATAAGGAAACCTTACCATGGTTAGAGTTTGAATATTTATTCAAATATAAGTTCTATATGGTGGTGTGAAGAATGGTATGAGTCCAAGAGCTTTTGAATATTTCTCAAGAAAATATGACCATATAAAAATTATGTGTTGAGGTTCATAGACCTCATGAGTTACACATTGTATATGATTCAGAATTAATTTCTACATACTTGGAAGCTTAAGTGAGTACCATATAAAGTTATTTAGGATGAAGTTGTACCTTTATGCATTCCCACAAATGATAGAACTTTAGAGAGAGTATCGGTGATTGAGAGATACCTAGAAGAGATTTAATTTTGTAAAATAGAATATTAAGGACTCCCCATGGAAGATTCATCATTCGTAACTGGTCAATGATAATTTTTCAGATCATTTCATCATAGGCAGTCACATTTATGATCCTAGTTTATTGAACTAGTAGTATAAGGATTCCATAGTGGATCCAATCTATTAGGTTTCAAGACTTTATATTATTAGGGAAGTAAAATCCACATTTATCATGTTTGATTGACCATGTGAGTAACTAAGAGTATCCAAGGTATTAATATAGATTAACCTCTATATTATAGGATGTATTAAGTTTTTGGACCTCCCCATGATGGAAAAGGTGGAATCGTAGGTGTAAAGTTTTTTAGATAAGTTGGTGATGCAAGGGGAGAAACTATATGTGGATAATGCTTTGACCCATATCCATCACCACCTCTAGGTTTTACATTACAAGTGAAGGGTATTGGTGGTTAGGGATACAAACAAATGAATTCTATAGAGGCATATGATTAGGAAAACATAAAGATTGTTCAATATAATATTTATTCATTTTCAACACTAGCACTCATACTTTTCAACACTATAATGATATGTCTATTTATTATTGAAAAATTAGTCTAAGAGTTATGAATACCAATATAACCCATAACGGGACTTCTCTATATAAATACTTCTACATTAATCGATCACCATATTTCCCATATTTTCCATAAGTGTTAGATTTCTTAGAAAAGATAAGGGTTTTCATGGGATCTCATCATGAATGAGATAATAATATATGGCATCATTATTGGTATAGAATGGTTATCTATAGCCTAATACCATGTGATTTGATATCACCACATGATTATGTGTTTTATTGTAAATTATCGAAGGTTTACCATTACTGGTGAGAGATTCCATTTGGTGAAATGAGTAGGTATAACCCTCAATAATTTATAGATGATTTCCCACTAGTTGACATGATTGGATATATGTAATGTTCTTGCTTCAAAGGATCATCTTATTATTATTATGAAGGACCGAAAAATAAATTTTCTAGAGGAGGTCTCAGGGTTTCTTTCTCTTTTGGAGGTCAACTGTAGCATTGACCTATATATCAATACTAAAATAATATCTTTTATGATTTATTGAATAGGTAAGGATGATATTAGGTGGATTTATGTGAATTAAGAATCCCTTTTTGGGATAAGGTCCCATTAGACCCAGTAAATTCCCTTGAGTATCTCCTATTATATTAATCAAGAAGGTGGAAAGGGGTTTGATGAATTGTGTTGAGTATTACTACCTAAAAAAGGGTACAATCAATGATAAATAAAGTTTACAAAGGATAAAATGCCCCTTAGAACATCTAAAGAAAGAAAAGTAGTTTTAAAATATTAACATAAAGTATGAATATTATCATTCATGGATAAAATCTAATGATGATGGCGCTGCCCTTGGACTATTGGGACCATCGGGGTGTATAGGCATATTCCATACTCATCACGAATTTGTAAAAGGTTGTTTCCATCACTATATTGGGCTGGGTATTGCATATGAAGCAGAATTGTGGGATATTATTTATGATGTTAAGTATGATGTCTATCATGGTTGGAATCTTATATGGATTAAATCAGACTATGAGCTCACTGGGAATGATCTCACATTAACAACCATCAATGTACCATGTATAATTATACCTTATTGGATTCACTATCTTGTTTAGGCCAAGCATCTCAAATTGAAATATTCTCACGATTATAGAGAATAAATCCAAGTGGCAGACACACTTTTAAAGAGGTCCATTAATGAGATGAGTTCTATGTGGTCTTTTAGGACTCCATGTTATTTTTTACTTTTGGTGGATGTTGATATGTGGGTTGTGGTTCATTCCCACCTTTGTAAACCTCCTTTCAAATCTTGACCTTGTAATTTATTTTACTTTAATAATTTTTGGGGATGACTTGTCTAGATCCTATAATTTCTTGGTATGAATATTATCTTTCTTAGGTTTATGATTATTACATACTAAATATGGAACTTAAGTGTCTATTGGAAGAAATTAGTTCCTAGTGATTCCCTTTAGAGTGATGAGTTCCGTTATTGTGCTTGAGGTACTCATGAATTATATCATCCAACCTTCCTTGGACGAGTTTATAGTGGTTTTCATAGATGATATCTTCATGTTTTATATGTTAAAGGAAATAATGTAGGGAATATGAGGTCAGTCTTAGAAATTACTTGAGATAAATGATTATATGGTACACTCTTGAAGATAATACTTTGAATTCATGAAGTTAGGGAATCCCATATAATAGGAAAGATTAGCTATCAAACATATAAAGAAGAAGTCTCTAATATCTTGGGATCCACTTAATTTTTTTCATGGTGTATAGTGGATGTGTGTGGATCGAAACCTTAGTAAGAAATATAGATCTTGGTTAGTAGTGGAGGTATCTATGTATTAGAACATTATGGAGAAACTATCCTGAGTGTAATTAGTCAATGTGGAAAAAGGATATGTACCCAACCTTTATTCAATAATAGTGTCCCTAAAACATCGTCACTAACCGAGGGAGGATAATCTATGACTCATTGGTTGTGAATTTATGTATAAATATATATTATCAAGTGATTCACTAGGAGGAATGTTTAATGGGGGGGGGATCCCATCATATTATAAAAGAGGAAAATGGTTCCGGTTGGGTTGTGTGTGGAGGTGTTGATAGAGTTTAAAAATACACCCTTGGAAGTATATCTAGGTGTTATAAAGAGGTACAAGGATCTTCGACACGATTATTGATGGGAATACATGGAGTGATGTTTTTTCAAAGTACATGTCACAGTACCCCATATATTATAATTTTAAAATTGAGAACCAAAACCCAAAATGTTATAACTGTGTTCTTGTATTAAAAGAGAGATTGAATGATAAAATTATATTAATGGAGTTCACGTGCAATAAAATATACCACTCCCATATTGAAATGACACATTCCAATGATCAGTATGGGAGACCTTGTATGTCATCCCCTTTTTGGTTTAGAGATTAGTGAGTTATTTTTTATGATCCAAAGTTTGTGTGGTTGATGATGGAGATGGTTTAGGTGATATGAGGGAATATAAGAATAACTTGAAGCCTTCAAAATCCCCACATAAACTAAATATTGAAAAAATTAGTGTTCAAGAAATAAGATATTGTGTTCCTAAAACCCCTTTAATGAAATAATTTTAGGATAATTAAAAAGGGGAGAAATATTTCCCTAATATCCATTAATACTTTTTAAATCATATATAGGGTAGGTGGGTTACTCACTTGGTGGTGTTACCTCACCGTAGAACTAGTTACATAATGAATTTTTCATATAAAAAATGAGGATGTATGTGTATGATATATCATGGATTAGTTAGTAGGGTGAGTTGAATTTCAAGCATTAAACCACATTTATAGAGTACCAACTGGCAATAATGGAAAGAAATGAGAATACCCTTTAGGGAAACGAGATACCATTGGTGCACATCTTATAGCTACATTGGAATCTTTATGAGAGCTTATGGAAGTGTGTGAATCAAATAAAGAACTTAAACTCATTACCTTTTCTAATGAATTGTCCATTTTAAAAAAAAAATACTTTATGTTAAAGAGGATGTATTGGCCTAGATTTTTCATTTATAACATTAACATATTTTAAGCAATATTTTAATAAGTGTTCATGTTTCCAAATTAATTTTATGGTGTTACAACCCCTTAGAAAATATTTATTAAATTAAATATATTATTTGTATCCCATGTGAATGAATGGGATTAATCATCCTTATTGTGAATAACCCAAATTACTAAAACATTAATATTATATATTATTATAAAAATATTAATTATATAACATAACAATCCATGATATAATCAATTAGTTTTAGTGCCTTTGGAAGCATGGTCACATAAAATACTGGTTCATAGATGAGTTATATCATCTTCCACTAAGTTATTCATATTTTGAACCCTTTATATATAAATCATACATAATTAATATCTTTATAACCTAGGTAAAGAAAATATAAGAATGGTTGAGATTAGATTCTCAATAAGGATAAAAATGGAGATACATAAGCATAATATGAACATAAGGGTAAGGAAACACGAGCATACATATAAAAACCATACCATATATATAAAAGATCATAATCTTGAGTAACAGTATAAATAATGGAAGTTAATATAACATTAATCATATGTAAATAAATAACATGATCTATGAGAGCATAATACTGGAATAAGAAATAGATTTGTGCCATACACATAAGCAAAGAAAATCCTATGTCAAAGATACCCACCAAGGCATTAAAAACATTATTGGCTTGGTCTAACCACCTATGTACCTAATTAGATCTTGGTATGACCTCCCTTTTACCCTCTTTAGTGCATGGGATAACCTATTGTGTTACCTTGTATCTTATATAACATTAATCTCTAACAAATGCATTGGAGGGAGATATAGTCCCCACCCATCACAAAACGAAAACCATATATCTGTGTGACCAAAGATCATAAAATATTCATTTTATCATAAACCATGAAATTAAATGGGTTTCCTAAACATTTCATCATATTTAAATAGATGGAAAAGTGTCAGGTTTCATAATCATTTCATCATAGCATAAACTGTGAAAATAAGAGGGTTTCATAATCATCTTATCTTGGTATAACCAATGGAATGGAAACAAGTTTCATAAAAATAATTCCATCCAAACATAAACCATTTAGATAAATAATATTAATGGTAACATTGGATAATATCCCTAATAGGAAATAGGTAACACTGCTGGATTTTATCTTATATGAAAAATAATTTTGAAATATCGTTTAAAATATTTCTTGAGGAAAGTATCATTTAAACTTTGAAAAATTATTTTTAAAACGTAAAAAATATTGAAATATTTTTTATTCGAAAAAAAATGTGAAAAAATATAAAGGAATATTTGAAGAAATTATTGTCTTTGACATCAGTAGATTATGTTTATTCCATACATGTAAATACACAAATTATTTTCAAATTTTTAGAAAAATAAAGATGAGAATTGTTTGGATAACGACAAGAAGATTTCATTAATTTTTTAAAAAATGAAACCATGGGTAAAAATTTATTTTAAAAGTCATAATAATGCAATAATTGTATTTTAGAAAAAAAGTTTTTTTTGAAGAAAATAGATTTCAAACTGAAGAGAGAAATATAGTTAGATTTTCTTAGAAAAACATTTTCTTAATTATTTAAACTACTAATAAGTAGAAAATGGAACCACTACTTGAAGATATAATGATTAACCAGATGATAATATTTTTTTATAATTCTTGAGAGTTATATCATGATATTTTATAATTGGAGACTTAATCATAAATAGTCCCAATAAATGATGAGATTGCAACATAAAATTATTACCAATTTGGTACCTTTGAATTTTTAGCCACATGAAAGAATAAAATTAATTGAAACTTAAAATATACATAAAATAAATATATTAATGATATAACATGTCAAAGGTTAATTATATACACATCATTGAAGAAGATTGGTGCATAACAGAACTTATGTCCCAAAGATGGAAAATTGAGAAAAAAATCACTTTTTTATTTGTTATCTTTTGAATCCGAAACCACATGAAAGAGATATGATAAAATTAATATTAAAAACCCATATTTTTAGGATATTATTTATAATAAAAATTAATTATAATTATATACACAATATAAAATAAATATATGGTTAATGTGGCATGTATTTCATGGAAGTAAAAAATGAGATGAAAATCCTTTACCTTAAGCTTCGACTTCCATCATACCAGTTAAAAACTCTAATATAATAAATATATGTTTATTATAAATATATTATAGAACCATATTAATATATATATTACACCATATGTTATTTTCTTATGACATTTTATTACCCATTTATTAACAATTTCATGTTAAAGTTACGTTTTGGGTAATAACTACTTAGTTTTTCGCATGTGTTTTGATTTTTTTTATGTTTGTTACTATTAATTTGATCACGATTACATAATATTTAGAATGGTAACTGTGATATAAAAATTATAAATATTCATTATATATTTATTTATAATAATCCATAAAATTTAGTGAAAGAAACTGAAATACACCGTTCATGGAGATGGTTTGCCACACGTAAACATGAATGCTATTTTGATCTTCTTGTTGGATTGAAATAATGAAAATTAAATGATATATATATATATATTATCATTCCATAATAAATTTTATGTCATATAAATCACATATTTTTATTAAACCCATCATTAATACATTCCAGGTAAAGCATGAACAAATCACATCACTTTGTTTGGCGATAGTCCTCCATACACATGATCGATGTTATCACATTCGAAAATATAGAAATCATGAAGTTAAATTTGATATAAAAATTTAAAAATAATAATAAAATCATAAAAATTATATACATCATATATAAAAAATAGATCCATCATTATGTCCAGCCTCAAGAGGTGGTAGTGGAAAAATAAATGACATCGATTCGTGAGGATGAATGTTTTCCCAAAATGAGGATTATATGATGAGGGGAGGGAAGTTGGAAAGTGACTTGGGTAGAGATTTTATGAACCAAATATTTGTTAAGGTGTGAATAAGGGAGGAGAGGGGGTGACCTTTTATAAGTGGGGGAGAGGACACACTTGGTATTTTTGAAAAGAATTCAGTGATCCAACATTATTCACATTGAATGAGGGTCCAAAGTGTATAAAATTAACATTTTATACCATATAAAGTATAAATATAGATATAAAATACTTTTTTATAAGTTTATAGGAAAAGGTTACCCTCATATTTAGGTTAACCCAGGTAAACCTATTTTTACCTTAACCGCGGTAATTAATTTTTACTACATTGACTATTCATTTTGGTCAAAAATAAAGGTGTAATTATTCAAAATTATAAATTATGATGATTAAATATATTTAATCCATTTTTTAATTTTTTTTCTTAGAAGTGTAAAAAATTAATTTAAAATTAATCTCGTAGACGTGATGAGAGAGCGAGTTTTTAAAGCGAAAAATATAAAAAGTTTATAGTGCTTTTATAATCAATTTCAACATTAAATTGATTAAAATGAACTAAATTGGATTAATAGATGTATATGTGAAATAATTATAATTATAATACAATTTAAAATATCGTTTTACTTTATAAATAATTTAAATGTAAAGCCAGTTTTCAATTAAAATTCAGTATTTTTCACTATTTATCAAAATATGACACTTTTCTAAAAAATCGAAAAAATTCAACCTAATATAATTTTGAAATTTAGATATAAAAGTTGAATTTTATTTTATAAAATTTATTTTATAAAATTTGGAAAAGTAAATTTTATTATTGTTTATAAAAATAAATAAAAAGTGTAGTTTTTGAGAAAATTGTACTTTCAAAACATATAAAGACTTTTTCGAAAAATCAAGTATTTTTATATCAATGTGTTTTATTTATATAAAACCATTATAAATAATATTTAAAAAATTGTTAACTTCTCTGTAATCTCTTATGCTAACTCATGTCCTAATAGTTTTCTTTCTCCAACTTCATTCCAACATGTTGGAGATTTATACTTATTTTCATATAGGGATTCATAAGGAGACATATTAATTATTGAGTGAAATATATATTTTTAATAAAACTAAACTAGAGGAAGTGTATATCCCAACAACCATTTTAAATCCATAGAAAATGATCTCAACATATTCTCTAGGTTTTGAATTGTTTTTTCAAACTGACCATCTATTTGGGGATGATATGTAATGTTGAAAGTCAAATCCATATCATGATATTACTAACATATTCACTATAAATTTTAGTTAAAAGTCATATGCTGATCTAATAAAATGGAACTTGGTACTCCATACAACCATACCACTTCCTTAATGTATATCCTAGAAAGCTAATCTAGAGATAAGTCTTCTATGATAGTGATGAAGTGTGTTAACTTGGTAAGTCGATAAAATACAACCAATATATAATGATTCCATTTATATGTTATAGGGTGTTAAAAAAAATTCATGGATTTATTCTACCATTTTTATTTTGTTATGGGTAATGGATGAAACATTCCCTTAGACGTTTTCCATGTAACCTTTACTTGTTGACATACCAAGAACTAAGATACAAACTTTGTAAAATCTATCTTTATTCCATCCCACCAAAATTAATCATTCAAATATCTATAATTATTCATACTTAGAGGATTAATAGAGAATAAATAAGTATGACCCTACTATAATAAATACTTCTTCATGTTTGGTATGGATGTAACACATTCAATGTTCTATAACATTATCATTCTATCTTGATCAATGTTAAACAGAGGAACATTCCCAACCTTATTTTTCATCTCTATTTCTTCCTTATACCCCTCTTTAATCTTAACTAGGATATATGGTTTAAAATTAATTTTACAAAGATTAAATTTCCCCCCTTCATTATGGATTTACTAATCCATACATTTCAAATATAAAAATATTGGATCTTTTTTGATCCTCATCGTGGACAGGTAAGCCTGATCCTTTTGACTCAAAGTATTGACCACCTTATTACCTTCTCCATAGTGGTAATGTATTGAGAATTCATAATCATTAATCATATCTAACTATATTCTTTGTAACATATTAAAATCATTTTGTGTGTATGTATACTTAAAACTTTTATGATCAGTATATATATAAAACTTTTCTCTGTAAAGATAATGCCTTTATATTTATAATTCAAAAATTAACACAGCTAACTCCAAATCATGAGTTGGGTAATCTTATTCCTAAATCTTAAATTTTCATGAGGAATAATATATAACCATGTAATTATGCATAATAAAAAATCCAAATCCCTTCTTAGATACATCAATATAGATTACAAACCCTTATCCATATTAGGGTAATGTAGAACAGGTGCACCAACTAATCTTCTCTCCAGTTCCTTGAAATTTTCCTCACATTCATATATCAAGAGGAACTTGGCTCCCTTCAGAGTTAAATTGGTGAGAGGATTTTATAGTCATGAGAAATTATCAATAAACCATCAATAATATCTATTTAGACTAAGAAAACTATGGATCTCCATCATCATGGTTGGTCTGGGCCAATATTTAATAGTCTCCTTCCTTGACGGATATACTGATATACACTATATTAAGATTATGTAACCAAAAAGTGAAACCTCTTACAACCAAAAGTCACAATTTATAAAATTTTTATGCAGTTTATCCTTCCTTAGTTTATTTTTTACAATTATCAAGTGGTTTTCATGTTCTTACTTACTCTTTTAATAGATAATAATATCATCTATAAAGACTACCACAATCTGATCAAGGTAATCTCTAAAGAATCTATTCATTAAATACATAAATATAGAATGTAAATTAGTAATACCAAATAAAATTACTATATATTCATAGTTTACAAACCTTTTATGTAATTATAGCTTGGGTATATCCTCTTTCTTGACCATAAATTGATGATATCCAGAATAAAGGTCAATCTTGGAAAAGTATTGATCTCCATGCAGTTGATCAGACAAGTCATCAATACAGGGAAGATAATACTTTTTCTCAATTGTTATCTTCTTCATCCCCTGATAATCAATGTATAGTTTCATCGATCCATATTTATTTTCAATAAAAAGAATAGGTTCCCACCAAGGCGACACACTTGGCAAAATGAATCCCTTTCCAAGGGTTTCTGAAGTTTTTTATTCAATTCCTATAAATCAATTGAGGTCAATATATAAGGATTCCTTGAAATTGTTGTGGAAATAGGTATGAGTTATATTAAGAACTCAACATCACATTTTGGTGTAAGGATAGGAAACTCTTCTAAAAATACATCAATAAATTCCTACACATTTTGAATATCATCGATGCTTAGTTTCTTCTTAACCATCTATGATAAACAAAAATTCTATATTGTAATTAAGAACCATACAATGGATGTGAACTTCATCATAATTTTTCACTTATCATCACATTGATAGATGGTCATAGGTTGATTTGGAATATCAAACACAACTTCCCTACCTAGATAATTGATTTTAGATTTATGTATAGAAATTAAATCCATGAAATAATGAAATGTTTTAAAGTAAACACTTTCCAAATAATGTTATCTAGAGTGGAATAATATAGTTTAGATGCAATCAGCTTACAATTAGGGGTTTTATCTACTAATTATATATCCAATCATTTGGGTGGCATTTTGATACTCTTATAAAATTACTTAGATATGAAAGAATGGGTATATCTAGAGTCAAATAAGGCATTAGCTGTTCTAGAGTGGATGGTAATTATACCTTTCACCACATCATTATTTCACCCCTCATCAGAAATAGTCATCGCATGAGATTTCCCCTTGTAGCTTGGATTATGATGCTACTAGAATTGGTCACCATCATTAACCATCATATTTTGGAACTTGTAATCATAATTCTTAAACTCCTTGCATTGGAAACTCTAAATTTTAGGTGATGTATTCTGTAGAGATTTATATTTATTTGTATCATTAGCTAACTTCTTCCCATCACTTCAAAATTCAACCACTCAATGAACTTACCTTCCACACTTAAAACATTTAGTTGTCCCATTAAGATAATTTCCTCCATGCTTCTTCCCACACTTTTACTAGAAATGAAACCTCATCTTCTTCTCGCTATAGTTTTTATATTTTCCATTGAACTTGATCTTCCTTTTCCCATAAAAACCATGATATTTATACATAAATCCAACATGCATTTTTTCCTTAATATCACATAGAACAATATCTTAATAGATACTAAATTCTCTTATGGATAATTCCCTTAAAAGAATTTGTTTTAAGAAACAAAATAATTAATCGAAATGACTTGTAGGTTCGATGATAATAACAGAAGCATACTTCACAAGTCTTCTAAAATTTTCCCCATAGGTACCAACAAATTCATCATCCTTTTTTCACTATCTCATAGAACTCCTTCTCATTCTTTGTACTAATAATACAAGAAAATTACTTATTTAAAAACATGTTCTTGAACTCATCCCAATCTATGGAGTCTATTTCTTCCTATTGCCTTATACTATTTATTAGATTCCACTATTTATCCACTTTAACTTACAGATGATAAACAACCAAAATGATTTTTTTCATGTTCCTAACATTAGAGACCAAAAAATATATTTTCAGTGGTACTGATCAATTTTTTAAAAACTAGTGGATCATAAGACCAACTAAAAGAAGGTGAAAATTTCCTCATGAAGTAATCAATAAAATGTTGTTCCCTCCTTTGATCATTTGGAAGTCTAGTATGATTCATATTTTGAGAATGTTTTGTAAGAATTGAAATGAGATTTTTCATTCCAGCCCCAATAGCATTTGGCTGCTTAGGAGGAAAATCATTTCATTGTTTATAACACTCAACATTAACCTGGTTTCCATGGTTTTAAACCATTTACTAAAACCAAAAATCATAGTGTATGAAACAATAATCAAGATGAGAAACCACATAATCATGAAAAATCACTTAAAGGATGTCTGAATCCGAACACATTTTTTTTAAATCTAAGAAACCTTATGTTTTTCTATGGACATTAATATTAATCTTCTATTTAAATCCTTTATGATGGTTTATAAAGAGTTTTTGAATTTACAAATAAAATCCTTTAGGAGTGTCAAACCAAGTGTGCAATAAGGCCCACTGTCATGCTTTAGTTATAGATTAATTTAATATAAATAATATGTTTTTTGTGTTGTTACCCATAGCTAAATCTATTCTAGAACAAAATGCACATAAAATATCTATATAAGGATGAATTTATAAAAAAATACTCACTATATCTTTTACTGAAATTCCTGGACATTTTTCTATACTTTGACTCATCCTTAGAATTATCCTTAGACATGTCCTTGGGGATCTCACTATGGTTTTATCATCCTTTTTTCCAAAGCTTAAATACACCTTTATTAGACACCAAATGTAAAGACCCCATATTACTCAAACATTAATACTATATCTTGTTTTAAAAATATTAGTTACATAGCATAATGATCCATACTAGAATCCTTTAAGTCTAGTGTTTTTAGGAACATAGACACTTAAACAACTGGTTCATAGGTGAGCTACATCATCTTAGATTATGTTCTTCATATATATCACCCTTATTAGAAAAATGATACATAATATTTTTCTTCATAACCCAGGGAAAGGAAATATAATAAAGGGTGATCTTAGATTCTCAGTATGGATAAACAAGGGAGATATGTAAGCCTAATACGAACATAAGGGTAAAGAAACATGAGAATACATATGAAAAACTAACCCTACATATCAAATATTAGAATCTCAAGTCATTTCATAATGAATGGTAGTTCATAAGACATGAATCATGAGTAAATAATATAAAATAATCCATGAGATTATAACACTGGAAAAATAAATATATTTGTGGCATATACATAATTATAAAAAATCCAATGTTAAGTCTACACACCAAGAAATTCATAATATGATAGGCCTAGTATAACCAACCATTTACCTGCTTCGAGCATGTGATGAGCTCATGTGTACCCTATTTTAGTCCTGGGATAACCTCCCAAATCCCATTTGAGCTCATATAATATTAATTGTCACCCAATTAATTGGAGGGAGATATAGGTACCACCCATCACATAATGAAAATATTACATATGTGTGCCCAAAGATCATAAAAAACCATCTTATCATAACCCCTGAAATGAAATGGGTTTCATAAACATTTAATTATATCATTACCTTTGGAAAAGTGAAAAGTTTCATAATCATTTCATCATATCATAACCAGTGAAATGGAATGGGTTTTATATGCATCTTGTCATGGTACAACCCATGGAAAATAAACGAGATTCATAAAAATCATTCCATCAAAAAATAAACTTTCCAGAGAAAGAATATGAATGGTACCCTTGGATCATATACCTAATAAGGCATATTTAACGCTGATGGATGTCATCTTAGATGGAAAATAATTTTTAAATATCATTTAAAACATTTCCTGAAGAAAATATCATTTTCGCTTTGAAAAATGATTTTTAAAACTAAAAACATTTTAAAAACCTATTTATTTGGAAAAAAAATTTAAATCCTATAAAGGAAGATTTAAATAAATGATTGGTCATGACATTAGAATATTTTTTTCATGATGTACATGATAATATGATGATTTATTACACATTTTTGGTAAAATCCAAAGGGGTATTTTTGGATAATGACATGAGGATTCCTTCAAAAACTTTTTTTTAAAAGTAAAAAATGGGTAAAAATTTATTTTAAAAATTATAAGGGAGTAATAAAACATTTTTAGAAAACATGGTTTTGGAAGAAAATATATTTATTACCAAAGAGAGAAATAAAGTAAGATTTCCCTAAATTATTTTTAGAAATTTAATGCACCAAAGTGTGGAAAAATGGTACCATTACTTGAATATATCAGGACTAACTAGAGGATAATAAAATTAATGAGAAATATTGATATGTAGATCATGATACTTCGACACTAGATAGTTAATCACAAACAATCACAATAAATTATTAGATTGCAACATAAAACTCTTACCAATTTGGTAACATTGAATTGTTATCCCCATGAAAGAATAAAATTAAATGAAACTTAAAATATAATTTTAAAAAATAAATTCTTGATATTATATGTCAAAGTATAATTATATAAACCTCATATAAGAACATAGGTGCATAACATAACTTATGTTCCAAAGAATGAAAATTGAGACAAATATCCCTTATTGATTTGTTAACTTTTAAACTGTAAAACCCATGAAAGAGATATAATAAAATGGATATATAAACCCAAATATTTCTCATGATAAGAATAATAATAAAAATTCATGGAAATTATATACACCCCATAAATTTAATAGGTGGTGAATATGGAATATGTCTCACAGAAGAAAAAATAGGGACAAAAGTCCCTTCCATAAGTCTTGAATTCTATCATACTCATTCAAACCCTATATATAATAAATATAAGTTTATTATAAAAATATTAAATAACCATATTAATATATATATAATACCATATGTGACTTTCTTATGAAATTTTATTACCCTTTTATAAACAATTTCATGATAAAGTTATGTTTTGGGTAATACCCTCTTTGTTTTTCGTGTGTGTTTTGATTTGTTAATTTTTGTCCTCCTACTTTGACCATGGATTCATAAAATCAAAAATTATAACCATGATATAAATATAATAAATTTTCACTATATATTTATTTATAGAAATCTATAAAATTTAGTGAAAGAAAATGGCTCCCTTACAAATCAGGTTATGGTAGATTACAACAACTACCCTTCTGGATATTGTTTCTTTCTAAATATTCTATCCCTTTTCCATATAAATACATGAATAGGACTGAAATCATGTATGGAAAACAAGTATTTTTTACTTGGTTCACCCACACTGGTCTACATCTAAGGAGTATAAAATGATAATGTGCTGATGTACCGAATTTACTACGGCTCACATACAATCAAGATTCAGGCTAGATCACTTATATTCATAGGATAAATTAATTTATAGGTTTTAGGGAAATATCACCACCATTCCAAGGGTCACTACCTAACTATATTTTTATGGATCACATCTATTGTAAAGGATCACCTTCTTCCTCTTCCTTTTCTCACTGCTCCGAAAATGATTCACACTCAATTTATAGACATGTAGGTCCCTTAATTATCAATAATGAATGAATAATAAAATATAGGTACATTCTAGGTTTAAATACCACTTTCATCCACTTTATGAATATTAAATTACCATATATTCACTAGGAAATCCCTTATGAACACTTTCGTAATGCCCACTACCTCTATGATGCTCACACAACCTTCGTGAAGCTGCCTAATTCTTGAAAAGTATATACTACCTTTGCGAACCCACAACATTATAGAATATACCATATTTCATGATTATAAAATATCCTTAATGAAGAATACTTATTTCATGAATCTGAAACACTTTCACGAAGCATAATTAGGCTTCGTGAAGCTCACAACTTTCAGTTGGATTTTTATTTCCTTCGTAAACATCCTTTTTCATCATTTTTTTTGAAAGAATGACCTTAAAAAATATCCTTCTATAATAAAAAGCCTTATCATTTTGTTTAATAATTTCTATGATTTTATGAGGGGGGTATAAGCCCTTTTTAGGTGCTTTCTCCAATTACAGAAGCTTCCATCCACATCATCACCTTTTCAAAAATATCCCCAACATTGTTCATAAAGCTCCCTATTTCCAAATGATCCTTACAAATTTCATCATTTGTGAAGATTCTTATAGTTGTATAGGGTAACGTCAAACATTATTTACTTTAAAAATGATCCACATTTCATAGTCACATAGATGTTAAATTTTCTTTGTGTGTTCACGATACACCACACCTTTGTGAAACTTAGCCTCAACAATAATGAATGCCTTTTAAAAACTCCATAACTTTGAGAAAATCATATATTCCCAAAATTCAATCTTTTTCCATAATTTTACAAAGAATTAATGGAAATACAAATTTTTCATTGGTTGATCCAACCTCTAATTTTTGGACCTAATTTTTTTTGAAACATTGGGAAATGATGCCACCTTATATACACAATTTTTGGTACCATCTCCAGGGAATCCATTACTATGTAATAGATCTTTGTCAAAATCTCTCATAAAAAACATCTTTGGAACTCCCCAAATGAAAATGGAATCCTTATTTTTCAAGAAACGCAATC
The DNA here is from genome assembly GCA_963277665.1 of Viscum album. Lineage (NCBI taxonomy): Eukaryota > Viridiplantae > Streptophyta > Magnoliopsida > Santalales > Viscaceae > Viscum > Viscum album. The sequence goes on from OY728137.1 coordinate 1,795,495,252, forward strand.
AACCCCAAAACACTGCAATTTTACTTTGTGGGATTTTTTCCCAACAGTCCCCCCTTTGGGTTTGTTGAAAAATCTTCACATTTTGATACCTCGTTAAAGATTCTCCCATATTCTTGAAAAATTATCTTCTTTCAATTAAGATAGAGATTAATGATTTAATCAAAACACACTTCAAGGCTACATGATCAATGCTCGGTGTGCGAAATAAGTGTATAATGTAATGTTCATTAATGAATTACTTCATTCAAAAAACAATTATCTTCTTTCATTAGGAACCCCATATGTCATGATATATAACCTTTGATAAAACATCTTTAGAATCATTAGATTTTAAACTCCCCCTAATTAACCAATACCCCTATCCTAATTAATAAATTTTATCCCCTTTTATATATCCACAATTTTCCTCCCTTTTTTAATGAACCTGAAGATCACTTCATTGTGGTCTATAATAGGGTAAATAACACATATCATCACATTTAGGGAAAAAAACATCATACCTTAGGGAGAGGGGGTCCCACATCTACACTTTTTTATGTACAAGGAGTATAATTTTCTCTATGATCCAGTATATTCCTCTGAAATTTCACTTTGGGTAAGGTCTTCATCAGGATACATACAACCTATAGCTCTTTAGCCACATACTCTAACTTCATAAGACCATGCTCTGCCTTTTACTTGATAAAATGATACTTGATTTAAATATGCTTTGTCTCTGAGTTATGGAATAAATTTTTACTAATATTTATTGAAATTTTATTATCACAATGGATTTTGATTAGATACTTAAGTAAAACTCCCATACCTTAAAGCCACTTCTTCAACCAAAATAACCGCATGTAACTCTGAGTGGCCGAAATATATTCAGCTTCTATGGGTCTAAATTAAATTTAATATTATTTCCTTGTTAGTCAAAAAATAAAAATATCCACCATGATAGAATGAACCACCTGATTTTGATTTTATATCATATACTGAACCAGCCTAATCTGCATCTGTATATACTTATAACTCTTGCTAAGTTTTTTCATTGTACAACAAACCAAAATCCACTATGTCCTTGATATACCAAAGTATTATTTTCACTGAAAATAGGTGGGTTTACTAGCTATTGATTTAATATATTACTTCTTGACATGTGTAAATAATAATATTAGGTATTTTCACTATCATGTATCATTTACTTCTAATGATTTTTCTATATTCTATGAAATTTATGGCATCACCATTATCATCATGTGACAGTTTCATCTGGGTGGCCACCAGACCCATCATAAAATTATAATTATCCATTCTAAATCTTCTCAAAACATCATAGGAATATTTATATTGATAAATGAAAGTGAATTTTTTTTCTCGTGTCACCTATAAACCAAGTAAAAACAACAATTCACTAATCATTGACATTTCAAATTCACTTTTCATGAATTCTATGAACTATTTTCACTGTGCTTGATCTGATCCACCAAAGATTATATCATTTACATACACCAGAACCATCATCCATTTATTACTTTCATTTTTTATATATAGATAGTAATTAACTCTAACACGTGAAAAATCAATATTCTTCAAAAATTAAATTTTTTTCTGAAAACCGTTCTCTTGGTGCTTGATTGAACCCATATATCACCTGCTTCACTAGAAAAAAATCTATTCTTATCTTCCTAAATGAAAAAATCATATGGATACGTAATATAAACTTATTCTTCTAGAAAACCTTTCATAAATTCCTGATTAACATCAATCTATAAAAATATGAACCTTCATTACACTGTTATGACCAAGAATAATCTAATTGTCTCTAGCCTCGAAAAAGTGGAAATATTTCATCAATAACTGTACCCTCTATCTGGGAGTATCCTTTACACACTATTCATGATTTTTTTAAATCAATACACCATATTCATTCATTTCATTATGAAATAATTTTTTTACCAATTACATTCTTATCTATTGGCCTTGAAATAATCCCCCATGACTGATTATTCTCAATATGGTAAAGATGTTTATTTATAGCTTGAACCCAATTCTCATCACCAGCTAGTTCATCCTAAAATTTAGGCTATACATGAGATTGGAAGGATTCATGCTATAATGACTTAACTTTTCATATTTTAACCAGCACCACCTGATCACTAATGATGTTATTTCTATCAATTTCATCTCAACTCTTTAGTTTTCATGGAGATATAGTTTTAAATTCTTTTTTCTCATCATTATTATCTTTTTTTGAATCAAAATTTTCCACTTCAAATCTTCATGAGGTGATTACCTCATAATCACTATCCTTCTAAAACCGATCATGTATTTGCATAATATTTTGTTCATTATATACTATAGTGACATCATGGATTTTAAAAACCCATCCAATACTCTTTTTGAACCATTTATATTGCTTTGTTTTTTCTGAATATCTAATAAATATACCCTCATCCCCCCAATATTCCAATTTCTTATGTTTCTCATTATTTAGAATAAAATATTTACTTCCATAGATTCATAAGTATTTCAATGCTGTATTCTTTCTATACCAAATATCATACAAATTATTTTATTTCTTCATACACAACAGAGCCTTATTAGATATGTAGACCAATGTTAATACTTCTTGAAGAATTTCTCTAGTAGGTCATTTTCAATAAGAACAATTCTAGCCATGTTGTAGATGATCCGATTTCTCCTCAAAACCACTCTATTTTTTTGAGGAGTTCTTACTACTAAAACTTAAATCCTTATCCTATATTTCTTGAGATAATATTTCACTTGACTATTTTTGAATCTTGTACAATTATTAGTGAGAAACTTCAAAATATTCTATCCAAGCATCCTTTCAGATTCCATTTGATAATGTTTTATGAAACTAAACATATCAAACTTGTGATACATGAAAAATACCCATTCCATCCTACTAAAATCATCAATTAAAATAATTTAATACCTTTTACCATCATTATTTCTTAATGATATGGGTTTACATACATCTTCATGCACTAATTAATCACTCTGGTTGATATTATTTTTTTTACATGTACGTATTTCTGATGATATTTCCTTGTCATCAAGAATCACATGTATAAGTACGATAACATTTTAAATTAGTGATAAATCATGTTACATCACATTTTAATAGATATTATAGGTATGGTTGACATATATTTCCAAGTAGTTTATGCCATAATATATTTTCTTCATCTCTAGATAAAAATCAAACATCTTCTTCCCCACTAACAAGGTAGAGATCCCCCTTTATTCTTTTTCCCTATAGAAAAACTACACCATATATTCCTTTTATGATATGAATATTCTTAGTAAATCTTATAGAATTCCCTAAGTCACATAGTTGAATAAAACTAATCAAGTTCTAACTCAAATATTAAAAAACTAAGACATCCACACGTCTCATTTATTTTCCCCCAAATTTGGATTTTCCCAAGCCAATAATGTTTAGGTATTAATCATTTAAAAATATTACAATTCCTCCTTTTCATATTTTATGACCATGAAAAGAACATTATTACCTTTCATATGGGATGTGCATACACTATCAAGGATCCATACACCAGAATGATCTGATTTTTTAATGGAAATATCCACAACCACTAGCTACTCATATCTTTTCTTTTTGATCCATGTTTTTGACTTCATAACCATCATGGATTGATAATATTTATCTTCCTCAAAGTGGGATAGAATAGACTCATATTGAAAATCTTAAAATTAATTTGTAATTTTCATCTCATTTGATGATACATTGAACCGTTTATTATGACCACATTTAGTCTACGTTGACACATTTCTCTACATTGTTAATGAGAAATATATTCATATGTGCCTAAATCCTATTCACTTGAAAGAGTGAACAAAAAATTATGTCCTATAATAATGATCTCTATATGGCTTCAAATATTTTTATTATTCCATTTGGTACCTATTGTCTATGGCATAAACATTTTTTAAGTGTCCCATATTTCCACAATAATAAAATATCATATAGGGTGCATTCCTATTTGTCAATACTACACTAATAGTTTTCCATTGGGTTTTCCGAATCTTCTGGTTTTGATTCCTACCCAAATAAATATTCAATATTATACTAGGTTTTTGTGGTATTATTTCAACCATTTTTTCTTTCTATGTTTGATCATGCCCCATACAAACATTATCTTTTGGATTTGACTTTTTCTTATATTATACTGGACCTCTATTCTCCACTACTATCTTTTCTATTTCCCAAATGATCTGATTTATTTATTTCATATTGAGAGTCAATAATTTTTTATGATCCTTAAAACTTCATCGTAGGCTAATGAATTCCTCTTCATGTTCTTCAATATGTTTGATTTGATGTTTTCTAGTGTTAGTAAAAATATCAATTTACCTTTTATATTATTCAATTTTGATCTTGTACTCAATATCCTTTTCTAACCTCTCTGTAATTAAGGACTTCTAATTTTTAATTTGTTCATTTAGTTTAGACTTCTCTTCTTTTTACTACTTTATATAATGTTTGGCATCATGAACCATTTTTTTTGTATTTATTCATTTTATCTCTCCAAACATATATTTCCTCAAGAGAGGGTTCTAATTTGTCCTTCATATCAACTCTTCCTTTGACTTCTTCTTCATCATTGTAACATTCTTCCATTTTATGTGAGATACTAACTACTATCACCATAACTCATGATGAATTACATGACATCTCTTTCATATATATTTCATTTGATAAGGATCCAAATAAAGAATTTATTTATTTGGTGTTTATATCCCATTACCTTCATTTAGATTCTGATAAAGCACCACTCGATACTGTCTGAAAATCCATGAATTGCTACTATAAATACATCCATTCCTAAAGATAATAATTAGTTCTCTATATGATTCTTTTATAATTAAAAATTTCTCCCATCTAATATTGGAATCCAATTGTGATTGATAACCTCCATAAAAACCCTTAGAGATAAATAATAAAATTAACCTTTGTCTCTAATACCAATTATTATCCCAACTAGGTTAAATACACTGGGGGGGGGGTGAATTAGGGTATGGAAGAATAAAATAACTACCCCATTAGATCTTGTTTTGTCTTAAAAAAACACTATTATCTCCCTTTACCATAATAATGTATGAATAAAAATGAAATCATGAATGAAACATAGTGATTTTTACATGGTTCACCCTCACTAGGCAACATCAAAAGAGCATACAAAGATAATGTACCAATGTAAATAATTTACTATGGCACACTACCATATCAAGATTTGGGATAGATCACTTTTATGTCTAGGATCACCGTCTTGACAAGTTTTAGGGATAGATCACTACCTTCCATAGGGTCACCCCCGAAATATTTTTCGATGACTCACTACCAGAGGAAAGGATAATCTTATTCCTCTTCATTTTCTCAATGATCTATAAATGATTCACACTCAGTTTATGGAAATTTAGGCCCCTTAATGATCAAAAATGAATAAAACCTCAAATGTCAGTAGAAACATTGTTGAAGTGCCATGTTCATCCACTTGATGAACATCAATTTATCATAGACTCACTGGTAAATCCCTTATGAACACTTTCACAATGCTCAATATCTTTGTGAACCTCACACAACTTTCAAAAAGATGCCCAGTTGTTGAAAAGTATATATTTCCTTTAAGAAAACCACAAATTTCTCAAATCTCAAGTATTTAATGAAGATAAATTATCCTTCGTAAATTAACCTTATTTCGTAAATCGCAAACAATTTTGTGGAGCATACTTTGACTTCAAAAATATCAAAAAATTTGGTCGGCTTTTTATAGCTGTAATGACCCACTTATTCTCATTGTATTGAGAGCTCAAAGAGTCATTACTAGGCCTTAAGTGACATACGCAAGGTGCCAAAGGATGGCAATAAATGCCGAAGGGTTTCAAACAAGTGGGGGATGATTTACCCTTTTTTAAGATACCATAGAACCAACAACCATAACTAAACTAAACAAATAAATGATGCATGATAAAATCTAAGAGAACTCAACCATTTATTTTATCATAACCCAACCAAAAGTACCACAGTAGAATCCAACACTAAATCAGAGTAAACATTGGAAAGACAAACTAAGAGGTTACAAGACGACAACCCAACTCCATGCTCCAAACCTCCAAGCTCCAACATCACGAACCAACCCAAGTATCATGAAGTAGTGCTATAAATGTGTGACACTTTACCTTTTCCAGAATCCCGGTATATGACATCTGAAAAAGAACCAACGTGCCAAAATAGGGGGTGAGTAATGAAACTCAGTAGGTTTTTTCTAATGACTTCCCAACCCATGCCTCTAGGATAAAACATGTTATCACATTTACATAAAACAATTCCAAAACAGTTCACAATATAACAAGTTCCACAACAAAACCATTTTCCATCAAAAACCAGCTTTCTCAAGAAAAGAAACCAATAAACTTTCCAATCAAATTCACATTTCCATTTTGGCACATTCATTCCATTTCACAAATCCACACAACCAACCATTTCACAACCCGTGAAATCAACTATGAATGCATCGTTATGACAGTTCCATACTCATGAGAGACTTATCGTCGATCTACCAAATTATAACAAGGTAATTATTTACCATGTGCCATCACACCTTTGGCACCGAGAACAAGGTCATATTTCAACCAAGCCTCGTAAATGCAATATGAACACACACACCCAGTATGCCCAAAAACCACACCATTCCAACCATGCCAAAACTATTTCAATAAAACAACCCTTTTATTGAAAACCTTTTTCATGCAAACCATTTTCCGAATCCATAAAATACATATTTTAAAATCACCATTTTATTATCAAGAAACCAGAACACTTTGCACAAACCATTCTTTCATTTTCCAGAATTCCATCAAAACCCATAAATCATCACTAAATAAGATTTATAACATGATTTTCACCACAATTTCCCAATGAAAACCAAGCAATTAAATAAATTTTAACTAATCCTTCAAGTTCTAAGAAAGAGTAATTGAGAGTGAATCCACCTACCTCAATGGTTTTGATGAAAACCCTAACAAATAGAGAATTCACAAGAAAACCCAGCTGATTCACCAATGATCCTCCTTAGATCTCCTGTCCTAAAAGAACCAAGACCAAATCTCATCATATTTGGCATCCACACACTTATATCTACCCATAACGGGTGTATATCTAGGAAACCAAGGGAAGAGAAGAAGTATATCTAAGTAGATCTAATAAAAAGATCAAGAACGAAGGAGAACGATCACATACCTCAAGAATCCAGCTTCGATTCGCCAAGAGAAGCCTTTAGATCACCTTCGGAACACTTGGGAGAAGTTTTCCAACCTTCAAGGGAGTGTAATACCGAGTTATGGATGCTTAAGATCTTTAATGAAGCAATTAGAGGCAAAAATAAGATAGATCCACAATTTAAGGATCTAATTCAAGTGCCCACACGGTGTGTCTGCACAGTTTGTCAAACTGTGTGCTAACTGTGCATTAGCTACTGCCTCGACCACCCTTCTCGCACGGTTTGGCCGCATGGTTAGACAAACCTTGCACCACCCGGGCAGAAGCTACTACCTCCAGCACCAACTCCACACGGTTTGGCCGCACAGTTTAGACAAACCGTGTGCCTCCCTTTAGACATCCCTTTTGCCACAAAAGTCATTCCATGTTCTCCCGACTCTCCCATTCATCACCCTTAACATTATAACCATTAAAATCATCAAGAAAGGGTTACATACTAGAAATCGGGGGTATTACATTCTCCCCACCATTGGATTTTCCGTCCCCAGAAAGTATAAAACCATCGCTTTCCAGAAAGAGTTCTGACCACTGCTCTTTCAATTCTTTCTCGCATTCCCAAGTCTCTTCCTGAATCTAACCATGTCGCCATAAAACCCGCACTAGACCTATGATTTTTACATGCAAGACTTTCTCTTGCCTATCCACAATCTGTATCAGGATATGTATCAACGAAGCATCCGGCTCTAGGTCAATGTGATCCCATCTGATCACATGGTCAGGATTGGGTTGGCACTTCTTCAACTGAGATACATGGAACACATTGTGCACTGAACTAAAATGTGGTGGTAATTCCAACCGATATGCCACATCTCCAACCCATTACAGTATCTCAAAATGGCCTATATATCAAGGAGATAATTTTCCCTACTTCCTAAAATGACAATGTCCAAGCCTTGGAGAGATTCTCAAAAAGAAATCATCACTCACCGCAAACGACAACAGTCTTCGATGATGATCCACATAAGATTTCTGACAACTTTGTTCCATCTCCATCCTCTTTTTTATCAACTGATTCTTCTCCATTGTTTCTTAGACAAGGCTCGGCCCAACTAGTGAAGTCTCACCTATTTCTTCCCAGTATAGTGAAGAATGACAAGGACGCCCATACAATGCTTCAAACAGAGCCATGTGTATCGAGGCCTGATAACTGTTATTGTATGAGAACTACACTATGGGTATATTATCCTCCCATGAGCCACTAAAATCCATTACACAAGCCCACAACATGTCTAACAATGTTTGTATCGTTCGCTCGGATTGCCCATCCGTCTGAGGATGATACGCCGTACTCATATTCAACTGATTTCCCTGGGATTTCTGTAAGGATCACCAGAAACGAGATCTGAACCTCAGATCTCTGTCAGTCATGATTGAAACTGGTATGCCATATCTATTTACCACTTCACGGATATAGATTTTTGAAATATATTACACCGTATAAGTTTCACGAATAGGGATAAAATGGGACGACTTGGTTAGACGATCCACTATCACCCAAATGGCATCGTGTTTCCAGACCGTTCTTGGAAGACCTGTAACAAAATCCATTGCTATCTGATCCCATTTCCACACAGGGATAGCTAAATATTGTAACATACCATCTGGTCTCTGATGCTCTTCTTTAACCTGCGGACAAGTTAAGCACTATGAGAAGAACTCGACCACCTTCCTTTTCTTGCCTCTCCACCAAAACTGCTCCTTAAACACCTTATACATATTTTGTGTACATGGATGTACAACCCATCTGGAATGTTGGTAAGCAAGAAAGAGTTGTTCCTGATCAGTTAAAGTTATAACCATCCGATCTAGAAACCGCAAAAATGAATTCCCATCCACCTTCGATCCCTCAATGGTCTCCCCACCATTGAGTTTTGAACTCATTGCAACATAGTCTACATCGGATGACTGTGGCTCCTTTAATATATCCAAAAAATCCAGAACAAGCGCAACTAGAAAGAAAACTGCAATATCACCTTGGTCTTCACATTCCACATGCATGTCGGCTAAGACCGACATTTACTGCCATTCTTCTGAAGATTCTTTTGACAACTGAGCATACGACTTTATGCTTAATGCATCGGCCACCGAATTTACCTTACCTGGTGTATAGATCAAGTCAATTTCTAACATTTGAATATACCCCATCCATCTCCTCTGCCTTATATTCAAATATCACTGTCAGAAAATGGGTTTTAAGTTTTTGTGATCCGTAAACACAATAAATTTACCACCAAAGAGATAATGACGCCATGTCTTCAAGGCATGGACAACTGTAGCTTACTCCAAATCATGTGTTTGGCAATTCTTCTCATGCACCCTCAACTGCCTTGAACCATAAGCAATAACATGGTCTCTTTTCATGAGAACACATCCCAACCCTGTTCCCGAAGCATCACAATATACCCATACCCTTTTCCTGATTCAGGAAAGATCAAGATGGGTGATGATGTAAGGAAAAGTTTCAACTCTTTAAAAGATATCAGACATTCCTCAGTCTATTGAAATGCACTATTTTTCTTTGTCAATGTTTTCTTAGGTGATTCTAGTTGTGATAATTCATGTACAAAGCGTCGGTAATAACCACCTAGACCAAGAAAACTTTTTATTTCAAATACATTTTTCAGCGGTTGCCAATAAAGAACAACTTCTATATTTTCTAGATCCACTGAAACACCTTTCTCAGAAATAACATGGCCTAGAAAGCGTACCTCTTGTATCCAAAAATCACACTTTGATAATTTGGCATACAACTAATGGTCCCTCAAAATTTCCAACACTATCGCCAAGTGTTGCTCATGCTCAACCCTTGTTCTTGAATACACCAATATGTCATCCACAAACACCACAACAAAAGAATCATGATATGGATGAAATATCCAATTCATCAAAGCCATGGAGACCACTGGTTCATTTGTAAGGCCAAAAGGCATGACTATATATTCATAGTGGCCATATCTGCTTCTGAAGGCTATCTTCGGAATATCCTCCTTCCGAACTCACAACTGGTGATATCCTAACTGTAAGTCAATCTTGGAGAACCATTGAGCTCCCCCAAACTGATCAAATAGGTCATCAGTGCGTGGAAGTGGATATCTATTATTTATCATAACTTGGTTAAGTTTATGATAATCCACACATAGCCTCAAAGTTCCATCTTCTTTCTTTACAAACAAAACTGGTGCTGTCCACAGAGACACGCTTGGCCGGATAAAACATTTACTTTCCAGTTCTTCCAACTGCACTTTCAATTCCTTTAACTCCATTGGTGCCATCCTATAAGATGGAAGTGAGATAGGACTGGTCCCCAGAAGGAGATAAATCGTAAACTCTACTTCTCTCATAGGTGGTAACCCTGAGAAGTTTTCAGGAAAAACATTAGGAAATTGATCCACAACTACTAGAAAAATATTATTCGCGATCTCGTCCATCAATTCAAAGTTTAAAATAGCCAACTAGTAAGAGATCGTTGCCAATACTAGTGCCAACAAGCCCGTTGCACCTGCCTTCACCACTCTTTCTTCTCTAAAGAGTTACTCAAAGCTGTCCTCAGCTGTGAAACTAAATGTTCTCCCATAACAGTCGATGTGAGGCTTAAACCTTTCCAACCAATCCATAACCAGGATTATATCATAGACATCCATCTACAGCATAGAGAAATCCCATTTCAGCTCAGCTCCATCAATAGTTATAGAACATTCTCTACACACGAAGGCTCTAAATTTTCTTTCACCAAGAGTAGTTTGAAGTTTTATCATAGAAGGCATCATTTCATGTTTTAAGTTCGGAAAATCAGTAATACGAGAAGAAAGAAAAGAATGCGATGAACCAGTATCGAATAATACTTGCATGAGGGTAGAATTCAAAAGAATCATACCTCTCACCTTAGATGGTCTAGACTGTCCAACCATAATCATTTGTTCCACTCCATACAATTTCTATGTTGCTACACTTTTCTCCTTATTGACTTGTTGAGATTGCCCTTCCTAAGGAGTCATGGTATTCTTGGAATCACCATTTCTAGATCTGTTCTGATGGCGAGACTAATTTTTCTATCCTCGCCCGGTCGATGCATAAGATGCTTACGACACCCGAGAAGTGTCACGAACACCCGATGGTGGAGCACTGCAACAATATCGCTGAAGAAGTCCTATATTGTTGCAATTGTGGCATGCTCTCAGTGGTGATGTACATTCTCGTTTCATGTGATCAATCGCACCACATTGAAAACACCCACCTTTCATCATGGGTCATGGAGGAAGATTCACCGATCCAGCTGTCTGATTCTGATTTTCACTCCCACCTTGGAAGTAGGTGTCCCTCTTCCTCTTGTTCCCAGCATTAGAGTTCCCACCCGTTCCTGTGGGTATCATCATACATCCTCCTCCAATAACTCCTGAGATGTCTCTTTCATACACTGTTGCTTTATTTAACATCTTTGTATAATCTGTAATACATAGTACAACTATCTTCGAATGAATCTCCTATCAAAACCCTGATTCAAAGATGCATGCCTTCAACGATGCACTTGCAGAAACTTCCGGTGTAGAGTGCACTAAATTCATTAATTTAGCAACATACTCCGTGACAGAGAGATTCTTCTACTTGAGGATGAAAAATTCAGTTGTCCTGTAGATCTTGAACGTCTGAGGATATAATTGTTTATTAAACAATTCCTCAAATTCCTCCTAGCCTAGGCCTTGATCCACCTTAACCTGCACCACTAGCTCCCACCACTATTGTGTAATATCCTCCAGCATATACGTCGCCAACTTTACTTTCAGTTCTGCTAGTGTGCCGATGAAATCGATGATACGATTCACCCTACACATCTATACCTCCACCTTTTCTTTCTCAGAATCACCCTGAAATATTGGGGGGATTCTACTTCTGGAATTGGAAGGAATGGTCTACATTCCTTGACTCATCCCTCGGATTCCTCGTGTCCATAGCCTGAAACGCTTGAACTATACTTTGTACAAGCTACTGGTTCACCTGTGGCTCAGGTGTGACCACATTCTCTGCAGCCTCTTCCATTTGGTTTCTATGACGCCTAATGTGTGCCATCTTCTATACAAAGAACGCACACAGTTAGTATCACTTCCTAGCAACTGAAGGCTTAGCATTTCAAATTCTGTCACATTATCTATCACAAAATTGTTCTCAAAACAAGATTTTTCCAGGTTCAACCATTTTTGAGAACATTCAACATACTTTTTTAAAATCAACCCATTTTCAAAATACACCAAATACCATATTTTCAAAGTCTTTCAGTTGAAATCAATTTCTTCATTTTTCAAAAATTGGTAACTTACACCAAATCCTTACTCATTACTCACAATGAGATATGCAATCCTATTGGGAAGTCATTCCTCTACAATACATTTCATTCTCATCTCATTGGCTAAACCCATGGCAATGAGATTTCCAATATTTTAGAAGTGTATCCAAAACACTTATGTACCCAACAAACTGGTAACTTTAAGTTCAGCATAAATGGGTTAGGTACTTACTTTTATGCTTTACATTTCATGTTCGGACAATCATACTCCTGTCTAAGATGACCACCCAAGTAATAGATAAAAAGGAATTTTAACTCCAATACCAAGAACATCGATGACCACTTGTTAGGCAAGGACTGAACAAGCTGATACCATTTGTAATGACCAGCTTATTCTCATTGGCTTGAGATCTCAACGAGTCATTACTTGGCCTTAAGAGACATCCCCAAGGTGCTAAAGGCTAGTAATAAATGCTTAAGGGTTTCAAACAAGTGGGGGATGATTTAACCTTTTTGAACATACCACAGAACCCACAACCATAACTAAACTAAACAACTAAATGATGCATGATTAAAGCCAAGGAAACTCAACCATTTATTTTATCATAACCCAACCAAAAGTACCACAGTAGAAACCAACACCAAATCAGAGTAAATAGTGGAAAGACAAACTAAGAGTCTACAAGACGACAACCCAACTCCATACTCCCTAGATCCAAGCTCCAACATCCCGAACCAGCCAAAGTATCACGAAGTAGTTCTATAAACGTGTGACACTTTACCTTTTCCAACATCCTGGTATATGACATCTGCAAAAGCACCAATGTGACAATGTAGGGCGTGAGTAATGAAACTCAGTAGGTTTTCCCCGATGACTTCCAAACCCATTCCTCTAGGATAAAACATGTTTGCACATTTATATAAAACAATTTATATAAAACAATTCCAAAACAGTTCACAATATAACAAGTTCCATGTCAAAACCATTTAAAAAAAACCATCTTTCTCAAGAAAAGAAACCAATAAAGTTTCCAATCAAATTCACATTTAAATTTTGGCACATTCATTCCATTTCACAAATCCACATAACCAACCATTTCAAAACCTGTGAAATCAACAATGCATGCATCGTTATGACAGTTCCATACTCATGAGCAGTTTCTCGTCGATCTACTATGTCATCACAAGGTAATTATTCCCAATGTGCCATTACACCTTTGGCACCGAGCACAAGGTCATATTTCAACCAAGCATCATAAATACAATATGAACACACACACCCAATATGACAAGAAACCACACCATTCCAACCATGCCAAAACCTTTTAAATAAAACAACCCTTTTATTGAAAACCTTTTTCTTGCAAACCATTTTCCAAATCCAAAAAATAAATATTCTAAAATCACCATTTTAAAATCAAGAAACCGAAACACTTTTCACAAAACAATATTTCATTTTCAATAATTCCATCAAAACCCATAAATCATCACTAAAGAAGATTCTTAACATGGTTTGAACCACAATTTCACAATCAAAACCAGGAAATTAAATCAATTTGAACTAAGCCTTCAAGTTCTAAGAAATAGGAATCGAGAGTGAAGCCACCTACCTCAAGGGTTTTGATGAAAACCCTAACAAACGGAGAACGCACAAGAAAACCCCACCGATTCACCAAGGATCCTCCTTAGATCTCTTCTCCTAACACAACCAAGACCAAATATCATCATATTTGGCATCCGAACACCAAGATCTACCCATAATGGGAATAGATCTAGGAAACTGAGGGAAGAGAAGAAGTAGATCTAAGTAGATCTAATAAAATGATCAAGAATGAAGGAGAACGATCACATACCTCAAGAATCCGGCTTCGATTCGCCAAGAGAAGCCTTTGGATTTCCTTTAGAACGCTTAGGAGAAGTTTTCAAACCTTCAAGGGAGAGTAATACTGAGTTATGGGCGCTTAAGAGCTTTAATAAAGAAATTAGAGGCAAAAACGAGTTAGATCCACAATTTAAGGATCTAATTCAAGTGCCTGCATGGTTAGTCTTCATGGTTTGACAAACCGTGCTCTAACCGTGCGTTAGCTACTACCTTAGCCACCCTTCTCATGTGTTTTGGCTGCACTGTTAGATAAACTGTGTGCTGCCCCTGCAGAAGCCACTGCCTCCAACACCAACTCTGCACGGTTTGGCCGCACGGTTTAGACAAACCGTGCGCCTCCCGTGCGACTTACCTTTTTTCCCCTAAAACTCATTCCAAGTTCTCCCGAATCTCCCATTCATCACCCTTAACTTTATAACCATTAAAAGAATCAAGAAATGGTTACATAACAAAAACCAGGGGTTCTACAATAGCCTTAGTTAATGTCCTTTCTTCACAAATTTTTTCACTAGAACAAACTTCATGAATAACCTTCATGATTCCGGAGCCTTATAATTTTTGGTAAGTCTTTCCCTAATTTTATAAGGGGGTTAATGGCCTATTTATAGGTGTTTAATCCAATTAAATAAGATTCCATCCTTTTTATCACCTTTTTGAATTGATCCCCAACTTTGTTCACAAAGATTACTATTTCTTGAAGCTCCAGGGAAATTTCATCATTCATAAATCTTCTCATTGTCACCGAGAGTACTGTCAAACCTTCACTCTTTTCACGATGCTCCACATATCATAGTTGTAGAGATGTTACATTTTTTTAATTCATTTTCTATTCTCCATACATTCTCAAAACATATCCTTTGTGACACTAAATTCCTTTTCAAAGCTTCTTACCTTCTTAAAAATCCAATATTCAAGAAAATCATGCCTTTTCCTTATTTTTACAAGGAACTCATGGACATCCAACATTCATGATTAGTGTCCCAACCTACATTTTTTGGAACCCAAAAATTTGGAAAAAAATATAAAGCAATATTGTATTGTATACAAAATTTTATATAAGGTCTCTAGGGAATCCATTCCCCTATATTGGATATTTGTTAACATACCTAGTCAATTATATCTTTGGAACTCCAAGACTGAACATGGAAACCAACTTTTTCAACAAAAAAAATCAACCCAAAAATATTAAAATGTTACTTTGATAGATTTTTTCCAAACATATATATTTTATAGATCCATAATTAGGTCCAAAATTGTGAGGTGGTAATGAAAAAACGAATGACATTGGTCCATGATGTGGTAGTCCATCATAGACCTGAATGATGATTTTGTAACCCATTTGATGTAAGTGGAGATGGTTGTAGGTCATGAAATTAACATAAAAATATATTATTATATGTACAATACTAAGGATATTATATAATCATGCTATGATAATAATTGAGGTGGGTGGAGGTAGAAACAAAATAAAAATTCTCATTGGTGAATGTCACCTCTTCTTTAGGTATCCACCATAGGTTTACACAAAAAGTCTTCCTTTGATGGTTTAATCACGAATAATAATACTTCTAGGATGAGGGGAGGTAGGTAAATTTGTGATTTGTGTAGGTATTGGATGAACCAAATAGCTGTGAACTAGTGAAGAAAAAAGGAGAGGGGGTGTCCATTTATAAGTGGGTGAGAGGACACACTTGGCATTTTTGAAAAGAATAAAGTGATCCCATGTTCTTCACATGGAACAAGGATAAAAAATGAATCAAATTAGAACATTAAACATGATACAGTAGAAATATTACAAATAAATTTTTTTGACAAATTTATAGGTAAATTTGACTATTATTTTTTAGTTTAACCCCCTGTTAAACCCATCTTTACCTAAATCACGATAATTAATTTTTACTCCATTCACTATTCATTTTGGTAAATTATTAAGTTTTTTTTATTAGAAATTATAAATTTTGTCAATTCCAAATATTGAATCAATTTTTTAATGTTAAATTTATATATTTGGAAAATATTAATTTAAAATTAATCCCACATATGTGATGAGAAAACATGTTTTTAAAGTGAAAAGATCAAAAGTTTCAATGTTTTTATATCTATTTTAATATGAAATTGATTATGATAACCTAAATTGGATTAATATTTTTATTATTTACCTAATTATACTTTTTAACCAATTTATAATATATTTTAAATTTATAAATAAAAAATATTAAAAGGAAAATTTCAACTAAAATTTAGTATTTTTTACTATTCATAAAAATGTAACTTTTCATAAAAATACAAAGAATTTACCCTAAGTTAACTTTAAAATTTATATTTAAAAAATGATGTTTATTTTATAAAATAAATTTTAGAAAAGGGTTAAAAATTAATTTTATTAAGTTTCACAAAAATTAATAAAACGAGCAATTTTTGAGAAAATAATCTTTTTAAAAAACATTAAGACTTTATTGAAAAATTAATTATTTTTTACCAATGTGTTTTATTTATATAAAACCGTTATAAATAATTATTAAAAATAAGTTATAACTATTAAAATATAAAATTTTAATAGCTAGGTTGTAACGGTCGATTTTATATAAATATATTAATAATATATCATGGTTTTGTTAAAACATAGTGTTGCATTTAATGAAAGCTAATCTAGTGTTGCATATAGAATAAGATTAATTTGGTGTTTCATGTAGTGAAATATTAACTTGGTTTTGTGTTTAATGCAAGCCATAATTTTTTTTATTTTGAAAAACTAATTCATTAAATTTTAGGATGTCATAATCATTTCATAAATGGATGCTTGAAGGGAACATATTTCACTATAGTTTGACTTCAGATGGATGGTTTTATAAAAAAGGGGTGAAATTTTAATCATTGTTTTGGGCCCTGAATCATTTGAACAGAAATCTTAAAAATATTTATCTATCTTTATTGATAATTAACCCCCTAATTTATTTAATCTTGTGTAATTAATTCAATTTTCTATTACATTGAAAATATAGAGTTTAATAGATAAACGGCTCAATTGTTGGTTTTTAATGATTCATTCATTTTTGAATTATGTTTTAGACATACATTATTTGAAACTATATAAAAAATTATTTTACTTGATTTGGATTAATTATTATGAAATGGATTCAATTTTGAGCTTCGATTTTTTATTAATTAAATGAAGCCCATAAATTAATTTTAAAAAATGAAAATGAAAATGAAAATGAAAATGAAAATGAAAATGAAAATGAAAATGAAAATGAAAATGAAAATGATTTTGATTTTGAATCTTGATTTTTAAAAATGTGAAGATGGAATTTTTTTACTATGATTTAGAAATGATGAAATCAAATCTCTTTGATGATTTGAATTTAATTGATTTTTAAAAAAGGATCTATTTCTAAAATGATACATTCAAAATTAATTGGGTTTTTTTCTAGAACAGATGATTTAAATTGATTATGATTTATGAATACGAAATTTAATTATAAATATTATGATTTAATCAATTTGATTTAATTTATCAATTTTATATTTTATTATTTTATTTTAAATTAGATAAATAATTTCAATTTTAAATATGTGTTTGTACATTGTGTAGATTGAACTAAAAATTTGAAAAGGCATGGACTGGCCATAAATTACCTTATTGTGGTTGATATGAAAATTGAAATAATTCAAAAGTCTAGAATTTATCGTTGTTATCTACCCTAAAGATATCATTCCTTTTTATTGGAAATTCAACAATGTACTGAGGCTACTATGAGTTTCTACTACCAATCAACTGTAAGAAAAGATATCATGGAAATAAAAAATTCCAAAGGCATCAATTGAAATCAAATTTACTATCCATCTATGGTGACCAATAATTAAAAAATTCATAACCCACTTGATCATTCCTCCTCCTCCCTTTGCAATCAGAAACAACTAAAAAAATTATACATTGGAATGGATCAACCAGAGCACATCAATCGATCACACCCTTCACATATATCGACCACAATTCACCACCCAATTGAACAAACTATATCCAAGATAAATAAGACCCTATCAATGCTATTGATTCTTGAAGCATGAACCCAATGTAGACTGATCTATTCTATCGAGGTCAGATGAATACCGACTATTTAATATGAATAAGATTCCTCCTAGGATCAGGATGAAGAAAAACATCATAAGTGTGAATACCAGAAGTCACACCATATATTTTGAGGGAACTAAATTCACAGTTACCTAAAACTCACAACTAAAGTTACATCACTTAGATTCATGATCAAAGAAAAAACCTGAACTTTCCTACTGAAATCGAACCCCTGAATCCTGAGCTAAAGAAGAAATAATAGAATTCAATTGATCCATTCTATTAAGGTTCATATTTTATGAAGAAGGAAGAATCTCTATATCACCACGCAAGATAACCTATAGATATTGACCCTGGAGATAAGGCAGAACACCTTAAAATTCCCTCAAAATCCTAGATCAATCCTTTTAAATCCTGATATCTCCAATTCTTGATGATTGAAAAATTATACTGATGTTGAGAATGGATATTAAAACATTATACAACCTAAATTCACTATTTTTATATGTATCTCCAAATATTCATCACCAATCCCAAACCACAGGTGAATAACACTTGAATTATTATATGAAGGCACCATAAAGAAACCAGATCTGGTTTCTAATAATTAACTAATGTCATACTCACCAATGAATAAGTATAGATTAAGATATAATTTTTTTTCAACTTTGTATTTTATGTTATTTCTATTTTTATTTTTACTTTTAGAGAAACCTTATTCACTCCCCACTCACCTACCATGATCTTGTTGTCCCACACACACTATATGAGAGATTCAATGGCTAAACTAAGATCTCTCTTGATTTTGTTCTCTATGCAAGGGCTTTCCATGATCACTAGATCAGATCCAACATCTTGAATCATAATTCATCACTCCAAGGTCTAATTCAACATCAATGACCCATCACATGTTTCACTAAAATACTCATGTGAGCATAGATAATAGAACATGTCTTTAAATACTCTACAAAGTAGTGGATTTCAACATATATAATTTTCTCAAAGGCGTACGGTCATGATCACGGGAAGATGGTTCTCTAAAACAAATAAATAATGATCAACTATTTTGATGCATTGAGGTAATCTAAGAAAATAGGAGTACATAGGATTTCTCCTCAACACTAATTATGGGGAGGAAGACTACATTATTAGTAAATATTCTTCTCACCCCATTTTTAAAAAGGATTATCATATACCAACTGTATCTTAAGATCTCTATATTTCTTCTTGTATTTTAAAATTCTATTTCTTTTAATGTAACATGAATTTTTTCTCCACTTCCTCCATTCTATTTTGTGTTTAGTATTATTCCTCTGTTTTTTGAATGTGATCCCTTTTTACTCCCTAAAATCATAGGGTTAAATTGAGGGCATGAATTCTCTAGGGAGGTATGTAATTACGTAAATCTTTTTTTATTTTATATTTTCGTATTTAATTTATATGAGGTAGTGTAGGTGATTCAAGATTAGTTTCGTGATCATTAAAATTCTATAATTAACTTTATGTCTTGTTAAAACCTCTAGTGATCAATTTTCTCTTCATTTTTTTGGTTCTATTTATAGGTAATGTAATGGAGGTATTTAGGGAAATGAATAAAAAATGTTGCATTTTGGTGGAGTTTTTATGATTTTTCTATGAATATGTCATGATCATAATTCAAAACTATAAAATAGATGAAATTATTTGTACTTAGGATAATTCAAAAATTATATAGGATTTTACAATTTTTAGTAGTAGATGGTGATGTATGACTGATTTTGATTTCATTATCAATTGGATAATATAAATATATTTGGATAGTGAATGTTATTAATAAAAAAACCTTGGATTCATCCCTTTCCTATTAAAATCATATTTGGATCTTTTTCTAATTTACCTTGGTTGTTTACACCAAAATCACATCATCAAAACCTCTCATCCATTACATCCATGATTTAAATAGAAAAGATAAAAAATAAACATAAGTGATAAGATAGTGAAACTCCCACCCCTACACCTTAAGAGACAAACCTGTTCAGTCACTAGGCTACTTTAGAATTATAGAAAAATTCTATTTTCCATAGCTCATTACAACTACATGATCAACATGACACCAATGCCAGGGTGTTAGATGAATTATTCACTATTTTAACACAACTATAATTAGTGTTTTTCTTTTTTCCTTTTTTTTTTATTTTTTTTATTTCTATTTTATGTAACTAGAATAAGAAAAAATTTGGGAAAATTTTTCAATGTATCCTCACACATATATCTAATTTATATTCCCACAGGAGAATAAGGAGGAGGACCAAAGTTACATCAACACCTGATTGATGCTCAACAAAAAATAGAAGAAATATCAAGAGTACCTGGGAGAATTGTAGGAAAAAATAGATATAATATACAACACCCTCCAAAACCATAATGATAATATGGTTATAGGGGATGATGAGAAGCATAACCAGTAAGGGGAAGATGTTCTGATTGAGGAGTAATTTGAAAATCTACTCAAATATACTCTTAAAGAAATTATATAGGGTGGAACCCACATAGTGGATGAAGTAGATGAAACTTCATGACCTATGGTTAAAAAACTACTCCCCTAACATCACATCACAAATAAACTTGAGGGAGACTAAATAGAGAATATATCAGTTGTTCATCATGAAGAATTATAGGAATAAGATACTGCCAATAAAGGGGAAAATTGTGATCTAAACTCACCATGCTATGATTATTTTCAATTTTAATTATCTATTGACTCTACCTTGTTTGAACCTGTCCTATAAGAATAATAATAGCTTCCACTGGAAGAGGAAGAATCCACACTAGCTGTGGTGGAACCTCAGAATACCTCATACATCATACTGTAACCCCCACCTTATAAATTACACCATAATGGTGATGGGGTGGAACCAAAGAACTCTATCAAAGGGGACCTACAAGAAAAAGTTGAGCCGAGAATATTTGTAAAGAACCACATTTAGTGGTTCCAACCACATAAACCCAATCCTCTTACATTTTTGGGATAACCACAAGACTTTCTATCTTTGTAATCTCTAAATACAACTCCTCTTAGTCGGTAACAACTATAGACTCTCTTATACTCTCTTTCCTTTTCCATTTTCTTAGTTTTCAATAAAATATATTATCTTTATTCTATTTTATTATATCTATACCTAAATGGAAAACACCTAATATATTATCTCAAGGCTTTCTAAAATCAGAATAAGGAGTATCCTTACTCAAACCTTCTATTCAAATAACACCAGGTTGTTTCTAGTATTTTACAATCTTTATTCAATGTAATATTTGTATGTGTTTTATTGAATTCAAATGAGATTTTTTAACAAGTTTGGGTGAAAATATTCAACCCATTTAGAACTAGATTTAAGATATTTTAGGATCTTTTTTAGAATATGTAAATAAAAAAATATTTCTAATATTTTTTTATCTATTTTTAGTAAATATTTATGTAAAAAAATATATATATATAAAAAATGAAAGAAACTGATATGCTTGTTATTGTTGTACATATCTCTTTTATATAGTTTTTTTTATATTTTCATACATTAATAGAGTTGAAAGTTAACCTACCTAGTTTAAATTTTTACTAGAGTTAATAATTTAATTGCTTCTAATATAGTATGAGTTAGATGAATTTTGAGTGATTTTTTTATTGCCTTCAAGGATATTTAGTATTAGAACTAGGAAAGGTATAGTGATTGAAAATATTTATGTGGAACCAAAATTATAACATGAGGTCACTAAAAATTATTAAAAATAATTCGAGGAAATATGACCTATGTGAATAAGAAATCATTAGGGATACAACTTAAATTAAATTCAT
The DNA here is from genome assembly GCA_963277665.1 of Viscum album. Taxonomy (NCBI): domain Eukaryota; kingdom Viridiplantae; phylum Streptophyta; class Magnoliopsida; order Santalales; family Viscaceae; genus Viscum; species Viscum album. The sequence goes on from OY728137.1 coordinate 1,795,517,619, forward strand.
AGTAGTCCCTTGAAATTGGATTAAAATAGGAAATTGGGATCCCATGGTGAATATATGAGACATTATGCACTTGTTGTGTGAGTAATTCATCTGTGAATTTAAAATAAGGTCTTTTTCACAAAGCTACGTACATATATGACATGAAAAAATTCAAAAAAATGTCAATAATATGACTAAAGTTCAAAAACATTCATTAAAGTGACGGGAATATTGAACCCAGATGATGAAGGGAAAAACTGAATTATAAAAAATTCATTTGTTTTGTATTAATGAATTGTAATTTGAAACATTGTTTTAAGAAAATTATGATAGAGGGATAAATGAAATTTCTTATTGTTGAAAATTTGATTCCACTTAAATATAATTTATTCCAATTTTTGAATTGGAACCTTGTTTGGGTTGAAGTTAGGAGTAAATTAAATTATAGAATAGTAATGATAATTGAAATAATGGAGGAAACTATGAATGTCTTCTTCTATGGCATGTATATTTAGATCTTGGAAGGTTGAATCTTTTTATTTTTAATAAATAAAACTCAATGATAAAATTTATCCTGTGTGTAATAGTTTATGTGTGGGGAAGTGATGTAAACTCAAATTTTCAAACATTTTATCTATCATTATTGATAATTAAACACTTAATTGATTTAGTCCTAAGAAATTAATTTCATTTTTGATCACTTTGAAAATATGGGCATTAATTGATAAATGAATAAATTATTTGTTTTTAATGATTCATTCATTTTTTATTTAATTTATATCAATTCATTTTGTAGACAATGAAATAATATTATTCAACTTGATATAGATTTAATATTTGGAAATAGATTAAATATTTAGCTTTAATTGAAATAAATAAATTGATTTTAAAAAAAATTGAAATTAGAATTGATTTTGATTTTGAATTATGATATTTAAAATTGTGAAGATGGATTTTTTTATTACGATTTGAAAATAATGAAATTAAAATTATATTATTATTTGTAATTAATTGATATTTAAATAAGAATATGTTTTTAAAATGAGACATTAAAAATTAATTGATTTTGTTTGGAAAATCTGTTTTAAATTTATTATGATTTATGAATTTGACATTAAATTAGAAATATCATGATTTAAATTGGAATAAATTGTATTTAATTGAATTTATAAATTTTTTATTTGAATATTTGATTTTAAATTAGAAAAATGAGTCCAGTCAAAAAAATTTATTTGTCTATTGTGAAGGACATACTCAAAATTAAAAAAGGTTTGGATGAATTGTGACTTCCCTTAGTGCGGTTGATCAGAATATTGAAAAAATAAAAAATATCTAAATGACTGTAGGTGTCTACACATATGATACCATTCCATTTAATTGGAAATTAGCCAATGTACTAAAGCTTCTTTGAGTTTCCCCTACCAATCGATTGTGAGGAAAGCTATTGTGGAAAGAAAAAAACACTAAAGGAATTAATGAACTACACCCATGTTGTCTATATATGGTGACAAAAAATTGAAAAAGTCATAAGTCAATCAACTATTCTTCTTCAACCCTACGCAGTGGACTGAAACTAATAATATTCCAGAAATCATGGATTGACCATAACACATCAATTGACTCCACCCTTCACCTACATCAACTGTGAGGCAATTCATCGATCGACCACATTATCTCTCAGATAAGGATTACCCCATTCAAATAATTGATACTTGAATATTTCAGCTAAGGATGGATGAGTTATTTCACTATTTTTAGTTAAATACTGACTACCAAATCCAAATAAGATGCCTCCCATGGCTGTGATAAAGAAACTTCTCATGAGGAAAAAAACCTGAAGTCGCGCCACATGTCCTGAGGGAAATAGATTCATGGATACACAAAAATATTAATAGAATAAATGTCACATGGATATAGGATCAGTGGAATAATTTGATCTCACCAATTGAAATTTAACATTTAAACCTGAGCTCAAGAATAAACTACATAAGCTGACCGATCCATTCCACCATGTTTTATATTTGATGAATCCCACCGAATCTCCACAAAACCAGCTAATCTTTATTATAGATTCAAACCCCGAAGATGGTTTATAACACCTTACAACACTCAAATAATCCTAGTTAAAGGATTATAAAGTTCTATATCTATAAGGATTGATGATTGAATAAGCTGACTAATTCCAAGCATGCAGATTCAAACCTACCACATCCTGAATTATATAATGTTAGAGGAATCTAAAAAACTTCATTAATGATCCCAAACCATAGGTTAATATCTATTTATGTTCAAATTGAAGGCACCAAAATGAAACTTGATTAAATTGCCTATGAAGAACTCATGTCATGCTCACCCATAAATAAGTTTGAAGCAAGCTAGAAATTTTGTTCAATGGTTCCTTTGTTTAGATTTCTATTTTGATTTTAAAGTTCAATAAGTCCTTATTAACTCCCCATAAATGATTCATGAACATGAATTCCCACACACACTAGGTGATCAGTTCAATGTTCAAACCAAGATCCATCCTGATTTGTTCTTCCTCTCCCTGTACATCCTAATATCACCAGACCAAGACTAACATTTGGAAGACCAATTCATCACTCAAAGGCCCAATTCAATATCAATAACCCATCATGCACATCACTAAAATGATCATATGTGCAAAAAGAATAGAATATGACTTTCATTACTATGAAAAATATTGGATTATATCTACTAGAATTTTATTTAAGGCATATGAGCATGATCATGGGAAGATAATGATCTCAACCAAATCAATTGTGACCATTAACTACAACATGTGGTGGAAATACAAGAAAATAAGAGTATGCTAGAGTTTTACTAGATACATAATGAGATAATGATGAATTTAAAGATCTTAAATAATCTCCTCACACCATTATGAAAAAGTATCATAATATTCCAAACATATATTATGATATCTTAGTATCTTCTTGAATTTTCAAATTTTATTTCTGATAATTTCATATGAAATTTTGTTCCTTTTCCTTAATTATGTTTTTCATTTAGTGTTATTTCTCTAGGACATTAAACATGATCTATTCAAACATCATGAAATTATATCACTGATTCAAAAGAATGAATTATTGTCATAGGTCTATAATTACCCAAATCCTTTTTTTGATTTATGAATTTCTTAGTCTATTAATATGAGGTAGGGACGGTGCTTTGAGATCAGTTTAGTGATCGTTAACTTCCTCTAAAGACCTTTATTTTTCATTCCAACCACTACAATACAATTCCCCCTTACTTATTTTGGTTCTCTTCATACCAAATTTAATGGAGGGAGTCAGGTACATTAATAAAAAAAGATGGATTTGGGTGGAATTTGATGATTTGCTCATGGTTATGGCATTATTATAATTTTAAAACACAGAGGTGGTGAAATTGCATGTAATTTATATATTTTTAATGTATTTGTTATTTTTCAATTTTTAGTAGTGTATTATGATATATTAATGATATTTATTTCATTTTTAATTAGTTTAAAAAAATATAGCAGGATAATGAAGGCTATTAATGGATAGGGCCTTGATACACACCTTTCCAAACAACATATTCTTAGAATATTTAGTGACTTTATTTTAATTTTTAACACCACATACAAATCATCACAACCTCTAACCCATTTATTTTATAATTAAAATATAAAAAAACAATAAATATTTATAAGTTATAATTTATTTAAACTCCCAGGCCCTACTCCTTGATAGATGACCCCGATCGGCCACTTGGATTCATTAGGAGTATAGAAAAATTTAGTTTGATTGCAGCTTGTGACAACCACACAATCACGGAAGCATTCTAATTTTTGGGTCATTAATTTTTTAACAGGTGATTAGAACTCTATTTTTATAGATTCAATATTAATTCATATAATTATGGCTATCCACAGTTCTTTAGAGGAAAATCTAGAGATTTTGAGAGAATTGATAGGGGTGATATTGTTCTTAAAAGAGATATCATTGGATATTTAGAATTTTGGTGAAATCATGTGACAATGATGAATATATCTTGAAGTGTCATCCAATTTCTATGAGGAAGAACTTTGTTTTTTATTTCAGGACACATTAATCAAATAAATTGCTTCCACGAATCATTCTTTGATCATTATCAAGGTGGTGATTTTTAATATTATGATTTATTCTTTTTTTATAATTATTTTTTATTTTAATGATGATCATTATAGAATAATTTATGGATTAAAAATGGGTTTTTGGATCTCTTTTGTTAAAAAATATTTTTCTTTTTCCAGACTAACATCACATGATGGTGTAGTGGGATAATTCCAGATAGGTTTGGTGGTGGTGTGTGAAGGTGGATGAGATGCCAGTTTCCAATCATTCTCCCCATTATTTCAATTTATCATGTTGATTTAATGAAAATTCCCTACCAGACCTCATTAAGGCTGACTGTTGGTAAAGGATAAATGACCTAAGATAACATACCAACTAGATGGTAGAAAAATGGTGATATGTTTTGGATAAGAGGATGTGGATTGTTAGGTAGAGACCTTAGACAATGTTTGATTTTAGATCTGGTAAGAGAAGTGGTTCTAGAATTACACAATGATGATAGTGGGGATCAGTCATGGTAATGATCTTGAGTTGATAACCGGTAGAGATAGAGAGAACTATAGTAGTGGTAGTGTAAACATTAGTGTCTAGGATTTCTATCCAGAAGAATAATATGACATTTTTTGTATCCTTTAGGTATAAACTATGTTTTATGTTTTCTTATGATTAAGAATTTTTATAAGGATTTATATATCCCAAGACATATATCTTTTAGGTACGCTCTATACCTGACTAAAGGAAATAAGACCCAGGGTGTAGGGATGTATATGCCTAGCCACCCTATCTGATACAAATGGAGTGAATATAGGAAGAACATTCCATATTCGATACAATTCATGGTTGGGACTTATAGGTACACACCAAAGAAATATATTAGGTCTCAAAAACCATGCCACCTAATGGATACTTCATATAGGTTGATACGATGGGACTCAGATCTCTATAGTATATTCCTACTAAAATTCAATATTTACACACCTAGTTAGAAAGGATTATGCACTGTGTATAATGAAAAAACCATCTGGGTGATAGTCATACACACTTAGTTAACCTCACATGATGTACGCGCCTCATTGATTAGATGTACATGTAGTGTACTCTTCTTTTTCTAGTACATTACCTATAATATTTTCTATGTGTTAGAATCAGATGAATGAATAGTATTTTGTAAATGTATTTCTATAGATAATGTCATGGTAATATTTCATTCAATATCAAGGATACTTTTATAGAAGTTTTTAGCTTTTTATTCATTATATATATGTAAAGATGATAACCTGGTTTTGGTGTAGAGTTTAAAATCATTCATAGGGTTAGTAATCCACGTAGTAACTTATCAGAATGAGGGATCAGGTCCCCTATATGTGTTATATAGTCACTAAACCATAGAGAGACAATTATTATAGTTAATTTTGTCATATATATACTTCCTGTAGACGGTAACCCCTTTTATATATGGGGTGTAGGCCCTTTATTTTTAGTGTTTCAAGAATGTGGTCGATACCACTTTAACCCTGAAAAAGAGAGGACCCCTCTATGGTTTTTAGAGTAAAGAAACCCCATGAGATAAGAAACTTTTCCTCTTTATGTGGAGTAATTACTCCCTTGATTGGTATACATTTCTTTATAAGAGGTTCGGTTCCACCGTATGGATTGGTAAAACCCTTTACAAACATAAATATATTTACGATGTGAGGATTCAAAAAGTATGGTTTTAGGGAGTTGACATGGAATTTATAAAAGTTGTTTAGTTTTAGTGATATGGATATTATAATGTATCAATGTATGTGATTACAATTAAGATATAAATTTATACTATGTTTTGGATCTAAGAACTTTCTTACATTTTTGGTTGTTTAATCCTTAAAACACATTTGGGTTTTCATTGGGATTCATTGATTCTACATTAGTTCTTTGGATTTGATATAACTATTTGTTATTATTATCTCTTTTTTATTTATATAATATGATTTTTTAGTATTATTCACACCACTTCATAGGAATCCTTTCCAACATGTTTTTAATCTATGTAGATGATTCATAGTTTGTAGGTGACCTTATAGGGTACATATTTTATCGAGTTGGTTCTTATTGGTTCATAAAGGAGGTCACCATCCTTAGAGATCGATCTAGGAGTGTCTGTTATGAAGAGGTGTTTTCCCTTGTCACATGTCCATAAAATTTTTGGGGCATCATTTATTATTTATTTTCATTCATCAGAATCTACCTATATAGTTCTATTTTGGTTAGTTGATATCAATTTCATGCATAATGTTCTAAAATTGGGTGATTAAATTTATGTTATCATTAGTTTTTAGGTATATTTATTTACAATTGATACATGTGTTTTTGCTATTATTTATATTTAGGATAAGGAATCTCAAGCGTGTGATATTCTTTCTTTGTTATAGTCACCAGACCTAAGCATATTGGAGGTGGGCTTGGGATGACACAATCAACCTAACTGCATATCTTACTAGGCCCACCAGGATAGGTCATGTGAATTACATATTGAAATGATATTAAATATGTTTAACATGGAATAATGACTCATTCTAAATTATTCTTAATTAAATTATTAATCATAGAAACAAAAATAAATTTAATTTATTAAAATAATTATATTCACACACTGTACTAAAACTTAAATATTTTATTCATTGAATTTTAAAATAAAAAAAGATTAAATTCAAATCACATATTCAAACCCTGAATATCTTATTATTGAATATCTTATTCAAATTAAATTAAATAAATACAATTACACTAAAATTAAAAAAATTTATTTCTTATTTTTAAAATCATTAAAATTTAATGTGTTTTTGAAACCACTTAATGGGTGAACCTTTAGGATATTTCATTAACAAAAGTTAGTTGAAGACACTAATATAGATATGTAGAAACACATCCTGATCCCTATAAAGGTAATTTGAGACATGAAAATGAGAATATTATACAAAACTACTATACAATATAATTCTTGTCTTGATATTAATTTAAAAAAGATGAATATATGAGTCATATTTTTATATATTTCATACACCGCTTATTATGTGGTAAAAAATATCAATTATATTCTCCTAATGAAACATAATGGCTAAATTAGACCATCTCTCTTGATAAGCCTTTTGTTTTCAAGTCAATCATTTACTATTATGAAAGCATTATTTTTTTGTTTTTCTTTCATATTTCGTAAAATAAAATGAAAACTGAGGGTTTTAGAAAGGGAATATAATCAAATATAATTGTAAACATGTATTAAAAAATTAATACAAAATGAGTGATGTCAAGAAGAAAGAAAATAATCCTAAGAGAATTATCCTTAATAAAGCATCATTTCCTCATTATTAGCTTCACACCTACATAATGAAAAAAATCCATCATATGTGTGATCATCCTATTATTTATTGTTTGTGAATATAAAATGTACCTAGAAATTTCCAATCACACTACACATCCACTGCATCCTTGGTTATCTTGTTAAAGGAATCCTCAATTGAGAGTACCCACTAAATCACCTTACTAATATATATTTGAACAAAATAAAAACTAAACCATTATTTACCAATCATAGTATTTTATTATTATGAGAGGGATGTAGAATAATATATAATAAGAAGATAAACCAAATAAAACCATAGTGTGGACACACTATCACCTTTCCCAATTACTAATTATCCTTAGTATAACCCTAAACAGAATGAAACATTAATACTAAATGGATAAAGACTCTATTTGAACATGATATTAACCCCTTATGTGATACCTTATAATAACTATAATTCCATAATATTTTAGTCTATATTTTATTTTAAAAGAAAACAATCTTTGATAGCATATGCCACACACAACCCCAAGCTCAAATGTGCCACAAAATAATATTAATTAAAAATGGCCATCATAAACTAGTCATTAGGTTGGAAGGTATGAATAGTAAGAACTATATTATAAAATTTATGTATAAATTTTTTCCTAAATAAAATGGATAATTTACCATACATTGATTATTAGTTGGTTTTAAATGAAGATAAAATCCTTTGAAGGTAAAAGATATATTTTTCACAAAACTCTTTTTATATATGTAGTGTATTTCGATCTAAATGGATTAAATTAATTAACCTTTATAAATTATTATAATCAAATAAGTAAATTATTTTTCTAATCTAATGAGTTAAAATTAATTTAACTATTTTTATTAGGAAATTAATGAGAATAAATACATTTTATACTTCAAAAATATATTTTCTTCGAAGGTAGTTTTAATGCATTTTGTGCACGGATATTATAATTAATTTATTCCAATTCAATAAGATTTATTTTAAATAATTTATAACATTTTTTCAATCATCAATTAATAATATACTTATAATGATTTTGTTATTTTTTTTGAAAAGAATAATTCTTATGTAAATAGTGAAAAATGATTTTTTTTACAAAGTTATTATTTATTTTCTATAAATAAAGTAATTTAAAAGTCAAATGTTGTTTTCTATAACATCATATAATTTTAATGTAAAAAAATTTCTTGTATAATATTTTTTTGGGTTTATAGGGAATCAAGGATCGATTTTGGAGTTTTTAGTAGAACTTGGGTTTGTTGCATCCTATAGGGCACATTTATAGAGTAAATGTGTATCTTACTACATAAATGTCATGGGGAATACTTTAAAACCCTTTATGCCACAAAAAATTTTATGACATAAATATATGTATTTTATGATGTAGAATAATTTATTAGGATTTTTAAACTTATGAAACATATTTTTCGATGTATGTTGATTATAAGGATTTTACAACATAAATCCCTGGTTTATGATGTAAACCCTTCAGTACAATATGTTTTATCTATATATCAAACATATATGACTTCATTTCACACACAATTATCTCCTTATAACTTTCGATTCCCCTTTCAGGTAATTTTGGGTGTCTCCTAATATTTCATATCATTATATTCGACAGTCAATCTCTATGGTGGTTGTGATACATCTCTCTCGGTAAGAGACCTTTCTACTTATTTGTGTCCATTAGTCACAATAGTGGAACTATGATGTGTTTATGGATCCATCATCCTTGTGTTGATGTTTTTTTATCCTTTATATATTCTTTTTGTGATCTTCTCTTGGAGGGTGAACCTGATGTTGGTTGTGGTGTGATGGGTGATTTTTTTGAGGTTTGTGGGACCAAACCTATCCACTTGATCTTATTTATTTTTGATTTTGATTATGATATATGAGAATTATAACAACTTGGCACTATTGAAAAAATATACATCTCACCTTAATATGGTCATTGGGTCTTGGACCACTAGACACCACTAGTTTCCCCACAAATACATGATCCATTACTGAGTAAAATGGTTGTTCCAGATGAGCCAAGATCAAAAGATCGTATTAAGGAAGGGTGTCTATATTAGTTATAAGGCCCACTTGTTACATTATTATTAGATTAAGAACACATTAAGAAGTGTGTTGGAAATTATTGGGTTGAGATATAGGGTCCATAATGAGGATGTTGGGCTCTAATGGGGGGGGGGGTGAATATAACACCACATAATGTTAAAGGGTAAAAGGATAAATTTCACTACCCATCTCAACATGGTTCACCTTTATTTTTGAAATTTTTAATGATTAGAACTCTATAATTTAGCGTTCTTGTCCTATAGTAGTGATCAAGATGAGAAACCTCTTGTGAATTCTCCTATGTTGTGTAAAAACATCATAAAGAACTTGTTTCGGAATATGGGGACAATCATTATTATCATGACCCATTAGGGAACATGGGTGGTACCTAGGTAGTGGCTACATGTCTTTAGGGAAACTGGTGGTTCCTAGTGGTCTAAGACCCAATATCCTTGTTAAGATAGGGTGACTGTCCTGTATCTAGGCCTAGTTGTTACATTGGTATTAGAGAAACCCTTCATTATTTGGGGAGTCAGGTAGACTAGAGATAAGAATATCAAGACTCAGGAGGATGGTCCTGGATTGGTGCATGATCACCACCACCTGTGATGATACCATAATAGCCAAGGGTAGTTAGTATTTGAGTATTTCATTTTGATTTTTAGTTCATTCCCATGATACTTTATTAGTTTGATGAGATTGTTCATATTGGGGGATGCCACAGGGAGTGATCTAATGTATCATGGTGAGATTTCATGGAATAGTTAACCATATAGATATTAATTTCATGGTTCAATATGATTCAAGTTGATGGTTCAGGCTTAGCACATGGTCTGCTATACCATTTTCCTAAGTAGTGAATAACCACTAGTTACATACTTCATAATATTGATATTAGTTATGCTTTTGGATTAGTTGTGATTAGTAGGGGTGATTTTATTTTGGGATTTTGGTTGGTGTGAGTGGGTTTGGATTGGAAAATGAATTTGGGGCGTGTTCTGTGTTTTTGAAAATGAGTAAGACGAAAATGGTTTTTAATTGGAAAATGGTTGGGGTAACTGGGATAGTTTGTTTTTTTAAAGGGTTTTGAATTTAAAAATGAAAACATAGTGGTTTTATAACTATTTTTAAATGTTATTCTGTGTTTGGGATGGTTTTGGAAGTGCACAAAAGTTTTATATTTGAAATATAAAAGGTTTATGTCTGATTTTTTTGGAGTGATGTTTTGGATTATGAGTTTGGTATTTTCATTTGAGGAGTTTTATTGGATGAGATTTATTTTGATTTTGAAATGGTTTTCTAGGTTGATTTTACATTGATTTTGATGGACATATATTTCCCAAGGGTTTTTAAGAAGTCTACATTAGTTGTCTACCCAAAATAGAATCCTAGTGGAGTGGTGGATTCAATCTCTTCTAGAATGTTAACAATTTTCCATGGTGATTGAGGTCTGTTGGAGGACACATAGTGGTTAAATGAAATTTTGGTTGGATTTTATTTTTTTTTCTAACTATTGGGAAGATGATTTTAAGGTATTAGGCTCCATCTATATACCTTAAGAGTACCGATTTTCATAGAGTAGATAAGCTTCTAGGTGTTAGAAATTTCCATTAAGAGCCACATATTCTTCTATCCATTTTTTCCTTTGAGTTAGGTTGTATGTCACCCATGTTTTTGATTTTATTTTAGGATACCTTGATTCCTGATCCACTGTTTTCATTTCTTACTTGAATTCTTTTTGTGATTCAGGTTACAATGGGGGTGTCATTTGAGATGTGGTGGTGTTCATCATTTTTCCATCATTCTCATAGTTTTGAATCTTTTAAGAATTGTGAAAATATTTCAACTTTTGGAGCTAGATTCCAGCTATAGTCTATAAAATTTAGGGAAGCTTCCATGAATGGATATCATGGTGAACCTAGACTTCTAGACTTGTGATTTCCTTTTGGGAATTTTGAATTCTAGTGATCAAGGGATTATTTAATTTCTCTCCACTCGACCCCAATCATAGAGGATTGGTTAGTTTGGGATGTGGGTATTCTAATGGATGCTCACGGAGATACCAAATAGACCATGATGTGTTTTCATGATCATATTCTGGGGTTTGGGGTGTTCCATGATTCAAGAGTGTTATTTAATATTACCAAATTTTAATGTTGAACCTTTATTAGACTGTTTATGGCTTTACTGGGAATATGCATGTTTTTTCTTGAGGTGATTGTGTAGTATATGATGGTTTATATATGGGAATATTTTTTGGAAATTATGAATCCTAGTATAATCGCATGTTTAGTTTGAGCTTCCTAGGTTTGGTCCTTTCCTCAATTTGGGGAGGTTGGACATTGTGCGAGTTGGTTTCTTAAATATTAGGGAGACCCACCATGAATCTCCTTTTATTGTTATACCTAGAGTGGTCAGTTGTGATGTGAGGATATATAGGTCACACGAGGGCTGATAGCGTTTTACCTGACCTCACTGTGATGACTTTCCAGGGGTAGAATGTGTTTATAGTGGGAATAATTGTCACACCCCAACCTTGGTTTTCCATTTATTTTATCTATTTTTTGGATTGGGATCTTTCTGTGGGTGGTTTGGTTGAGTTCATGGTATATGTTTTGAATTTTTGGTGTTTTTGGAGAGGTAGGATGGTGGCGCATAGTTTGGGAAAAATATGTACCAACTCCTTAAAAAATGTGTGGGATTTGATATAAGCACCCAAGGCCCCACATTGTTAGGTTCATAAGCATGAAACCTTCCCCAAGAAACCATGGGACATTAGGAAGAATCCCTTCAGACTCAAATGGTTAGGAACATAGTTTGTGAAACCATGAATCCTCTTCATAGTGGATAGAGGTTCTGACATGGTTGGAACATGGTTTAGTAGACTCTGAATCCAAATAGTGCAGCCTTTCCTGGTTCAATAAAAAATGATATTTTATCATTTTCACTCTATATTTTTAATCAAAATCAACTCTCCTCCCCTTAAATTCAACCTAGGCACATTGTGGCACTCTTAATAATTATTCAATTACCTCCTCCTCCATGATTTATTCTCCTATAACCTTACAGGTGAGTTTTCTTTGGATTTTTGGGTGAATTACTCCTCCTCTCTTCTGAATCTTTTGGTTATTGTTTATTTTATAGATATGGATATTATTATCTAAGCCCTTTAGTGAGTATTGGATCATTTTGGTTGATTACATTGATTTTAGGGTGTGCAGTTTAGTTCTTGGGCTCTCCTCATCCCATGCATGGAGTTTTTTTTGTGATTTCACACAATTGATATAAGTGTTTCCATCCATTTCATTTCTGAACCATTCTATTTAATACATGTTATTTCCTAATTTTTTGTAACTATACCCTTCATGTTTTTGGTTTGTAAGAGTGTTTTTATGGATTTTTATATTGTTAATTTGTTTTAAAAAGCGTTTTTAAAGGATTTAATAGCTACGCCAAAATGAAATAAAATTATATATATGTAAGGTTCTTGATAGCATGCCAATTGGCCCTTTAAAATGGTTATGAGTGGATTCATGTGTTTTTAGGCCTTGTTGGGGTTGATTTAATTGGTTTGAATGTAGAATTTTGTTTTTCTTAGGCCTTTTAATCATGGTGTATTAGTGCTCATGTGATATCTCTTGTGTTTTTGATGTGATTTTTCTTCAATTATGATGATTGAGTATTTGACATTCACATTAAATCCCATATATAATCTACTGTGATAATTATGTTTCTATATGGGAATAAGGTGTCCAAATAGATATGAACATGCATTTAAATGGTATATTCCATTGAATTTACATTTTCGAAAACTGTGTTTTCCCTTAAATGTTTTCTAAACTTCCAAATTATTTCCAAACTTGTTTATTGGTTTCTAAATCACCACAAATTGTGTATAAAGGTTACTCTTTATAAATTCATGATTTAGATACCCATTTAGAATAATGGAATCATGTGTTACCTAAATATTGTTTGAAGGCCTGTTTGGAGCCTTATAAGATGTGACTGGATGATTAATGGAGTTTTGGAATTGGTTTTGGAATTAAATGTATTTCAATTGAAAATGGTTTTGGATTTTAAATGAGATAAAATGTTTGGAACATTGAGATATTTCTTGGTAAATGGATTCAAACTCCCCTGTAGCGTAGGAATGATTAGAACCTTCAGAAGTTTTTTTGTGATGGGAACCCCTATGGTTTCCTTTAGTTAGAGAATAGTTTTACATGGATGGTGTTAGTAGATGGGTAAGGCATCCATGAAGGAACCTGATTTGGTTTCAAGAATGTGATGACCTCTTTACTTTCTTTTGCATTATTATCATGGAATCCTAGATGTCATCTAGAGAGGCAATAGATGGTTTTATCTATGTCATGATTAAATAGACTAGATATTTAGGGATAGATGGGTCATGTGGGTTGTGCCACTGGTTGGGCTAGTGTGGAGCTACTAGGTTGGTTGTTCAATCTAAATTTTCATCATAGTTCCAACTAGATAGATCTGAATTGAGGACATCTAGGGTCACTCTATGGATATTTAGGACATTCCCATGACTACTACTATGTATGCTCTTATGTTTCTTATGGAACTACACTTCATGTTTAGTTTATAAATGCATGATTTTACTACTACTGGTTTCTTTGTTATGGAATTGGTTGTATGATATATCATACTACATACTTTTTATGTTATTTCTCCCTTGGATTATGCAATCACTTACTTTTAGTTTCCCTTCATTTTTTTGGGTTTTCAAAATGTTTTTTTTGAAAATTGAAAATTGTTTTAATGGAAATTATTATGTGTTTTATTTTAGGTTTAGAATATTGGAAAGATTAATTTGGTATTTAGTGGTTCCATATATATCCTTTATTGAATGAATTGTGATTGATCCTATTTTATAAATTTTCTTATAACTAAACTAGAATGATTGATTGGTTTGTGTGTGTGAAAAATGGTTTTAATAAAACAATGGTATTTACTTTGGTTTTGATTAAAATAAAATGGGTGTTTTCATAGCATTGTGAAATGGGATTTCAAATATGGTTTGATGAAAGATAAAGGGTTATTTGAGATTTATTTTGAAAAAACAACTTTTGAAATTGATTTGATAAATGTAATAAATTGGAATACATTGGTACTTTGGTGGAAGTTGTAGCTTAGGGACATCGTCAAATTTTTATTGTTGGGTGGTTCCCTCATGGGGAGTTTCTATGATCCTTAGTCACATAGTTCTAGGGAATTGGTTTCAAATTTTTTGGGGTTTCACTCATGGGGTGTTACTCAGATCCTTAGGCATGTTTTAGAAGGACTTGCATGCGAACTAGTCTTTGATTGAGGCATAATTAGTCTTGTATCCTGACATGTCGTGGTCGTTGGATTGTTTACCCTTGTGCTTGGATTTTTATTTTTCTTGATTTGATATGCCTTCTTGATAATGTTTATAGAAATTATTATTTGAAACTATTTTACTTGGATTTTTTGGAAACTATTTAAAAAGAGAAATATTTAACGAGATTTGATATAAACTTATTTAATTCTTATAATTCGATGTTTTCTGTAAATGAGAATATTAGGTCTATTTTTATAGAAACTTGATATGGAAAAACTATTTTGATTCTACCGAGCCTATTTATATCACACCCTTCACACCCCTTTAGTGGCATGTAGAACTGGGTATGTATTTTGATGTTCAGAAATTCAAGGTGTCACAATGATGCACCAAGGTTTATTTCAGGTAGGTTTGAGTGGATATAGGTGACATGGATGGATATTTCCCATATATAAAAGGATTATTTGTTTTATGTTTTGGTTATCCTTTGGTTTTTTTGGACCTATATCCCTTTATTTATTGGGGATTTCATGTTATTCTTCTAATTCTATTTTATTCAAGTTATAAAATATGTTACTTATAATTTCTCATCCATTGTTTCTTTCTACTGTGTATATATACCCTAGATCTTTTTTAGGTTGGAAAAAATTATCCCTATGGTTTATGTTTGATGATCGGTTTCTAGTCACAAGCCATTTGGGATTGAGAATTCCCTTTGGGTATGTGATAGATTAGCTTGAGTGTCGGTTTACAAGGGTATCTCGAGATGGATTGTTATAAATTGGTATCATAGGTTGATTTTTCCTCAAGAGTCCTTGAATTGGGATATTTGGTAGACTAGAAATAGGATTTTCAATACTTGAGAGGTAGGTTTCAGTGAGTTCCTAGGTAAATATTATTGTAAAGAGACTCAAGTTACCATGGGATTTTGGGATGTGACTCTTATGTTGAGTTTATGATCTTAATATCATTTTCTTCTTATGGTTTTCTTGTTTTAATTGAGATTATCAGGTTGTATTATCATTTTCTTCTATTTATGGTGTGCAGAAGTATACCTATGATACATATTCCGTGATTTCCATAGGAGGGTGTAGTGGATGATACTCAAGGTAATATAACTTTAGATAATAAAATTATTGAAGGTATCATGTGACTAGTTCATGACATGGACTAAAATATAACTCAACCCCAGAATACAGTTGTTGAGGTACATTAAGAATTGAAGGAGCCATGGATCAATTATAACAGTTCTTATACAATAAAAACACATCCATTTAGGGTAATAATGATCCCCATGATGTAAATGAATGGTTATAAAATATTTATTAGATCTTAGACTTCTTGGATGCACTTGAGACCATCAATGTGACGTTCACACCATTTAGGCCCGAGGGTCCCTCTAAGTGATGGTGGGATTCTATGGTATAGGTAGATAGACATGTGGGATTGTATTGGTATGAATTTAAGACCCTTTTATTTAAGCTATTCTACCTATATTATTTAATGATGGAAAAGTATATATATTCTCCTCCTTGCACTAGAGAGAGGGCTCAGTATTGGAGTACACCAATCGGTTTGCAAAGCTAGTTTCTTTTTCTCTATAGGTGGTAATGAATCACCAGTTGAAATATTAGTTATACCTTCAATTTTTTATGGGATATTAGTTCATAGGTATTTATGTTGAAACATTCTACCTATGATGTGATGAGAGACAAGGAAATGATTGAAGAGTTGGATATAATGGGCATTATTGGATATTCTACACCTTATATTCCACCAGGTGATAGCTTAAATGTTGTACAAGGAAGGAAGAGAAGTTGGAATGATCATCGCAAGAGTGTTGAAGGTTGATCTCAGTAGTGAGACTCCTATTCACCCTAAATAGTCTTAATAGTGTTCCCATGACTTGTTACTAGTGCCTAGAGGCTAGGAGTTCCCACCACTATTTTCTCACCCCATCCATGATATGAAATGGTTGTGACTTCTCTGAGCATCTAAAAATATTTTTCCAGGATATTTCTATGCCTTTATATAGTCAGGGATCTTCAAATCCAATTATGACTATAGTGAAATTATAAGTTTAATGTACCCAAAGCTCCTTACAAAGGCCTTAAGAGTGAATCAGTTTCACATAGTGGATGAGTATTTAGTGGTAGTTTTTTTGGGTTACAGTGATAGTGAGAAGAACCATCTCTATTGTATCTTCTATAGAAACTACTTTATTTGATACAGGTTCCTCCAACTCAATTATATCTTTCCCTTTATTTAATTCATTGAAGATTACAATAGATATCATGTCCTTTGTTATGTAGTTATAAACAAATTTTTGAATAAGGAAAGAGGAGGGGTTTTTAGGTCCATCTTGTTCTCTATTGATAGTTGTTGCATAGTTTGTTTGGGATTTTCTCATTCCCAGTGTATATTTGTTTGATGTAATCATTGGGATAGATCAACTTGTTGATCATTGAGGTATGATTTTATTATTATCATCTAAGTGTCACATTCCTTACTGTAAGTGGGAGATATTAGGTGTTCCAAAGATAATGGTATTTGAGGTCTAGTTGTGAATGGACTCACCACCTAGATCTTAGTAGTATTTTGTATACTATTTCATTTGATCCTGATTTGGTTTCTCATCTTTTTGATCTTCCCATAGTTGTTTGATAATTTCTTTATGTTTTCCTAGAGGACTTCTCTAGTCTTCTTTTAGAGAGGGTTGTAGGGTTTATGGTAGATATGGTTCTAGGTATATAGCCAATATTGATACCTTTATATCTAATATAACTAGTATATCTAAATGATCTCAATATTTTGTTGGATGATCAGATAGATAGAGGTTTCGTTCACCCTAGTATTTCACCTTGGGGAGCCCCAGTGCTCTTTTCCAAGAAGGTAAATGGTTCAGTTGAATTATGTGTGATCTATCAGAAGTTGAATTTGGTGACTATTAAGAATAAGTTCTTCTTTTCCACATATGGATGATTTGTTTGATCAGTTAAAGGGGAAAAAGTTTTTTTCAAAAATCAATATTTTATTGGGTTATCCTTAACTCAGGTTTCATGAGAATGATATTCTGAAGATTTCTTTTAGGAGTAGGTATGGAAATTATGAATATATTGTGATTCATTTTGGTCTAACTAATGCTTTTAAAATTTTTATGGATTTTTTCAATGATATATTTCATAAGTATCTCAATAATTTTGTTATAACGTTTAAAAATGATATTATGGTTTATTACAGATTTGAGCATGAGTAAAATAACTATTTAAAACTAGTTTTTGAAATTACAAAGAGCTACTTAATTTATGGAAATATTTTGAAATTTAGTTTCTGGATTCAAGAAATAAATTTCTTAGAGAATTTTATTTCAGAGCCTATCTTATTAGTTGATCATGATATGGTGAAGACTATCTTTACATGGGAGGATCCATGCAATTATTTTTGAGATATAGAGATTCCTTATTATTTTTGGATACTATAAATAGTTAATAAAATAATTATCAAAGTTAGAATCACATTGTTATTTTCTTACTAAAAAAGTGGTGAAATTTACATGGGTTGAAAAGTGTCAGAATTATTTTCACGAGTTGAAATTAATTTTGATATCAACACCTATTTTGATCTTAAATGAGCTCGATAAGGGGTTTGTGGTGTACTGTGATGCTTTTGGTACTTGTATGGGTTTCATTCTTATTAAGGATAATCACATTGTTACCTCTCATTCTATTCATCACCCGTCACAAGAGAATAATGACCCCAATCTTGATTTATATCTTACCAAATTTAATAAAGTGCTTAAGTGTTAGTGGTATTATCTTTTTAGGGACATATTCATAGTATTTTCTGAACATAGGAGTCAAAGTTATATATTTTATTAGAGTAAATTTAATCTCAAACAGATATGATTAGTGGAGTACCTTTAGATGTTCTATTTCGATATCGACTTCACCTCAAAGAAAGATAATGTCATTACAGATACTCTAAGTAGGAAATTAAACTCACATCCTGTCTTGGAATCGAATAATGAGTGGAATATAATGGGACTATTCACTCAGTTTCATCTAGATGAACATTTGGATGTTTTAGGCATGGTTCTAACTAGTTTTTTGTTATCATAATATCTCCTTGAGTATGTTCTATAGTATCATCCAAATGATGATTTTAGGGGAATAAAAGAAACCATTTATGGTGGGGTGACCATTTTTATTTGGTATCTCCCTTATCATGATATTATGTGTTTTTTAGGTTAGATTGTTATCCCAAAATCTGTGAGGAGTTGATTTTTTTTTGAATTTCACAGTTCTTTATGGGACAATCATCTAAGCACCATGAATATGTATTATGACATGAAAGGACAATTTTGGTGCTCGGGTATAAAGATAAACATTTCTAATTTTGTGTCCCGTTGTTATACCTACCAATAAATAAAAGAAGAGCATCTAAAAACTTATGGGTTTATTCAAACTTATCCACTACTAGTTTGAAAATGGGATGAGGTTTCTATTGTCTTTATTGTAGGACTACCATAGAATCCCTGAGGGAATAATTATATCTAGGTTGTTATTGATCAATTGAAAAATTAGATCATTTTATTATGATCAAGGGAAAAAAAATAAGGTTAATGATATGAATAAGCTATATGTGTAAGAGATTTTGTGTCTAAATGGGTTTCTCTCTACTTTAATTTCAAATAGAGATTCCTAATTTACATTCTATTTTTATAAAAGTCTACAAGAGGAAATTAGGACTCAAGACAGGTTGAGTAGAGTTTACCATCCATATTCAGATAGTCAGATAGAGAATTCAATTTAGAACTTATAGGATATGATCCATTCCTACATCTTGGATTTTGGTGGATCTTGGGATATACATATGATACTTGATTTTAAATATAATAAAAACTATCATTAGTTGATAAGAATGGAACCCTTTGAGAATTTGTGTTGTATTCTTTGTAGACCACCTATTTATTGGGAAGAAGTAATAAATGAATAATTTATAGGATCAAGTATAATTTAGTATAAATTGAAAAGGATTTAGGATATACATCGGTGTCTTTTTATATCACAGAGCTGAATGAAATCATATTCATATATTTCGTATCGTCCTTTGGAATTTTCTGTTGACAGTCATGTGTTCTTGAAAGTTTCTCCTTGATTGGATCACCATCTAATTGGGAAACATGGGAGGATAACACTAATATATGTTGGGCCATTTTAGGTCACTGAGAAGCTTGGTAAGTTTTCTAATATTTTGGAATTACCAGTTCAATTTAAAGGTATACATAATTTTTTCCACATATCCTATCTGAGGAAGTATTATCTTGATCCCTTCCACATTTTGAGTTGGGAAGAGATTGAGATAGTGCCAAATGTTTTAGTTGAGGAGAAAATAATGGAGATCATTTATTATTAGGTGAAATCATTTCATGGTAAGTATATCATGTTTTTGAGAGTGTTGTGGCAATATGGATTAGATTCTCAAGAGACATTGGAGTGTGAAAAGTATGTGAGGGAGTAGTGTCCTTAAATATTTCCATATAATACCTATTCTATACGAATTACTCGGATTGGAAAGTCAAGTGGTGGGTAGATTTTAACATACTAGATTTTTAATGTATGCTCTTTATTGTCTAATAGTGTGTTTTCTTGGGTTTAGAGGGAATTAAGAATAATTTGGTGAGTTTTCATGTAGGGAATATTTATGGCCTAAATGTGTATCTTACAACATAAATATCACGGGCCATGGTATAAACCCTTTAGACCATAAAACAAAATTTCAACAAAAATATATGTTTTATGAAATAAAATAATTTCTTAAAAGTTTTAACCTCATGAAAAATATTTTTTGGAATATGTTTAATATGGGTATTTTATACTGTAAATCCCTGATTTAAAAAATAATCCCATCATCCCAATAGGTTTTATCTTCCTATCGCATGTATCATTCTTCATTCTGTGCATAGGTATCACCTTTAAAACCTAGTCTCTCCTATGAGGAAATTTTGGGTGTCTCCACCTCTTCTACATCAATCCATTCAAAGCTCAATCTTCATGGTGGATGTACGACATCTCTATCAGTAAGATACCTTCCTACTTATTCATTTCCATTAGCCATGACAATGGAACTGCATTGTGTTTATGGATATTTCAACCTTATAGTGATGATTGATTAATCCTTTTAGAATTTTTTGTATGATCTTATCCCAAAGGATGAACCTCATGTTGGTTTTGGATTGGTGGGTGTGTCAAACAAAACTACTTTACTAGATTTTTTGTATCTATAGATTTTGATTTTTATATATGAGAATCATTATTAAGAAATCTATTATTGTCTCAAATTTCAATTTAGTTTTGGTGGATCCTACTGTAGGTAGTGTTCGACCTGATTTTGAGTTAGGTGGTTTCATTACTATCCTTTCTTTAATAAACCATAATTGATCATGTTTTATTAATTATTTTATAATAGAACTATCTTGATCGATTGGTTTGTGTGTATGAAAAATGATTTGAAGAAAAATATGGGTTTTACCTTGGTTTTGGGTAAAGGAAAATAAGTGTTTTCAAATAATTTCAAAATGGGTTTTCAAATAATGTTTGAAAAACAAAAAGGGTTTTTAGAGATTGATTGTAAAAAAAATCCCCTATGAAAATGATTTGATAAATGCAGCACATGACAAGATTTTGGTGCTTAATTGGATGGTCTATCTTAGGAACATCATCTATTTTTTATTGTGGGGGGGGGGATTCAGTCCTAGGGGTATCCTATTCTCCATATTCCCATAATTTTAGGGTTTGGGATTGACATTGTTTAGGGGGTTTATTCATGGGGTATTCCTATACTCCATAAGTCAATGTTCTATGGAATTAGGTGAGCAGTAGCCATTGATTTTAGTATGAGTAATCTTTTAATATAACCTATTGTGATCCTTATCTTATTTACGATTTTTTTCTTTGAATTTTATTATTATGGTTTTGTTATATTTTTCTTGATAAATTTTTATAGAAATTATTCACTGAAACTATTTTACCAGGATTGTTTGAAATGATGGAAAAGGGGAAATATTTACCATCACTTGTTATATGACTTATTTACCTTATATATTTACATGTTTTTTATGATAATAGTGCGATTTTTTTCATAGATACCTGATAATAAACTTTTTGATGGGATCCTACTGAATATTTTTAGATCACACCCTGCACACCCCAATAGTAGTTTGTTGAACTGGTTATGTCTTTTGATATATGGAAAGACAATGTGACATAATGAGGCAGTGAGGTTTTTGTAAACTAGGATTGTGTAGTTGGTCATGAAATGACGGAATATTTCCCAAAAATCATATGAGTAGTTTTATTCTATTTTGGTTGTCCTTTGGTTTTGTTGGACAGATACCTTTTTTTATCAGGATTTTCAAGTTGTATCACTACCGTTGTTTTTTATTATTAAGGAATATGTTTCTTTTGGTATCTCTTCTAATATTTATTTTTTATATGTATATATTCCATGTATTTATTTTTATTTTGGGTGAAATAATTCCCTCTTTTTGTTTTTTTATTCCAGGGTGCTAGTCTCCAACCAATGGGGATCGAGAATGCCTTTCGAGTTTGTGGCAGATCGGGATGGGAGCTAGTTTGTTAGGGTATCCTGGATCAGATCATTACATTTTGGATTTGGTTTTAAAGTAACATAATATCATATTGATTAAATATAATCTAATTTAAAAAATATTAATCGATATTATATTTTATTTTGGGATACAATCATTTCTATGATTAACAACACATTTTTTTAGAAACTGTTTTCGTTGCATTTTGTGCACATATATTAAAATCATTTTCTTCAAAATATAAGAAGAGAGTCTTTAAAAATGGATATTATTTTTAAAATTAGGAGGTTAAAAATTGATAAATAGTTCAATTTAATTTTTATTGAATACTAAACTTGGTAAATTTATCACCATGGTAATGGATAAAACAGGTTGATTAAGGATAAAACAATGTGATAAGGTCTCAAAATCAACCCAAAACCTGACTTTATTTTATTATATGAGTGTATTTTTACCATACTCACCCTATATTCAAATATATTTCCTTTTTGAAACATTTTACTTTTATAATGACATTTATATTACTTTAAGTAATAAATAAATACAAAATCTCACTATCATTCTTTCAATATTTCTAATATGTTTTCATAGGAATAAATAGATGTCCTAAATTGTTATAAATTATTATTTAAATTCTAAATGATTTATTTAATAATAGTAATTTATTTTATATTTTTAATGGTATAATTAACTAAAAAAATTTCTCATCACCGATTCAACACTTGTACAAGAGGGTGAAAAATCAAAGTAAAAACAATTAAAAAAATTAAATACATAATTATAATGTTACGAGAATTTCATGAATAATTAAAAGTATTATTTTTGGTTAACTTATTTATATTTTAAATTCATTATTATATCGATTCCTTTAAATTCATGATAAGTGGATAGTCATGGAAATAAGTTCAAATAACATTTAATAATTGTTTTAAATTATTAGAAAATAATAAAAATCCAATAATAACTCAAATAGATGGGAAATTTTGGAACCTATCATGAATTATCCATGTATGTTACACATATAATTTTAATAATTAATTCTATAAACCTTAAATAATGAAAAATATTTCACCATAGTTATGATTAGAGTGGGTTAACAAAGGTGTTAAACCAAAATATAAGGTTTTAAATGACCTAAAAACTTGTTTAAATACTACTGGTTAGTCATATTTATAAATTATCTTCATTATATGTGATAATATAAAACTTTAGAGACATTTTACATGAGTTAAAAACACATTATATGTTAATATTTCATGTATTTACAAGATTTCCACTATTCTCATTTATAAAAGGGAACCACCTCTCCTCTCTTCCTCACACTTCATAGACCATTTATCTTATATCAGATATTTCCAAATACCATAATATATTCCTTAAATTCATCCAAGATCTTATAAAATTTACCTAATACCATACTAAATAGAATTAATTTGTATTCTAAATGTGGATTTCTAAAGGAGATGAGGTTAATAGAGCATACAAAGAGAGTTAGACTTAAGGTAAGCGTAATTGCGTCTCATTTCCTCTTCAAGGAGACAAGTTTTACATTATGCACTTATTTAGTTTTAAATAGAGTATATACTTACCATTTTACATGTTATACCATTATTCCCTCTTTATTCTTGGTATTTATATTTTTTATCATGTTATCTCTTTTAAGGTACTTTGATTAAATAGTTACCAAAGTAGATGGGGATTTCTATTACAACATCATTTATTTTGGGATTGTTTATGAATATATTTACTTATGGAAAATTATATCAACATAATATATGAAAAAATATATATTTTCTTATCCTTGATTTATGTTTGGTTTTTACATGTTTATATTCCATTTCTTATTTTCTTGGATTAAGAATTAAAAAGTAAGTTACATGTAAGGGACACTATTTTAATTTTTTTAGTGTTTTCCTTCTAAATATTATTATTCATTGTCTAGGTTATTTTGAATGTATCAATAAAATTCCTAATTATGTTTCAAATGAAGATAATGGTAATTTTCAATAATTTTTTGGTTTCTTTAAAAATAATTAAAAAGGAATCATTTCCATATTTTTCATTTGGGTCATTTTAATTTTTTTAAAAATGATAAAAAGAATGTTTTTATAATTTATATATATTTAATGACCTTTAATATTATAATGGAAATTATTATTTATCAACATTACTTAATAATTTTACATGGTTTTTTTAAGTAAAATATTTTTTTTGGATATTCTGGGTTTTTTTTATTTTTTAATGATAATAGAAGAAAAGGGTATTATTTTCTAAAATTAATAAAAATAGTTTTGAAAGTGATTTATAAGATCATTTATTCAAAAAATTATAAGTAAATATTTTTTATCTTTTTTTGTTTCTTTTCTATTCCTAAAAGGATTAGTTTTACTATAAAACCCTAATTTTTGATGAATTAATGGACTTATTTCCTCATTTGTTGATTCATGGGTTGTGTACATTAATTTTCTCTTGATAACATTATATATCACAAAATATTATATCAATAGAAATTATTTTATCTTTAATGTACATATTTTAAGTATCATGGATTTAGATGACATCATTTCAACCACTTTGTTGTTGTATCAGCTGCATACCACTTCTATATATGGTATTAGATGAAAGAAGTTTATAGAGAATGATTATTTCATTGACTTGGGAATTATTTCATATTATTAATTCATTATGGATAAATGTTGATTTATAAGGATTTTTTTAATAATGAATTGTATTTATAATTAAATATATGTGGAATGAATATGATGTGCAAGTGGTGGATGAGTCTCAATTATAGATACCCCCTCGATGCATTGATATGCCTCATGTGATAAAATAGATGTAATTATATATTATATTATTATATATTCCAAAAATACCCATTTATTACAAATGATGTATTAGTTGAGGCCTTGATGGTAATATTCATGATAACTTGACTCAGTCCTTTATAGAAAGAAAATTAATTTTTATATTTTTTCTTTTCTTTTATTGAAATATCCTTTTCATTATCCATGAGATTTATAAGAAGATAATATATTTGTTTTCTATTTGAACTCAAGTTATTGATTAAATGGAATATGTTTTTATAATATACACTACCATATTATTTATTCCTTATTTACTCATGATAGTTTCTGCTATTGTAACCCGTATTGAGAATATGATCTCACACTTTATTTGTTTTCTTTTCCAAAGGATATGAAGAAAGAATATCTTATTTATGTTTAAGGATGAAATAAAGTTTTTAAATCTATATAATTAATTTCCAATGTAATATAGAGTTCATTTATATATCTAGTTTTCCAAGATAGATAAATCGACCAATCTTGCATGGTGCGATCACTTGTATCTTATACCAATGTGGTAAGTAAACATCAAATCTAGGTTACTAGGGTAGGGGATACTATATTTGGTATTATTGGATGGTTAATAAGACCATTGAAAATGATATTTTAGAACATAGATAACATAATAATTATGATAACCCCATAGATTATTTAAGAACCTTTTAGGGAATTTTATTCGATGGATGAATATTCATGATGATTTTGTGTTAAGTAAGTGTGTGCTATTTTTTAGATATGGAACCTAGATAAAAGAAGATTATAAATACCCATAGTCAATTTAGGGATTAGTAATATAATATTATTCTAGAATTTATTGATTATTTCTTGAGAAACTATGAGGTTATAAAGATCATGTGAATTACTTGAGAATAATTCTATAATATTTTAAAGGAAATAGATTTATATGAGAAATTTATTAACTGTGAATGTTAATTTTAGGAAGATTATTATTTTAATATTATCTCCATGGATATAATATCTATTGATATTTCTATGACAAAATAAAATCAAAGAATATACTTCAAGGATGAATATAACCTTTAAGGTTTTGAATTCAATGTTTTTTTAAAGGTTGGGGCTGAAGCCTCATTTATTATTAAATAAAATAAAAGACCTCTTTAACTGGGTAGTGGGAGACCCATTACATAGCCCAAAGGACTAGGTGGCATTTATCCCATTACATGGCCTGTAGGCCCATTTTTTTGGCCCAAGGCCCATTTTGTGAATAGTACTGCTACAGTACCACACTGCTACAATATCGCACAGCACCCACATCTACTACAGTACCCTACCGTCGCTACAGTACTTGCTGCTGGTACTATGCCTGTCATTTTTATAGTGTCGCCGCTGCTACAGTGTGCTACAATATTTCTATAGTCCCTGTGCCCGATTGGTTTTGAACCCCCTATTTTTCATGTAGAATTAAGGGGTGCTTACCCCTAAGACAAACCCCCAACAACATTTGAATTCAATGTAATTATGATTAAATTGTAGAATATATGATTATTATTTGGTGTTATTTATCAATGATATCTTGGTATGAGGATTAAGATAAAACAACCCAGGATTAATATTTTAATATTTACCTATATAGAAAATTTAGAAAATTTTAATTTTGAAAATATTTGTTGAGTGGTATAAACCACTATGAAAAGTGTTTTTTATAAAAATATAGTACATTAGTAAATATTTATTAAATAATGTATAGATTAATTTTAATGTTACTATATTATATTATAAGGTGATCATTAGTGAAGTTTACTATATTTTTTTATATTTTATTTGGGAAAAATTATATTAGGGTATATACATATTTGAGTGATAAAAGCGTTTTGGGGTAAAAAAATGATATGATTTTAGAAGAATAAGTGACCAAACATTTATTATTATTTTTTTTCAAATTTAATCAAGAATATTTTAGGAGTTTTAAATTGATATGTGATTACCATTAAATATTTAGTGATTAATTTTTATATTGTATTATTCACATTAGTGATTATTTTATCTTGATATCTCTATTTTGGTTTAGGAGATGAGGAATAAAATTTAATTTTTTTTGATCTTATTGTGGATTAAAAGCTGATTTTTTTTATTAAATAACAAAAAATTCATCCTGATTATGAACATTATAGGGCGATATCATTTTTTGAAATCATGAAAATACATTTTATCATATTTTCTATCCTAATGGTTAAGGAATTCCTAAAACATAATAAAAATAAAGATAAATATATCAAGTCTTATGTGAAATGTAGATCTCAATTAGAATGGTTTTTTATAAAATCATTTTAAAAAATTATTCTTATACTGGTACATGTAAAACTTTTTTTCTGGTCATAACCTAATGTTCATGATAAAATATATATCTAATTTTATTAATATTTTATGATATATCTAGTTTATAAAAGAAGAATTGAAATTGTGAGGATGAAATTTCCTTAAGTAGTATAGAATGAATTACCGTGAGATGTTAGTTGATATTTTCTTTTAAAATAACACTATGTTTTATAGTGTACACCACACACAACCCTAAGTTTGAACAATATACAAAATAGTATTTTTTAAATATTATAGTTATAACCTAATAATTAGTTTTGAAGGTTTCCAGGTTTGAATAGAAATAATCATATTATGAAATTTATATAGAAAGGATTTTACATAAAAAACAAATAATGTTTTGGAGAATTTGGGGGAAAATCCCCTTTTATTGAAAATCAAAGGAAACAAAGAAAGTAAAAAAGGGTTCATATAAAGAGAGACTTACCTCATTATAATTAGTATTTTCTAGTTCTATAAATTCTAGTTAAAAAAATTAATGTTATTTTTGAAATTATAATATCATAATAGGCTTAAAATAATTTTTTTGATATTTTTCTGAAAAGATTGATTTTGAGGGCACATTGAACAATACAAACTTTTACAAAACTGTCCCTTATTTTACTTAAATCATGTAATTTAATAGAATAATATTTTTTTTGGATATTTTTAATATAAAATAAGATCCATTTTATCAAAAAATAATCTAATTAAATTCATAGTAATCAACATTATATTTTATATTGGTATTATATTATTTTTATTCTTAAAAGAACATTTCTTTAAAAAATATTTTCAATGAATTTTGCGTACTTATATTGTAATAATTTTTTTCCGCATCATGAAATTTAATATTGAAAAATAGATATAATATTTAGAATTAGGAGGATCAAAATTTGTAACTTTTTTTTTCAGTTTCATTTTTATTCATAATGAATAATAACAAGGAAAAATTTTTATCACTGCGATAATGGTAAAACTAGATAATTAATTTTAAAACTAAGATATAAGAAATCAAAATCAATCAATAACTAGAATTTATTTTATTCTATGAGTTTATTTCAACCATAATAATCCGATATTCTAAGTTTTTTTGGCATTTTGTTCTATTTTACGTTGATAATTACATTTATATTACTTTAAGTAAAAAATAAATCCAAAATTTAACTCTCATTATTTTAATATCTCAAATAAGTGTTTTTAGGAATAAAAAGATATTATGAAATGTTATAAATGGGAATTATTAAGATGAATAAATTATTTTTTGGTATTTTTTTAAATTTTTGGCAATGGTATAATTACATAAAACACTTACTCATCACCAATGAAACGCTTTTTCATGTGGAATAAAAATCAAAGTAAATATTTTTGAAAACATTAAAAGTAATATGTTTTGGATTAAGTATGGAATTACAAAATTTTATTAATAATTATAAAGTATTAGTATTTTTTAATGTAATTATATTCTAATTTTATTATTATATTGACACCTTTAAGTTCAAGATAAGTGAATAGTTATGAAAATAACCTTAAATTAAATTTAATGTTTAACAATTACTTTTAAAATCATAATAAAGTAATAAAAATTCTATAATAATTAAAATGGTTGAAAAAATGTAAAAAAAAATCATGATTTATAAATTTATGTGCCACTTGGAACTTTTAAATTTACTTTCATTACTCTTAAATATTCAAAAATTTATTCCCTTGGTTAATGTCAAATGTAGTTGACGAAGGGGTTAATCCAAAATAAATGCTTGAAAAAAACCTAAAAACATGTATAGATTTTTTTAGATGATCATATTTTGAAATTATCCTCAATCTACTAGAATTTAGTTCAGTTAAGTTCCCTTTAACATGAGTTTGACACATATTATAAATTAATATTTCAATTATTTATAATTTTCTCACCAAACTCACTTATAAAAGGGAACCATGACTCTTCGCTTCCACACACTTCATAAGCCATTTATCTTCAGAAAGTTCTACCTAAATACCTTCCTAGAATCCTTATCCATATCTTATATCTTCTTATATTTCTCTAATAGGAAACCAATAAGACTTAAGGTGTAATATAAAGGAGTATTTTCAAATAAGAGGAGGTTAATATTTCATACAAAGCAAGTTGGACTTGAGGTAAGGGTAATTTCATCTCATTTTAACTTTAATGAGACATATTTTACATTATTCAACTAATTTATTTTACAAGTGTATATCCTTCCCCTTTTACATTTTATGTCATTATTTCCATATTTATTCATGGTATTCATAGTTTTTGATTCATGTTTTACCTTTTAATGGGGTTTTATCCAAAAGTTACTAAAGATATAAAATATTTATCTTACAATCCCATTTTATTTTGTGATGGTTTATTTATATTTCCGTTGGAAAACTTTTATGGTTCTAACCTATTAAAACCCAAATAATTTCTTCGAGTCTAGTTATGTTTGGGGTTTACATGTTTATATTTCATTTCTTATCTTGTTATATTAATATTAAAAAAATAAGTTACATGTAAGGTAATTTATTTTAAAAATATTATTTTAAAGCTTTAATTGAAACTATTTTTCTTATCTATCAATATAATTTTGAATTTTAAAATAATATTCACAATTACAATTCAAAGGTTGATATAATTCCTTTTAAATCATTTTTTACTTTCTTTAAAATTGATAAAAAAGGATACTTTCTGATATTTTCCATATAGGTTATTTGTAAGTTTTTACAAAACTGAAAAATGAATATTTTTTTTGTTGAATATGGTTTTATCTCCCTTTTATTTAATCATATACTTTATTAATTGTCAATAATACTTTACAAATTTCCAATGT
The DNA here is from genome assembly GCA_963277665.1 of Viscum album. Lineage (NCBI taxonomy): Eukaryota > Viridiplantae > Streptophyta > Magnoliopsida > Santalales > Viscaceae > Viscum > Viscum album. The sequence continues at coordinate 1,795,548,025 of OY728137.1, forward strand.
TATTTCCAAAGAAAATATTTTTCTCAATATTCTGGGAATTTTTAGTTTTTAATGATTCCAAAAGAAAAGGGTATTATTTTCTTAAAGGATTGAAAAATATTTTGGAAGATATTTATTGCTTATTTTACTCAAATTTTCAAGTCATTCATTTTTAATGTTTTTATTTTAATTTATTTTCTATTCCAAAAAGGTTTAGTTTTACTAAAAATATTTCATTTGTAATTAATTGATTTTATTCTTTTATACTTTACTGGTTCAATATTTTATGGTCATTAGTTTTTTTGTGATCTCATTCATTATCCTACTCCATCATTAAATTGGAAATTATTTTATCCTCTTTATATATATTTTAAGTATCATTTATTTAAATGATATCATTTCTATCACTTTTATTTTGTCTCAATAATATACAACTTCTATATATTATTTTAGCCGAAGGATGTTTATTGAGAATTATTATTTCATTTATTTGGGAAATATTATGTATTATTGATTCAATATGGATAAATATTGATTTATAAGGGATTTTGAAATGAATTATATTGATAATTAAATATATGTTGAATGTATAGAATGTGCATGTGATGGGTGGATCTTGATTATATATAACCCCTTTATATATTTACTAGATTCATGTGAAAAAACAACATGAATTCTATATTATAAGGATATTTGGTTTACACCTACCCAATTTTTATGAATGTTGTATTGGTCAAAGCCTTGATAGTAAGATTAATGAAAACATGGATGAGGAAATGATGTAAAGATCATGAATCTTCATATTTATGCATTTAATTTATTTTGAATTCAGTTTTCAATACCCATGTGATATCTATTTCGAAATTAATTGTGGATGTACTATGAGATCAAGTAGTTGATTTAATGGAATTCATTTTGATTATCCACTTTTCAATATAAATTATGAAATACAAACTCATGATAGTTTTTATTGTATCTATCCCTTACTAGGAATCTAAACTCACCCTTTTTTGTTTTCATTTATATAGAACATAAATAAGGAATCTCTGAATGAATTTCAAGGATGAATTTTTTTATTCTATGAATTTAATATCCAATGTAATATAAAAGTCACTTATATATATAGTTTTTCAAGAATGATAAACTATTTTATCATGTGTGGTTAAATAGATTTTATCTTGTACCAATGTAATAAGTAAATATCAACTCTAGGTTACTGAATTTAGTAATTATATAATAACTACTCATTATCATGAGCATTTTATATCATAATTAAGAAATACGATGAAAGAAAAGGGTAGAAGAGAGAGAGAGAGAGAAATAATAAACACTTTTATTAAAATTTAGAATGAAAATTCATGTAAAAGAAAATATAATAGAAAACCTAAAGTATAATAATCAGGGAATTAATATAAAAACTATCCTCCATTTTAAAATAAAGGTGAGAAAATTTAAGTAAATATCATCAGTTTTGGGTTTCCAATAAGGTCCAATGTACATGGTTGGGTTGCTTATGAGAAAGCTAGGCTAGTAGCATATTTCAATGTGGGAATCATCTTTTTCCCATTTTCAATCCTTCCCGTGATATTAATCTAGGTGGTATTGATCTTTATTATCATTTCATTTTATCACTTTATCATCAACCATTTAACTTCAAATCCTCCACATGATCATGTTTCCTTCTTGTTCGCTTTTATTTAATGTAGTTGGTTACTTAATATATATAAATAATTAAAATTATTAGGATTTATCTTATGGTTAAAAAAGGATATAATGAAGTTTCATCTTCTTCTTTTATCTTCAAGATATACAGTAATTAGTCATTTTACAATTCGTATGAATTATATTATCTTACGAGGTTTTATTCAATTATGGAATGGTTAAATTCACTATGGTGTGGGACCCCTCAAAATGACCATAGCACTGAAAATTATCCTATGTTATTCACGGTGAAACATATATCATCAAGAAATAATCTCTTGGTTCTCAAAATTTAGTAAAGGAAAATATCACTAATAGAGGATCAACAAAATTTTTTTCTAAGTGAAAAATCATACACAACCTTATACCTATTGCAAAATATATTATATATAACTTGAATTCCAAGTAAAAAATATTACATATATTTTTATACCTTTTCAAAAAATATCTTATGTATTGATCATATTTTTCCTCATCACCAGTAAAAAAGTGTAGAATCATATGCACTGATAAAAAATTCTTACACAACCCATTGAAAAATATTACATATCAAAAACTATAAAAGAAAATATGCAACACATCATTGTTTCTACTTTAAACATATTTTATTAATGTTTTCTTCTTGAATCAACAAAGTGAAATATGTCACATAAAATCCAAATATATTATGAATCTCTTATAGATTAAATAATTTTACATTTCTCCTCTTCTTCTAAAATATGACATACTGGTACCCACTTCTTATGTAGCTTAGTAAATAACCAATTATCCTCAATTCTATAGAAGACAAAATATTCTTCAATGATATAAAAATTTATCCTCCATTACCGCAGTTATAAGATTTCACCATCAATATAAAAAATAAATTGTTCATATCTATCCATTGAATAAATTATAAATATAATAATAAATTCATTAAATGTCATATCTAATGTCATTATTATAATAAGTTGTAAAATATTAAAAAAAGTAAAAAAATTATAATTACCCATAAAATGATAAAATGGATTGAATTAAATAATTATATTATCAACTAAAATTAATGAACATATGATCTTTGTTTATCCCCCACACTTAATTATTACACTCCTTAGAAATAATATAATACCTAGGTTAAAATAGACTTCCAAGGCATTTATGGAAGCACTATTAAATTAAAACATCTAAAAAAATCATTATTCCATCATGTATATCAATTTTATAACTCCACATCAATCATATAAATCCATTCAATCTCTAACTAATACCCATGTCTTTTTTATACATTCCTCCCTATAAATACATTTATATCACCGAAGGAATTTTAAATTAGATCCTTTCTCATTCTCAAGAACATGTATGATCTACATAGGTTTACTATATTTTTTTACCACCACTTCCAAAATTATTAAAAATGTTTCAATAATTAATTAATCTCATGGGTTTTCTAGGGATTAAGTGTTATGATGTTTAAATATGAAAATTTTAGAGGAATGATGATGAGGGTTTTGAATATAATATAAATTAAAATGAATGATAATATTTTACACTCATGAATTCATTCTCACTCAGTCCCCTTTAAAAAAATTAATCTCAAAACACATTGTGATTGTATTGGTATGTCCACTTTATTAATTTTAATAGTAGAAAGTTTCTTACTTTTTCTTATTTTCTTTCTACCATCGAGAATTATATTATTTCCATCATTTCACACATATATATAATTTTTTATGGTATATAAGTATCCTTTGATCATAAATTTATGTTGTTAAGTCCTATACCCACAATGAAGGGTATTTTTTTTCCATCCATCTATTAGTCCACCATTTATGTTGTTCCCACTATTATGGTAAAAGTTTAAACACATTTCAAATATATTCCCAAAATAGTTTCTTCTAAATTAATAGAAAAACAAAAAGATACCTTCCACACAATGTAATTCAACTAGAATAAGGATTTTAACTTCTATAGTAGGTTGTAAAGGGATTAATTCCTACCTTAAAAGATTTTTTATGGATAATAGTGGATATTAAATTGGTCAGATGTAAGAAAAGACCAAAATAGAAGTTTACTATAAAAATGACATTCTAAAATAGAACCTCAATCATATTTGAAGAAATTAATGAACAATAAAAATATCTATAAGGTAAAAATATCATGTTATGGGTATTAAAATACTCCTTAATACTTTAAAGAAATGTAAGAATATGTGAACGATTTTTCAAAACCTCACAGGTTGGGATAGACAAACAATACACAAAAGTGGTGAACATGATTAAAATTCAACAAAACATTATTAAATTAAAATATTTTAAATTAAAAAACAAAATCCATTTTAGTATTTATTTAAGCCCTTAAAAATTGAAATAGATTAGTAGGAAAAAAAATACTAACAAGGTTTTAATTTCACAAAACATTCCATGAAGCTCATGGTTTTTAAAAACACACCAAAAATAAAATAAAGAAAACAAAAATAAAAATAATATTTTATATCTTAGGATTTACCAACTACCCCACACATAGACTATTACTAAAAAAATTATTAATAAAAAATGATCACAAAAAGTTGTAAAACTAAATTTTAATATAGTTATAAAAAAGGAGAAGGAAATCATGAAACTTTGCTTATTATTAGGGGCCTCCTTGAGTTATTCTCATATCTACATCCCACTATAAACCTACAAGTAAAATTGGAAAACATAATCATTTAATTAAAATGAAAATAAATGGAAATAAATATAAAATTAAATAAGAGGAATATTCCTTATTTTGGACCTCCCAAGTAAGTAATGGGTTTTGAAATTCCCTAAAAAGGTATTTATAGTGATCAACAATCGTCTGATGGTGGGTAGAGCCTCTTTGAAAAAAACAAAAACGTGTTGTTTGTTTTAGTGTTCATCCTAACAGATTAGTAGTAGGAAAAACCCTATATAGAGTATAATATATCCATCCCCTTATCTATTTGGTACAACTTTCATGACGGGGGTGGGATAAAATATGTGGAATATTCCCCGTAAGTTGATACTTATGTATATTATAATTCAATGTCTATGTCCTAATCATTATTTTCTAATTTAAAAAAATTTTTAAATGGAAATTCAATGAAATTTTCAAGGTTAATTGAATTAAAATTAGATACATTAATATTAAATTATTTCCATTTAAGTGGGTTAGTTTATAACTCAGTTTATTTTTGAAAATACACTATAAATTCTTCTTATAGTCCATAAAATAGATGTTTTATAGATTTTGGGAGGTTCAAGTGTTCCTTATAAGGTGAATTATCTTTTTTTTATTCACTCTATAAGGTAATCCATGCTTTGATAAAATCTTAAAATTCTAAATAGCGGGAGGTAATTATTAATTTTGTTTCAATAAAACTTGTAATAAATAAGTTCAAAAAGGGTATCTCCCTATATTGGTTTAACTATTGATTCTTATTCAAAGGAAAGTTCCCCTTGAAGTTGGGATATCATGTATGGATGTATTAAGTCAATATTCTTCCTTTTATCATTAAATTCTCCTAGTTTAATGGTCTATAGTTTTCAATTTAATAGAAATTTAGTGTGGTAATGATTCTTCATTTTATAATATGAGAGATCCATGTTACATGTTATCATCTAAAAAATTATTCCAATTTATATCCAAAATTTGTTTATCTCCTAAATTTGCATCAAAATACATGTTCTATTCATAAATCACCTCTATAAATGGCTGATAATTCTCAGGTAGTATATTCACAAGTAATTCCCTCTTGTCCTCCTTTGGTTCTTCAATTTGAAAAATGTGTGGGAAAAACCTCTTCCACCACTGGTTATAGTTATTTCTCCTAGACTTTTTTATTAGATATAGGGATATATTCATCAAATAATTTGAATTGTATATTTTTCTCTCTATCATTTTCTATATGATTATACAACCAAGTTATCCATCATCAACAATAACTTATTCCTATTGTTTTACCTTAGTGTAGTTCGTCCATATAAAATAATATGAATTTGAACACATCATGAAATTTTTTTATATAGTTTTGATTATGAAAAAATAAAAATAAAAATAATATTGAAAGTAATAGATAGTGATCAATAGGGCTAGATTCCCAAAAGGGTTCAAATTTTGACATACATATTATAGGATGGAAAAAAATATTATCCATATTTTCTTAATGTAGTATAATGGATAACCACATACATCTCTCTTGTAAAGTGAAATTCATTACCCCCCAAACCACTCATAAGTGTCTAGACTAATGGTAACTACTTGAAATCAAGCACACCTCCTCAAACACAAGAAGTTTCTGACGTGTAGCAAGGTTCTATAGTTTTATGATGAGGAGATTATACCCTCATATAATAGTAAAAATAGTGTAAAATTACCAAGAAACACCCAATATAAACAATAAGAGTATTTGGAAGTAATAAAATAAGACATGATATAACAAATGAATGTGGAAGCATACTTTGATACAAATTCATGGTCATACCAACATACATCAACTGATCACCCATTACGATGATAAAGAATTTGAGATATATAATATAATAAAATGAACTGAGGATCTACTAACATCCCCATGCCTCATATCATCTGAATATCCAACCCTATTTGATCCATCCTACTTGATCATGAAACGCTAGTCCATTTCCATAATTAATGTTATAATCAGTAAAGTATTCTTAGGGACCCAAGTTCCATGGATTCTAGATTAGGATATGAGTACAACTCAATAGTGAACTACTAATGGGATCGCTAACATACCTAGTAATGAAATTTATTGACATGGATATGATCAAGAAATAAATAAATAACTATAATGAAAAAAAAACAAATAAATAAACACTATCGATCCTTAGGTTCTAAGGTGACACCATAAATTTACTACACTTGATTCAACTGGTGTCATAGTGTATATGAGGGGATCAAATAATAATCGAGGGGGGATATGAATCATACCCCATAATACCATGAGTGTGTTTACATGAGTTTTGGACACCAAATACTACTAACACATTATGGAATATAATTGCATCTGGTAATACTATCAGATCATAGAAACTTTCTAGGAATCTCATAAAAAGTTTTATACAACTGCTAAATTCTTTCCATCATTAAGAATCTCATAAAACATCATCCGGAAAAATGACCAGATCATAGTAATATCTCATAACATCATCATGAAAAATGACCAGATCATAGAAATCACTAGGTTCTTTCTCAATATCATCCTATGAAACTTCCATATCTAAGGAATCAATAGGAATCTCTCATAACATTGTCAAGTGAAATGAATAGATCCTAAGAATCAATTTGAATCTGTCCAATTATCACCATGTATATCCACTTGATTTTTGGTTCTCTAAGAATTCATTATATTCATTAGGCTCAACTTCCATATCCTCGGAATCACGATGCATCTCATATCATCATGTATAATTTTATAACCTAGGAATAAACAGGAATATTATATAATCATATTTTATGGTTCAAATCCACCCAGTAATATATTAGTAATAATAATAAGGGTGTCCAAGTCCACCCTATAACATTTATAATAATAATAATAACAATAATAATAATAATAATAATAATAATAATAATAATAATAATAATAAACATAAAAAGTGATTACCATAAGCCGATATCGACATAGTTATCATAGGTCAGTCTCCCCAATTATCAACATGAACCATCTCATTCAATTCCCATGTTATATCTTGGATCTCACAATTGATGATGTAAGGTCCTATCTACTACCCCCCTAGGGAGCCAAAATAAGGTCGGGGCACCAACTATGGTCCCCTAGGTAAAGTATTAATCCAAAGACCCTAATTGGAATCCTTTATCTCAATATTAACTCTCAGTTTAATATTGCCACTCATTGGGATTAATATTCCTCAACATAATCATAAATGTATCATGGAGTCAATATCCACTTAGTATAATCCATATGGAATCATTCTAGAGAGAAACTATCATTTCAAAACTAATTAAATGGTCTTCTTTGGTTAGTCCTCTCACCCAAATGTTTCTCAATATCACCTAGAGTACACCCACTCAAGTATTAACTTACTAAAGAGGGATGAAACCTTCCCCACTATCTAGGTAACTTTTATAATGACTAAAAGAAACCTAAAAATTTCATTTTGTTATACTAAATCCAACCATTTTTAATTTTCACACATTCTTGATCAAGGTAACTATGGGGAAAAAATCATGGTTTTCCTTAGACCACTTGATAATTCCCATACCAATAGTCACTACATGACCTTAGAAATACCTTTACATACACTAAAAGGCTCTGACTATTAGTGATGGTATAAATTGTTACTGTGTGGATACTATAGCATCATATTAGTGTAAATATTTTATAAATTTAACCAAGAAACATCCATCATAAATAATTAAATTATGTGGAATAAATAAAACCTAGCATTCTATATCAAATTAATGAGATAGAATAAAATAATATGTATTCACAATCACACTAGCATATATCTTCTGAATTCCCACTAGGCTGATCATAAAAAAAATATAAATAAAAGAATAAACTATAATGAGGCTCTACTATAATCTCCAAGCTTCACCACATCTGAATGTTCCTTCTCGTATGATATATACCACTCAATAGGGAAACATTTTCCCTCTAACATACTCAAAACAATGATTATGAGTTTTTTATTGGGTTCTTATGTTACATGGACACTCGACAAGTGGGTGAAAAACTGAGTAGGGAACTGAAAATGAGGTCCCCAACACAAGAAATAAATTAGTGTGTAAATATTTAATATGATAAATAAATAAATAAATAACTATAATATCAATGTCTAAATAAATAAGGGATATATATTCCTTAAAAAGTTTCTTATTCTAGTGATGCAGTTTTGAGAGACTTCCATTGCGAGTAGGTAGTGGATTTCCCACATTACTAATGAAAATGTTCTTGAATCTTTGAAACCCATTTTAATAATATTCTACAAAAATTTTGGGATTTGAAAATACCTTTTAAATGGGAAATTAATATCTATGGAAATAACTTATTTCATAGGCTTCAATTTGACTATTCACAGATCCAAAATGGGCTTACATATCAAACGTTATGTCCATTTTAGGTTGGGATCAATTTTCAGAAAAAATGTAAAATGGAAAATTCTGATGTACCCCCTTATGACCATGTATTTACTTCATGAACATGAAATTCTTTCATGGTCACGTATTTACCTACACATCCACACACTTACTTCATGGATGCGAACTCCCTTCATGGTCACACACACCCTTTATAGTCAAAAGTCATTCTCGGTTGGGTGATAGAGCTCCTATGCGATCACTTGCTCTCATCATGAGTGGAAGTAATTTTTGTCCGGATGATAATAACACTTTGTATTTGCATGATTATTTCACCTTTTCAAGGTTCCTTTATGGGATGGTTTTTTTAGAATACTTTATCTATTTATATAACCATTCATTTTGAGAAATTTAGATTACTTCAAAAAGGTAGATAGCTTAGGAAACTACCCTAAGGTAATTACTAAGTCTAAACTGGGATGATTAGAAGGCCTTCATGAAGGAAGAACACAAATTAACCTTTGAAAATTAACCTCATGAGGCAAATTTATGTAGGCCACTCCAAGAAGAAGCAATGTGAGGACCATGCGCTGAGGCCACCATTCTAGGATACCATGTAAGGACTAATCCGTGAGGCTACTACATGAGGACCGATCCTTGGGGACAATATGCAAGGAACACGCCATGACATCCCTATAAATACTATCATTAGAGATTCTTGTACATGAGCTAATTTTTTAAAAAATAGTATGTAAAGGACCCTGTATAGACACCCCACCATAATCCAACTTTGAATACCTCACCATCAAGAAATATGTGTATAGAAAACACTATATAAATATTATTACATAGAAATGCTATATAGATAGCTGTATTTAGACATTTGTTCCTTATCAAACGTATATCTAGGTGGCTTATTTGTAAGATATCCAAAAATTACATTTTGGCCTCCATAAAAGGGACCATACTATGGGGAATCCTTCCCTATACACCTGATCATGATAAATGGAAGGATGCGGGTCTAGGCCATTGTCCTGACCACCTATTTTCTATAATTGACCCCAATAAAAATTGATAGTTACATAGTGAGTTTTTTTTGGTTGGGCTAGGAATATTTTAGGTTGAAATACCTACAACCTCAAAATTAATCCTAGAGAAAGCCTTAAGTTGATATACTCTTTCGAGAATCCCAAAACCCCTTGATTTGAGTATTTCTTCCTGGTTTTTTCATATCCTTGTGTAGAGATAACCCTAATGGTTTCTTCATATATTGACCTTTTCTTTGGATTATGTCCAAAAGATACCTTCACCTAACTAACCTACTAGGTCATGTATCTCAATGAATCTCATGCATAAACCCTGATCAATCTCGTTTCATCATACCTTTTTTGATATTATAATTCCACACGAGCCTCCTATTATGTGTAAGTCCCAATCCTTCCTTCCTTTACCTTTTTGACTTATAAGGTTATGAATATTAGGGAATTGAATGATTAAGTCCTACTCAATCCCCTATTGTGTGATCTAATGTAATTTTTTAGCCGTAGATTATATATATTTTCTCACATTGAGTATGACTCATGTGGGATTAAAGGTTTTAGTTTATCATTTCATTATCATGATTATGTTACATTTTGTTAAAATCAAGGAATACATATTATTATTATTTAAATGACTCTAAACTACATGACACACATCCTTACCACATGATATTAAGATATATAGACTAGTGCTATCATATGACATTGAAATATTAATCTCAGACTGCATGAGATTTGATTCCTATTAACATGGAAACATAGGATCCTATTTTAGGATCTATACAAAAATCCTAAAAAATACCTTTTTTCTTATACAATTATTATTTGATAAACTAATTTATATTGGGTCGATATACATCTATTGGTCCCCTCATATACTCCATGAGTTAAAATTATCCTATTTGTTTCATAAATACCTTGATCTAAGATACTAAAATTGGTCTCCTTATATATGGGCCTCCTACTAGGTGTATGACCCAACCTCACCTAGAGGCCCCTTTTGTAATTAGGATAATAAAACCATGTGATGAGCATGGGATTACCCAAAACCCATAGGTTATGATCTTAGTACTCCATATTTGATGATCATATGATCTCCTTATGTTATTGATGATAAGGAAAATCATATTTCTCTAGTGATAAGACAAGGATACTTTAGGTGATGATATAGGGATAATCCATGATCACTCATGTAATGAGCATGGGATTCTTTCATAGTTGTACTTATGTAAGATAACATAGGTCTCCTACCAGGTGTAATCCCAAATCATACCTTCCCTTATATAGTTACCAACAAATATGATGAACTAGAAAGGGACACTCAAGAATAAGTACCACACTAACCATGTATAGGTACCCTTAACTAAGTAGTCCACTACACAATGCATTAGACATCTCAAAATATGTTAGGGCTATGAAAAATTGAAATCCACTACACTGGTATTTGTCACATGAACTTAAAAGGATTGATATTTACAATTAGTAGGCACTAAATCAGATGGGTTTTTATTATATATATAATAATATGTTGGAATCCCCTATCATAGGGATGATCCCAACACCACAACACTTAACTCCCCCTAGATAATGATGATATCCAGTGTTCCCAGTTGTGAGACTTTAAAAAAAGGATCACAAAGTAATTGTATAATAATTAAGATCATATGATATATAAATATTTTTATATCAATGTATGGTATTGATGAGATCATTGGAATAGGGTTATCCAGTCCCACACTAGGATTTGGAAGGGAATCATGAATTTATGTTAGATTTATAAGAGAGTTACAGAGCTGGAAATAATTCCCCTCAAAAGGGTGATATGATCCTAAACTCCCATCCTCTTATCTTATAATAATTCATAAGTATCACTGATAAGAAACCATTGGGACCACCTGCCTTTGGATAGAAGGTCCACAATGATGTCCACATAGAATCATCATGGAGAGGAAATTCATCAGAGTTTGGGTTTTGTAGAGGAATTAAATTCTAATGACTCTTCTTGTAATCCCATCACACAAAAACAATGACCAACCTCTAATGGAAGTTTTAGGGAATACTTAAGATTCCATCATGGGAAAAAACACATAAAACCTAACACTGATTGAATTTAAAATTTAATTTAATCAAAAGCCTTAAAAAAGTCATGGGGTGACATAACATTAATGAAATGGCATGAATTCATCATATTGGGATGTATTTTATCTGTTTCAAGAAAAAATACCAACATATCTATTGATTTACACCATTATATACGACACCGTATAAAGGAATCATCAATTTAAATGGGAATACAAAGTTTAAAAAATTATAGTACATGAAACCACAAATCAATTAATATAAAATTAAGTAGTATAGGGTTTGTATGTCTCAAGTGAGATCCCATGAGGGAAGGTTGGAGAAAATAATAAATTTAATAAAATATAATTCAAAATATGTAAATATTACAGATAATAAATTTAAACTACTGAGCATCTGGATTTTTTGAAAAGAGAGAGATAAAAAAAAAATATTATACCAAGAATAGGATATCGAGTTTCATATATTAATGTGTGTAATATTTAATTAGTTAATATTTATATTGTGAAAATTTAAGTTTAATATATTACAATAATCATGGAAATTACTATCTCTTTTATAAATTCCCCTTTTCTAATGGTCATGTACTTTTTTTTATTAGAAAACTAGGTAACCTAAAACCATTTTAAACAAAGAATTAAACCCCCACAATGATTTTGGAGAAGTATTAGTTCTTAAAATTTTATTATCTAAATCCAAATTAATTAAAATTAAATGTAAATTCTATTAAAATAAGTGAGAAATGGAGGGAAGAGAGTTTTAATTAAAAAACCCAACTTGAGTTAAAAATAAAGCCATACTTACATTAATGAAATTTTCCTTCAAATTATATCATAGAATGAAAGAAAATAAACCCCTCATGTTATCCATGAGAGGGTGGAAAAATAAATAAACTAAAACCCTAAAATATTTTTTTGAGTAGGAATATTAAAGGGCTCTGTAACTCAACAACTTTCCATGGGGCTCTAATCTCTATTGATTTGAATATCCTCCCTACCCTTGTATATAAACGTGAAAATGGACACCTGAGTGGCTTAACTTCCATAAAAACATTCAATGAAATTATCCAAGTCAATTCCTCGGGTCAACAGGTATAAAATTTACTTTCCTGGTAAAATATCTTTAATCTAGGATTGTGAAAATTTTCATTTTCATGTTTCATGGTTTGACATGGGGTGTCAAACTGTAAAAATTCATGATTCACCCCCAATTTCCATTTTACTTTAATCCTTTTCTGATAATGACTTTCTAATAAAATTCACATAATGGATAGAAATTTTATAATGTGAATGAAAATTTTATTTTTTTTTCATTATTTCAACTTGAATATTATATTTTGAGCCTCAGAATTGAACCTGACTTAACATACATCATTTATCGCCCTTCTCATCATGAATTCCATATATGTTTTTATCATTTTCATACTTTAAATTTATTTCATATGTACCATTCCATAAATGAATAAAAATCTAAATATCTTGTTAATATTTATCAAATAGATTACAAAAATCTTTTTTTAATATTAACAGAATCTACATGAAATATGGACATGGAATCCCCTAAACCCAAACTCATGCTTGTCCTCAAGAATGAAATCTCAAAAAATTATAATTTATTCTCAACCTATCATGATTTAAATATTAATGTTAAAAAAATAAATTGATTTAATGGATAATTAATTATTCAATGATCATAAGTAAATTTTTTATCAACTCATAATCTTTCAAGGAAACATGTCAACAATGTATTTACATTTCTCCTCTTTTGACTAAAAAATTATTTCCTTTATACCATTTATAATTTTCAAATAATTTTCAATGTTCATACCACTTTATATTTACCTCGACTTTATTTTTTTCAATAATCATCAGGGTACAAATGTAAATGGAACTTTTTTCTTACCTTGAATCATGCACCTTAATATATTCTTTCTTTGAATCTACATTCTCCATCACATAGAGAAGAAATCAAAACTAATCATGAGGTATTATCAATTTGGTTTAAATGAATATGAGGATTCATGGTATGAGCTTAATGATTTTAAAACATATAAAGCTAAATGGAGGCTAATCTATTGGGAACTTTGCATGATAATAAACAACATCATAGTGAAAAAATAAATTTTACATTATGGCATCTCCACTTTCCCAAAAGTAAAAGTATGGTCACGAATAAATGATATATAATGGATGAAAAACCATAATTTTTTTTCGAAATTTATGATTGGAACAATCCTCACATCCGCCACCCAAACCGAAATTATAAAAAAAATTGGTCAATTAAATATTATTTTTTGTCCATTGAAAACACCAACAATTTTTTAATATTTTTTTTAATTTTTTCATGAGGGTGTAAAATAAAGTAAAATGAATGATAATAATATTTCTAAATATCCCTTAAAAGTACCACACTTTAATCTGTTTTAGTATGTACATCCCTTCAACTATGGTGCCATCTCCCCTACATTCAATTTTTTTTGAAAATAATGATGAAGAAATAGAGTAGGGTTGGAAGGGATAAAGTAGTATTGTAATGTGGATATTCCCAAAAAAAGATATTAATGGATTAAATGGGATTTAATAGGATTAATTTATTGGTGGGTATCAGGATAAGTGCTTAACAAAATATCACCTAATAATACTAAAATTGAATTTGTATGATCATATCTCTAAAAATATGAAAATAACGTTCATGAAGAAAACATGCATAAGTTTCATTCAAGAAATATATATAAGTAAGAATAAAGATATTTGGTTTATAAAATTTATTAGGAATGATAATATAACTTTGGAACAATCAATCATAGAAATTACCACTAAAAATAAATCAATCAATATTTTATAAATTTAAAAAAGGATAATTGTAAAAAAAAATTAATTTAAAAAAATTAACTAATATCTCAAATCATGATTTTCAAATTAAAATACGTATGAATATATTTAATTTTTTGATTCTCTATTTTTATCATCCAATTTGTTGTAAAATAATTTAAAAAACATGGAATGGTGAATTTATTATGTAGTGTTTGTATCCTAGTTAATAAAATCAAGAAAAAATACTAAATATAGAGCATGGATTTTATGTTTAAGACTTTTAAGAATAAATATCATGGTATGAAAATATTAAAATTTAAACTCATAATCCATTTTTAATTGATGTTTTGGCTTGTGAACACAATTTTTTTTTATTTTTTAATTCTTAATTTTTATTTTGTTCTTTCACCTTGGACCTAAAAAACCAGACAACTCATCAAAGAATATGGTGATTTCATTAAATCTCAAAAAGTTAAGGGGAATTGAAAATAAATTCCTCATATAAAATTAGTTTATAGGAAATAAATAAAACTAAAGTCCCAAAAATAAACAAAATATATGGGTTTCCTCATGGAGGTTGATGTTTTTTACTACAGTTGTTTAAATTGAAATTAAAAATGTTATTTGATTATCATATGATATTAATATGACAGTATGGGGTTAACTGAATTTTGGATTTGAATCTCATCCATCTTATCTATTATCCTCCTCATTGAAATTGGATTGTAATTCTTAGTAGGTTACATAAATCTGTATAGTTTTAATGTAAGTAAAAAAGAATTCAGAATCTATATAGATTTGGTAGAATTAATATTTTTCAATTATTTTTCATGTTCATTAAACTTCTTTATTAAATCTTTATGTTCGACATCAGCTCCTATTTTTATAATTATGCATAATAATAATAATAATAATTATAATAGTAATAATAATAATAATAATAATAATAATAATAATAATAATAATAATCATCATCATCATCATCATCATCATCATTATCTTCTTCTTCTTTGTAGTCAGTATAGATTTTAGATGGTTCTACTTCCATTTTAACCATCTTCTATTATATATATTCATGTAATTCCATGAAAAATTTGGTAGCATTCCTCTCATATTTTTCTTCTAGCTTAGATTTGGCTATGGATTCAGCTATATTTTCTTCATCCTTTTCTTCATTCGGTTTTTCCTTGACAAGATGGTGAGGATGAAAACTATATATAAATATATATAGATATTATTAACAGAGTTCTAGAGCTATACATGACTAAAAAACAGATTTTTTTTCCTGAGGATTTAACTTTTTTGTCATTGCCTACTATGGTGTGGGTGTCATCTAACTAGATAAATTCAGTTTCAAGGGTTATGCTAACCATGGGGTTGGAATCATTCTTAGTAGCACTCTTAGAATTGTACTCCAGAACTACCTCATCATGGGATTCCTCCTCTAGTGCTCCCCATGCATCCTCATCCTCCTTTTCCATTCTATCGGGATCTGTATACGCCTCTTTGAAAATCAATTCCTGGACATAGAGCTCTGCCTCATCACTACTCAGGAATGGTTTTGGGATTTTTATTTATTATCTTATATGGATTATTTATCTATGTTATTTTATTTAGATGTACATATCCACCATCTAAAGTGTAAATATTTCATGCTTGGTAAAGATAATATATTACCCTTCCACTATAACCAGAAATAATATAGTGCTGTAAAAATAATATTAAAATAAATTGATATAAAAACCTAAGATTAAATAAGAAAATATAAAGAGAAGAACGAATAATTTTTATAAATCATCAAATTAAAATAAAATATGTTATTATCCATGAAAATGATTCAAAAAATTAAAAATTCCTATAGGAAATGTTAACTCCAAGAGGGATATCAAATTTAATAATCTATAGAAATCAAAACTATAATTCACTAAATTTATAATTAAGAAGTATTTTATTTTAAATTACTAAGGCCTATCCCATAGGTACTGGTTAGAAAAATCAATTAATTTAATAAAATAGACTTATAAATATATAAAGATTTTATAAAATAAATTTAAACTACACATCATGTGGATATTTGGAAGATAGAGTGAAAGAGAAGAAAATAAAAAAAGAATAATACTATGTATATTATATATAGGTTCATGTATTAATTTTTTTAAAGTTAAATTAGTTAATCTTTCTATATTTATAATTATGTTTAATTAATTCTAATTTTCTTGGAAATTACCCTCTCTTTCATAGATTCCCCTTTTATAATAGTTATGTAATTTGGTTTATTAGAAAATAGGTAACCTAAAACCATTTTTTAACATATAATTAAACCCACACAATAGTCATGGAGAAGGCATAATTCTAGTGATTATATTTTTGAAATATCTATTGATTAACTTGCAATGGTTATTCGTTGAAAATAAGTGAGAAAGTGAGGGAAGAGATTTTGAATAAAAATTCCCAACATGAATTAAAAATTTAACAATACATAAAATAATACAATTCCCCTTTAAATAATACCTTAAAATGAAAGAAATTAACTCTCTCATGCTATCCATGAGAGGGTGAAGAAATAAATAAATTAAAACAATTAATAAACTTGTGAAGTAAGAATGGTGGAGTACTCTGTAGTGTAACTCCTTAACTAAGGGATATGGTCTCTTAAGAATTTTTATCTCCTACATAGACTTGTATTTATAAGGAAAATGGATCCACAAGTGGCTTAAATTCCATAAATTCATTTGATTAATTCACATGGGTCAATTATGAGGGTCAATGTGTATTAAATTATGGGTTCCAATCGAATATCATCAAGTTTAGAACATCAATAATTTTCATTCCCATGTTTCATAGTATGAAAGTGAGTGTCATTCCATGAAAATCTATACCTAACCCTCGAACTACATTTTCATATTCACCTTCCGCTATCATGTATTTCTAAACAGTTTCATGTTTTGAATTTCTATATCATGATGTAATTGGTGGTTTCCCTCATTTTCATTTTCTTTTATACCTGAATCATCAATTATGATCCTCGAACTAAAACATTGACTTAGTTCACATCATAGAGCATCCTTATCCTCCTAAATTCTGTATTTATTTTCTCATTTTCTTCCTTGGAATTTATTTCACATGTAGTATTCTCTAAATAAATAAATTATTAAATATACAAGAAATATCTTTTAATTAAATTACAAAAATCATTTTTTTAGATTAAAATAATATTCATGAAATATAGATATCACAATGGTGGGAATTTTGGTCACCCAAACATAGAAAATATAAATATTACATCATTTTTGGGGGAAAATAAATAAATTTCACAATAATACATTTCAAAGGACTATAAAAATTTAGTGTCTTTTGATAAAATTTACATAATCATCATATTTGATGAAATATCATCAACATATACAACATAGTTTTCACACATAACACACTTCTTAGTAATTCCATACTTAAAACCTTTATTAATAACATGAGGAAAGTAAATATAAGAAGTAGTGAACTCATATTCTAAATGGGGGTGAAAATGGGAGATATCTATCAAAGATCATAAGTGATCATAAGATACAAATAATGGTATGATATCATGATCTTAACTTTCAAAACATCATTCATAATAATTAATAGATGTTAACCATGAAAAATGTCATAAGGCTTTGGCAGTTCAAAAACATAGATCTTTAGAGAATCAGAGAGCATGATCCATGAGAATATAAAATTATCATAAAACACATCATAATAGAGTATAATAAGGTTTGGAATAATCATTATCAAAGAAATTATTTTTCAAGTCTATCTACTAAGACATTCATCACATGATGGGTTTGGGATAATGACTAGTGTACCCTTTTTGGATTGGGATGACCTCTTATGTAACATATTTTGGGATTAGGATGAACTACATTATATCCTTTGTGATCATAAACATTAAATATTACCTAATTTATTGTAGGACTATAATCTAACCACCCATCACATAATCTTAATCCATTCATATGTATGCCACAAGATCATGAAAATATTGTTTATTTCATTATAACATATAGTACAAAAAGGTAAATGGGTTTTATCAATATTTTATAATCATAATCATAAAACATTAGAAGAATAATAAAGTTGGTATCATTGAATCATATACTTAGTGAATCATAAGTAACATCAATGGATATCAACACATATTAATATACATTTAAAAAATCTCTGTAACATTTTTTGAGAAATATTATCTTTTCATTTGAAAATAATTTTTTTATAATAAAAAAATTTCTAATGTATTAGAAAAAACTTTTTTTAAAAGAACCATAGAAACTTTTAAATGGATATTAAAATAAAATAATAGTCATTATAGTGGTAAAATCCATTTATGTGTTCAGCTTAAAAAAAGATTTCATTCAATCCTTTTGTAAAAAGTTACTCATTCATAAAAGAAAAATAATATTCCTTTTAAACCCTTTTATAGAAAATAAAATATGGTTAAAAATTAATTTAATCAGTCATTTTAGAACATAAAAAATATTATTGAAATCATTTTAATGAATATATAAAAATGGAATAAGAAGATTCGTGACAAAAAAACCTTGTTTTTTTTCCTTAGAAACATTTCTTTATAATTTTGAGTACTTAGAGAGAGGAAAATGAAATTAATTTTTTTAATTTCTCTAAATAACCAAATTAAAATAATAATAATAATATTTTTTAGTGATATAACATTAAAATTTCTTTATTGGGAATTTTATATTAAAGAATTATGTAAAAAAGTGATATTGTAACATAAAACCATTACTTCATTAGAATATTTTTAATCATAATCCCCTTGAGAAAAATAAAATAAAATAAATCTTTAAATACGATGAATATAAATATATTCATGATATAACATAACAAAGGGGGAGTGTATACACCACCTGAAAGAAACAATCAGTGAATATGGAATATGTATAAAAAAACATAAGTTGGATGAGAAACCCTTACCTAATGTCTGAAATTATTCACAAACAATCTAACATCCTATATAATAAATTTATATTTATATTTATATACCAAAAAAATATAACACATGATTTAATTAAAACATGTTATCACCCATTCATTAATGATATTTCATTATCATTGTTATTTTTTTGCTTAACTGCTTCTTTTTTATGTATATTTTATTTCAGAAGAAATGTTCCTTGAACATTGATCAGGGTTTCATAATCTCTATAAAAATAATAATGTTATAATTATCATATTTAATCATTATATTCACTTTTATAACCTTTCATATAAATCAATTATGAATAGTTAATTACACCACTTCATTGAGATGGTAGTCCGTACCTATGCACGATTGATGTTTCCACTTTTCGTTGGATGGAATAAAAGAAATTTTAATAATAATTAAACTTTATTGAACCATAATTGTATCATAAATATCATATATTTTTATTAAATATATACATATTAACAACCATGTAAATCCAAAATGAAAAAAGACTCACATCGCACCATAGAGGTGGTAGTCCACACGCATGCATGAGCGAAATTATCATTTTCCAATGGATGATATGGTAAGAATGTAGATAATATATTATAATTAAAAAATTAAAATAATTTCATAAATTTCTTATGTAAACATTAAATCTATCATAATAACCAACCATTAAATGCAATGATGGAAAAATGAATCATATCGTTACATGGATGTGGTAGACCACATATACGCATGAGCGATATGTTTATTTTCAATTTGATGGGAAGGAGGTGTAAAATGGTTTTCCCATATTTATAATAACATATTAGTAGATTTATGATTCTATATTAACAATGTTATGATGGATAAAATATACATATATGATGTAGAAAAATACATTTACTTTGGAAGAGTGAGGTTAGAAGATTACCTCTTCTTTGAGAGACCACATTTGGGTTACACCTTAAGCCTTATTAGGATAGTCATATGGTTATAATAGAAGATAAATAATTATGGTAAAGAAGATATTAAGGTTCTTGGGTAGGTATTGGATGAGATATAATCCTCAAAGTTTGTGAATAAGGGGTGATAAGAGGTTCCTTTTTGTAAGTGAGTGGAGGGACACATATGTTATTACTTACAAGATTAAAATAATGTAAGGTCACTTTAATGGGAATATGGAAACCATGATAAAATAATTAAAATGTAAGATAATATTAGTTTGAAATATCTTTAACCATTTTTATTTGGTATTTTTACCCTTATCTCTTAGTTTAATGCCCCAATAAAGCAGTTTTAACCCGGACCGTAGTTAGAAAGTTTTACAGATTTTACAATTCATTATGACAAAAAATGAAAGAGGTATCATTTATTTTTGTTAAAATTATTATTAAAAATATAGAAACTGTTTTATCAAATTCAATCCTTATAAGTGGTATAAATTAATTTTGGAATAAACTCACAAAAATGAATGAAAAAATAGTTTTTGAAAAATGGATTTTTAAGAATAAAAATATTTTTTTTCTTATTCCATGCCTATTTAAGAATATTAGATGAATGTTAAATATTTTATTGAGTATATATTATATAAATTTCATTAAAATAAAAAATAAATACTGATTATTTTATTTTATTTTGATAAAAATATGCTGTGCATATAAAAATAGTTTTATGAAAAATAACTCTCTTAACCTTCTAATAATATTTTCTTCATTCCTAACCATTAGATAACTAATGTATTAATAATTATGTATTAATTAACAATTAATTTAATTAAAATAAAATTTTAATAGTAATATATATATATATATATAAATTCATAAAACCTATTTGAACACATTTTTTCTTAAAAATAATTATTTTAATCTTGAAATAACATTATTACAAATTTAATGATTTTGTATAAGGAATTAATCAATAATTTTGAATTAATGAAAATAATTATATATATATATATATATATTCAATAATGTGTTTAATCATAGTTATACATTAAAATCTAGTGACTAGGTTATAAAGTCCATAATATACCATCGTTCATTTATATTTGAGGCTTCCAATAAAGAAAGTTATCGAATAATTAATTTTTTTCAGAGGAATAAAAATAAAACCCTAGTTTGTTACATGATACCTCCCATTACAAATGAATTTATCCATTTAAATTATATTATTATAATTTAATAATATTAGAATAAATTTTCTTTATCTCACCCTTAGGTTCCCATGTAGTTTACTCTAATTTATGATTCCTCCAAAAACATTAAGTAGGTGAGTAATCTTATTCCAGTGAAATTTATCTCTAAGATACAAGATTTATACTAGTTTTTATTCATAGGAAAGATCAATCTTAAATGTTAAAACCACTGATTTCAATACATGGGATGGATAAGATTTATACTTCCTTAATATAGATACATGGAACACATCATGAACTTGAGAGAGGTTCAATGGAAGTACCAAGAGGTAAGATATCATCCCTACTTAATCAAGAATCTTGAAGGGTCTAGTATACCCAAGGCCTAACATTCCATTATTTACAAATATCATAATCAAATTTCATAGATACATTCATAAGAATACCTTATAACCACCTTCAAATTCCATACCTTACCGATGATTGTTTGAAAAACTATTTTTTGACTATAAAATTAACTATTGTATTATTGAATCGATCAATACTTCTATAATATCTATTTCGATAGATTAGGTCCCAAAATATTTCATTATCTAACTTTAACCCAAAATGATGAAGTTCTGTACTTCTTTCAATAAAGGGCTTCATATAGATCCTTATCAATGCTTGAGTGAAAGATATTATTATACGAAAATAATAAAATAGGAAGGTGTTATTCCCAACCACCTATAAAATATAGAGAACATGATCTTAGAATATCTCATAGGGTTAAAATGGTCATATTAGTTTTTTATCAACTTGAGTATGATATTCTGTAATGAAACATAAATTGATATCCATATTGTACTAAATGCATATCCAAAACATAAATCTAAGCCTTATATCTTGATCATATACAATATAATGAGGTACTCCATGTAACCTTACGACACCCTTAATGTATATCTGGGAAATATGACCAAGGGAGAAATGTTTGTTGATAGTAATTAAATCTGATGTCTTCATAAGGATATTTACTACAAAACAAATTCAGTTATTCCCCTTAGATGTCTTGGGGTTTCCTATGAAAAAAATCCATGGTAATGTTTTCCCATTTACATTAATGTATGGGTAATGGTTAAAACATCCCGTTAGACTTCTGAAACTCAGACTTAACTTATTGAAATACCAATCATTGAGATACATACAATGCAATATCCCTAATCTTGTTATCCCAATAAAAATACTCCTTAAGGAATATATACATCTATGTACTTCCAAGATAGATAGATAATGATGAGAGATGATATTTATCTAAAAAATTATTCTTCAATTTTAGTATAACAATAAAACATACTTTTTTCTTGATCAATATCATTCAATCGTAATCAAGGTTGAACTCAAGAACATTTCTCACCTTCTATCGTAACACCACATCTTCCTTTTGCACCTTTTTAATATTTAGATGGATATATTGTTGAACAATCATTTATGAAAGATAATATTAATCTAATTCCATAAATATTTCATGGTCCATCCTTTGAAAATCAATAAATATAGCATATTTTGTGATTCTAATTATAGATAAACTAACACAATCCTTTCAACTCAAAACAATATCCAACTTGTTTAATTTCCCAAGGTGGAAATATATTAAGATGTTATAATTATTAATACATTGTAACAAACTTATCTGGTTAATATTCAACTCATTCTAGGTGAATAAACATTTAAAAATTTTAGGATTAGTATATATGTCACACATTTCTCTATAAAGATAATTCCTCCATATCATTAATGAAAATATTACAACTGCTAACTATATGTCATTTATTGGGTAATTATACTCATTAACATTTAATTTATGAGTGTCATAAGATATAAACCTACTGTTCTAAAAAATACCACATCGTTGTACCTTATTAGATGTATCACTATAGATCAAAACCCTTTTCTATTGTATGGAAGTGTGAGTGTAGCTAAAATGACCAAAATTATCTTTTGCTCGTAAAACTTTTCATCATATTCATTAGTCTAAAGAAACTTGACTCCTATAAATGTTAACTTGGTGAGTGGATTAGATATTTTGAAACCCCAACTCTAATAACCCAGATCTAGTTTTTATTTTATTACATTAGTATATGATATAAGGGAACTCATCCTAATGGATTGATCAGTTTAGTAGTCCTGAAGAACCCAACACATAAATGATTCACAGATTACATATCATAAGAAAAAAAATTTCATCCTTGATATTCGTAATAATATCATTATTCAAATCCGGGGTAAAGAAAAAAATTAAAGGGTGAAATTTGATTCTCAGTTAGAGTAATGTATAACAGAAGATGTCATGAGAATCTAAGATATAATGAATTTGAAAATCAAAATAACTGAAACACATGAAATTTAATCAATAACTTGAGAAAAAAATGCATCCATGGATAATATCAATGTAATAATTGATGAACTTAAGTGAATATATAATTCTCTTACCTAACAGAACATTGGAAATGTTTTTTAGGATCAATTATCTTTTTTTCATCCATAACATATCTTTAAAGGTGGGAATTAGTCATCCAATGAAGGGTCAAGAAGTTTTTTCATGATTTTGGAATTTCAGAGGGAAATCAGAGGAATTTGGACCATTTTTATAGGGTGAATAGTTGATACTAAGACACCTAAATCATGGACCCCAACCTAGGAAACATGCGAATGATGGAGCATCAAGTTAGACCTAGGCACATGACCTCAACATGGTTAAAAAAACTATGCAGACCCACCAAAATTTTTTTCAGGATGATCATTTGAGGATTCAGTGTAGATATGCACGATGTCTGCGAGGTCAACTGAAATATGCAGCCTAGACCTTAGACTATGTGGGATGGAACCTGTGGAAATAGAACCATGCACGTAGTCTGTGAATGGTTGAATTTACTATGCACTTCTACCATAGGATTGTACACCTCAAATACAAAATTTGAGATCAAAGAGCATGGTTGGACCATGGATAAACTTACCATGCACCTTACCCATGATCCAATAAAATGTTATCCACCCACTTCCCATGTACCTTCTTAAACACCCTCTAACTCATAACTATGACCCCTAACCAATCCTAGACATTGGGGTTCAACCAATTAATGAAAAAATGCCCATTTTGGAGGGGAGAATGATCTTATAAGCAATCATTATGGTAGGAAGTGAGATTGAAACTCATTGTAGACAATTTTTAGTGATTTTTCTCTTGCGGTGGATTGGAAAATTTACATTCGTTCTGGGATGTAATGAACATCACATTGGATACCCCATTTTAGATCAAGAATATAGTCTCCATGGATTTATAGGGGAGTTACCATGAATAAATCAATGACCATTGGGTGAATTCATCATCTCTAAAGTGTTTTTCTAAGAAAATATTTTAAGAATTAGTTTTTTTGAAAAAGAAATTAATTTATATTAACTTTAACAAAATATATCAGACAAAGGATGTTTTATCACTTTTGAATCTAAGATTTGAGAATTATTATGAACAACACAACAAAACATAATAAGAAAACTAATTTCTGATGATATTCATAAATATACATATCCTTGACAAATTTCCCTTACCTAATGTTAAGAACAAATTTTGGGTGTTTTATTTTAAGTAAAACATATAAATAATTTAGGAATTGAACCAATAAAATGTCTTGAAAAAATATTAAAACCAAAAAATGACTCTAAATTTATTAAATCTTTAGTTAATTAACCATGAAATCAAGTTACAAAACACTCTATGTCTTAATTTGGATCGAACCCATACTTACACTATACTCATTATAGAGTCTGTAAATTTCAATTTTAGCTGTCAAAAGAAAAACTTCAGGTAGAACGACCCCAAAATATATTCCCTTTTATTGGTAATTTTGGTGTTTTTTTAATTTAAGTTTGGATTTTTTAATTGGAAACACAAATCATAATTCCTGTTTTGGTCTATTTTCTGTTTTCCCTTTTACTCTTAGTGTGTTATTTTGTGTTGTGTAAGACCATAGGTGCATGATCTACTACATCACTCATTCAAAGGGTTCCAAATTAGTGGAAGTACTTTTGTTTTATGATGAAATTGAATGAATGATCACAAGGTGACGCTAGGAACTTATGGGAGTGAACATCCTGAATGATCCCATGGTGAATATGGAAGATGAATAACCACCTATTAACCATGGAATTGGAAAATAGTTTTTTATTAATGGGAATTAGAGCCAACAAATTCCCACTTATAGTGAATAGAACCAGTATCCAATGTATAGTTTTAAGTGGTATTTTTTACATAATCTTCAATGAAAACCAACCTAATTTATGCCAAGCTATGGGCAACAATAGCTGTAACAATAACTTCCATAAGAGAATATTATGTATATTCATCATAATCAATGACCTTATTTTCCATATGATCCACAATACATGCATCAAAATACTCAAGAGTACCTATATTCATGTCATACTCTTATGGAGTATGAATTGCCTTCAATTCAAAGAGATGATATGGGAATTTCTTGGACACAAGTTCAAGAAAATATTTTGAAATCAAGTTTTCCAACGTGAAGCTTGACCAAAATATTTTCCGGTTTGTGTTTTTCCATGTGAACACCCTAATTCTCATCAAAAAAAATTTCTACAGATATTTGAAACATTTCATTATGATGGAATGTATTAGGATGCTATTAGGATCTATCTATTTACCCTTCTATTAAGAGATAAATAAAATTAATAGATCAAAGGACTTATCCGATGTTACATCCTAATATGGGAGGAATTGGATCAAGATTTTATGTCAAAATACTTTTCCCCTCCAAAATAGAGTCATTTAAGAACAAAATTCACAACTTCAAGAAGCATGAGTTAGATTCCTTTTAAAAATTATGGGAAAGTTTAAAGGAAACTTTAAGAAACTTTCGTCAACATGGGATCCCACTATTGATGAAATTTCATACATTTTATGGGGGCCTTAAAAAAATACTAAAACCATGGTGGATTTGGCTGCTGGAGTAACTATAATATGGAAATCTCTAGAAGGATTATTTGATCCCTTAGTGGTAAATAAGTTTCAAAGATTTTTTTTGCAGGGAACCTAGAAAAGTGGAATGAATAATGTTGATCGCACCAAAATTCTATCTACCCTACTTGATTCATTGTAAATGAATATTGACTTGCTAAATTTCAATGTAACATTACAATTTCAAGCATTTAACCATCCTACTTGCAATGAGTGTGGTGATAACCACATCATGGGTGAGTGTCCAAGGAAAATGTCAACCCCTATACAAGTGAAGTGAGTTATCTCGTTCAAAATCATTAATCCAAAATATATCCCTAATATCAAATCCCCATGTGTAAATACAATACACATTCTAGTTTGGGTCATAAGTAAAAAAATTCTCAACCATGACATCATAATCCACCCAGGTCTGCTAAACTGCAATATTAGATTCCATATCCGAGACAAAAACAAGGCAACCCATTCAAACAAGGATCATATCAGCAACAAGGGTATCAATACCCTCATCTATAAAAACCTTCTTAAAAATAATAACAACATGTTTTTCAACAATAACCATTATAGTAACAACCTTTAAAATTTAAATAGATTATGTCCAAGCTCATCACCCCAGCTAAAACTAGGTTCCAAAATCAAGAGTCATCAATTTAAAGCCTCAAAAACTAAATTGACAATCTAGAAAATCAACTATCTATGAGGAAACCTAACAAACTACTATGTAATATTGAAAAAACACACCATATTAATCCAACATAGTATCCTTGATATATGGGAAGGAGCACTCTTAATAAGTTACTGTAAACTAGAAAGAAGTTTTAGTTGAAAATCATGATAGGCCAGCCCAATATTTGTAAAAATAAGTGGAAGAAGAGGTTATTACCTTACCAAAAGATTCATAAAAGGTAACTTTATTGCACATGATAAAGAAAATGGGGTGTTTAAACCCTATGAACTAACATTTACCTTTTCAGAGTGCATGAAGAAAAGAAAGTTGGGTCAATTGTTTAGAAAATTCATGGAAGTGTTCTAGAAACTCCACCTCAACATTCCCTTTGTAGCTTAATTAAATCATATATAAAATTATAGGAATCATATGAAGGAAATAATTTAAAACAAAATAAAAATGGGTAATTTGGGTACCATTCCTTCCAATAAGGAGTGGTCTTTGGTGGTTCAATACTCAATTCCACACATGTTTCAAGATGCCATAAGACTTTCTATTTTCTATATGATTGATACTTGTATGTTTGGTAAGGCCCTTTATAACTTTGGGGTCAATTTAAATTTAATTATTTTTTGTGTTTTTAAGAATTTGGGACTCAATGAGATAATTCTTACCTGTGAGGAACTACAATTAGATTATTGTTCAATCAAATATCCAAAAGGACTCCCTAATGACATGCTAGAGAAGGTTGGAAAATTAATTCTTCCTGCCAACATCATTACACTCAACAGGGAAGAGGACACAAAAGTAAAAATTATTTTAGGAATACCCTTTTTAGATACTTTTAAATTATTTATTTATGTTCATAAATGAGAATTTATCTTTTTAGTGGGGGATGAAAGAGTGTCTTATAATGTTCTCAAAGCTATAAAACAAGAATCACTTGTGGAATATTAGGACTAGTGCACCTTATAAATATTTAATATTATATTTTCAGCTTATATATTTAAATGGGTTATCCTTCTTATATCAATGATCTAGATTCAGTTTAAATCCCTCCCTTACATTAATAAGAGGATCTATAATATCTTTATGTCCATAGTGGTCATTATTGGCATTGACAATTAGTCGTGGATAGTCTGGAAAGGGAGGAAGTTGAACCTCTTGTTCCTTTGCTTCTAAAATACTCATTAAATAAAGTTTACCCTTTTCCACTATATTTAAAGTATGGGTATTTGTGTGAAAAAGACATGTTGTCTATCCTTCTTAACACATCCCTCACAAAAGATTAAGAAAAACACTTTTATAGGTTCACAAAAGGAGGAAGTAGTCTATTAGATAGATAATGGATTAACTTAAAGGAATTAGTCCAACCATTTTCACCCACAAATTAATTTAAGAATAAGGGTCCAAATCATCCAAACAACTACAATGAAGGCTCACCCTATGATGAAGGTTTTCATGAAAAGGGAAGTAATCAAGTTTTAGACACTAGAATCATTTACCCAATTTCATAAAGTCCACATGTCAACCCCTTTCATGTTTTACCCAAGGGGGGGGGGGTAATAATATGATTTATATTGGGTATAGCTAACCGATTCTAACTAAAAGTGTTATAGGATGGAGAGTATGCTTTGACTACTAAAAGTTAAATGACACCACATATGAAGAATACTTCCCACTCCTGTTCGTGGATAAAATTTTGTCATGTATAGATGGTATTTAATTATACTTATATCCAGATGGTTATTAAGGATATAAACATATATATATATCCCTATAAGTTTAATAGAAAAGAAACATCACATGACCATGAAGAAAATTTTCTTACCATCACACGTCCTTTGGTATGTGTAAAGCTCCTTCCACTTTCCTACGATGTATACTGGCTATTTTGAATGAAATAGAAGAGAATATTTTCAAGGTATTCATTGATGAATTATTCATATATGTAAATTCATTCAATAAATTCTTGAGAAACATGGATTTGGTTTTAGAATGGGGTGAGAAGACAAATATAGTTTTAAATTTGGAAAAAATCAATTTTATGGAAAAAATAGTACCATATTATGCAAATAGATATCAAAAAAAGGTATTTAAGTTGATTCCACTAAAATTTAAGTGATTTACAACATGATAATTTTTAGTTCATTCTGAGGGATATAGAGTTTCCTTAAACATGAGGGATTTTATTCATGGTTTGTGCAATATTTTTACAAAATAGCTTAACATCTGACTAATGTACTATAAAATGAAACCCTATTCGAATTTAATGAATCTTGCATTAGGGTATTTAAACTCTTGAAACAAATATTGTTTGAAGCTCCAATCATGATTGATCCATATTAAAATTATGAATTCGATCTCATGTGTAATTCCACTGATTATGCTGTGGGGGAAGTCCTTGGGAAGCTACTCAATCGTATCTTCCGAGCAATTTACTATTCAATAAATACATTAAATATGGATAAAATCAATTATAAAACAATAGAAAAATAAATTTTGGAATTGTTTTTTGGAATTTGAATTATTTTTATCATACTTCGCTCTATTGAATGTTATTGTACATACCAATACCTGAACATTATAGTACCTACTAAACAAGAATGATGTTAAACCT
This sequence comes from Viscum album, assembly GCA_963277665.1. Lineage (NCBI taxonomy): Eukaryota > Viridiplantae > Streptophyta > Magnoliopsida > Santalales > Viscaceae > Viscum > Viscum album. The sequence goes on from OY728137.1 coordinate 1,795,578,064, forward strand.
TAGTTGATTCACGAGGTTCTTCTTCCCCATGAATTTTACTTGGATATTCATGATAATAAGGCAAGTTAGAATTTTATTTTTAATAATCTATATCAATTAGAGTTACCTCTACTAAAAAATAAAAATATAGAGAAATAAAGGAAGGCATCCCAGATAAGAATATTTTTTAGTAACAGATTCACATCATCTATGGTTCATAGATATTACCAATTACATGGATACTAGAGTGCTCCACCCGGATATCCATTACCAAAATAAGAAAATTTTATATAACAATTAAAGAAGAATTTAGGGAAAGATCTACTCCTTTTATGATCATGTGAAGATGGAATAATTCACTCCTGCATACACAAAGTTTATGTAAATGGTATTTTATAATTTTTCCACTCTTCCCCTACTAGAGGACATCACGAGCCAAGTCGTAAAATTGATAAAATCATAAAATCTAGGTTCTTCTAGCCAAAAATAAAAAAGTATGACTGAATGTTCATGGTATGGTGTGAAAAATGATGATAAATAGGTAATACCTAGCATAAAATTAGATGCCATGACACCCCATACTTGAAGTGAAAGTTTTTAATGTGTGGGTTATTGATTTAATGGGACCATTTACACTATCTTTTGGTAACACATATATTCTATTATTTATTTATTAAATTTCTAAATTGGTGGAAACTACCTCCATAAACCAAAATATGGTGAAGGTTGTCCTTAACTTTATGAAAAAGAATATATTTAGCAGGTTTGGTGTACCCCGGGTCCTCATTAGTGCTAGGGGAACACATTTTGATAACACAATGATGATAAATGTTCTTATTAAGTATGCAGTGAAGTACAATATGGGGACACCATACCACCCCTAATCTAGTGTATAAGTGGAAGTTTCAAACCATGATCTTAATTTTTTTAGAGAAAAAAAAGGAGAATCAAGAAAATATTGGTCTGAAAGTCTTGATGATGCTTTATGGGATTACAATACAATATTCAAAACACTGTTGGGATTATCTCCATTTTGGTTGGTTTATGGAAAGATATGTCACTTTCTTATTTATATTCAACCAAAGACATATTGGGTAGTCAAGGAACTGAACAATTATTTTATATACACCATGGATAACTAGAAACTGCAATTTTCTAAGCTAGATGAGATCTGATAGGAGGAATATAAAAATGGTATGATCTACAAAGAGAGGATGGAGGAAGTTTAAGACAGGAAAATTTCTAAAAAATCATCCAATACTATTGATTAAATTATAATACTCAATTCATGGTTTTGATTATTCCTAGTAAAATTGAAGTCCTAATGGTTGGGTTCATTTAAAGTGGTCTTGGTATTCCACTATGGTGTGGTAGAGTTTTTCAGAGTGAATGGTCACATGTTCAAAGTTAACAAACAACATCTAAAACCATATTTTCCGATGAAAAACATGGTGGGAATGATCTCCACTATGAAATTTTGGTAACAAAGAGTCCCACGTATGTCGATATCAAGACATAAAACATATAAATGACTAGGTGGTAACCCATAATTTCAAAAATTTATCAAAATAATTGAAAGTTTGTGTGTTTCTTAGGAGATCATGTTAGTGTGTTTTTAATTTTGTTTATTTTAGTTATAGGGTAGATACAATGATATATATATATGATTGACTATTTATTATTAAATATTTATATGTCATATAGAAACCTCAAATCACCTTTTCAAATAATTGGGGAACAAATGGTTTATTTTTAAAGTTGTACATTTCATTCAAATGGGAGAAAATCAAAGTTTTTCAAAAATAGTCAAACACACAATTTTCACAAGGTTATATAAATAATGGACATTAACCCTATATGATAGTGCCTCATTCAAGTTTAAGGAATGAATGAACACAAGGATACCTAGGTTGTGCGGTGCAACCATGCTAAAGGGATCCAATTCTAGTAGCTTCAACATAGTTACCACATGGTTAAACAAACTGTTCACTATAACCTTATAGGCTTTAAAAAAGCCCCAAATTTACAAATTAAAAAAAACCCCTACCCAATTTTATGCCCCCCAAATCATATGAGAACCCCTTAATAGATGTTCATACCCTCTTCTCTTCCATCTCCTTTAACCTCCTCCTCATCCTCCTCTTCTTCCTTCAGATTGAGCTTTAATGTACGGTTCATATTCTTCATTTTCTCTTCCCTCTCTTCTTATTTTCCCTCTTTATTCCCATTTACTTTCTCCTACTTACCGTAGGTTAGGTAAGTCTTAAAATTTTTCCCTCCACCAAGACTTTTTTTTAAATTTTAATCTTAGGGTTTCTTCACATTTTCAACACAATTATTTCTAAAACATCATTACACACACTTGAAAAAACAATTTATTCCAAATCCCCATGTTTTTATTTTCTATTATCCAAAATATCTATCCTTCCATGGGATGTTTTGGAATTTCATAATATAAATTTAATTTTTCATCAATCACATTATAATTTATGTCATCTCTATGTATTTCTATTTTATTGCCTATAGAAACCCACACAATCCTCTTAGTGGAATATTCTAAAGGATCCCATATACCATGTTCTGATTACCCCATGAGTCCCAAACTGAAATTTTCTAAGAGGATGTAGCTTAAAAAATTTAAAGTTCTAGTCACTCAGGAGGTTAGGTCACATCACTGTTTCCCCTCACCACCTTTTGGCACTAGGAATCTCTGAAGGGCATCAAATCCTTATTGACCCTGGCCTCCACACCAGAGCACTAGCTGTTCTTAATCCAACCTTTTAAAAAATAATAAATTAATTTTCTTCCACCTTTTATTTTAGAAATAGTTATTCCAATGATGATGAGGGGTACTTGGTTAAGGAATATAGCAATGTAACATTCCACCATTTCAAGTACAAGTATCATTTAGATTTGTGTGTGTTCTCCATTTGGGATGGAATCTATGATAGTTATTTTGTGGGTAACGTGAGAAATTCTGAGAGCACAAGATATTGGTACCCTATAACCACCATAGAATTTTTGGCTGATTTTTCCTATTTCAAATTGACCTATGTCACTAAAAAATATAAGGACTCCATGATCTTTAGCCCCACCCATCATATACTTCACTGAATCATAACCACCCACATCAATCCCTAGTTAGATAGATAATGAAATTTCAACCTCTTTAATTTGTTTATTGTTAATTCTATCATTACTAGGACACCCATCTACCTCAATTTTATCTTCACACATTACCTTATGCAAATGTTCGTCAAACCTAAGGGAGACATTTTTGGAATACCCTACATCACTCTATTGGACAAACATCTTATCATTCAATTCGATACATAGGCCCTAAATAAAATTAACCCACCTCTCTCCTTTTACATCACAATGTTCATACATATTTTAATATTTTAGTTTTAAGTCCAGAAATACCAATTATGAGGAGCCTTATTTGTGGCTCCAGAGGCTTCCCATGAAGTAACCCCTCCACCCGCTACATACAACCATTCCATCCCACCTGTATAGAAGTACCACACCTCAAGCATGGACCTATATATCCACCTAACAGTATTATTTTTATACCCACCACCATGACCTTACAAGCATTCCTTATGGTGATCCATATTTATAATGGTAAAAGGATCAAGGATTTTATTTTATGGTTACATTATAAGTAGAATTTTATTTTCTTTAGATGGAGGGTCTCATCCTACATGGCCTCACTCATCCAACCCTCTTCAGAACCCTAACTAAATAGCCACCCTCCTACTATATTTATGGGGTTTCTTCCTCTTACCTGGATCCATCTTGGGGTTCCTCTCTTGTAGAAGACCAAACATAAGTACATCCTACAGCGGGAAGTCACTACTACTCCACCACCTCAGATTTTGGATTACGAACAAGAAATAGAAGATCTATCATGGGATGAGGCCGACCATGCTCAATCCATGGGAAATTTTTTCATTGGTCCTCCCATGGTATGGTAATTAGTTTTTGATCTCGAATATCTTGCTACTTTACCTTCTTTAGTACTATGTTTAAACTTCAATGTTTCATAGGATGTTTTTTTGTTTATTTTCTATGGTGTGATTGTGTGTTCCTTTTATTTCACCTATAGCTCCAATACTTTTATTACATCACTTTTCTAGTTTATTTATCTAATATGGTAGGTGTATTATTACTTTCACAAGGAGAAAATATTCCGCTTAGTGGGCTCTCGTACATTGACTAAAGACCATTGTATAACCTTTTTTAGGGTAGTTTCCTATTTTTATCCATTTTTACTTATCTTCTCCCACCCATTTCATGTATTTTCCTTCATATTACTCTCCAACTAACCACATTAGTGGGGGAACATGCTTGGTTGTAAATATTGGGGAGGGAACTAACATTTAGAAGGCCATTTAGTCACTACCTTGACATTTCCTAGGATAGCATGCCTTTTCAGGAGGACCTATAATGGGATGTTATTGGTTTCAAAAAATTATATAAACAATATAAAAATGGAATTTAGAGAATTATTTTAAAATATATCTTATTTTCCAATTGTTAAGTCAATTTTGTATGTGAATAAGTTTTGGAACAATTGAAGAGAAACATTTAGATATTCATTAATAATATAATGTGTTTAAAAATGAAATTTTTTTTATAGGTAAGTATAAATTATGGGACCCCTTAAAATTGATTTTTATTTATGAATAAGGGGAAGTAAATAATTGAAATTGTTTATAGTACACAAGTGGAAATTATGTGGTCTTAATTTCATGAACTCTTAACTCTCTTTCAAAATTCATCAAGATGGGTCATGAAAAAATTGGGGCACCAAAAATTTAATACTAGAATATCACTCTAATTAAAATAATTTAGAGATTTGAAAAATAATTCCCAAGATGACCCTTCATCATTTCTTAAATCTTATAGCCAATGGTATTGTGTAACCTATAAAAGTGATATCCCGACAATTGTTGTCGATGAAATCTTTTCCTAACCCAAATAAGTGGGTGATGAGATGAACGTGAAGGATGTGGATTTATTTTAAATTAAGAAGAATAATTTCACTTTTAAGAAAATGTTGATTTAAGAATGAATATTTTGAAGTTTAGAATTCAGACTACATTTTCAGATAACATCACAGATTTGTGAGTCATAATGGATTCATGTAAGAATTTCAATAATTATTCATCCAAAATTTTCATTCATTTAGAAAATTTAATATGTGACATTTATACCTATTTCTTTTATAGTCCCTTTGATATAAATTTCTAGTCATTTTTTTGAGGGAAAATAACCAATCATGTGTTGGGGAGTTTGATGTACTTATGTGTATATAGAATTATCATACCTAAAATAACATTTAAAATGTTTTCTAGGATAAATTGTCATGTTTATATGGACATAACACATCTTGATAGGTGGAAATTAGTAATCTAATGAATGGTAAATATGTTTTGGCATGAACCAGGAATTTTAGTGGAAAATTTGTGGAATTTGGAACCTCTTTATAGGGTGAGCAATTACTAATAAGTCACATAAATCGTGCATCCCGACCTATGAAACCCAGAACATCATGGAGCCTCTATAGAGACTCGACTAAAAATCCTTAATAAAATTAAATAAATCATATGGATCCACTAGAAGACTATGATAGGTTAGAATTTTAGGATCCAGTGGTGATTCAGATGATGTTCGCATGGTTAACTAAACTGTGTGACCCAAAACTCAGACCTTGTGAGATAAAACCAATGAAAAAAAACCATGTGCACATTATGTGCATGATTAATTGAATCATGAACCTATACCATAAGACTATATGACTCAAATACAGAAGTACATATTAATGAGCATAGTTGGTTTGTGGTTAAATTTACCAAGAACCTTAACTTTATGTCAGTCAATAGACAACATCCACTTACTGTCTACCTCCTTAAACAACATTTGACCTGAGATTACGACCCCTAACCACTACTAGACACTAGGGGTCATACAATTAATGATACCCTGACCATTTTTGAGTGGGAGACTAATCTTGGAGGCAATTATTATAACATAAAGGGGGTAGTAAACTCATTTTAGAATTTTTTTTGAGATTTTTCTCTTATGGTGGCTGGGACATTATTCATTATTTTGGGGATGTCCTGAATATCAGAGGTAACAATAGATTTTTTTTCATCATTTAATCAATGATTATCTAATTTATATACTATTTTGGGGTTGTGGATGATGAATAATAATGGTTAATTTATTTTTCTCATTGTGTGTGTATTGATTCTTTTATTTCTATTAATTATCCTAAGTATTATTTCTTCTTCATACTAGATACTCTATATTAGATAAATAATTAAGTCTTTAGATATTTTTAGGTGAGTTAAAATGAATAAACCCATGACCATTGGGGCATTCATTGATTTTTAAGAATTAGTTTTTGGAACAAGAAATTTATTTCTAATAACTTAAACGCAACATACCAAACTAAGGAAGTTTCGTCACTTTTGAATTACAAAGATAAAAATAATTATGATAAACAAATAAATATCAGAAAAATTATTTCTGGTGATCTTTTTAAATATCCACATCCCAGATGCATTTCCCTTACTGATTGTAAAGAAAATTTTTTGTCTATTTTGTTTTAAGTAAAATATTTAATGAATTTTGGAATTGAATCGATAAAACATCTTGAGAAACTCTTACAATAATAAAAAATTACTATAAATTATTAAAATATTTAGTTAACTATACATGAAATCAATTTACAATACACTATATATATTCTTGAGGATTAACAAGATACTTAAACTATAGTCATTATGACGTTGGGAAATTCCAATTTGGGCCACCGAAAGTAACACTTCAGTTGGAATGACACCATTAATCTCAATGATATCAACAAAGAAACTTCTCAATGAAGTAAGGGATTAATATTGTATTTCATGATCTCAAATATCAAGATATATATAACTCCAAGTCCTTGTTACAAGACAGTTTAATCGATGGGTAGGTATACACCAGAAACCCATTTAATTTGGACAACTGATTTTGCTAATGAGATATGTCAATGAATAGAGGGGCTATCTATAAATGGTCCCCACCCTTCTCTAATTGTATAATGAATTTATCATATATTCAATGAATAATTGAATTTATAAAAAATATCTATTATAAAAAAATCCACATTGAGTAAAGATTACAGCTTGATCAATGTGTTCCTAAGTCAATCAAATAACTTTAATAGTAAAACATCATATGTGGAAATGATATAATAATTAAGTAATAGGCATATCAATGACAAATATACAAGAAAAATGTAATCTCAAATGAAAATGATCACAATAATCTGAATGATTCAAGAGAAATTTAATGAGAAAAAATTACTAGGAGATAAAAATGACCCTCAATTCATTAGAAATATAGGTTTGGAAATAAATTAATTTCTTTTGGAGAATAAAATATAATGGATGAGAAACACTAAAATAATATTAATTACAAGGGGTTTCCTCATAAAACCATTAAAAACTTTTATAAGAAGCTAAATATCCATAAATGGTTATAGAGTTATGAAAATACTTTAATGATGTATATGTTAAAACACATTCCTTCTGACTTTTTGTAAAGAAATTAAAAATTGACCATTTTGGAAAACATTAGAAAGGTTCATTTAAAAAAATTTAAAAATTAAAAGATAACATAAATTGTACATAAAAGGTAATTTTATAAAACAATTTAAAAAAGGTCATGGAAGAAAAATATTCCAGATTAAAAAGAGAAATAACACCAGCTTTATTTTAATCATTTATTTACTCGATTCAAGTGCCAATGAGATAAACATTTCGAATAAAATATGGAAACTCTTTAAAATATTAAACTTGAATTGAATGTTTGATCATAATGAATAAATTTTTATTTATGTTAAATACCACAATGGGTAATATAAACACTATATAAAAAATTAACAGGTTCATAATACCAATAATGTCTCAATGGAGTGGAATTTGAGATGAAATCCCTTTCCTCAAGTTTAAATTTCATAATAGGTGATATAACCTCCTATATAGCAAATTTAAATTTATTATAATTATATAAAAAAAATATTCATATTTATAATATCATATATAATCTATTTATTATATTTTATCATGTACTTTTTAACAATATTTTACAATTATCATTATTTTAGGTGTTAACTACTTTGTTTTTCAAATATGTTTTGGTTAGATAGTCCTATTACTTGCCTAATTCTCATGACCCCATAATATAAAAAAATTTATTCACATTATTTTTATTTTATATATTTAATATATATATTTATTTATAACCATCAATAAAATATAGTGATAGAAAAAATTACACTGTTCGTGGAGACAGTATGCCATGAGTACGAATGGACATTCTTTTAACTTTTTAAAGGATGAAAAAAAGAAAGGTAAATAATAATTAACCATTAAATTATCATTTTTATGACATATATATCTTATATATTCATTAAATATATCCTTATTACCACCCATGTAAAGAAGAAATGAAAAACATATCAAATCGTTCTGTGGAGGTTGTAGTCCTCACATACTCACAAGTGATGTTATAATTTTATTTCATATTGGAAGGTAAGAAGATAAATTATGTATTATATTTTTAGAACTGAAATTATTTCATATATATCATATAGACTCATGAGATCAATATAAATAACCATCCAAGTAAAATGATGATAAAAAAATTACACCGCTTGTGGAGTTGGTAAGCTGTATTTATGCATTAATGATGTTTTCGCATTTCATAGGATGGAAAAAGATGTAATATGGTTGTAATAGATTTATAATAACATAAAAGTATATTTATGATACTGGATTTTTTTAGGATGGTTAAAACATATTTTTTTCTAGTACAAGAAGAAATTAACTTGAAAGATTTAGTAAAGATGATTATCTATTATTTGCTAGAATTACTTTAGAATGCATCTTAAGGGACTTAGGATTATTATTTTGGGAAGAAAAGGACCTATAAAAGTGAATTAGGATGTTTAGAAGATATATTCTTAGGGATTGGTCGATCTAGGAAGATCAATTTGGTGTAAAGGAAAGTTAGAGGGGGATTCCTTTTATAAGTAAGGGGAGAACACTATTTGAATTTCTTAAAATATTAAATTAATTTTATTAAATTTTCTTCCCAAAGTAGTTAAAGTTTTTTTTAATATAATATGATTTTTTTGAAATGATCTCATGAGATAAAATGTGGATAGGTTTTGGTTATGTTTTCACCATTTTCTTTTAGTTTTAACTAATATTAACCCCGTTTCACAATTACCACAATATTAATGTTTTCTATACTTTAAGGGAAAATAATGTTTCAATAAGAGGAAAAAAAGACCCATTAATGTACCAAGGTTGATGTTTTAAACCATATCCCATTAAATTGGATGAATATAAGATTTTTTAATTTTAAATTATTTATTAAAATATGATTTTCTATAAAATATATTTTATATCATTTTTGAAACTATTGATTTATTTTGAATTTAAATAAAATAAGAAAAATACAAAATTTGAATATAATACTTTAAAGCATCCCTAACATTACATTTTCATCTATAAATTTCACATAATAATATATTTCATCTAATTTATTATACATTTAATATTTTTGAAATCATTTATTTTTTTATTAATTGAATAAATATTATATCAATGTTATGTAGGAATTTAAGGTAATTATTAAATAATTAAAATTTGAATATAAATTAACATTATAGTAAAAATTAATTTATATTTAAAATTAAAATTTAAAAATTATCCTAAAATCATTTTATACTTATGAAAAAATAAGAGAGATATTAAAGTTAAGATTGTAATATTTTTTTATTCCTTTCTTAAAGTAATTTAATGATCAATATCAAAGACAAATGGAACCATGTGGCCATATTTTGTAGCATATGATAGAAATTTAAAAAATAAATTCATATAATTGGATAATGTCATGTTTTAGATAAAATTTAATTCTTTATCACATTATTGTTTAACCTTAATTTCTTAATGTACCTTTTACCGTGGTGATACCTTTTACCACTACTATTATTCATAGTGAAAAAAACAAAAGAGATATATTTAGAAAATTTTCTCCTATTTATGTTAAATATTAAATAACTATTTATAAAAAAAATTAAGTGCTATAAATTAAAATAAAAAGAAACCTGAAAAAATGCAATGAAAAATAGTTTGAAGAAAAATGTGTTTCTAAGCCTAAAAAAATAATTATAAAAAAAATATATAAAAAAATTATCCTAATGCAAATAAAAATGATATTATATAACTTTAAAAACAAATCCAAAATATAATGAAACTTTTTAAATAACATTATTTATAGAAAAAGATAACAGTTTTACAATAATCAATATTTTTCACCATTCACTAAAAAAATCAATATTTTTAGAAAAATATAAAACTTTCAACCTATGATAATTTTAAAATTATGAATTTAAAAATTATTTAATTATCACATAATATAATTTTAAAAGTTTTTTTTTGTTTTTTAACATGGTGTTGCGTGTAATTAAATCTATCAATGAAATTTATTTAAGGAGAACTATATCATAAAATCTCAAGCTGTTACATTCTACCCCCTTATAATAACATCTACCTAGAAATTCAATCACTTGGAATAAAAATAATGAGGTTAATTTTTCATCAACACATCCTCAAGTTCCAATATTTATTCTTCAATTTTATGATTTCTCCACAACACTTTGATAAGATGAGTGGTCATGTTTCATAGAGCTTTCCCTCTAGAGTCCAAAATTTCCACTAATTGTTCCACATAATACAAATATTACTATAGCAATGAAACCTAAATGTTTATTACATTTGAAGGATCATGTATGTAATTTTCTAGGAGAGATACATGGAACACTTTTTCAACTTGAGATATATTAGGTGGATGAACCAAGAGATAATATACCATCCTGATACAATCAAGAATTTCAATAGGGATAATACATCTAGGGCTCAGATTTCATTTTCTTCCAAATCTCATAACCTTTGTCCAAGGAGGTATTTATAGGAATAACATGTCACCAAATTCAAACTCTATATCTTTCTAATGATTTTTAGAATAATTTTTTTAACTCCGAGCTTCCCTTATGTGTTGTTTAATGGATCTACCCTTATATTCTATTTCCTCAGCTCGATAATGTCCTAATTTTTTTATTTCTATAACTCTATCCTGAACAATTTGATTTATGAACATCCTTCCATAGATAGATTCGTAAGAAGCCATTTGAATGATCGATTAAAATCTATTGTTTTAATAATATTCCACTAATTGAAGGTGTTGATCCCAACCAACCTTGAAATCTATAGAGAAGGATCTCAACATGTCTTCTAGAAATTTAATGGTCCTCTCAGGCTGACCAACTATATTAAGATGATAATAATTACTAAAAATCAAATCTATATCTAGTGAATTATAAAGGCTTCTCCATAAATTTAAAGAAAAAATTAGAACTCGACCATATACGATTAAGAGTGGCACTATATACAATCTCACAAATTACTTATTATATAATTAAGTATGCTGAGAAAGAGAGAAATAAAATCTAATAGTGATAATATGTTCTTATTTCATAATGTTATAGACTAAAAGACAAATAATATTATTCCATTTATATGTTTTGGAGAGTTTTCTAATGAAATCTATGGTAACATTTTCCAATATTCATTATGTTATGTGTATTGGTTGTAAAATACACTTAGACCGATGTGTCTCAAATCTAATTTGCTGACACAACAACCATTAAGACACATACTAGAAAATATCCTTTTTCATTTTATCACACTATAAATATTATTTACGATTTATATATATATATATATTTGAATTCTAAGATGAATAGAGGATGAAAAACTATGTTCCTCAACCAAAATCTCCTTCTTCAAAATTGGTATTGACAGGACACAAACCCATTTCCTAAACATTATCATTCTAGAATGATCATATAGTTAAACTCAAGAACATTACTCACCTTATTATATAATTACACTTATTACTTCTCCATTTTCTTAATCCTCTCATGCATTTATGGTAGAACATTCATATGTGAAATATAAAATTTATCAACATTCTACAAGATTTCACAATACAAATTCTATAAATCCCTAAATATTGTATCACATTAGATCCTCAATATGAAGACACTAAATTGATCTTTATAACTAAAAGTATCAAACACCTAGTTTTCCTTCCTAGTGTGGTAATACATTGATAAATCATAATCATTTATCAACTCCAACCATTTTATATGGTACACATTAAACACTTTCTGTATAAATATATGCTTTAATATTTTATGTTTTTTATATACATACAACTTTTCACCATATAAAAAATACCTAAATATATTCAATAAAAAAATTACAGCTTCCAGCTCCAAATCATGATTCGGTTAATTCTACTCATGAATTTTAAATTTGAGGGAGACAAACACTATAACTATATCATGAAGTGTGTTGTTGAATCATAGTTCCTTATTTTATAAATCACTATAGATTAAAAACCGTTCTCCACTACATGGTAGTATAAGAATAGGTTTTTTATCAAAATTCTATTTAAATACTTGAAATTATACTCATATTCATCAGTCTATAAGTACATAAACCCCTTTCATGTATACTTGGTGTGTGAATTAGATAGTCCTGATAGATATATCAAAAAGTTTCAGTAGTATCTAGTAAACCTTAGAAAACTATGGATATTATATTCTATAAATGTTATAGGAAATTTTTCAATAATTTCCATCATTAAAGGGTCCACCGATACACCCTCCCTTGAAATTATATTACGGAAGAATGAGACTTTTTGTAGACAAAATTCACACTCGGCAAATTTCAAATATAATTTTTCCTTCCTTAAGTTATTCAGAAAAAAAAACTAAAATGTTATTCATGCTATTCCATTCACTTTTAATATTTAATAATATAATATATAAATACTATAAAAAATAGATCAAGTTAATCTCTAAACACTTTATTCCTTAAAATCACAAAGATAGAGGGATCAATGGTATGTCCAAATGGTTTTACTATAAATTCATAACGACCATACCTTATAAGAAAGGCTATTTTGTGTATATCCCAATTTGTGATCCTTAGCTGATGATATACTGATCAAAGATCAATCTTGAAAAAATATTAAGCTCCATCCAATTTATCTAACAAAGTATCAATATAATATAGAAGATACTTTTCCTTAATCATGATTTTTTATGTCCATGATAATAATTAAAAAAACACATTTACCCACATTTCTTATTAACAAAAAATGGTTTCACCCCATGAAGATTCATTTTGGTGAATAGATAATGTATGAAGATTATCTTGAATTTTCTTCATTAATTCTTGAAGCTCAATAAAGGGAATTATATAAGGAGTCTTTAAATTAGGATTAATTTCAGGGACGAGTTCTATTTAAATCTCAAATTTAAAATTTTGGGGAATTCTAGACCACTCATTTGAAAAAACAACAATGAGATCCTAAAAATTTTGCATAAATTCAATATAGAGTTTCTACCCAATAATATGAGATAAATATCCCAAATTAATAGGTTATAAAATATATATTATTTAAGTAATTTTCATTTTCATTTTGTGTTCATAATCACACATACATATTTTTTAGTTTGATTTATAATGTCAAATTTGACTTTCCATCCTTTATATTTTATGTGAGATTTATACTAAGACATACAATTAATGAAGAAAATTTTAAAAAAATTTCATGATAGGAAGTATGAGAAGATTTTTAAGAAGGGAATTCCCATATAATTTTATTAAAGAAGAGATATATACTTGAGAAATGATAATTATACCAAATAAAATTTTCACTGACAATTAAAAATATAATCATTGAGGTGGTGATGTGATACCCTTATAAAATTCCACAAATAAAAAATAGTGGGTATTAAAAAATTGAATTAAAAAAATTTCACTTATATATTGGATAATAAGTGTACCTTTCACCACATCTCTTGGAACAAATAATTAGGCTATAGTAATTGCATATTCTTAGACTTCTACCCATAGCTTCTTTTGTCGTAAGTTCCCTTGAAGCTTGAGGCATTGGTTTTAATATTTCCACATAAATTTACAACTGAAGAAATTGATAGTGGTTGTTCATTTATATTCTTATAATTATAATCAAGATGAACCTTATCACCAAACTTATAATATACTCCCATTCCATTCAAGCAATTCATAAGATGTTTACATCCACAATTTCTGCATGTTGTATTTTTTCTTTATTCCCTTATTATTATTTGGTTTGTTACCTTTTCTCGGTTCTTAGTTGACCTATTATTCTCTTGATTTCCCTTAATGATATAGGACATAGAAAATTCATTCTCTATATTAATGGAACTAGAAAATATATCATCATATGGTGAATTTATTTGAGAAACTATTTCCCTTTAGAGACTTTTCTTAATCCCACAAAGGAAATGTTCAATCTTTCTTTCTGAATTAAGTATATAGTTGAAACCATTCCTAGATAATATTGTGAAGTTTTTATCATAATCGCCCACAATTTTTTCTTCCTCATACATTAAAGTGAGTAACTTCTTCTATATTTTAGCTCTTTCTTATCATGGAAAGTCTTTCTAAAATAAAACCACTTTAAAATTCATCAATTCCCTGATTTCTATTTCTTTATCTTATTTTTTATTCAAGATCAATGATGGACATTGATCAGCATATCCTTTAAAATAATAAACTATCAGAATTATATTTTCACTTTAATTACATCCCAATCAAGTAATATCCTTTTTAGATATTTAATCCATTACTTAGCTACAAATTGATTAGTAATTACGTTACAAAATGTATTCTTCTATCACATGAAGTGATCCAAGATAAGAGAATAACACTATAGAAAAATAGGTTTCTCTATTTAGGAATGTTTATTCATAATATCTAGAGTTAGAATCCCTAAAATGGATATGATTTACTCATCTCCAATACAAACCATATTGGCTTTCTCAACAGGGAAATATATACATTGTCTAAGGGAGTTAATTAATCGTCTTCCATTAGGCGTCATCACTGAATAATGGAACACATCGAGTTAGCTCATAATCATCTTGAATTTTGAGCCATAAAATAAAAAATCTCTATAATGGAAATTTTTTATTAAATAGTATAAGGGATTATCATAATTATCATGTTACCTATGTTCTTTTAAAAAATAGATTCCGAGGTTTCTACAAAACATCCTCTGATACCAATTGTAGAAACCTCTACTCTGGTAACTTAGAGTTGATGTATACTTTAACACATTATATTAGATATAAGGGTTCTCATCCCAAATGACCGATAAATTTATTAGTCTTAGAGAACCTTATACATACATGATTCCCATGTTACATATCATAAAAAACACTTTTCCATCCATGATATTTTTAATAATATCATTTTTAATATCATAGGGAAAGAGGAAAAAATAAATGGTGAGATGAAATACTTTATAAGAGTTACCTAAAAAATAAATTATCATGAATAAATAAGGAATAATCAATACGGAATGTTAAATAACTGAAACACATTCCATTTTATCAATTATGTGTCAACTAAATGTATTCATGAATAATATCAATGTATAAATATCAGGGATAATAATAACTATATTCTTAATGAATTTAATGACTAATATTGGATTTCATGATCTCAAACATCATGATATATATTCTACAGAAGCCGTATACCAAGACAATTTAATTGATGGGATTGTATACACTAGAAACCCATTTAATTGGGCCAACAAATTTGTCTCATGAGACCTTTCGATGCATCATGGGGCTATCTATATATGATCCCCACCTGTCATTGCATGCCCAATGCATTAATAATATAATTTAATGATCAATTAAATCTGTGAAAATATTCCTTATCAATAAATAATCATATTTAATGAAGAATACATAATTATCAATGTTTTCCCTAGGCAATAAAATAAATTTCATAGTAACACACCACATGTTGAAATGATATATGGTTTAATAAATAAGAATATACATGATCGATATTTAAGATAATTGTAATTTATAATAAAAAATGACCACAAAAATGGGATTTTTTCCGGAAATAGTTAATGATCAAAAAAATAATAGGATATAGAAGGTGAACTTAAATTAATTATAATTATTTCTTTTAAAATAAATTCATTACTTTTTGAGAGTAAAAGAAAATGGATGAGATAAATTAAAATAAAATTCATAGAAAGTGTTTTATTTTTAAAAACTTTGAAAACTGGTAGATGAAGATAAATATCCTTCATCAATTATGGAAGAAGAAAAATATATTAATATTGTATACATTAAAAAAATATTTCTTTTGGTTTTTATAATGAAAGTTGAAAATGACCCTTTCAAAAAACATTAGAAGAATTCCATTAAAATGTTTTAAAAATTAAAGGATTACAAAAAATTACATTCAAATAAGTTAAAAGGTATTTGTTTAAAAAAAATTCAAAAATACCCACATGGAAGAAAAAAACACTTGCTCAAAAAGAGATATAAGATATACATTTCTTTTAGACATTTATTTGCTCGATTAAAGTGCTAAAGAGAGGAAAGATGGAAGAAAATATGAAAACCTCTTAAAATAATAAACTTGCATTAAAACTTTAATCATAATGAATAAATTTATATTCTTATTAAAAAACTAAATGTGAATTATATAAACCACTTAAAAATAAATAGGTGTATTATAACAATTATGACTTAATGGAGTGGAAATTGAGATGAAATCCATTACCATAAGTTCAAATTGACATGTAGGTTATCTAAACTCATGTATAATAAACTTGAATTTATTATAATTATTTAAAAGATACTTATTCATATCTATAATATAAAATAGGATCTAATTATAACATTTTTTTTCACCCCTTTGTTAACAAATGTTTACTATTATCACTATTTCAGGTGTTAACTACTTTATTTTTTCATGTATGTTTTGATTTGGATGTATATGTACTTGAATCTTTATTATGGTTACATCAACTATATAATTTTATTAAATATATAAATTTCATATATATTCAATATATATAATTTTAATTATCCATAAAATATAAATAATGAAAATTGTGTTACACAGTTCATGGAGATGATAGGTCGTACATACATATGAAGTTGTTTTTACTTTTTAATGGACGGAATGAATGAAAGGTATATAATAATTATAATTTATAGGATAATATTTATACCATATATACATAGTTATATATATATTATATTAATTTGAACTGTCCTTATTTCCATCCATGTAATATGGATATGAAAAACGAACCACATCGCTTTGGGGAGGTGGTGGTCCACACGTATGTACTATCAACATTATCATTTTCTAACCGATTGGTAGTTAATAAGGAAAATGATATATTATATTTAAAGAACCATAATTATGTAATATATATCATATATACATATTAATTACATCTTTATAACCATCCTCGTAAAACAGTGAGGAAAAATGAAGTACATCGCTATGTGGAGACGGTAAGCCATACATATGCCTGAGCGATGTTTTTACTTTTCAAAGCATATAAAAAAGATGAATTATGGTTTTAACATAATACTAATAAAATATTATTATATGTATTATATTATATTTTTTTATTTATTTTTTTACAATATAATTAGATGAAGTATAAGAAGAAATAAACATGAGAGAGTCGATAATGACGATTACATCTTCTTTGGAAGACTTCATTAAGACATACTTTTAAGGAAATTAGGGTTGGTATTTTGGGAATAAAAGAACCACTATAAATTGAATAAGGATTTTAATAATAAAAATTTGTAGCTTTTTTTTCAAGATATTAATCCAAAAGTGGTGTAAAAAAAATAGAGAAGGGGTATCCTTTTCTTAGTGAGGGGAGGGGCATTCATGAATTATCTTAAACTATTAAATTAATATAAACAAATATTTATGTCCAAATACCTCAAAATTTATTTTATTTGAATATAATATTTATACCATCCTAAATAATCTCATTAAATAATATTTGGACATGTTTTGGTTATGTTTTAATACTTATCTTTTAGTTTTAACCCCTTATTAATCCTTTTGACAATTACCATAATATTAATGTTTTCTACACTTTAAGGGTCAAGAATCTAACCACAAGAGGAAAAATACCCATAAATGGACTATGTTTGATGTTTTAAACCGTATCCCATTAAATTGGATTATGATGTGAGTTTTAATAATTTTAAATAATTCAATAAATTATTATTTACAATAAAATATCATTAATGTCATTTTTTACATTATTCCATTAATCTAACTTTAAATACATCAATACAAGTATTGTATTCAAATATAATACTTTAAGACATCCCTAAATTGTATTATTTTTATATAAAATTATTGGAACACATTAATTCGTAAAATTTAATTTACTTTTTTAATTTTTAAATATTTATTTTAATTGTATATTAATTGAATAAATACTGTATTAGTGTTGTATAAGAATATAAAGTAATTTCAATAAATAATAGTAAAAAATAAAATTTACATGATAAAAAAACTAATTAATATTAAAAATGAACATTTAAAACTTAATATAATCTCTTTTTATCCTTATGGAGAAATATTATGGACATTAAAGTCAAAACTGTGATAATTTATTTTTATTCATTTTTAAAGTAATATAATAGTAGATATTAAAGAAAAATGACACCAAGTTGAAATAATTTCAATAATTTATTTAAAATGGAAGAAAATAAATTATTAAATAGGTTAAATTAATGTTTTTTAGAAAATTTAAATCCTTATCACACTAGTTTTTAACTTTGATTACCCAATTTATCCTTTATCATGGTGATAAACTTAACCCCTATTACTCTTCATAACGAAAGAAAATAAGAGGACCTATTTACAAAATTCTACACCATAATTCATAATATTGAATCCATTTTATAAAATTCAATTTAAAAAATTGGCATAAATAAAATTAAAAATAAACCTCCAAAACCCAATGAAAAACAATATTCCACAAAAATGTGTTTTTAATCCTAAAAATAGATTTGTAGAAAAAAATAAAAAATGATGACTCTAATGTAATTAAATTGAATATTAATAAAATTTAATAAAATATAAAAAATATAATGTAAATTTTTAAATTACATCATTTAAATAAAATAAGTGATAGTTAAAAAAACAGTATTTTTCTTTATTCACTAAAAAAATCAAACCTTTTAAAAAATCCCATAAAATAAACCTAATATAATGTAGGAAAGAAGGAAAAAATGCTATAATTGTATATAAAAATATTTAGATATCATTTTAGGGTAAATTTAAACTTAGTGTCTCATGCGAAGTAAGTTATTAAAGAATTTTATTTAAAAGGGAAATATATCATAAAATATTGGCTTGTTAGAAGACAATAATGATAAATTATTCACAAACCATTGATAATATCCCAAAAAGCCAAGAAAAATATGGAAATCTGTCACAATGTTTGTTTTAGGCCAATTTTAAATGAATTTCATCTTTAAAGGATCTAGAGATATACCCTCTCTTATGAACACAAGTTCCAAGAATGACACTTTCTATAATCATAATTCACACTTTCTTAATTTTTCATATAGTTTGTCCTTCCTCAGGGTCTTCAATATAATTTTAAGGTGATAATTATGGTCTTATTTTTTCTTTGTGTATGTAATATTATTTTCTATAAATATAACAAAAAATTAATTAGGTTAATATCTAAATATTATTTTAATTAAATATATGAATACAATGGGGGAATTGGAAAGTCATAATGGAATCACCATAAATTCATAGTCTCTATAAAATTTTTAGAAGGTTTTTTTAGTTAATTATTCACTTTTTAGCCTCAATTTATAATATATAGAATGAATATAATTCTTGTAAAAATAACGATCTCATTATAGTTTATCAAAAAATCATTAGTACTAGGAATATAATACTTATTCTTGAATGCGGTATTTTTTTTATTCTCAATAATAATTACAGAGTCCCATTGATTGATATTTATTCTTAAAAAAAGAATAGGTGCACCCTATAGTGAAAAAGTTGGCCAAATTAATCCCTTATCATGATTCTCTTGGATTTTCTTCTTCAATTTTTGTAATTCAGTCAAATCCATTATATATGGAGTCTTAAAAATTGGTGTAGCGCTAGGTAAGAGATCTATTGAAAAATAAACATCACAATTTAGAGGAAGACTTGATAAAAAATTTGACAAAACTTAAATAACTACCATATAATAGGAATATCTTTGGTGTTAAGTTATTCCCTAACCATATGAGATAAATACCCCTTATGAATAAAAAAATACCCATATAATGGATGTAATTTCCATTAGAAGATCATATTCATCCTCACAATGATAAATGGTCATAGGTTCATTTTTAATATGAAATGTAACTTCCCTTGGTAATTGATATGAGATATATATAAATAGAGTCAATCTTTTCCCAAAATCTCATAAAACTCAACTAGAGTGATAATAAAAAGATTATTAGGAAGAACATTCCCATAAGCTTCAATCAGAGAAGAATCATAGAGTTGATATGTGATAATCATAACATTAAGAATTTCACTGATAAATAAACATCTAATCATTGTGGTGGTAATGTGATACCTTTAAAAAAATTTAGATATAAATGTTTGGGTAGAACTAGAATCAAATAACATGTTAAAAGTTATTGAGTGCATAGAAAGTGTACCTTTTACCACTTCATTCTCATAACCCAAATGGGTAATAATGATCACATGAAATTTAACATTTCCTCTATTCTTAATAAGTATCTAACATCAATCATCATCATTAACCACCAAATTTGAGCCCTTTTTGGCATAATTCCCATGCTCCATTCATTTTGAAAACTAGATTATGGGTGGTGAATTCTATGGACATTTCTCTACATTTTCATCCTTACCTATATTTTTTTCATCAATATTACATTTGGCTACCCAATAGTCTCCCTTTACACACTTAAATTATTTGACAGTCTCTTAAAGAAAATGTTCTCTATGCTTCTTTACCCACTTAGGGAATAAAGGAAGAATAATATTATTTTCTCTATGTTTTTTATAATTATAATTTTCTTGAATTCAATCAATCGTTTTTATGAAAACCATAATATTGTTGGGTGAAACGAATCTCCATTTCTACCCTGATAGAACATTTAAAATTTTCTTCAAATATATAAAAGTATATTTTGGATAACTCACTTAGAATACATGATTTTAATCCATCAATGAATCAAGAAATCTTGAATTAAAGTTGGAAGATAATACTAGAATCATACCTCACATGCCTTGTAAATTTTTTCTCACATGTAATAATAGTTTCATCATCCTTTTTATTTAGATTAAGAAATTACTTCTCTATCTAATACAAAGAATATGAGGAAATTACTTACTGCAAAAAATTCCTCTTAAATTCATCCTTCTTGAGAGAGCCAATTTCCTCCAATTTCTTCATGTACTTTATAAGATTCCACTATTGATTTTAATTTTCTTGTAATTGATAAATAACCTAAAAATGATTTTCACTATTTGAGAATTGTATAATGGAAAATATATTTTCAATGGTACATATTCATTAATTAGAAATTAGTGTATCAACAGAACCACTAAAAGAAGGTGTATGTTTCCTCACGAAGGACTCATTAGTTTATTGTTCACTTCTTTTCTCTTTTTGAAGATCAACCTAATCAATGGACTGAGAAATATTAGTAAGAAAAAAAAATGGTATTTTGAATTCCATCTCTCATGAGAAAAATCATTGCATTTTCCATCACATTCATTATTAAAATATTTCCTTATAGTTCTATCCATTAACTAAAACAATAAATCATAGTTTTAACAAGAATAATCATAGTGGGAAATTTTAAAACCATTCATAGGATTTCAAATAATGAATACATTTTTTCAATATATGACACTATAGGTTTTACCATGTTTATCCATAATCATTATCTATTAAAATATTTCATGATGGTTTATAATGAAAATTTTAATAAACTTTGGAATATTATCTATGAGATTGTTGATAGGAGTTCCATCATAGGCCCACTCATCATGCTCTGGTGATGTCTGAGTTATTATCTAATATTCCCCTTTATGAGTTATTACACCTAGGTGCATCGATGCCAAAGACACATCCAATTTTTAGTATATAGACAAGGATGTATTTTATTACGAAACCACACTTTTTTATTTACCAAAACTTAGGATTTTCAACTATATTTAGGATTATCCTATGGATTCTCACTAAAAGTTTCTAATACTAATAATCAATAATAATTAAACATTCCTATGATTCCAACTGAGGTAACCCAAACATAACAGAAATAAATAATATTAATTTTAGTTTGATATTCAATACATTTCACAAGAATACATGCCCATGTACCGTAAAGGTTTAGTGTATTTGGAGTCTAATATATAATAATCTTATCTTGTTAAAGATCTTAAATGTCTACCAAAAAGTATTCTCACATAAGAAACTTCTTAGTCATACCCTGCAGAAAAAAATTCTTCATGACTAGGGTAAATGAATCATAAGAATGGGTGATCTCAGAATCTTAGTAAGGGTAAACATGAGTGATATTAGTCATTGATCATAAGTGAGTATAAGATATGCATAACGGTATGAGAACATGATTGTAAAATTAGAAAATCATACCAACCAATTCATAGATCCTAAGCTTAAACTATAGAATAAATATTTTTTATTTCATAAGACATAAATCATAAGAGAATAAAAGATCATGAGACATGATAATATAACATTGGTACAAGAACGTTTCATAAGAGAGTGACATAATGTGTGACATAATTATAATCATATGAATCATTTTTCATGCCTATATAAAAAAAAATTAATCACATGTTTGGATTGAGATTACCACCCATGTACCCTCATTGGAAATGTGATGACCTCTTGTGTACTATTTGAGCTCATAAACTTTGGACATCAATCAATGCATTGTAGGGTTAGAATTAAACCTATAGTCACATAATAATTATCTCTTTATATATATGACATAATATTGTAAGATCCCAAATATTCTTTTTAGGTATGTTTTTCTTTTTCTGGTCGTTTTTTTGAAAAGAGGAAAATCTGGAAATTTTCAAAGTTCACGTCATGTACTACGATGCCGCTCGAGGCCATGTGCTAGCCATGTCTTGGCCACACACACAGCCATGTAAGGGTGACTTGGAGGCTGCCTAAAGCGGAGTATGAAAAAGTCAAGTACATTCTATGTACTCCAAAAGTACATGCTGTGTACTTTTTTTTCATTAAACGCACCGGGGTCACGTCTAATCGCCAGAAACATCTACTTTTAGGTCTCGTTCGGCCGAGAGCTCCTGAATGGATGTGGATCTTTGAAAAACCCCTGAGCGATTGTCTGTTATCCATATCAAACTCTGTTAATTGCATTTGAATCGCATCAGTAAGTTCTATCTTCTACTGGAACCTCGTTTCATGATTCCTTATCTTTTCCAAGTTATCATGGGTTGAAAGTTTAAGATGTTTTTGCAGATCTTCATTTTTTTAAGGCGATTCAAGCCCCGCGGATCAAGTATATCGATATCCTAACATCAAGGTAGGTGTTTTTGGCCTTTTTGTAGAAAGTCATTGAGTATTTTGTGAAAATTACACCAATACCCTTGAACGGGGTATTGCGTGTTTACCATTTTAGCCCTATTTATTTTATGCTTTGCTTTTATGCTAGAGTATTGGATTTTTATTGTGTTTTGGGATAATGTTTAGGCTTTGGAATTGTTTTCCATGAATTTTCATTCCTGTCTTGACCGTTGTGTTTAGTTACCTTTTTGACTGCTATTGTTTTCCCATGCCTGTTATTATAGGATAGTGTGACTATTGTTATTTCATGATGAGATGCTGTAGAATGCTAGCCAAGTAGTTCTTAAGGTTACATTGGCTGTTACATTATATGATACTTGCTGACTTTACCCAGGGCTGTGAGAATATAGTGTAGTAGACCATAGGGAGAATAGACTTAAGAGCTTCTCCAGAGTGTCTTTATAATACTATGTGAGACCACATGGGGAATTGACATTATGTGCTTCCTTAGAGTTTCTGTAGTCCCTTGACGCGGGACACAGGGGGAATGAGATGTTGAGTGTTTCCCCAGAGCGCCTTTAGTACGATACGATACTATAGGGGGAATTGACTATGAGTGCTTCCCCAGAGAGTCTATTCTTTAGCAAAACAATAGGGGTGGGACTGTGTGTGCCTCTCAGAGGGTTTCTAGCACTGGTTGGTTGAACCATAGGGGTTAGGCTATGAGAAATACCCAGAGGGTTACCTATTTGCTCTTCTTTATTGAGTGGTTTCTTACTTGTTTGTAAAGTATATGCTAGAAACTTTGGATTTCTTGCTGCTGAGTGTTTTTTTGTTTAATGATTTTTGTACTTTTACCTGACATATATTCATTGACTATTAGGCATAGATCTTCAGGTGGTTTCTTACTGGGATTTTGTTCCACACCCTATTTGGGTCATGTTTTTGGGACCAAACAGATTATATTGTTGTAGGTATAGATAATGGAAAGCACCCTTCGACTTCAGGTTCTTGATTGTTGTGGAGCTAGAGAGCATGAGACCAAGCCGTGGCTTGCGATGCTGAGGAGTTTATCTGATTTCTTTTACACTTTGGTTTTGCACTATTGTATTCCAGAATTGTGAATTTTTTGGCTATTTTCCTAGAAATATATGTATCATGCATCATTTTTATATATATCTACTCCAGTTGTTTCCTTTATCAGTATTCCGTTGTTACTATTGTTTGGTATTTACTACTTCCACTGTTGTATGTATTCGTTTACTTCCATGGTGTACTCTGCCAATGAGGGCATAGTTTCCCCACTATCACACCCAAGGCCCTCAAAGCTAGTCCAAAGCATTTGGCGTTCGGGGAAATGCGCTTGAGGCCATGTGACTAACCAGGTACGGGGCGCCTCTAGGTGGCTTCAGGAACCGGGACATTACAAAGTGGTATTAGAGGAACTCTTTTCTCATGACTTATTGTTTGGAGCCTTTAGCCAGGGATATGATGAAATAGGTACTTGGTAATAAGCTGTGTATGGGAGTAGCTAACACTTGTATAGGGAAAAGCCAATCTACCTCATTTAATTGTAATTTTTCTAGTTTTTTGATTATTACAGTTGATTTGATTTCACCTTGATTGATTCACATGTTTTTTGCTATCCGTTGATGTTATCGAGGTTCTATTTCTCTCGCAACCCAATGAGATGAGGGTATTCCATATCATGCATCATATAGGCACTTACTATAAATCACATTTCATGAATTCTTTCCATGTCATCTAGGATGCATTAGCAATTTCATGTTGTTGTGATAGATGTTGTGTATAATATGCATGCTGTTGTGATAGATTCCTTGATAAAAATATTTGCTACTTGTTAGAGCATTGATTGTGTAATGTTTTACCTGAATGAAAGCCAAATTATGGTTCTTGAGGTGTTATGGGCCCTCATGAACCGAAATTTGGTGGATCATTGAATTTTTTACCATGTTCGTAACTTGTTAAGGATGCCAAACTTTGACTTACAGGGAGTATGGACCATCAAAGATTAGAATTTGGAACTTTTAGTGTTTGTTTCATTGTTTTATGGTCTCCATAGAAGTTTATGAGGATTACTGTCTTGAAAAACCTAGAATACAAACCGTGTAGTTTTGACTACATGCCATGTGTTCTTCTATTCAGGAAGAAACAATTTTTCTTAAGTACATGTCGTGTACCTTTTATACACGCCGTGCATTCTCTAACTGTGTGACATGCCATGTGGACAGAGACATGGGATAGGGAAAACCTTGTGGGAACACGCCATGTACCGGTTGTGCATGCCATGTAGTGTAATCCTAGGTGTATGGCCATGTAGTTAACAACAAGGTCAGTGGAGTCTTTTCTTACACACACCAAGTCCACCATTAAAACACCGTGTAGTCTGACCCAGGTACTCGGCCGTGTCACGAATAACATGGGTCGATGTTATCCTATCTCATACATATCATTTCCACATGGTACCCAATGTGTAGTGTTAGCCATGTAGCCTGCTGTGTATCTAACCACACAGTATTTTGGGACTTCATAGTACATGCCATGTCCTTCTGAAACACTCCGTGTAGTTTGAACTTGGTACACAGGCCGTGTCACTAACAACACGGGCCAGGTGAATCTTTTTTAGTGCACTTCGTGTCTACCTTGAACACGCTATGTAGTTTTTTCTTAGGAGAGCCGTGTGGCTTAACCATTTAAAAGGAATAAGGTAGTGTAAGAGGATTCAGGTACACGCCGTGTGTTTGGGGTGTCACACGACTAGTTTTGGTAAAATTACACACCCATGTAAAGGACTTAAGGGAACACACCGTGTAGTCTTTATACACGCCGTGTAGTCATGTTTTGTAAATTTTTCATGTTTTCTTTCCCTCGTTCCCTTCTTAGGCTCCTCGTTTTCATTCCTTGATAATGTGATCTGAAGTGTGCCTTTGACCTTGCAGAGTCATGGCACCGAGACGTCCTCCGATTGTATGCCAGTTTCCAGGCGGTGACCAGACATAAGATATGGCTAATCAAGGACTTCTAACAGATCCTCCTATATTTCTAGTCTTGGAACTGTCTATTATACCTAAAACAGGAGATGATGCATAGTTTATGGAGGGCTTTCTGAGGATTATGGAGACCTTATAGGGAGCTTTTCCTTCTCCCATGTTTGTGGGACACTTGACACGGATTTTCCAGCAGTAGAAGCATCCCAACTTCTCAGGGGAAGGAGGACCACAAGTTGTAGAGTCATGTATAGAAGCCATGATGACGATATTCGATCATATAGAGATTCCTCCAGAAAGGTAGTTCAATCTCCCTACCTATAGGCTATGAGACTCTGCTAAGAGGTGGTGGGACGTGATCTCACAGGCGGGTCATCAGAAGATTATGGCGTGGGAGGAGTTTCAACGCATCTTTTTCGACTACTTCTATCTGGAGACCCTGAGGGACGACTGAGCTAGGGATTTTATGAGCCTAGAGTTGGGTACTCTTTCTATCATGTATTACTCCTCTCGATTCAATGAGGCTCATCATTTCACACCTTTCTAGGGTGGGGATTGGTTGTTATTGTCAAGGAAGTTTGAGGACGGTCTATGACGGGAGATCCGCTCACAGGTGAATATCTTTAGGCTGAATTCCATCACTTCCATAATCAACCATGGACTGATTAAAGAGCACAATATGAGAGATTACGGAGCGGAGAGCCGGGGCGGTTCTGCTTCCAGAGTTAGTGCTTCACCAGCTGGCAGCAGTAAGCTCCGTAGGGAGTCTACGCGCGGTGATTTGAGGCAGGGAGACACATCTTTAGGTAGCCAGGTGGTATGATACCAGTGTGGAATGGCTGGGCATATAAGGCCGCAGTGACATAGAGACTTAGTTGAGTGCCGATCTTGGGGTAATATTGGTCACCTTTAGCACTTCCGTTGGGTTTTCTCACCAGAAACTGGTGATAGGGGTTCATCCATGACCCCTCGTTCAGGACCAGCGCCATCAGTTTCTCACCGGTCTGGGAACTAGAGTTCTTCCGGCCATTCGGTCCAAGGTGGAGGTTGAGGCCATGGTGGTCAGTCACCGGTCTTTTTGTGATAGTAGGGTGGATCAGCTCATATCAGTTAGGCAGGGTCACAAGGCCATGGTACAGGTCAGGATTTTGGAGTAGAGCAGACCCAGCAGGAGCTGGATCCCGAACCCTCTATAGTTCGAGGTTCGATCTTAGTAGCCTCAGTTTTATCTTCTTCTCTTTTCAAAACATGGGATTCCCATAGCTTTATCTATGTTTCTATTGTGGAGATCCTTGGGCTCTATATCTTTTCTTCTACCGATAGTTTGACTGTAGACACACTGTTGGGGACTAGGACGACTAGTGTACGTCTGTGCAAGGAGTTCCCTCTAGAGGTGGCTGGGTATCACTTTCTATGGGATATCTATGTCCTATAGATGAAATGATATGATTTCATTCTCAGAATGGACTGGATAGTTCCCTTCCATGCATTCATCGACTTTATCACCATAGGGTAAGTTTCATAACACCAGAGGGTGGATCTTTTCATCATCGAGGCGAGTGGGATGTATAGGTGAGTAGAGCAGGACCCAAGAATCATGGGCTAGGTGGAGTTACAACTCAGATTTCTAGTCTGTATCTTGATGACCAGGAGACTTTGAAATTATACTTTCCTCCAGTGGTGGATCATTTTAGGGATGTCTTTCCATAGGAATTTTCAGGTTTTCCTTCGGAGCATGAGGTAGAATTTTCTATTGAGCTCGTGACAGGAGCAACACTGGTGTCCATTCCCCCTTATAGGATGGCTACACCTGAGTTGTAGAAGCTCAAGAAGAAGTTGGAGGAGTTACAGGAAAAGGGTTTCATCAGACCTAGTACTTATCCTTGGGGTTTACCTATCCTATTTGCGAAGAAGACAGATGACACCGTTAGGCTTTGTGTTGATTATTGAAAGCTGAACTAGTTGACGATCAAGAACCAATATCCCTTTCCTAAGATTGATGACCCCTTTGATTAGCTTTGAGGAGCCTGGGTGTTCTCGAAGATCAATTTGAGGTCCGATTATCATCAGTTGCATGTTAGACCATCTGATATACCTCTTACAGCCTTCTGATGTAGGTATAGTCTAAACGAGTATATGGTTATGTCATTCGGCCTCACGAACGCACCTGCAGTTTTCATGGAACTGATGAACTGAGTGTTCAATCCATACTTGGACTCTTTCATGGTGGTATTCACGGATGATATATTGGTGTACTCTCACACTCTACATGACCATGCCACACATCTTGAGATTGTTTTGAGTACACTGAGGGAGCATCAGTTATATGCTAAGCTCTCAAAATTCCACTTTTGGATGGACCAGATTCACTTTTTGGGACATGTTATCTCAGAAACAAGAGTATCACTAGACCCAGAGAAAGTGAGAGTAGTAGTTTTCTAGGAGCAGCCGAAGAACATCTTTAAGGTACGAGGTTTTATAGGGCTGTCTGGATACTAAAGACGCTTCATATAGGACTTTTCATGCTTATCAGCACCACTGACCGGTCTAACCAAAAGGGTGAAAAGTTCTTATGGTCAGATTCATGTGAGTTAGCCTTTCAAGAGAAAAAAGGGAGGTTGACTTCAACACCGATACTATTCTTTCCAGATCTGGGCATGAGCTACACTGTTTACTATGATTATTTAGGTATCGGGCAGAGAGATGTGCTTATGCAGGGATATGGAGTCGTTGCGTACGGTTCTCGGTAGTTGAGGCCACATGAGAGGAACTACCCGATTAATGATCTCAAGCTAGAAGTAGGTGTTCATGCCTTACGCTGTTGGAGACATTATCTTTTGGGAGATCACTTTGTGGTTTTCACCAACCACAAGAGTCACAAGTACATCTTCACTCAGTGTGATTTGAATTTGAGATAGTGCAGGTGGGTTGAGTACCTACAGTCCTTTGACATTGAGCTTGCCTATATTCCTGGGAAGGGTAATGCAGTGGCTGATTCGTTGAGAAGGAAGACTCAGATACATGCAGTTGAGGAGGCCAGTAGTGAGTGGACTCTTATGTATCCATTCTCTGAGATGTATCTGGAGGTGCACGAAAGACAAGGGCAAATGTTTCTTTCTTATGTAACTGGTACCTATGCGCTTCTTGACCGATTTCTAATGAGGAAGCTATTAGATTATGAAGCCCTAGTCCTACGGGAAAACATATCAGGAGAGGACCCTATTCCTAGGTGGACCATAGGTGAGGATAAGATCTTGCATTTTTATGGACGTGTATGGGTGCCAGCTGATATACGTAAGGAGCTGATGCAGGATTTTCATTCCTCAGTTTGGGAAGTTCATCCTGGTGTCACCAAGATGTATTGAGACCTACACCGTCAGTATTGGTGGCCAGGTATGAAGAGGGATGTTGCTGGTTTTGTCATGAGGTGTTCCACTTGTTAGCAGGTGAAAGCAGAGCATCAGTGACCAGCATGGCTTTTACAGTAGCTACCAATTCCCGAGTGTAAGTGGAACGATGTCGCGATGGATTTCGTGACGGGGTTGTTGAGGTCTCCTCGAGTTAACAACGCAGTTTGGGTTTTCATTGATAGACTCATGAAGGTTGCACACTTCTTTATGATCAAGGAGACCTTCAGTGTTTACGAGATGGGACAATTTTACATCTGTGAGATTGCACGTTTGCTTGGAGTTCCACACTCCATCGTTTCATACAGGGATGCATGTTTTACTTCTCGGGTCTAGAAGGGGCTACATAAATCTTTGGGTACATAGGTTCTTCTGAGTATAGTCTACCATCCTCAGACCGATGACCAGTCCAAGCGTAAGATTCAGGTGCTTGAGGATATGCTCCAAGAATTCATTCTGGACTTTGGAGGTTCTTTGGAGAAGCATATACCTCTTGTGGAGTTAGCCTACAATAATATTTTTCATGAAACTATTCAGATTTCACTATATGAGGCTTTGTACGGTAGGCCATTCCGATCACCCTTATGTTGGCTGGAGGTAGGAGAGGCAGCTTTGCTTGGACCTCATCTTGTTCGGGAGACCATAGAGTAGATAGAGTTGATTTGGAAGAGGATAGATACTACACAGTCTCGATAGAAGTCATATGATGATCAGTGAAGACGAAATCTAGTGTCTGAGGTCACAGATCAGGTTTTCCTGCGTGTCACACTGAGGTTAGGGAACAAGAGGGTTACGAGACAAGGTAAGCTTTCACCAAGGAATGTCAAGCTGTTTGAGGTGTTGGAGAGAGTTGGGACGATTGCCTATCAGTTGAAGTTACCTCAGAGGCACCAAGCTATGCATGATGTCTTCCGTGTTTCTCAGCTCCGACATTACTTTTCAGACCCCTCTCATGCTTTTCAACCCAAGGAAGTCGAGTTGGAGGTGGATGTGTCTTTCTAGGATCATCTTATCCGGATTGTTGATTGCAGTACAAAGGTTCCCCGTGGCCGGTCTGTTCCTCTGGTACGTGTTCTATGGAAGCACGGGCGGGTGTAGGAAGAGACCTCATACAGAGAGGCTGATGTATGATCGTAGTGGCCAGAACTATTCGGGGTTTCTTCTTCTACAATGCACTAGGGAAATTCGGGGAAGAATTTCTTTAAGGGGGGAAGTTTGTACGAACCCGGTTCTTCTTTTCAGGTATATTTTTACTTTTGTAGTATTTTTTGAAGAAAAGAGGAAAATATGGTAATTTTCAAAGTACATGTCATGTACTTTATAAGTACAGGCCGTGTACTGCGATGCCGCTGGAGGTTGTGTGCTGGCCGTGTCGTGGCCACACACAGGACCATGTTGGGGTGACTTGGAGGCCACCTAAAGAGGAGTATGGAAAAGGTGAGTATATGACATGTACTTTATTTTTTCTCATTAAACACACCAGGGTCACATCTAATTGCCAGAAACGTCTCATTTTAGGTCTCGTTCGGTCGAGAGCTCCTGAACGGTCGTGGATCTTCGATGAACCCCCGAGCGATCGTCTGTCCTTTGAATAAAACTCCATCTATTGTGTTATAATCGCATTAGTGAGTTCTCTCTTTTGCTGGAACCTCGTTTCATGATTCCTTATCTTTTCAATGTTAGCGTGGGTTGATCATTTTAGAAGTTTTTGTAGATCTTAGATGTTCTAAGGTGATTCAAGCCCCGTGGTTCAAGTATATCGATGTCCTAAGATTATGGTAGGTGGTTTGTGCCTTTCTGTAGAAAGTCTTTGAGTATTTTGTGAAAATTCCACCAATACTCTAGAACGGGGTATTGCATGTTTACTGTTTTAGCCCTATTGATTTCATGCTTTGATTTTATTCTAGAGTAGAGTATTTTCATTGTGTTTTGAGATAATTGTTTGGATTTGTAAGTGTTTTCCATGCATGTTATTGCCTGTCTGGACAGTTGGGTTTAGTTACCTTTTTGACTGATGTTGTTATCCCATGCCTAGTGTTGTAGAATGGTGTGGCCGTTGTTATTTCATGCTAATATGTTTTAGAATGATATGAAAGTAGTTATTGAGGTTACTTTGTCCGTTACGCGATGTGATACTTGGAAAATTTACATAGGGATATGAGAACCTAGTGTAGTAGACCATAGAGAGAATGAACGTAAGGGATTCTCTATAGTGTCTTTATAATACAATGTGAGACCACAGGGGGAATTGATGTTGAGTGCTTCCATAGAGTGTCTATAGTTCCTCAACATGGGCCACATGGGTAATGAGACATTGAGTGCTTCCCCAGAGTGCCTTTAGTACGATACGAGACTATAGGGGGAATTGATGGTGAGTGATTTCCTAGAGAGTCTGTTGTTTTGCTGTTCCATAGGGGTGAGACTCTTTGTGCCTCCCAGAGGGTTTCTAGTACTAGTTTTTTGAACCATAGGGGTTAGGCTGTGAGAATTACTTAGAGGGTTTCCTGTTTGTTCTACATGCTTGAGTGGCTTCTTACTTGTTTGTAAATTATATGCTAGAAACTGTGGATTGCTTGCTGCACAGTGCTTTTTTGTTTACTGATTTCTGTACTTTTACCTGCCATATATTCACTGACTCTTAGGCATAGATCTTTGGGTGGTTTCCTACTGTGATTTTGTCTCACACCCTATTTGGGTCATGCTTTT
Organism: Viscum album; assembly: GCA_963277665.1. Taxonomy (NCBI): domain Eukaryota; kingdom Viridiplantae; phylum Streptophyta; class Magnoliopsida; order Santalales; family Viscaceae; genus Viscum; species Viscum album. The sequence goes on from OY728137.1 coordinate 1,795,610,762, forward strand.
GGGCCCAAACAGATTATATTTTTGCAGCTATAGATAGGGGCAAGCGCCCTTCGACTTCAGGTTCTTGATTATTGTGGAGCTGGAGAGCATGAGACCAAGCTGTGGCTTGCGATGCTGAGGAGTTTATCTGATTTCTTTTGAACTTTGGTTTAGCAATGTTGCATTCTGGAATTGTGACTTGTTTGGCTATTTTATTAGATATATATGTATCATGCATAATTTTTATACATATCTGCTTCAGTTGTTTCCTTTATCTGTCTTCCGCTATTACTATTGTTTGGTATTTACTGATTCCGCTATTGTAAGTATTTATGTACTTCCGCAGTGTACTCTGCCAATGAGGGCATAGTTTCCCCACTATCACACCCAAGGCCCTCGCAGCTAGTCAGTAGCCACTGGATTTTGGGAAAATGCGCTTGAGGCCATGTGACCAACCAGGTATAGGGTGCCTCTGGGTGGCTTCCGGAACCGGGATGTTACAAAGATCAGGTAAAAAGTTATCATTTTGTCATAGGTTATATTTTGAAAAGGAAAATGGGTTTTAGAAATATTTAACCACCATAATCATAAATCATCTAAATGGATAATAAAGATAGTATCATGGGATAATATCTTCAATGAATAATAAGTAACTTCAAATGATGTTGTCATAGATTAAAACACATTCTAAATATCACTAGAACACTTCTTGAGGAAAATGAACTTTTCATTTTGATAAAACTTATTGAAAATATAAAAATTTATAAATTTTTTAGTTAGAACATTTTATATGAATATAAACATAGAAACTTGAAAATAAAGGTTTAAATCAAATAGTCTTCATGAAAATAGTAAAATTTATTTGTGTAGTGAACATTAAACAATTATCACTCACACATTTGGTAAAAAGTGCCTCATTCAAAAAATGAATAGAATATTCCTTTTAAAAATATTTTTAAAAAATCATATAAGGGTATAATTTACTTTAATATGTCATTTTATAATTGTAGAAACATTATAAAAAACATTTTAATGAAAAAAATAGACATAGAAGAATTAAATTTCAAACCGAAAAGAACAACCAAGTTATTTCCCTTAAAAATATCTTCCTTTTGAGTTCTTAGAGAGATAAAAATTAAATAAAACTTTTAATTTCCAAAAATAACCATAGGATAATAAAAGAAATAATTTATTTGAGTTATTTTTAATATAATTTCACCATAAAAATATTAGCATAAAAAATCTCAGTAAAATTAAGATTTTTACATAAAACCCTTACCACTTTAGTAATTTTGAATAATAACCCCCATAAAATAAAATACATCAAAAAAAATATAAATAGTATCAATATAAATATATTAATGATAAAAAATTTTAATTGTGTAGTATATACACAACATAAAAGAAAAAAGTGTGGAATATGTCATATGTCTCACAGAAAAAAAATGAGATGAGAAACCCTAACCTTAAGACCAACTTGATTTGTAAGAACTCTAACCACGTATGTAATAAATGAAAATTTACACTTCTATACTAGAACCAATAACATACATTCCTTAATTATAAAATCTTATCACCTTATCATTAATAATCTTTCACTATCATCATCATTTCTGGTGTCAACTGCTTTTTGATGTATGTGTCAATTCAAAAGTTATGGTCGTTTCACTTTTATCATGGTTCCATCTTCCCTATAATATTATTCATGTCATAATTATCATATTTAATTATTAGATACACTTATATAACCATTCATATGATGTGGTTATAAAAATTGGATTACATTACTTTGGGGAGATGATAGTCCCCATGCACGCAGGAGGGATGTTTCCACTTTTCAATGGAAAAACAAAATAAAGTTAAATAATAATTCATCTTTATAGAGCCATAATTATATCATTAACATAATATATATTTAATAAATCTATCCTTATTACCATCCATGTGAATAAAAAAATAAAAAATGAATCACATCACTTTGTGGAGGTGGTAGTCCACACATGTATAGTGGCATTGTACCTTTCCAAAAGATGTAAAGGTAAGAAGGTTGTTAAGATATTATAAATAAAGAAGAATAATTATTTTATTAATATCATATATAAATATTAAATCCATCATAATAATGAACTATTAAATATGGTGATGTAAAAATAAATCACATCTCTACATGAAGGTGGTAGTCCACATATATGCCAAAGCGATACTTTTACATACACTTTGGGGGAAAGAAGGTGGATAATGGTTTGCCCACAATGATAATAAAATAATTGTATATTTATGATACCTTATTCATAATTTTATTATAAACTAAACTTATTTAGTGGAATTAAAAGAATAAAAAAACATCAAAAGTGTCAGTTAAGATAATTATATATTATTTGAGATACCTCATTTCGATTTCACTTTATGCCTCAATAAGATGATTTTAGGGTAGTAAAAGGGGCCCAATTATTAAGGGAAGGAATATAAGAAGGTATATGGTTAGGTATTTGTTTATATAAAATAATAAAAGTTTGTGAATATGGGAGGAGAATAGGTACCCTTTCATTAGTGAGGGTAGGGACACACATGGAATTACTTATAAGATTTAAATAATATATGGTCACAATAATGAGAATGTGGAAGATATATAAAATAATTATTAGTTAAGATATGGAAAGTTCTAAGTTTATTTCACCAATAATAATTTGAAATTTTTATATAGCATTTATACACTAATCTCTTAGTTTAACCCCATGATAGACCCATTTTAACCCTAACCATGGTAACAAATATTTACTCTTTATACTATTCATTATGATTAAAAATGAAATTATCCTCCTTAATTTTTTTAAAATTATGATTATAAATATGGAATCCATTTTATCATATTAAATTTATATAAATTTTAAAATTCATTTAAAAAATAAAATTTCAAAACAAAACAAAAAACCATTTTAAAAAAATTCATTTTGAAGCATAAAACTTAATTTATTCTCATTACATGACTAGTAAAAACTTTTATATTAATCTTGAAATACAATATTGAAAATATATTCTATAAATTTTATTAAAATCATTCATAAATTGTGATTTATTTATTTTATTAATATAAAAACACATTGTTCACATAAAAATAGTTTTCCCAAGAAACTATTTTTACCTTCCAATGATTTTATCTTCATTCTTAAAAATTATATAACTAATTTTTGGTTTATTATTCCTAAATTGAAAAAAATTTCATTAAAACCAATTTTTATTTGTGATGAATAATTTTTTTCCATAAAAATTAACTAAAACTATAAAAATTCATTTTTTGCAGGAAAATAGGTCTTTTATTCATGAAATGATTTTATAAAAAAATTAATGATTATTTATTAGGAAATTTTCAATAAAATTGAATTGTGGAAAAAAATTAAATTTATAAATCTCATAATTTGTTTAATACTATTCAAACATTCTAATACAATGGATAGATTATATATAACATAATATATCATGGTTCATTTAGACTTGGGGTTGTGTGTCAATAATGTTTTTGAATACTTAATTTTTTTTTGAAGGAATAGATATACAATATTTGGGTATCAAATGAATCATCTCAAAATCCCTAACTGAATCAGTATAAATCAAATTTGGTCAAAGGTAATATTGATCAATGAAATGAACTAGAATATCTTACCTTGGATCATTGTCAAAACACACTGAAAAAACACACAAATATATAGGGAATAAAGAAGGGATGGGAGAGAGGAGAGACCTATTGAATTAGCATTCATACACTATCTTTTTCCCTCAAAACCTGAATACATCCATGAACAAAATTATGAAACTTCCCACAATTTTAATAAACCCAAGTGATGATCAATGTGTGACTAGTAGGGTCATGAAGTGACACACCCCTCACATGAAAATGTCTTGGCATGAATAGGGATGTCTCTATGTGAATTATCAATAAAAGAGGGACCAACCCCTAGACAACTGCTATCACGATGTGTCTAACTATATAAGAGTATTCACGCACTTTAAAATTTATAATTGAAACTTGATCCCACCTTCATAGTACTAATTACTCATATAAGAGTCATTCCGATTACCAAAATCCATAAAAAAGGTTGTGTCTTGAAGCCCTTGGATGTGACACGACAAACCCTCATAATAAGAAATCATGACCCAACCCGAACATTAGGGAACAACCTACTATGAGTCTAGAATTTCAGAAGGTATACCCTTCCATTCTTCAATACTCACTCGAGCACCCAAATTACCACCTAATTCCCGATCCACATCTTGAAACATCCTCTGGATATTTTCAAAATACCAAAATTCTTATCCATATAAAGCTTAAAAAAATTAACCCTAATCTAGACTTCAAAGATTCAACTTCCAATAAAAATTAATAACCCACAAGGGATGAGGGTTTTATAATATCCCCACTATAATATCTCTTAATGTCAATACACTTTATGGTTGTTAAAACTCTAATCATGACTTATTTCATTCATATATTCATAATCAACACTCAATGTCCAATTATCAAATGTTGAATGAGCTTACACTATGATATAGTAAAAACAAGATCACTCTATTCATCAAAACTCAATCCCCTCTCATCATAAATGACAATACTGAGTGGTGCTAAATTTCACCCATCTATAATGAAACACTATGGTGTCATAAACTAATTCTTCCCTAATAAAATTGTTCTCCCTACAAATCCCAAGGGTTATTGGTTGTACTTGTTGTTAATTAAGATTTTTAATGCAATAAAAGAAAATAGGAAATGGGTGATATATTAGAGTATCCAAAAATTAAGGTAAAAGTGAATCTTCTCATGATTTTGGTTAATGGTTTTGTGATGTTAATTCTTTGAATACTTGGCTAGATAGATTACTTGTGACCCATGAATTAGAAGGTTGAAGATCTGGTCTTAATTTTTATGAAAAGTAATTATCTAGTTTGAGTTCTTCCTACAACAGTTCAAGATGTTTGAAAATAGGAAGACAGAGTTGGTTGTTTCACCTGTACTAAAAAACATGGATAACTATGAATAATAAGTGTAAAACAAATTCAAATTTTAAAGATAAATCTATCTTTTAGTTTGAGATACCATAATTGTGTACCTATACAGGAAGGTTACTAAAAATGCGATGAAATATACTTTAATGAAGGTTAAATTAAGTTTAAATTAGATGTGCAGTACCTGATATTGAAGAACTCAAAGAGGAGTATTTTTATATTCTATAAAGTTCATTAAAATCATGATGAATTTATTAATAATTTTTGTTAAATTCACAAATGTTTTTGAACAATTTTGGAAAGGTTGAGGATGGATAAAGATGGGCTAGAGGAGCCCTAGTTCAAAATGATGAAAATATTGAAAAATATGCCTATTTCCATGTTCTATATACCTGAATGGACATGTAAATGAATAAACACACACAAAAATTCTATCAAATAGGTGACTCCATATATTTAAAGCAAACATGTATAAAAATATTTATATATGTGAATATTAATGTACATGAGTTCAATTACATATCCAAATGACCAACATGCATTGTTTATATAAAAAAATCTATTACATATCATAATTTTGGAACTAACTCTATGAATGAAGTTCCACATAGTTGAATCTAGATATGTAGTGGAGTTCTATAGATATAAACAAACGTATTCTAATTTGGATCATGTAAGTGAAATGAGAACTGTGTATCAAAATTTTGATATATAAAGAGATGGCATAATGGAATCCACCATGAATTCAAATTCTACGTATAAAATGATGAATATCATGTAACTAATTTTTTTATCCAAACTAGAAGAAATCTATATAATTCCAAAATCATTTATTCTAAATAATAACATAAAATTATATATTTCTTATTTTGTTCATTCAATATTGAAGTATCATGAAGATTATTAAATAAATGACACAAAATTGTTTTGAGTAATACTGAAGGAGAACCACTACATATATTTATTTATAGATAAAATAAATTTATCACATTTTAAAGAGTAAGGATGATATAAATTTTTCCAATATCGAATGCTAATAAAATCATAAAATCATTTTTATTCGAGGATATATGAGTGATCATGAATAAGGTAAGAATAATAAAGGTAAGTTCAAATTTAACTAGAATCTATAATGTTTTTGATATGAATTTATCAAGCCTAAATAAAATGAGTTTCATACTACATATAGAGTTCGACACATTATATTAACCTTGGGGAATTGAATGATATTGATTTTAGTAGAGATCTATTGAGTAAGAAGAGGCTGAGCCTATTGGTAATTTTACCTGTAGAAATATTTGACCAAGCTAAGAAAAAATATGAAAACAATGATGATTGAAAGAATATGAATGAATTATTCTTGTAGACATTGACTATAACTTCTCTATTTATTAAAATAGTTATAAACACCTACAAAAATATTACAGCCATCCAAACCAAAATGGAGATCATGGGAAAATCCCATATACTAGCTTTTTAGGTATGTGAAAACATGATCCACAGAATTTGAATGAATTTTTATGATTGAAAATAAATTCTAGTAACATTCATATAAAAAGTAAAATATATATATTTAATAATTTTCTTGGATTGATATATACTTTTCTGCATTTCATATTGAGGATATCTCAACAAGTAATAAGTAGAATCCACTACATGATGTAGATATGAAAAATTAAAAGGAGTTAGCCAATATTTTGAGATCATCTTGAGTGAGTTGAATTAGTGGGAAGAATAAGATTATGTGAAATACTTGGTTGTATAAGTATTATGAGGATATTATAGATGTAAAATATCATAAGATCTAAAAAATTTAGTATGAATGCAAGGTGAACAGATTCTATAGGAGTTTTGTGTAGTTGTATTGTGAGTAGTGACTGAGTTGTTGAGTATTCTTGATGACTTACTAGAATTCTAAGATGAATTTTATGAGAAGAATAAGATTATTTTTTTATCAATTTAGATACACCCTATGATGAAAAGATAATATACTTCTAATTAGTATTTGTAAATAAACTCATATATGTACATGGTGGGAATCCATCAATGACATGGGACTCAAGGTATTCAATAAAAAACCATGTGACTCAGTGGATACAATGTGAAGATATGAAAGAAGTATAGTGGGAAGATAGAAAGTTAAGTCTATAGAGACATTGGAGATGTGGATGGTGTGACTAATGATGAGGAGGGATTAGTGAGACTTTGATCTTGTTATGGTATGTTAAGTAACCCCCACTTTTAATTTAAAAAAATGATTATAATGGAGAGCCCCTGATTGGGGAATATAACTAATCAAGTAAAATATTAGATTTTGTACCAAACATTGTTAATCCATGTGTTCCTATGAATCTATTTACTTCATTATATGGGTATGTCCTTGAGAAAAAATAAGGCGTGGATCAAGACAAAATAAGTCTTAAAGGTTGAATTAAAAAAATCAAGTAATTCCTATATGTTTTATTTGACCATTGATTTACTTCTCCATTCTTTTTATTCCATCAATCTATTAGGAATCTCAAGTGGTGTTATAAAAAACTTATGTTCCCTATGAAAATATCTAGATAAAGTACAAATTTTAGATTCTTGAAATAGAGGTTCATTATATAGATAATATTGTTTCCATCCCTGATAATACAAATATGAAATCCCCTTCTAATACACTAAGAAACAATACAAATAAAAAGGAAAAAAAGTGGAGAGATAAAAAGATATTTATATTCCATCACTATATAAAATTACTCATAGTGTTTTTACCTTAAAAAATGGTGAAAGAAATACATCAGATGAAGTTAGTTAAAGCTTTGTAGAATTTTAAAATCATGAAAGTGATAAATCACTTCATTTTTTTCAATTATAAAATCAAATTTTATCTAAAGATGGTTTCTAATGAAGCTATTTTATATATATTTAATAATATAAATGGAATATACAGTGGTATATCATAGTTTTAAGAAGAAAAATATTCCACGGATAATGAATTAGTAAAATAGATTTGAAGACACAACACTCTCACAAAGCTTGTAAAATATAAAGAACAATCAGCCACACATTTCAATGAAAGAATTTATTTAATTTATGAAGAATTATGAAGAGTTTTTAGGAGAAATAAGTTATTAAAATTTATTGGAAAGGGAGGTTGAGATATTTTGAGGATGATAAGTATTCCCCCAACATGATGTTCCATGAGTTGGAAGTCAAGTTAAAAAATAGGTTAGAGGAAACATTTAGACCTTCAGAACAAGTTGAGAAAGACTTTATTTCCAATAAAACTTAAAGTGTGTTTCATATATCAAATAAGGATCACATAAAGATAATTTGGACAATACTTGACCTATATCTCATTGAAAAAGGTAACCCACAATGTAGATAAATCATTTTTAATTAAATCTTGAATTGCTAAGAATGATGGATAGAAATTAAAATATCTACAAACATGGAAGGAGAAAAATTATAATACTTTAACCAAAATGTTAAGGAAGAAAGTTTGTATGTCCTAGAGAAACTATTTCTAATATAATGATAATTATAGTTTAGAGTTGTTTTATATAAATGTTTATGAAATGGCCTATTTCAAAATTAAAAAAAAACAAATATATATTTTAATATAAATTTTTTTCCAAAAATTTAAATTCATTTATAAAAATAATTTAAATTTTTTAATAAGATAATTTAAAATATTTTAGTTTATAAAAGGATTCCATTTTAACCACATTTGTATCATTTTTTAAAGAAATAATATGAATAAATCTTTTTATTTAACATAAAGTCCCATTAAATATGTTATCATTTCAAAATTTTTACTTAACCATATTTAAAATAACATTATGCATATTAATTTCAATAATATTAATTATATATATATATTCAATTATTAGATAGACTATGTTAAAGGTAAATATTAATGATAAATAAATATAATAAAATAATATGGTATGAAAAAATATTAATGTTGATAAATTAAAATTATGTTTAAGATACATAAGAAATCTATTAATAATAAATGAAATATATTACTAGAATAAAATAATTATAATTTTTTATAAAATATGAATTATAGTTTATGAGATTAAATTTCTAAAATTTAGAATTTAAAATCTTATACTGCTTTAAAAATGATTTTACGTAAGGGTAATTTCTTATATCAAATCCTACATAAGGGAACACCCATATCACATAAACGTAATTTATTACCTATATAAGGGAACACCCATATCACATAAAGGTAAAGTATTACGTACATAAGGTTACCAACAAATGTAAATGTTATCTTATAGTCATGTGAAGTCAGTGAAAAGTAATGTAAGATTTAGTATTCTATTTTCCTTATATATGTAAGAATAACTTAAAATTTTCATGTGATATGTAAGGGTATTCAACCACATATAAGGGTCATAACATTACAATATAAGGGTACACTACTCTCATGTAAGTGTAATGTACACCTTACCATTGAGATATAAGGGTACAAACCACTTACATATAGGTACGCCATGGCTTGAATAAGGGTAACATAACCATTACATGGGATACATAAGTGTAAAAATAAGTTATGTAAAGGTCAGGGGACCCCACAGAAGGGTAAAAACAACCTACAATGGATTACATAAGGGTTATATGGTGAGTTTGAAAACCTCACATAAAGGTATCTCATAACTAAATAAGTATTGTCTTCTTAAATCAAAGATCAGATAAGGTTATACATGTAACAACCCGAGATTTTATGGGAATTTTTATTTTTAATTTCATTGATGTCTTGTGTCGTACACTACACCATAATTAGCTTGTGGTATACGCAACACCGTATTAGCTTGCAGTATACACAACACTATTCTTGGCTCGTGTTACACACAATTTCAAGTTCGTTTTGTAAAAATTATTCTATGCAACATTAACTATATATTTTGATTAATGTATACATGAAATAAGTTTTTAATTATGTTATATTAAACACCAAAGGGAGCTTTCACTACACGCATCCCTGGCTTGGATTGCATTACATGCAATTGCGACCTTCCTCGATAGTGTGTGTAGTACGAAATACCGAGTTTCACTAAACAATGATATATGGTTATAAAATTATTATAAACTAGCCGTTATGAATAGTATTAACTTAAATTTGAATTTTATGAAATTATAATTCATCTTACACATTTTATAGAACATGGTATGAGAAAAAAATAATGTTTTTGGGTAAAATAAGTATTTTTAAAAAAATACAGTTTTTCCACCTTTTGATGGTGCACCCACTTTAAATATACTTTTGACATGTTTATAAGTTCAATTTGAAAAAATAAAATTCTTCTTTGGAATCAGGACATAAAAATTTACTTTGGATAAATTTTTCATATTATTCTGATAACTTTCATATTTTAATGAATAGTAAAAACACGCTATATTTTAATTAAAAACAACTTTTTTCATCGTAATAATTTATATGGTTAAATTATAATATAGAATGGTTTTAAAGTATAAATAGAATATATTTTTAACCTTTAATATAATTTATTTCATTATCATTGATTTTACATTGAATTCATAGGTAAAATCATTTCAATCTTTTGCAATGTTTTAACTTTTAAAACTAGTTTTCTTAACAACGAGATTGATTTTAAATTAATTTCTGAATCTTCTATGATTTGAATTTGGAAAAATGGATTCCATATTTGTAATTAGTAGGTATAAATTATGTTAAAAAGATACTTTTTATTTTTAGGCGTTATGAATAGTAACTACGGTAAATTTTATTTACCATAGTTAAAGGTAAATCGGGTAATTAAAGGTAAATATAACATTATAAAATTACCCTAACACTTTTATTAATATAATTGGATGATTATATTTTTCCTTAAATCATACTTGGGTCGAAATGGAATCTAATAGAACCCACTTGTATTTGATTAAGACCTTTTATTTATTTTAATTAAAGGAATGTGAAATATGTGTCTCTCAAACTTTAAAAATTAGATTATTTTTAAAATAATTTTATACAGAATTGAAATTAGATTATAAATACAAATTTTAAAGATAAATTTTTTCCTTTATCATGGTAATTTATTTTTAATTTTTATGAAAAATTTAATTACCTTAATAGCTTATACATTTATGATGTAGAAATTATATATTTAGTGAAAAATCAATAATATAGTTTTTATTAAAATAACAATACCTATCAAAAGGACCATAAACTTGACCAAACATTATTTGTCGAGTATATCTATACCCTAAGCATCCAAGGGTCTATTTGTGGACCATTTGGATCCTTATAAAACCGATTAAGACATTTATATTATTTTATTTTAAATGATGTCAAATATGTCACCTTAAAAATATAATAAATATAACAATTTAAATGTTGTGATTTTAAGATGATAAATTAGAGTAAAAATATTATTATGAAATTTATTATATTTATCTTCATCCTATGATTTTATTTTAAATTTTTATGCAACAAAAAAGTATATTAAATAATTATATGAAAATTTTGTACTAATTATTTAATTAAGAGATATACCAAATAAATGGTTTTAAAAATATTAAAATAAATAATATATGAACAAATAAATGTACCCCATGAATTGTTTTGATGGATATAACATGTTTCGAATCTATTAAATATTTTATTTCGAACATAAATTCTGTTTGGAGTTTATTTAAATTCAAATAAATGAATAGTGTGAAAATTGACACTATTGTTATTTTATAAAAATAACATAATATAAATTTTGTTTAAAATCATAAAAATATTTAAAAATTATAAATTAAAATTTATATGGTCTAAAATTTCATAACGTATCCAATTATGAACAATTCACAACTCATAAGTAATTATTTACAACAATTTAAAATTTAGAATCTTATTACCACAAATAAAATTAAATAGATTAAATAAGGATAAATCAAGTTGACAAGGTTTAAAATAAATTTACAACATGTCTAAATTTTATTGGTTGATGATATTACAACCCTATATAAAATAATATTCTAATATGAGTCATTTTTGGTGGTTTTTAAGTGGGGTTTGATTTATTATAAATTAATATTTTTGAAGTTTCCAAAGGTGCCCCTCTGCTCTCCTATGTAAAGGCACCTCCTCTCTCTTCTATTTAGTCAATTTTGAGACTTCAATATTGGAAAAAACCTGCCCATTTACCTTCTCAACTTCCCTATAAACATTATAGAGGTTATGGTCTCCTTAAAAGACCCACTCTATTGCCTTAAGAGGAAATTTAAAAGAGGTACGTCGAAGAAGAGGTAATCTCTTCTACCGATTCTTTCAAGTTTCTTTCTTATTAAACTTCTTCTTATTTAGTTGTTTCATTATAAAGTAATATCATAAGTATCACTAATATAATTATATGTTAGTATAAATATGAAACAACCCCATTTCATCTTCTATCCATCCTATGGAAAATGAAATCACCGCGCGTGCGTACGTACGAATACCGTCTCCACGCTCTGGTGTAATCTATTTTTCCACCACCACATTAATTGGATGAGTATAATGGTGTAAAAAATAACTATATATAGTTATTATAAAATCATAATTATTAGGAGATATTATACCATACACTCCAATTTAATTCAATAATTATTGGAATGATATCATCGCTCGTGCATACGTACGGATTACCGTCTCCACGACGCGATGAGATTCATTCTCCATATTATCCACTCAAAAATGATTATAAAGTATATATAATAAATAATATTGAAATATATAATGAATATATATATATATATATATATATGTCATCTACTTACTTCCATTCAAGTTAATAAGGAAAGGAAAACAGCGTTCATGCGTACATACGACCTACCGTCTCCATGAACGGTGTATTTCATTTCATTCATCTATATATTATGTATATATATATATATATATACTGAATATATATGATATATACGTCATGATTTAAATTCTGTAAGTAAGTAAATCATGACATATTTAATAATAATATCAAAAACAACAAGTCCAAACACGTATGACAAATAAAACGATTTTACCCAAAACACTGCTTTTACATCAAATTTACAAAGGAACGGGTAATATAAAGTCATAAGTGAACCATATATGATATCATAACAATGGAAATGATTCTGTAATAAGTAAATGAAATTATTTAAATCATTATACAGGATTTTCTGATATGTACGAATCATATCGGACCTAAGGTAAGGGATAACCATTCCAATATCGTTTTTATCCGAGATTGTTTTTTCGTAATTATTTGCTGGGGTTATATTTATCATCCATGTCACTATTTTATAAAAATTGTTTCATGTATGTTTAAAGTCCTTTTTACCAATTTTTGACTTTTATTACATGGTATGTAAGGAATAATTCTTTTGTTTACGATAAGAGGTACTTTATGATTTTTCTGGAAAAAGTACGAGATGAATTTTTTTTTTCTTAACTTATACGGCATAAATAGATTTTTATGGTTTCATAACGCCTAATTTTAATGAAGCATATTCTACAAGTTTTCATGATTATTTTCAACAAAATACTTTTCTTTTAAAATTGAATGACATTTTGTGAAAATAAAATGAGTTTGAAGAAGAAATAATATTTTCCTCAAGGATTCATTTCAAGTGTTTTGTCAAAACTATTTTCCATCTAAGTTGACATTATGATTATGATTCAAGTATAATGTCTCCATTATTTACATGGTTTGATTTATTATGATGAAATGATATCCATTTATTTTATATGGATTACATTATGATGGGATGATGTTTCTGAAACCCATTTTATTCTTTGGGTTATGATGAATGGTTTTTGTTTATTTTGTGGAACAAGTAAGAATGATTTCATTATGATATGGGTGAGACATATATCTCCCTAAAATTCTTTGGGTAAAGATTTATATCTCATGAGATATACATGTCTAGAATGGTAAGCTAATCCAGTTCATTGATACAGGACTAGAACGAGGAGTAAACTTGATTCAGAAAGGGACTTTTTCCACTAAGATGGTCTTGGCAGCAATGCCTTGGCTACTATGTAAATCATATCATGTGCTTAATGGTTTTCCATAATTAAATATTTTATTACCATGATATTTTATCATTATTTATGTTACTTTGTGATCTATGCCTTACATACTACCGAGATTTATTTCAGAACTCAAGATTTTGATGTTTAAACATTATGTTCAAGCTTTTAAGTTCAAATGTATATGGTTTGATTTATTTTCTCTATGCTTACCCTTACTGAGCATTTGAGCTCACCCTTTATATGTTTTATTTTCCCCCGGATTTAAAGAAAGGTTTTAGGTAAAAAAATAAAAAGGGGAAGATCTTTATAGGAGATGTTTTAGATCTTTCACCATGATTAGAAGATTATTTTTCCAAGTTTCCCAAGACACTAAACTATTACGGTCCTTGTGTGTTTGTTTTTGTTATGTATTAAGTATTCTGTAAAAGTATTGTAATGTCTATGTATGTCAAGCTTCGGGTCTCTACAATACCTATCCTTATGTAAATGTAATTTCAAGCTGTGAAGGGTAAGAAAAATTCATATAAAGGTAATTTACATATCACATAAAGGTAATGACACATAGTCGTAATAGTTCACTCTTACTAGTCATCCAAATCCATTTTCTATATTTTCAAAAGAAAATTTTTGGTTGAGGGGTAAACTCAAGGATATCCAGATATTTTGAAATTAAAAACATATTTCAAAATTAAAATAAGATCATTATTAGTGAAATGATTTTTTTTGGAAATCCACATCCATAAAACCATGTTTTTTACATCCTTATGATCTGATAATCATTTTTATCTTGATTCAAAATCCATCAAGAGCATGACATCCATGAAGCTTCACATTTAGAGTTTTATGGATTTTTAAATGGATAGAATGATCTAGAGTAATGTTTTTCTATGGAAATATGCTTGTAGAATAATAATATAAATTATATTTTATATAAACATCATTGTAGATGATATTTTATCCAATATACACAAATAAGAAGACGATAAATAGATTTTTCATATATAAATTATTTAATTATGAATATAAAGTATATTCTATATATTTATAGAGAACACTTCCATATGTTAGAGAATATATATATACCACATAGATCCTTGTTAATGATCTTATATTTTTGAGTGTAGGATAGAATTTAAGAAAGACAGTTAAAATAAAAGTGTGAGAGAGAGGTAGAGAGTTTTTCATGGGAAGCTTATCTTTGATAAAGGAAAGTTTCATAAGAGAAGTACTAAGGTTTTGAAAAAGTGATCCTTTGAAAAAAATTCAACTTAATAGAGTACTATCAATTAAAGTAAAAATATTTTTATTAAATTTATTTTTCCCATAACCCTTTCTTATAAGGGAATATGAATTTAAACTACTATTTTAATATTTCCATACAAAGTATTTTTTTGAGGTAAAATCATTTTATGGGTTGAAAACCCATTTATGTATATTTTTTATATAAAACTTATATTTTATTTGTTTCCGATACCCTTATTTGTAATGGTATATACATTTTAAAATATTTCCCTTAACTTTATCATGTTAGTTTTTCATTCTCAAGAGAAAAATATTTTTTGATTTGAGATATTTTATATTAAAAAATAATTTTAATTATTTGAAATTTTGTTCCATAATCGGAAGAGATATTTTTTTCAATAAACTTATATTTTTATGTTTTCAAAACCCTTTTATAATTGAATTATGTATTCATTTTTTTGAAGAATTTTAAAATTATCAGTTTTTGTGTAAAAATGCTCTTTTAATTCCGTAGACGTCATTCATGATTGCAAGTATTGTATGTTCATTCACTATATATCTCATTGAAATTTCATATATTTTAATAAAATCATTTTATTAATTTAAATTTTTATTAATAAGGATGACTCACATTAATTTTAATATTGTTTAGAATCTTTAGGAATGTATATAATCTCTTTTAAGTATGTTTTTGTAATGATTATTTTACATGTAGTTATTTTTCTCTTAAAAAATAAATAAAAATGATATGATTTTTTGAAGGTTATTTTAATATATTTATAATGAGAATAGAATGATTAAAAAAATTGTTTTATTTTAAATTTGGCCTTTGGGTATTGGTTATGATGATGATGAGTGGGGAGTGAACCCATAACTTAAATGATATTTTTTCTTAAAAAGTGAATTTTAGACCTTCAATATTCTTAGTGGTCAAAAGGTTTTATAAGAGTTTTCCGGGAATCATTATATTTCTTAGAGAGATATTATTTTCAAAATTAAAGTTTTCAAAAAACAATGAAAAAAATATGTATTTATTTCAAAAGATATTAAATATTTAAAATAAATATTTTAAAAAAATAATATGTCCTTTAAAAGTTTTTAAATGTTTCTCTTGTTATGGATTTTGAAATCCCCAAATTATTATTTATGAAAAATTCCTTGTTTTATCAAATATTTTATTTTTCTCAAGATATTTTACATAAATGGAATGGATATTGAAATAATTTTTATGTAATTTTAATGGAGGAATGATTTCAGTAAATGTTTTAAATCCCCTCATTGAGAAATTTTGTGCCCACCCGATTTTTTAAAATGATATTTACAAGTATAGTGTTGAGTAGAAGATGAATGGAGAATAACCTCAATTAAGAGTCCATCTTGAGTTATGAGGGATAATAGTTCATAGAAGTTTGAATAAACTCTGGTTTGTATTATAGTTTTTTAATACTTCTAATCTATAGAGCAAAAATATCCTCATAGTATATATTTTTTAAGTTATGTTTAATACATTATATTCTTCAAAGATAATATATAGTTTTTATATAACCTGATACGAGAATGAGATTATAGGATGTCACATTCGGTATTATAGGAAATGATTAAAAAAACTAGATTTTATAATGATACTAGTTAAGGAAAAAGTTTTCTTTATATAATTTTGGTGATAAGCCATTAATTGAATTATGATATATTTGGTTAATGAGAGATCTATTAATACTATTTTTTTTATAATTTTGTGAGACATTTATCGTAATAAAACCCCGAGGATTAACATTTGTTTTTGTATAGGTTTTATTTGTTAAGTAATTGTTTTTATTTTATGTACATAACTTTAAAGGTATTTATAACCTTTAAGGTATATTTTATCTTTTATGTTAAATTTATTTAGGTAAATTATAAAATTAAAATTTTATAATTTAAATTTTGATGAATAAATTTATTTAAGGGGGTAGAATGTTATATCTCAAGAATTATATCATAGATTTAATTAAAATAGATTTTAATCAAATAGATTGTTTAAAAATTAAAATAAAGTAGGATATATTTTCATATAAATATTCTCTTTCAAAATTAAATAATTTTCTAAAAGCAATAGAAATTTTTGAATAAGTGAATGAAAAATATAATAAGTTATAAAATAATAATTCTTTATCCACATTTCTATTATTTCTATAAGAAATAATATTAATATAATTTTTCATTAAACATAATGTCACATTTAATATGTTGCATTTCAAAATTTATACTTAACATTATTTTAAATTATGTTATGAAAATGATTTCATATAATACTAATTGTTAATTATTTTCAATTATTCGAGAGACTATGATAAAAGTAGATTTTAATAACAAATAAATATCAAAAAATAATATGGCATGTAAAAAAATTAATTTTGATGAATTAAAATAATTTTTAAGATACATAAGAAATATATTGACAATAAATTAAATATATTAGTAGAATATAAAAATTAAAATATTTTATTTAATCAAAATTATAGTCTATTTGATTAAATTTATAAAATGTAATAAATAAAATCTCATTCTTCTTGTAATATTATGTTCTTTAAGAAGTTATTACCTTGTTTAAATTTTGGTATTAATCCCTTATTTTTGGTTAATGAAATATTTCTCGGGAGTAAGGGGGACCTCGAGGGTGTTTTAGATGTTCGAGATATGAAAAGAAGGAAAAATGGGACTACCTGTAGAAGGTGTATGGTTGAAACGTGGTTAAGTAAACCGTGTTTACTTCCTTGAAAAATCATGCAACCTTGGACAGTGGCATTATGTACGGTTGGCACACGGTTTAGAAACCCATGCTCCCCAATAAAATTTGAAAAATTTACAGTTTTTCCATTACATAATATTTAGATTCCCACCCAATTTATCTCTCATTTATCCCCTCTTGGCCCTAAGGACAAACCAAATCGTACCAAGATTCCCAAGGGAAGTTGTCCTTCGACTCTTGGATGTTCGGAGCACCGTTGGCTGAAGATCGATGCCTTAGGTAGGTTTAACGATCCTTTTGATTCTCTTTTTTCGGATTAGGGGTTTTAGTTTATCCCATATTTTAAAGAATCCCTAAAAATGTATTTTTCTAGTAGGATCTATCTTGGGTATTGAAAGGGTGTTGAATTCTGATATAAGGCTATGATTAATAGTGCGTCCATCATTAGATTTGAGGTAGGTGGTAAACACATTATATCCCATAGTTTTTAAGGGGATTTGTGCATATGAGTGTGTGTTCTTGATCCCCTCTCATTGTGAATTGGAAGAATTTGTGTGTTTTGGTAAAATGAAAATCCAAATGATGATTTTAACCCCTCAGGATCCCCATCAGATGCATTTAGGATGGTTTAACCAATTTTCATCCACCTAAGGGGTGAACTGACATTCATGAACATAGGAATTAGAAGATTTAAGTGTGGAATTGATGCATGATAATGTAGAGTTCATGTGGAAATATTTAATATGTTTATTTGATTGGAAAATGGAATATTGACAATGTTCCAAGATTTTATAATACCTTAAAGGTTTTTTTGGCATCACATAGTAAAGGGTTAAATTGAGTTAATTGAAATTATGTCAAAGGGATTCTGAATTATATTAAAATCTATTAGAAGGGTAGTATATAGAAAATGTTTACATGTTTAATGGATAATGGATTCTGAATTTTTGAATATTTTGAATGGGATGGGGAATGAAAATTGTTTTAAAGGTGGATGATGGGAATATACCAATTGGATTTTAATTTTTACTTGAAATGAATATGGGGGTTGATACATGGGAAATGGTGAATGAGTTATGTGAGTTAACATGTTAAAATGGCTGAGTAGGTGGAATGGGTTAATACATGGAAATTATGGGGTATACCTAATGGGTTAAATGTAATAAATGGGTTGTGCTATGTGATAAAAGAATTGTAATTGAAATGGATAAGTGTAAAAATTCTTACGAAATGATAAATTGTCTAAAATGAGATAATGTATGGTAATTGGTGAATATTGGATAATTTAGGGGAATTTTTTGAATATAATCAATGGTTTAAGGAATGAGAATGGGAATTGGGCTAATTGGATATGCAATGTAAATGTAAAATTTGTTAATGTATTATGTCATAATATTAATTCCCATAATGATTGTTATAGAATGTGGTTGCAACTTGTATTGGTTGTGTTTGGATGTGATTTTGTATATGTGTGGTGAATGGATAAATAATAATGTGCACATACATTTTTAGTGTGTGGTATTAACATGAGGTTCTACGCCCATGGGTTGAGTTAGACTGAGCTCTAAACTACACCCCAAAATGCAAGGGTTAGAGAATGAGAAAAATTATTTATTCCCCGAATAGTTTCATTCCACCCTAATTGAGGCTTAGAGGTGAAGATAATGTTTTGATGTGATATATTTGTCCCTAGTGAGATAGGTAATTTATTTATTCCCTTATACACAATGATTTATCTCTTTAGACCCCTGTATAGATGATGTATATGACTAACCCATGGAAAACATGTTGATAATTAATAATGTAATGAAGAATATGTGAACGATTAATTTGGAACTAATGCTAGTAATGTTTATGGTAATGATTTTTATTTTATGGAATCCTGATATCCCACAAGGCATCGTTAATTCTTGCTGGGTTGCTGAATTTATAAATTCTAAACATGAAATAAGCAACCACTAAACTACAAGGTGGTATATGATATGTCATTCTGATGTCAAACCCACATAGACAATGTTAGAGAAAATATCAATCAAATAATATAAACCTCTACTAATTATGTATTTAAGAAATGAAATATACGCTATTGAGCATTTGATTAGTTGAGAAGGTAGGATAAGAAAAAATAAAAATGGTTCCAGACATCAATGATTCTATGTTCATGGGATTAAAATGTATAAAATAATTAATTAACAATCATGTAGTCATCATAATTGGGTCCTAGAGTGTTCAATGGTCATGATAGACACAGTCCATCCCAAACTTACCTTTTTCATGGTCAGGTACTTCAGATTGTAAAGAATGCATAACTTGAATCTTTATTTAATCACAGGTAATAAACAAACCTAATGGTCATGGTGGGGGTCTAGAACCTATATTGCATATTAAAAAAATGAATTCAATCAATCTAGGAAATTTTCATGTGAAAATAAAGAAAGAAATAAAATGAATCCCGAACCTCGTTGACAATGGTCGTGAAAGAAGAAATCAGGGAAAAGATGGAATTGATGAACAAATATTAAATCCCAACATTAATTTCATTAAAATATAAAATACATCATACATTAAATCTTTTTTCCATCATTATTTCCCTAGAATGAAGAAATCCCCCACTTAGGCTAACCATGAGTGGGTGTAGAAAATAAATAAATACAAATCATAAAGAATGTGGTAGCAGCGAAAGGTGTCCCTTCATTCGGAAGACGTCCCTCGTCGAGCTCCCTCCAAAATTCCTCTAAATGGTGTGTCCAATAGTGGTATTTATTAGTGTTTTGGTCTAACACCCGTCCAAACAACATTAAATATCAGATCGTGAAAATATTATTTTTTCCCATTTCCCACCATTTTCAGAATGTGTAATGTTATTGCATATCGTGTAATCTCGATCCATGTTTTCATACACAATTTGTGAATCCTGAAAGAATCTTGTACACAGATATGAATATTTGACTCTATTCACGATTTGAAATTGGGATTCACAACGTGTAACTTATTTTCAAAGTGTTCACCATCATCATGACTTATCTTGAAAGAAATGGTTCACTTGATAAATTCATGACATGTAAATGTGTTACAAAACGTGTAATCATGCTGTTTATTTTTCCAGCTCAGCAATCACTTCCAATATCTGGTGTCACGATGCTTCTCTTCACTTGTGATGCGAAGTTCTTTTTGCTCCAAAATTCATCCATTTTTATTCGTTTTCCATAAATATGGTGTTTCCTGCCAGAAATCATAAAAATTCAAATTTTATAAAATTTTAAATATTATTAATTTAAAAGACAAAACAATACATTAAACATTATAGAAAAATTCATGAAATACATTTATCACATCCAAAATTTCTTTTATTTACATATCTCTTATTTACCGATCATTTATTTATAACTTGCATGAACTATCTTTCAAGACATGATATTTTTTAGACCCCATTGGTGGTGGCCTATAGGGTTCTACTCACACCCAGTTTAGGTTTCCTTTGGGTACTTGGGAAGGCTTCATTGTTTTATGTTTAGATAAGGTAAGGGCCTAATGATAGGGAGTTGAGTTGGGATTATTATTTTAATGGATGAGTATCTAGGATTCAATTCAAGACCATTTTGGGGATTCATCTAGTCATCATTATTTTGGGTTTCCTTTATTTTCAAACTATGAGAATGATATGACATGTTTAATGTTGATTGTGGTTTGTACCCAATTTTGGTAGATGTTGGTTATGCATGTTTATTGGTTATTACATATTGTTTCTTCTATTTATATTGTTATTTATTTTGGAATACTATGTTAAAGATGTTATAGTATCCCCATGTGTCTTATTAGACCCTCACCACAAGTTGACATGCTCTAGAATACAGGGAGGCGTGCTGGAGTTCATGTGACGACCTGAATCGAGGCACCGATTTAATGGTCCCAGGTTAGGGATGTTAAAAAATGGTATTGGAGTTGTTATTTTCTTGGGAAGTATTATATGATATGGTCGATAAAAGTATAATATGTACCGGGCCTTAGTAATTTGATCATTATTGGTAGTAGCTAACCCATGTATGAGGGAAAAACCAAGTCATCCAGGGTTGGAATTGTTGTTCTTGATGTGTGTTGTTATAGATTAATGATATTCTCCATTAGGTGATGTACATGTTTTGTGATGTGACTGATTTATGATATATTTATCATGTACAAAATGGAATGAGGTTTTGAATTCATGTATCATTTTAGGAACCTAAGTATATAGGTGACATACATCATGATAGACACATGGTATGGGTGTGTGATACATGCAGTGTGGAATTTATTTTATTTTCTTGAAATGTGAATAAAAATAGTGTTTAATAATGATGATTTAAATGGGTAAAATTAATGAAATTTTAAGAATGAATAAATAATCTTGTTTAATTAAAGGTGTACATGTGTTAAAATGAAGATTGCAAGAAGTTGTAAAATGGGTAATGCTCCTAAGAGAAAAGATTTTTATTTTAAAAGAGGAAATGGTTTAAAATACTGTTTGAAAAAAGACTTGTGATTATGTAATTTAGTTTACCCTATGTTGATCATGACCCATGGTAGGGATAAAATAGGTTAGTAATCTAAGTGCTATGATGAGTGGGGTAATAGTGTATGTAGTGCGGGCTATTTAAGGCTGATAGTATAAAATATTTTCCATATTTTTCTTAATCTTGGAAATCATTCATCAACATGTTTGTTGATAATTTTTTTTTGTTTATGATCATGAATAAGGTAGGGACATTCAGAGGGTTCAGTTAATTAGGAGTTTAAAATGTGAATTCTTGAGTTCAAAGATGGGGGATTCAATTATGAAAGGATGTGTGGTGATAGAACTTTTGGGGAAATTGGGTAGCGGGTATTCCTTGTGTTGTCAATTTGGCTCTTCTATGGGTGGTTTGGGGTAGTGAGAGTTCCCTTCTTTGAGACCTTATATTTTAGTTGTAAGGCTTTACTGTGTACAATATAGAATAGAAGATGTATATAGGGAAACCTTGGCAAGGTTGTGTCCTTTGGGTCATAAGGAATTGTTTTGTAATATGAGTGTGGAAACTCTCATGGGTCATGACCATATATAGAGGATGATGAACCTTATTTATGGTTCTTGGGTTGTGGTGAACTTGTGAGTAGAGAACTTTTGAGTTGTGTTCTCGATTATAGAGAGGGATAAGTGGGGAGTTTGATGTTTTTGTGATTCAACTTGAGTTGTGGTTACATCTTGGTAGTTTTGGAGAAAGCACCGGTGACTATATAGGAGGATATCCTAGTGATGATGGTGACTTAGAATATGAAGCATTGGAGATGATTTAGAGGTGAAATCTATGTATAATAAGTACCATTGAGTTTTGACGAATGGTATAGTTGTGCCATGGTTCTTTCATAAGGTCACCAGAGTGATTGTGGTAGGTTGTAAGGTTTGTTTCATTGGGTTGTATTCTATAAAGGGATGACCCATCTTTTTGGATGATGATTAATAGAGGTCTCAATGTTATATTCTAGTGGAAGAGACAATAGTGGGTGAGTGTAATTAGATACTTTTTTTATGGTGAAACCCGAGGTTAGGGTGGTCATGTGGATGATAATGTTTATACTGATGGTTTGGTTGTTGGGTGATATGTTTAGAATTTCTTAGGGTCGATGACACTGATGAAACAAGAGGCATGGTTAGGTTAGTAAACATGTATTCACCTATGCTTAGGTGATGCTGGTCTTGTGGGAACTAAAGTCAGTGTAATAGTGGTAGTAGGAAAGTGAGAAACCTTGAGGGCCCTAATGAGGTTTAGATATGGGCACACACTGGTAAGGTGCAATTTCGACAGAGATAATCAATCTTCTTTCTCTATTAATCCAAGGCTAGAAGTGTGGTTATTTGAGAGACTGTTGGTTGTATTTTTGTGGGGGACCATTTTGTTTTGGTTGCTAACTATTAGCGGCATACCAAAAGGGCTCTAGGTGTGTGGTAGAGTAGTTCCATAGGAAAGGTTGGTTCAAGAAATCTTAGCAGATGGTCTTGGAGTGGTGGTGATTCTTGGTTAGAAATCACACCCAAGTGGTGTTGGTTAAGTGATGATGATATATGTCTTTTAGGGAAGCTCAAGATCTTTCGAAGTTCATGGTGTCCCATTTTGAGAGGTGACATCAGTAATGGATATGTTTTTGTTAGTATTATTTAATATCTTCTTAGAATACCACCACCAATGACTATCATTCCGAAAATCTTGACATAGTCCCCAGTGTGTTGAGAAGATCAGGATTTATTCCTATAATCTTGATTATATTTTGGTTGGATGAGGTAAGTCATGGAGTATACACTCATGGGGTAGAATATGTAGAGCTGGATGATGATATGTACACCATCAATGATTTCGGGTGAGGTTATCGGGATGGACTAGGTGTCGACAAATGTGAAGGGTGCTATTCACAGAAGCCATGAATGGGAACTAGGTGATGTTTGTTGTCTTTTTAGGGGAAAAGATATACATCCATGTCTATTTTTTGGAGTTCATCTTGTAATAGAGTGTATAATATGTGGTTGGAATCCATTATGAAGAGAAATGGTAATGAAACACCTAAGGTGGGGCATGATTATTCATTTCTCGATGTGGAGAGGAGAACGTTGAGTCGATGTAATGGAACCAAGATGCAATTGAAGAACCTATGAGGTGAATGTTGGGATACTTAGAGAGCCTGGTTGGGACTTGATTATGGTTGTTTGTTGATCCAAATGGTATCTTTGGGCTTAGTGTAGCTCTAAATGAAATTAATGATTCCCATGTTAATGTTTCTCAAGGGGTGTGGTAATATATGAAAATAGTTTTGGGAAAGAGATTTTGGGTTCTTTAACTCCAATAAAATTGAATGTAGACTCTCGTAAGTGTCTTTGGGTGGTATTACAATGTCTTGAAGTATGAGGGCTCCTTTTCCATGTGATATTGTGTCATTCCAATGGTGAATCAAATCATTTAGGATGATTCACTCGAGGATAGCTCCTCTTGGATATGAGTAGGGGCATATGTGGGAAGTTGTAAATCAAATATAGTGGATTTTTGGGGTGAGAAGTAAATTTCATATTTTTGAATGGGTTTGAGTGAGAACCTAGAATTATTTATTTAGTTTATGAATGATAAGAGATATTGTGTTGGGAATGTTCATGAGGTTAGTAGAGTATGATGATGGTTTGGAGGGAAGTGATTCCATGACAGAGGAATTCTATCAGAGGTTAGGGAATGACCTCAATAGGATTGTTGGAATAAAATGATAGACTTTATGTTGGTATGTTCATTGGGAGTGAATAAATGGGAAACATTTCAGTAGTTGAAGATGGGTGTTTTTGGATAAGCCAGTAGGGGGCGGTCCAAAATAATTTGGTAAATAGGAAAGGGTATGGTGAGAGTGACCCACCTCCGGTTAGTGTTGTAGTGAAAAGTGAAATTTAAAAATTTATTCTTGCTTATGTGAGGTAAAGTTGATCTAATTTGTTGAATGGGTAATGTAGTAATACCCTCCTGGGGAATTTCAATGTCAAGGCTATAGGCAATTGTAGAGAGAAGTCTATATGGATATTCAGGTGCAGTGAGTTGGGAACATGTCAGATATGATGTGAAAGTTGAGTTGAGATTCTAGTGGCCTTTCTTTGATAATGGTTGTGGGGTTAAAAATAATGGAATATGGTGGGGAGAATCATAACATTCAAGTGGTTTTCTTATTATATGGTCAGATTTTTGGGTTTGAGGGACTAGAGTTATCAGCATTTGGGTGAGTTGGCCCTGATAGCAAGTATTTTCATGGGTTTAACGAGTTGAGTTCCTCGAGAGTTTTAGTTGTGTTTGGATGTAAAATTATGTAATGCGATCATAGAGACACGATTGGTGGATTGATGTTAGATGAGAAATGTTATTTTAATGACCATCTATTTTTATTTTGGTGATATCAGGTGTTGGTCACTATTAGAGTTTTGAAAATAGAGTAAGATAATTCCATGTGATTCGGTTCATGAGTTATGAAGAGGACTAGAATGACAGGGTTCCAATTGGGTTTTCCATGATAGTATGATACTATGTTCAAGGTTTCAATGTGCTACGAATTAAGTACTATTTCTTTTGTTTTCCTTAAGAATTTATAGTGGTTGGGTATGGTTGAAGTCGATGCAATTTATGAGGATTATTGGGCTCATGATGTGGGTTATAGAGAGAAAGTCTTATGGGTAAACACTATGAATTTGGTTCAAATTATGTAGTATAATTATAATTTTAACATGATACTTAGAAAAGGGGAATGGATAGGCAGGCCTAGTGGTCTGGTATTTTTGTTTCAGAAGCTCAGTGATGCTTGGGAATGCAGCTCGAGGATAAGTAATTATAAGGTGGGGAGGTTGTAAGATCCCAATATTCTATTTGGTATTCACTTGTTTAATTTTTTTTAATCACGTTTTTTATTTAATGAAATGTCTCCCTGTAGTAAGGGGAACTTTGGGGGTGTTTTGGGGATTTTAGACATGAAAAGAAGGAAAACTGGGAAAAACTATACAACTCGCATGGTCGACACACAATCATGTAAATTGTACTACCTTAACAGGAAAACCATGAAACCTTTGGAAGTTTTATTACACACAGTTGGAAAATGGATAGTCAAACCATGTAGAGCTCCCAAAGAAACCATGTGGCATTTTTACCTTTGACAGTTGCATGTTCACAGATTTCACACAGTTTGGCAGATTGTGCGGGTAAACCGTGCACCCCAATATAAGTTGTAAAATTTAATGTTTTCCATTAAGAGATATTTAGATACCCACCCAGTTTCTCCATCAGTTATCCCCCTATAAACCCTTTGGAAGAAACATATCAACCCAAGATTCCCAATGATGGTTCTCCTTTTATTCTTGGTCATTCAAAGCACCTTTGGTTACATATTAAATCCCTAGTTATGTTTAACACTCATCTTGCTTCACTTTTTTGGATTAGGGTTTATAGTTTCTCCCATATTATATTAAAGGTCTAAAACCCTCTTATCATTTGTAATCTATGTTGGGGATTTAAAGGGTGTTTGAATCTGAATCTAAGGCCATGGTTAAGTGTGGATTCATCTTCACATTCGATATAGGTGTTTTAAACAATATATCCCATAGATTTTAAGTGGATATATACATATGAGTATGGTTTATTTATTCCATCTCATTGTTATATAGATTCCATTGATGTATTTGGGTAAAATTAATATCCAACTGATGATTTGAAGCCCCATGATCCACATTAGATTCTTTGAGGATGATTTGACTAATTTGGGTCCACCAAGGGGTGCACCGACATTCCCGAACCTAGGAATTGGTAGAGTCAAGTGTAGAATTGATGATTGATAACATATAGACCATTTAGAAGATGTTAATTTGTTTATTTTAATTGAAAATATAATATATATAGTGTCCCTAGATTTAATAAAGGCTTATGCGGTTGTTTGTCATGGCATAATAAAGGGTTAAATTGAGTTAATAGAGATTGTGTCAAAGAGATTATGAATTATGTTGAAATCACTAGGATGGTTAGTATATATGAAATGTTGACATGATGAATTTATAATGGTTCATGAATTATCAAATATGATGAATGGGATGGGGAATGAAAATGGGTCTAAATGGGGTTAATGTGAAAATTCTAATTGGACTATGTTTTGTACTGAAAATGGATAAGGGGGTTAATATACGTGAAATGATAAATGCATTATGTGACATAACATATGGAAATGGTTGGATATGAGGAATGGGTTAATACATGGGATGTATGGTGTATAACTAATGGGTTGAATGTAATAAAGGGCTTGTTCTATGTGATATAATAATTGTACTTGAAATGCATAAGTAGGAAAATTCCTATGAAATGATAAATGGGATAAATTGAATAATGTAAGGTAATTGGTGAATATTTTCTAATGTATGGTAACTATTGAATATACTCAATGGGTTAAGGCACAAGAATGGGAATTGGGATAAATGGCTATGTAATGTAAATGGAAAATGTGTTAATGTGTTACGGTATAGTATTAATTCCCATGTTGATGGTTATGAAATGTAATTTATACTTGTATTGGTTGTGTTTGGTTATGATTTAGTATGTGTGTAGGGAATGGAAAAATTAGAATGTGCACAAGGATTTGTAGTGTGGGTTATTTACATGAGGTTATATGACTGTAGGCTGAGTTAGACTAAGGCTATAATCTCAACCTCAAAATGTACAGGTTAGGGAAGAGGATAGAGTATCTATTCCCCTAACAGTTTCATTCCAACCAGTTTGAGGCTTCAAGGTGACGATAAAATGTTGATGTGATGTGTTTATCCCTATGGAGACAGGGACACTATTTATTCCCTTATGCATGGTGATTAATTTCCTTAGACCCATATGTAGTTGATGCATATTCCAAAACCATGGACCACATGTTGATAATGAATTAAGTAAAGAAGAAAATATGAACAATAAATTTGGAACTAAGTTTAGTAATGGTTTTGGTTAAGATGGTTAATTAATAGAATCCACAATCTCTTTTATTTACTTGTTATTTATTTAGTAATTACATGCACTATCTATTTAGAATGGATATTTTTTAGACACCATTGATTGGGGCTTACTGAGTTGTACTCACACCCTGGTTGGGTCACTGTTGGGTACCTGAGAAGACTTCAGTATTGCAGGTTTATATAAGGTAAAGAGACCAGTGTTGGGGATTTGATTCGATCTTGGGATATGCATGAATAGGGATACAGACTTGGAGTCAAGACTGTTTTGGGGATTCTATTGGTCGTCTTTATTTTTTGTTTCCTTAATTTTGGCACTATTAGTAGGACATGACAGAGTTAATTTTCATTTTGGTTTGTACCCAATTTTGGGAGATGTTGTCTATGAATGTTTATTGGTTATTACACATTATTACCACTATTTATATTGTTAGTTGTTGTATCCTACTATGGAAAAAAGGGTATAGTCTCCCCACATGGATTATTAAACCCTCTTCGCTAGTCGGCAGCCTCTAGCGTATGGGGAGGCATGCTTGAGGTCATCTGATGACCCGAATCTGGGCACTGGATTAGTGGATCTCGGGTCAGGTATTTTACACTTCTTTAAACAAGAATTTACATATGGGTAATTTTTAGTTTCAAATACTACATAAGGGCACCCCCAACTCATGTAAAGGTAATGTCTTACCCATGTAATGGTACCAATGAACATGAAGGTAATTTTTATGTCACATAAAGGTAGTTCAATGTTACATAATGGGAATCCTTCTCTTTTATTTCTTTAGGTAAGGGCAACTTTAAAATTTCATGCATGGATTAAGGGCATTCACCCACATGTAAGTGCCAAAAAAATACTCCAAAATTGTAGACAACTCTCACATAGGGGTAACATGCACCTTACCATGGCTACATAATGGTATAGACAACATATGTAAGGGTACACAGTGGCTCACGAAAGGGTAACACATCTAATACATGATCTATATAAGGGTAAAAATAAGACAAATAAAGGTTAGGTGACCTCACACAAGGGTAAAATAAACGTAAAATGACATAAATAAGGGTAATTTGGTGAGTTCAAAAACCTCACATATATGTAGCTCAAAACTAAATAAGGGAAGTCTATTAAAATCATCGCTCACGTAAGGGCACACCTATTCTTACATAAAGGAAATTTCAAACCAAAAAATTGTAAGAAAACCTCTCATAAAATAAATATCCATATTATGTAAAGGTAAAACCATATAAAGGTTAGTAAGTGCTCTTAAATGTAAAAACGATATAATGCCATCTTCTTCATACCGTGGAAACATCAGAAAAAATAAAATTATATATATATATATATATATATATCCTTATCATATCATTTTACATGCATATTTTATTGAAAATGGAGATCAAATTAGTGAAATTTGACACAAATAAAAACATAATTATTTTTAAAACACTGTTTTTTATTTTTGTATGACCTCATAATAGTTTTTAACTTTATTCACAATCTAGAAAGAGTTAGACATCAATAAAGATCCACATTTTTAGTTTTATTTATTATTAAATATATATATTGATCTAGAGTATTGTTTTTTGTGGAATTATGTGAGTAGGATAATAATTCAAATTATATTTTACATAATCCTCACTAAAAATAGGATTTTATCAAATATAAGTAGTTAAACAAATAATGAACTAATTTTTCATATATCAAATATTTAAATATGAATATACCATAAAAAATGTTGATTTATAAAGAACCCATCATATAATGACCCACATTTTTGAAGAAGGTATGTATAACTAATTTTCCATTTTGAATCAATACTTTAATCATAGAAAGGGTATGATATATACATGGGAATTTATGAGGAGCATCTAGGGCTTATAGAGAGCATGAAGTTCAAGAAAAGTGTCCTACATGCTAGCCAACATGGTTATTGGAAACCAGGAGACCCAGACTATATTGTTTTTCAAAACCGTGGGGCTGTATACATGGGCTCTAAAAAGTACACACAATTTTTCTACAACCATTTTTTCATAGGTGAATGACTATGTGGCATACTACATAAGGGGGATTGATCTATTTAGTAAGGTTTGTGCATGATTTTTAAACCGTTTGCATAAAGCGTTTATAGTGTGTTTTAAGAAAAATTACCTTTTTTTCCTTCACATAAGGTTATAATCATAATTATTCTTTTCCCTTACCTTCAATGGACATACAAGTGGTTTTACATCCAATAGGTTTCAAAATAAGAAAATCATGGATCTCTTATAACTCCTAAATGTTGAAACTGATTTTCAGTCCATTGGAATCATTAAATATCACATGGTAAGGCTAACCTGGTGTAATACTCCTTCTTGGGTAAATCTCCCAATATTTTGTGCTATTTATATGCAGGATCATTCAATATATTTTTGGTAATTGGAATAAAACTTATATATCTTCCAACATGGTTCAAATATGAGATCAATATCAACGAGGCTTCATCTATGTCCCTAATGTCAGTGGTCATACAGTTTTTCATTTGAGTTTTGGTCATTTCGTATTTATTCCATCATTCCATGAGCTAACCTTTTCCAATATTCTAAATTGTATTGGTTCCTTCTTGTCCAAATGAAACTAGTGCTTTGAGTTAGGATAATTCATTCGTGTTTATGGATTTAGACATTACACATACTCAATATGGAAACCCTTATGTGTGCCAACTTAAAAATAGTAATTTTTTCCTAGTGGTCCAAAATGCTTTAGAACCCAATTTAGCTTATGGATTGAATTTCAAGTGAAATTGTAATTGAGACATGTGTAATTAATGTATTACAAGGTGCCTCAAAGGTTTTTGGATCCTTTAGTGTTGGAACTTCCAAAATGGATAAATTAATTGTTCCCATGACACTTACCTTGAGATATGAAATAAAATTTTCTATGTTTAGGAAAGTTGGATGGAATAGATTTTATAGATTGGATAGGGTAAGATATATAAAACCTTTTAAAATATTTTGTTTTAAGTGGAATGGTTCCAAGGGATGGAATGGTCTTTCCCTTACTCGTGTTTTATAAAGGCTCCATTATAGATTGGTTTCTTTGTTGAAAATGAAATTTTTGAATGGCTAGTAATCCCATGCCTTTGTTCATGAATTGTGTGAAATGATAAATGATAAATGTGATTACTTGAATGTGTTGAATATAGTAAAGGAACACATTAGAGATTTTTCATCATGTGTCTTGTGATATACTTGATCATGCCTTAGTTTATTTGTGAGAGGCTTGTTGGCATGACATAATAGGTAAATCCTGATGATCATATTATTTAATATGAACATGCAGTATATGTATCACAAATGATTATTTCATATGGTATGAGGAGACATGGTACATGGAGAGCCTTTGGGAGCAAAGGCTGTGTGATCTTTCTTACTGGATCCAAGAGACCCGAAGAGATATTGGAGCTGGGTTAGGGGATATATTGTGAGATCTTCCCCTAGTAATAAATGTTAGTTCGTTAGATACCGATCCATCCAATACATGCATGCCAGGATACCATGAGATTTCTTGGAGTTTGGCCTAGGGAAAGACCCTAAGAGCTACCCCTAGGTTTGGATGTCAGTGGGTTACATCCTGATCCACCACAATATATATATATATATATATAATGATACTATATGTATCTATTTAGTGACATGATCAGACATACCATCCACGGGATGAAGTAGGTAGACCTACCCATTTTCCTTTAGGAACCTGAGAAAGATGTTGTCTATTTATTATGTATTTCTATAGTTTCCTATTATCACCTACACTCTATTCATTTATGAGAACCTAATAATATTACATATTGAAACCATTTGTGGTGGCCTACTGAGAATTTTATCTGACACCCTACTTGGGCCACCCTTGGAACTAGGGTAGATTATGTTGATGTAGGTACTATAAAGGGTAAATTACTCCCTATAAGTTGTTGAATTGTACTACTTAGCTGGATCATTGGAGTAGAGTATCGAGTTTAGGCTCAAGATGCTCATGGAGATAATTTTTTTCTTTGCTTCTTTTGTACTACTGTATAGCATTATTGTATCTATTCATTCATTTGTGTATTATTATCATGCCCTGAATCATTGTATCAGACACAACCAATGAGGCTTTTGGTTATGTTATTCAGTTATATACTTCTTCTCTTGGTTGTTTTTTAGTTGATTATTAGGCCTCCATTGTTTACAACATGGGTCTATTTTATTATTCCTATGTTACTACGTACTATTTGTTGTATCTTATATGTTAAAATAACACGGGGGTATTCTCTCCCCATTTTAATACATATAAACCCCCACTACTAGTCAATATACCATGGCATATGTGGAGACGTTCTGGGGGACATGTCACCAACTAGGCTTGGGGAATGGGTTAAGTGGCATCTGGGTTTAGGATGTCACAAAGTGGTATTAGAGAAGTTATTTTCATAACATACTCTTTTGAAAAAATATAATGGAGATTGGGAACCCTTGGGACTTTGTAATAAGTCTTTCCTGGGTGTCGGAAACCCATGAATGGGGTTAATACCAAGTTTCCTTAATTATGATCATTATTGATTATGCTATTTACTGTTTATATGATTTCACCTTTGGGTGATACAAATTAATTGTGATGTTATTCTTATTTATGTCATTGGAACAATTATTTTATTCTGTTGACCTGATGAGATTAGGGTTATATATTATAACATGCATAACGATAGACACAATATGAATAGGCCATGCATTTTTACAATTTCACATTTAAATTTTAGTGTAAATTTATTATTTCATATTCAATGTGAATTGTTGTAAATATACTTATACTGACACATTTTTTCAGTATTTGGATCATACTGTGGTGTGAGTTTAGTGGGTTCCACTATTTGATTGACAAGGTGTATGGGCCCTTATGGATTAGAAAATGGTATTCCATCTCGCTCAACTTTTTTTAAGTTGTGTAGTTACATGAATAATCACAACTTAAATAAAAACTACATCCAAGTGAGTGTCATATTTTGGTTGACAAGGAGTATGGGACCTTATGCACTGAGAAATAGAATATCCTTGGATTCATCCAATTGAAATGTTGTTTAAATGATAATAATTTTTGATGGGAAATGACTTATTACTTGAGAATATCCATCATGCACATCCTTAACATAAAATCATTACCTAAAATAGGTCATGGTAGTGGGTAGTGGGTGTTTCTATATTTTTTTGGCCTCTTTGGGTGTGTTCTACCATCTAGGTTAGGATTTGGAAGCAAGAAGAGAGGCATGGTCTATTTATAGAAAGGATTTAGTACCTATCCGAGTTTATTAAATTCAACCATCTAAATTTCATGAATCTTTTATAAGAAATTTTATGGAATTCTAGAATTATGCCGCTATGACATCCTCAAGTCACACGTACTGAAGGAAGCGGCGATCATGTTCCAAAGGTGGTGGTCTAGGAGCCACCTATTGTTCCTCATGTAGATCCACCTATGGATCCTATTACTATTCTGGAGGTGGGAACTGATGCCTAGTTTTGATAATAATTTCTATGTATTCTATTGGTTTTTTAAGGTAGAGTGTGACCTTCCTCAAGTATGTTAGAGGTAAATCATGAGTTTCAGCAGCAGATCATTATAGGGAGATGGTTTGGGATAACATTTAGACTGTATTCTATGAATAATTATTTTACAAGACTTTAAGGGATGATAGAGCTAGAGTTTTTATGAACCTATAGTAGGGGACTATGAAATCTATAGAATACTCATCTCATTACACTGAGTTGCAAAAAATTTCTCCTTCTCTAGTTTTTGGTGATCTGATGGATGCTTGGTGATTTATGGATGGGATGTGTTACACCATCCTGTTATAGGCCAACACATTAAGGATGATGACTATTTCTGAAATCATCCATCAGGCCCTTATCATAGAACAAAATTTGAGGGAAGCTGAAGGTGAAAGCTAGGGTGGTTCATCACCTTGGGATTTTAGTGGTTCTTTATCTAGGAGAAAGAGGCATTTTTAGTATTCTCATGGTGGAGGTAGTAGTTAGGATCCTACCACTAATAGTTGTCTTATCTTTCATCAATTTGGAAAGTTATGTAACTTCAATTAAAAGTGTCCGATAGATCCACTGGAGTGTAGAATTTGTGGCCGGATGGTCCATATTCAGCATTTATGCATCAATTTTATAATAGTTCCTAGCAAGCAAGGATCTGCACCTACTCCTCGGTCTAGTGTGAGGTCTGTAGGATCATGATAGTCGAGTAGCTAGAATACAACTGACCATTCTAGATAAGGTGGTGGTTGAGGTAGAGGTAACCAATATTATTATTCTCACCACGAATAGAGTTGGCCTACTTAGGGTAGTCAGGTTGTGAATTATGGTCATGGTACAAGCCAATTACATGCAGTTTAGCCTACAATGTAAGAGAAGAGTGCCACACCATCTATTATTCGAGGTACCATTCTAGTCACATCCACATTAGTGTCTGATTTGTTTGATATAGGTGTGTATCCCTCTTTTATATCAAAGGTAACCATAGAGAGTTTGTGCCTCAATATTGAGTGTAGTCATGGTGTTATGATTCTAGATACTCCTTTAGGTTATAGTTCATAAGAAATTCTCAACATTCAGAATTTTCCCCTTGAGATTGGTGGTTACCTATTCATGTGGAACCTTAACATCCTCGACATGACATGCTTCGATGTAATCTTAAGGATGGACAAGTTACTTTCCTATAGATCTCTTTTTGACTAATATCATTATAGGGTGGCGTTTACATTACCAAATGGTGTTAAGCGTGTGCATAAAAAAGAATGGGATTTCAGTGCGACATAAGAAGGACCCAAGTAGAAGAGGTTAGATAGTGTTACAGTACATGTATCTAGTCATTAACTTAATGAACATGGGTTATTACCTTTTGAATTTCCTCCTATAGTGGGGAATTACAGAGAACTATTTCCTAAAGAATTTTCGAGTCTACCTCTGATGTGAGAGGTAGATTTTACTATTGATCTAATGCCAAAATAAACACCTATGTCCATTCCTCCTTAGAAGATAGAACCTAAGGAGATTTTGGAGCTCAAGAAGCTATTGTAGGATCTAGAAGAGATAGAATTTATATTCCCTAGTACATCTTCTTGGGGTTCACCAATCCTATTTACTAGGGAGGTGGTAGATACCCTTAGTCTTTATATGGATTAACATCAGTTGAATCGAAAAACTATCAAGAAATCGTATCCACAGCCTAGAATAGATGACTACTTTTAACAACTCTAAGAAGCGAAGGTGTTTTCCAAAATAAGCTAGAGGTCAGGATATCATCAGGTTATTCTCATGACTTTAGACATACATTTCATAGCTTCCATGAGTAGTAATGGTATCTAAGAGTATATAGTTATGTTGTTCAAACTCACGATCGCACTTGCTATCTTCTTGGATATTATGAACAAGGTTTTCCACCCATAATCAGATTCATGTGTGGTAAACTTTATTAACAATATATTAGTGTATTCACATTCCAGACACAACTATGCATCCCATCTTGATATTATGCTGACTATTCTGAGAGGGAATCAGCTCTATCCTATGCTCATTAAATACAACTTAAAGGTCAATAATTTCCACTTCATGGGTTATATCATCTCAGATTCAAGAGATTCAATTGACCCAGATAAAGTGAGAGATAAGGTTTCTTGAGAGAAACCCAAGAACATTTTTGATATTCAAAGTTTCTTGGGGTTAACAAATATTAGAGATTCTTATTCCAAGATTTCTCATGTCTTGTAGTGCCGTTTACGTGCTTGAAAAAGTAGGCTGTGAAATTTGAATGGTAAGAAGCCTGTGAAGAATCCTTTTTGGAATTAAAGGGAAGACTGACTTCAGCACCGATAATGATTCTTTTGGATATTGGAAGGACCTATAATGTATACTATGATGAATTAGGTTCCAGTCTTGGAGTTTTTCTGATGTAGGAAGAGTGAGTATTTGTGTACAGTTCTCGTCAGTTGAGTCCTCAGAAGTGGTACTATCTGATGTAAGACATCAAGCTCACTGTTCTCGTTTATCACTTATTTTGTTGGAAAAATTATCTATTGGTAGATCATTTTTTCATATTCATAGACCATAAAATCCTTTAATACATATTCACTTAGTAGGATTTGAATCTCAGGAGGCATAGGTGGTTCGAGTAGCTATAATAATTTGATTTGAAACTTTTTTTACAATCTACGGAAAGGGAATTCAGTAGTCGATGCTCTGAGCTGAAAGGCTCATATAGAGGCAGTTTAGGAATTCAGTGATGATTGGAATCCTATGACATTAATCTTGGAGATTCATTCTAAGGTTCAGAAGGTCCATGGACAGACTATTATTTTAGCCTTATTAGTGTCATATAATATTATGGAATGAGTATGGTTAAGAAAAATATCTGATATTGAAGGCCTTGTCCTATGGGAAAGTGTCTTAGAGGACGATTCATATTCTGGTTGGACTATTGATAGGGATTATACTCTATTGTTTTGTGGGAGTGTATGGGTCCTAACATACATCAAATATGATTTAATGTGGTATTTTCATGCCTCAACATGGGTGGTTTACCACTGTGTCACCAAAATTTAGCATGGTCTATAATGAAAATATTAGTGGCCCAACAAGAAATGTGATATAGTCTATTTCATCACTCAACATTACACCTATCATTAGGGGAAGGTGGACCATCTGTGTCTGATATGGATTCTTCATCTATTTTACATTCTTAAGTGGAAGTGGGACAATGTGCTGATGGAATTTGTGACTGGTTTACACAGATCATCACTTGGAAATGACACTATGTGGGTTGTCCTTGACCATTTTATTAAGGCCACACACTTCTTACCTATGTTATAGACCTTGTTAGTAGAAGATCTTGGAATTATGTACATCAAGGAGGCAGTACGTCTTTATAGAGATCCTTATTCTATCATCTCTTTAAGATATGATCATTTCATGTCATGATTTTGGTAGGGGTTGAAAAAATCCATGGGTATATAGTTACTTTTAATAATAGACTATCTCCCATATACTGATGGATAGATGGAGCGTACAATACAAGTTTTAGAGGACATGCTTCAAGCATGGGACTTGGAATTTGGAGGTTCTTTGAAAATATTATTCCACTCATTGAGATTTTTATAATAATAGATTTCGAGACACTATTGAGATTTCTACCTATTAATACCTATATGGTATAAATTTAAACTCACCTCTATGCTGGATAGAGGCAGGGGAAGTAGCTCTACTTGGGTCTTGTCTCATGCAAGAGACTATAGAGTAGGACCATTTGATCTGAAAGCATATGCTGGAATCTCAGTCTAGGTAGCAGTTCTATAATAATAGATGCCGTCAACGTCTTGAGTTTGAGGTTGGAGACTAGGTTTTCTTAAAAATCCCACCCATTTTGGGGCATAGAAGATTCTGAAATCATGGTAAGCTATCATTGTAGTTCATTGGACCCTTCAAGGTTGTGAATAAGATTAGACCAGTGGCATACCAGCTAGAACTTCCTAAGAGATATTTGTCTATGCATGATGTCTTTCATGTTTCTTATCTTCACCGATACTATCCAGACCTTACTCACATATTTCATCCCAATGTGGTCAAATTGGATATGGATGTGTCCTTTGAGGAGTATGTGTTGTGTATTTTTGATCGGAGCATGAAGACACAATGAGGCAGGTCTATTCCTCTTGTATGGGTGCTATATAAGCACGACCAAGTACAATACAAGGCCTCTGAGTGGGAAGATGATATACAATCCCAATGGATGGAACTCTTTTGCTTTTATTACCTCTTTACCCTCTGAAGGTCAACTCATCTATGAGTTTCTATAAGAACGAGAGGATATAATGTCATTCCTTTTTAAGGAAAGTAAAGATCATTAGTTTTTCATTTTGAATATTTACTTTAGTCATGGTAAAGCTATCATATGACCTAGGTAAGGTCCGAGGAGTGTTCAGGGCTTGAACGGAGCACGAAGTTTTAAAAATGTGGGCTACAAGCTGGTCTGCATGGTTAATTGAAACTATATGACCCAGTCTGCATGGTTTGTTTAAACTGTGTGGCTATAGAAAAGGGAACCTTCAAGTCCTCACAGTTGGTCTGCAATTGTGTGGGCTTAGGCACATGACCATGCAGATATCTGTAGATGGGGGATAGGGACGTTTACCATGGTTTGTATAAGGTTTTTAATCCATGTTCATAAACCGTGCAAAATGGGTTTTTGGAAAAAATTACCATCATTCCTTCCACTAATGGTTTTATGCCTAATTTTATTTTTCCCTTACCTATAGTAGCTATGCAAGGGGATTCTCCTCTCATTGTTTTCAAAGTCACTAAATCTTGGATCACCTCTAACTCTTCCATTCAGTAACAAATCTTTGATTCATTAGAAGCATAATATAATCCAATGTAAGGCTAACCTCATGTAATCCTCCATCTTCTGTCAATCAATCCATCTTTTATGCTATTTTGATGCAAGAACATTCATCCTATTTTTAGGGTATTGGAAAAAAACACATATCTCTTCCAGCCTACTTTAAATATGAGGTCTATATCAATAAAGGCCTCTTCTACAACCTTAAGGTAGGTGGTCACATATTTTTTCATTTGAGTTTTGGTTATTTCGTATTCATTCCATCCTGTCCTAAGATGAAATTTTCCAAGATTATAAATTGTGTTTCTTACTTATTTTCTAAATGAAACTAGTGCCTTGATATAGGTAAATAGGTTATTTTTTAGGATTTTAAACATCAATCATGGTCTATGTAGAAAAAATTAGGTATTCCACCTTGAAAATGGTTATTTTCCCCAAGTGGACCAAAATGCTTCGAAACCCAATTTTGCTTCCGAATTGAATTTTACATGATATTGAAATTGATACATGTGTAATTAATGCATTCCAAGGTACCTCAAATGTGATTGAATCCTTTATATTGAAATTTTAAAAATGAGAATTTGATTTGTTTCCATGACCCTTACCTTGAGCATTGAAATGGAATTTTCCATGTTAGGCAAGTTTGACAGATTGGATTGTATAGGTCGGCTAGGTTAAGATTGATACCACCTTTTAAATTATAATTTTTTAAGTGTAATGGTTCCTAGGGATGGAATGGAATTTCCCTTATTCATGTTTTATATGAAGGAACTATTTTAGGCTTGTTTTGCTGTTGTAAATGAACTTGTTAGGTGGATGGTAAACCCATGCCTTTTTTCATGCACAGTGTAAAATGATAAATGATAAATTTGATTGTTTGAATGACTTGAATATGGTAAAGGATGACATGATATGTTTTCCCTCATCAGTCATGTGACATACTTGATCATGCATTGGTTTCTTTGTGAAAGGCTCGGTGACATTACATAAAAGGTAATTTCTTATGATCATATTATTTAATATGAACATGTAGTATATGTAACACGAATGATTACTCCATATGTGATGAGGATCCAAGGGAATGA
This sequence comes from Viscum album, assembly GCA_963277665.1. Classification (NCBI taxonomy): domain Eukaryota; kingdom Viridiplantae; phylum Streptophyta; class Magnoliopsida; order Santalales; family Viscaceae; genus Viscum; species Viscum album. Next base: position 1,795,650,707 of record OY728137.1, read on the forward strand.
GGGAGAATTTGGGAGGAAAGGCTGTGTGAGATATCTTGTTGGAGCCATGAGACCATGAGATATCTTAGAGTTGGGATATTGGCTAGACCATGAGACCTTCCCCTAGTGATGGATCATATTGCGTATGTGTTTTTATTATGAGAACATGCATGTCAAGAGACTGTGAGATCTCTTGGAGTTGGGCCAGGGTCTAGACCTTGGAGCTACCCATGGGTTTGGATATTGGTGGGTTACATCCCAATCCACACTAGAATATATATATATATAATGATATTATATATGTATATATATTAAGTGACATGTTAGACATACTATCAATGGGATGAATAATTTAGACCCTCCAGGTGTCCTTTAGAAACCTAAGCGTGAGGTTGTTTATTTATTTTACATTTCTATACTTTCCTGTTATTACCTGCACACTGTTCATTTACAGGCACATACTCGGATTACACGAAGACACCATTGATGGTGGAAGACTAAGATTTTTATCTCACACCCATATTGGGGTTTCCTTGTAACCCAAGAAGATAATGTTACTCTAGGTACTAGAATTGTTAAAATACCCTCTATAAGTTGTTTAATTGTACTACTTAGGAAGAGATTTAGAGTAGAGGATTGAGATTTGGAATGAGATGCCCATGGAGATACTATTTTCTTTTGTTCTTTTGTAAAACTATATTGCATGCTTGTATCTATTTGTTCATTTCATTGTTATTATAATTTCACGCATATTTGTATCATACATTGGCGGTGAGGCTTTTGGTTATGTTATTCAGTTACCCACTTCTTTCGCATATAGATTATTTATTTGATTTTTATGATTCTGCTATTTACATCATCTGTCTGTTGTATTATGATTCTTCTATTATTTACTATTTGTTGTATCCATGTGTTAATTTTACATGGGGGTATAATTTCCCCACTATAGTACCTATAGACCCCCACTGCTAGTTAACAACCCCTGGAATATGGGGAGGCTTTCTAGGGGTCATGTGGCCAACCAAGCTTGGGCGTGAGTTAACTTTCATCTGGGTCTGGCATGTCTAAGTTTCATCAGTTATAGACAATATAATTTCTATATAAATCCTTGGATATATCATTACATTTTGAGTAAAATAGGGAAATTAAGACAGAAAATGAAAATAAGAGAGAGATAGTCTCTTTCATAGAAGGTGATCATTGTAGAATAAAATTTACATAGCATAAGTTTTAGGGTTTCCATAATGTTATCCTTAGGAATAAATTAAACTTATAAGACTAATGTAATTTTGGGAAAAATTATTTTCATTCAATTTAAATTTTCTAAAACAATCTTTTATTTGGGTTATATGATTTTAAACTCCTATTTTAATATTTCTGGTAAAATTACTTTTAGTAATGGAATATAATTTTATGGTTTGAAAATCCCTTTTTGTAAGGGAAATTTTCTTTCTATTAAACTTATATTTTAATGTTTTCAAAAATCCTTATTTTTAAGGGGATAATTTTATAAAATATTTTCTTCAATGTTTTCTTGGTAGTTTCTTATTTTTTAAAGAAAAATTTATTTTGATTTGAGAATGTTTCACTCATAAAAGAGTTTTAATTATTAGAAATTCTATTCCATAATGGTAAGAGAAATTTAATTTCAATTAAATTGAATTTTATGGTTTTCGAAATCCTTTTATAAGATAATTATGTATTGAATGTTTATTTTGATGAATATTAAAATTATCCTTTCATGTGTAAAAGTTCTCTTTTTAATTATGTGGTTTTCTTTCATGATTACCTATATTGTTTTTTCATGTACTACATTTAAAATTTATATTTCATATATGTTAATAAAATAATTTTTTTAAAATTCAATTTCCATGAATTAATAAGATTTCCCGTGAATTTTTAGATTATTTTTAATCTTTATTAATGTAAAGATTCTCCTTTAATGAATTTTTTGCAATGTTTAATAGATATGAAATTATTTTAATCTTTAAATATAAATTACATAGATATGAATTTTTTGAATGGTTATTTTAATGGATTTATATTGATAAAGACAAGTTTTAAAAATGTTTTATTTAAATTTTATGTATTGGGTATTAGTTAGGATGATGAATAATGTGGAGTGGACCCATAATATCATTGGGAAAGTTTCCTAAAATTAATTTTTATACTTTCAATATTCCTAGTGGCCATAAGTTTTTATTAATGTTTTCTATGTATAATTATATTACATAAATAGATATATATTTTTCAAAAGTAATTTTTTGAAAAATTAAAGGATAAATATATATTTTGAAAACCCTAAATTATTGTTTAGGTAAAATTATGTGTTTTATAAAAATTTTTATTTTAAAAAAAAATATTTTATATAAAAGGATGGTTTTTGAAACAATTTTTGTATCATTTTAAAGAGAAAGGAATTCACATATTGTTTTAAAACACCTTAGTATTCAATTTTTTTTCTCACCCAACATTTTAAAGTGATTTTCACTCATATAGTGATGAGTAGAAGACCAGTGGTGAATAGACTCATGTATGTGTCTCTATTGAATGATGTCAAATAATAATTTCTAGAATGGTTTATAAACTCTGTTATGTATTAAGGTTTCCTAATCCTCCAAAGATCTATACCAAAAATATCATCAGACAATATATTTTTCAAGTGATTTTTATTACATTATATTCTTTAAAATAAATAAAGTGTTTATGGAAAATGATCCATATGTGTAGGTTTGGGCTGTCACACTATTACCCAAAAAGTGCATAAAAAAATTGGGCTCCTATCCAAAAGTTTCAAGATTTTATTGCTAGAAAAAATTCACCTTAAGTGATAATAATAAGAGTTTTTGGGATGTTTTGGTGTTTCTAGTGGTTTGAACATAATATTACTATTTTTTGGTGTAATATATAAATTTTTTAGTTTCATGGTGGAATAAAAATAGGGGAAACATAAATGTGAAAAGGGAAAAAACCTAAATGGAATAATATGACCACACAGAAGTGAAACAATCTATCGATAAATAACAAATTAGAAAGCTTAACTAATTTCAATTTGATAAAAAACATAGGTGGTCACAACTATGATTGATACTAGTACAACCCTTCAGGTTACCATAGATTTACTGATGTAAAAAGATAACTAACTCAAGCTCATATGTTGGTGATTAAAGTAAGTGAATCGGCCTTGGGAATAAAATATGTGAAGAGGAATGATGAATCAGCTACTCTCAAGAAGAAAGTGAATAAAAAAAATAAAAGGTGGCCAAACCAACATCAAAATGTGGTTATACTATAAAAAGAGTGGACACATTGTAGACTGATATAAGATAGACATGAATTTAAAAGAATTTTAGAGTAAGCTAAAGGTCAAAAAAGAACCCCTCAAAGAGAGAGATTATTGGATTGGATTAGTTTTTGACACTACATTTGAATAAGAAAAGAGGGTACCCATGAAGGGAGAATTCAAAGTTAATATAGATGTGTGTTGATGATGCAAATAGGTAGGATTGTTTTCATATTTATTATTGTTCTATATAAAAAAATGAAAAATAATGAGAGAGAACTAGTAGCTTCAAGTTTTAAAATAGAATCAAAGGATCCCAAACCCTTGAAAAAGGTGAAGAATCTACTTATCAAAGGTGAACTGGCCAATAAATATATATATATATATATATATATGAAAGTATGAAGATGTTTTTAGCTAAATTTCATTAGTTGGGAAACCTAAGTCAACCCTCCTTCAGATGATGGGGAGCTAGTTGAAGATCCAGTTTATTCACTAATCAATATTATGGTGCTTGAATATTTATAAATTTAAGGTGAGTATTCAAAGGAAGCATCCCATGAGGTGGAGCTATGAAAAATAAAACTTTCTAGAGATATTTGAATTTATGATAAATCCATAATTCTGGATATATTTGAATAAAATATAATGTTGATGTATCATTTTCACTCACCAAACATTTTTCTCAATTATATTGTGTTTTTATCAAATGGGAGTGATTATCTAACCAATTGAGGATGAAATAAATCCTGAAATCTTTTGGTATATTTTTTATGTGAGAATAGGTTTTTGAAAATTCATGAAAATCTTTATGTTCTTCCCCCAATGTGAGAAACAAAAAACTAATATCACATGTGATCATATAGAAGGTACTGTTTTCTAAACATTCCACTGTTTTTTTCTATAATTGTTTAACCCATGTAGGATTGGAGTTTATTTTTTGATGACACGTTTCTATATGAAATTTGATACCAATTCAAGTTTAGATGATTATTTTCTATTCTTAATTTCCTATAATTAGTTGAAACTATAAAGAATTAATTCTTTTAGAAATACTTCATTCATATGGGATTTGATTAAATATTCTAATGGGTGGTAAAAACATATGGAGAGGAGATATTTTGGTGAAATAACGTTAGATAGAAAACAAAAAGGGAGATGAATTTTAAGAAAATACTACCTATTTATTTAAATATGTATTAGTTGACATCTCAAATTGTATTTCAGGTTGTATCATTGGTCAATTGACATCATATCTCTAGTGTTATCAAACATTTTTTGGGGAGAATAAGTTTAAAGATGAGTAAGTCCTCTTTAATACCCTCCTTTTCAATTATGAAGAGTGGAATGTGACCCTTATATTTTGGGGGAGAATAATTTCCTCCAGCTTTCATTTATTTTCGATTAGGGGGACAAAAATTACACTAACCGTTGAAGTTTATTTTGAATTGATAAAAAAACACAAAGGGGTAGATTAAAGATCCCATATGTGTTTGGATTTATTTGTTGTCAACTAGGGCTGTTAATGTAATAAATGAAGATATTACATCGGTGATGGATTATAATATGTATCCATTAATAAATAAGTGCAGATTATGATGATTTTGGGTGAATGTTTTCTAGACTACCTTCTTGGAATACCTTGCTAGATAGATTCCAAAAATCGTTTGAATTAGAATATTGATGAGATGATCTTAATTTATAAGATTAACAATAAATCTATTTGGGTGCTCTATAAATCAGTAAAGGAAGTGAAAAAAATAATAGATAGTTTTTAGTTTCACCTATACTGGATAGCTTAGAAAACTACGAATAATGAGTGTAAATTAGGATAAATTTTTAGGGACAAATATAGCTTGTAGTTTGATAAACCATCTATGTGTACCTATACATGAAGGATATTGAATACCATTATGAAACACACTTAGATGAAGATTGAATTAAAGAAGAAATTATAATTGGAAGGATTGATATCGAAGAAATCAAATTGGAGAGTATTTAGTATTTTAGAGTTCTTAGGATTCATGTTAAAGTTCTTGAGAATGTTTTATAAAATAAAAATTGTATTTTTAAATATTTATGAATGGTTGATAATAGTTGTACAAAAACTAGAGGACCCTTTTTTTGAAGAAAATCATAAAATTTTTACCTAAGTCGAGGTACAACATATGTGAATGTCCACATATGTAAACAAAATAAAATAAAAATTCTAGAAACCCAGGTGAATTCACAAAGATTAATTCCCTATGTATGGGAATTATTTGATAAATATGATAGTATAGATCAATGACATCGTTGAATGACCCACATAAAAAATAAAATAGACAAATTAAAGTTGAATGTGGCATGATTTATCTTAATGCATTCAATCACTATGTGACCAGCTGAAATATAAATATTTTAGAAAGTCCTCCAAGCCTTGCTTTGATGCTCACTTGAGCTCGGGTTACTCCTGTTGAGCCCTAATAAAGGTCAAAAATTATCTCATTGGGATGTTCACACACTCAAATTAAATATATGAATCCCAATTTAAAAAATGAGAATTACTATGGGACCCAAAATTCATATTTCCTAAAATATAATGATCCATAAAATGTGCCAATCATTATAAACTACCTACCATAATCTTTCTCTTCCTTTATATTCTGTAGTATTTATCATAAATTTGATCTAGATCTACCCCAGTTATCTACTCACTATGAAATTACCATTTTCTATCCCCAAAGGACGAACACCCTTTCATTATAAAACTCACAACACTAGAAACAAAATTCACCAAAAGCTAAACCACTCACTCACTACCAACACCAACATTGAGATAGTTCTCATCACACCCATCAATCTCAAGAAACCAATATATATTCAATTAATTCATCCTAAGTCTTGTAGTTCCCCCCACTATAAGACTCTTATAAAAAATGTTGAATCTGAGCTATGGTTCTCCCCAACATTGAATATCCCGCCAGAAAATCACTTTTAGTGATCGATTGACATGATCTATGTGGTTTCCTCATCACTAAAACAAATTCCAGGTATAAACACTAGTGGGTATTCCCCTTGTATAACCTCAAATGAAAAACCTCAACCTCAACCACTGACTCTTGACCATACTACCTCACTCTATCATGATGATTTAACTACTGATGGAATTCTAAGACCATCCAACCCCCGTATTAATTTATTCACCTCAAACTAAGTGTAATTAGTCTATTGGATAACCAACCATCCAAAATATATGTTACACTTTATTCATGTGAATCACCGAACGCCCGATCTAACCCCCTCTTGGATCACACCATCTCTATCCAAAGCCTGATTCCAATTCACAGAATCCACCTAGAATTGCCCCCAAATATTGAATCTATTGTATTCTAATTAAGAAAATCACATCAGATCTTCATGCACTCCAACATCATGATGACACCATGATCATCAACCAATCAGTATTACCCCATCCATGAACCTACCACTAGAAGGTCTATAAATCTATATCTAATACAATGCCTCCCAATACCAGATTATCCTGATCCCTTACCCCATAAACCAAAATATTGATCTATATGGCCCATGCTCTATGTACTACCAAATAAATTATCTTGACATGATCGTTTTACTCTCACCTGAGTGCCTACATTGAACACCCATTACTTCCCATTCCCAAGTCACCAAGAACACCATACTTAACATCCACCAAAATTGACGTTAAATGGGGGTAATAACCTATAATAGCCATCTATGTGATCCCCACCTTATAGTTTCATTTTAATTGTTCCCCAAAAAATGACCGAAATGGGTCCCAACATTAATTTATTTAAATTTTTCTTGAGCTACATTCACCATTCTATGACCACATTATTAATGGACCAAAAATCTAATCATCCATGCCTTTGTGATTCTCACCACATCCATTATTCATCAGTCCATGAACAATCTCTCACTAACACATATCCAAACAACACCCTGCATAAAAAGTACATATATGACCACATGAACAAATAATTATTCTATAAAAGTATTTCCAAAACCCAATTTACTTAACTAGGGAAGAGTGAACCTCTAAATAACCATCTCAAAGGTTATTAACTATAATCCCACATGAGCTCAACTAAACCTAATTAACTCACACTCCTATGAAACTAAATTAAACAACCTAAATCACTCTCCCAAGGGTGAGTCCCATTTAATGGTCAGGCACTAGTTGGGTTCCATTCCAAGACCACAATAGTCTACCCAAATTCCCATTGTGTGAGAAAAAGAACATACAAAATGAACATGAGTAGGAATCTTAACGATCCTTCCCTCACAACTAATCTTGACACCTGAAACACTGCAAGTTCCTTACATCCCAATAAAAATTCAATCACCTACCTTTCCTCAACCCTCTAAGGGGTATCAAAATTTTCCGAGAAACTCCTAAGTATAAAATTCCTGTATATAGCCATTAAGGGTACTTATACATACATTACATGAATGAAAGGTATAACCATAATCTAAGAAATTATTACTCTAGGATCCATATGAGATATCATTAGAGAAAATATTATGGTTTAGATGAATAATATTCTAACAACTAGTTGTAAGGGAAAACACTATATAATTTATTATTGAAACTTTAAACAACTAAACCCCTATCTTCAGGGAAATCAATCACACATAAACAAACATTTTTCACGTGGATACTTTTTTATGAATATGATTTAAATTTATTGTACTCTTTCCAAAGTTCCCAGAGAAAAAACAAAAATAAAATCCTTCATGAACCACATCATATTTAATGAACATCTCAATCATAATAATGAAATACAAGAAATAAAATCCCAAAATCCTGGTAATGAGGACTTCCAATTAGAAATGAAATCTAGAATCACCAGTTAGAGGTAAGACATAATATATGAAACATTGAAATACTAACTTTATATTATATCCTAAAATAATAAGACAAATAAAATACATTAATAATACTTCGTAACTCCTCAGTCTGGTGTCAACTCGATTGTGCTTGGGCCAAAGTGTCACATAGCCTCAGGGGTACCTCCCCATATGCTAGAGGCTTCCAACATGAATCAAGGGAATTATATATACTATAAGGATACTATTACCCTAAATCATAGTGTAATAAACAGTGAAAAAATTAATTTTTAATAAACATTGATTATATCTGAGTTGACTAGCCAAGAGCTCTCCCTAGGAGATCTAGATCAGACTCCCTTGACCTGAGCATAGATCTTATACACTCACAAGATTCATCAATAACTCATCATATTGGATTATAATGGCCTGGATAACATCTTCATCCACACCTTCATTAAATGAACATAGAGGTTTCAAAATTTCATCTAACTATAAATCCTTAGAAGTGGTGTTCTAAGTCACCTGGATATTCTCTGGCCACATATCCAACATTTTAGATCACCGTGATCGGATCCTAGGTAAATATAGTTGTATATTTTTATTCATCATGTCATTTGGATCAAATCGAATATTATTTATATTGTCTAGTTAATTGACTGTGGTTCATGGACTGTAATGTTTTCATCAACAACATTGGATGGAAGAGGTGACATTAGGTCACATGTGATCCTTAGAAGTGGAAATCCCGATCGCAAGGTTTTTTCTCAATTGTGATTGTTCGCTAGGATTATATCCTAGATATATATGGGTGTATCTATATCTTTCACATCTTCCATCCTATATCCAATATTATTTTGGTCTCAGGTGTGTTGGTTGTGGCTTGTGGGTTATAACGGTGTCCCTGATAGCAATGGAAGAAGGTGTTGTCGATGCTCATGATGGAATTATATTGGATAGTGGAATGACATGGAGTTTTTTCCATTGGATTTCATTATGTTTTTGGGATTTTAAGACATGATATTTGTATTCAATTCATAATACCTTGGGTTCATCATTTCTAGATAACATTTAAAATATCAGGATCTAGGTGAGCGTACTGGAAAATTTGGAAGGTAGTGTAGTGACACAGTAGGGTGTGAAGACTTGTTTTGAGGGATGGGAATGATGAAACATAACATCCAGCCTTTGGTACCCTTATTATGCAATGGATGGGTTCCCTACCATTTATTATCTTCACTTGGAACTGGTTTGAAGTTGTAGTGCATTATTTAGTTGTTGAATGTGATGGTCACACATGAATTTATCGATGGGTGGTTTGAAAGAGTGATGAATATAATGGAACCTATCATTCTTACCTCCATCACACTATGGTCATAGGGATCCCCTTCCTTGATTCATTATTCTGGTATGATTAATAATTTAATATAAGGGGGTGGGATAGTGTATTTTTTTGACTAGGCTCACACTGTAATGTCTTGTACCCGGGGGTGTGACTTTTTACTAGTGACATGAAATGATGCTAACATCTCATTATATTCCTTAGGTCTATGTTTTAGCCTTTGGTCCACTGGTCCATTGGGCCATGTTGTATTGTGACTTGGGCCTCTGAGACATGTAAGGGTTACTTCTCATCACTGTTTAAAATAGAACTTTCTTTTTTCTATTTAATAAAATGGGACAGAAACATAAAATATTTTAAAAAATGGAAGTAAACAAACACCTACAACACATAATAAGGGTAAACATAAATCAATTACCATAATTATATTAAAAAATTACCATACTGAAAAATATACTCATAATTAAATGGACTTTCATTCGAACAATAAAATCATAGAAATAAAAGAAATAACAAGGGACTAGATTAACCTAACCATAATAAATTTACTACAAAAAATAAGAAAAAGTCATTAAAAAATAAATTTAAAAATTCATGTATAATAATCACCACTTCTATTATACTACACAAGTTTTTTATAAGAATAATGAATGAAAAAAGACCACTCAGATAGAATCTTCAAGATAAATTTGTTTGATAACACATCATTTACCTGGTTGGAATCCCTGTATAAGTGAGATAAATGATGTTAGAAAAATCAAGAGTCTTAAAAAAATAAAATATCAAGGAAGTCTCTAAGTGACATATCTTGTTAAGTAATTCAATACTTCCATAGGAAGAATTGAGTCTGATTCAATCCATAAGTATTTCCATAAAAAATGTAAATAAAATTTAATATCAAAAAATAAAAAAGGGATTTATGCAATTATTAATCCTAAAAAATGTATCTATAATAAAGTTTGAGTTTCCCAATACTGATAAACTACTAATCATGTTTGATTAGTTGAAATTAGACAAATGGTAGACACACATACACACACACACACACACACACACACACACACACACCTAAGTGCCCATACTGTGTGTCAAAAATACATCTTTATAGGATCTCACCAAATTATCATAGTGTTCTCCATCATATGCGTGAATGTATAAGGATATAAACATTTCAAACAAGTAAAATTGATGTCATTTTCTTGTCAATTAAATATTACTCCAAGTGTTTCAAGTCACTGTATACTCACAAGGCCACTACAACACCCATCACACTTTCTTCAAAACCATTCCAAAATAAAATCATTTACTAATGATTTTATTCTTGTATACTATCACAGACCTGATGTTTTAGGTTTTGGTATCATGTTGATCCTCAACCAATACCCAAGATGTAAATTAGGGTTACAAAAACACCGACCACTACCAAAATAAACATGATAGACCCCATCATATATGTCCTAGACTCAAGGTAGTTTTATAAATACCTTCACATTCAAGGAGAGTTCATCAATATCCTAACCAATACCTTATATTTTATGGTATGTTCTACCATCCATGTCTCAAAATACATCACACCTTGATAGGGCCCTCTCACTCTAAGAGGCCAACGTCCCATCCACTACCCTCTCACTCAAGATTGGGTACCAACATGACCACTACACTCTCCCAAAGTGTGTCTCAAAATAATAGATATACCAATACCCTCTCACTTTTTGGGGTACCAAAACACACCCTCTCACATAGGGAATGGAGAAACCTATCTCAGACCAAACTTTCTTACTCAAAATATTTGTATAATTCACACACAACATGGATCCCAACCTACTCATAGTGGGATAGTGAGATACATATTACTCATGGTGGGGCTAGGTCTCAATACACATTATCACTATATTTTCATCTTTATCCTATTAAAACTCACGAACAAAGAGCACACAACCCATCCCAAGAATCACTGGATCAGCATAGGGTGCTAGTCACTCAAGACCTAAAACCTATCTCTGAACACTTATAATTGTTCATCAAGAACCTCATGATAAATCCTTTCATTTCTAGGGACTATAATTGTTAATACCAATATATATCAAACAAACCATAATGTTTCATCATCCCATATTATTTTCTAACCCTAAAACTATTGGAAGGTCCAAACCTCACAAAAAAAACCACTTATGACATTTTACAACCAACCAACGACAATGATAAGATGAATAACTCTAATACCCTTAGAAACATAATTCCATGGATTAAAAAAATTCATATAAAACACACATAGGTACCATATCCCATCTACAATAAGATATCTCTCAATCTTACACTCAATCTAAAACTCTCTCTATCACACCTCATCCAGTCCCGAAGGACTCCCCTAACTCATAGTGAATTATATGTATTAATTCAACCTTAGGGGTGTTCTAATCACTCGATACGAGCCTTATGATCATATAAACACTCTTCATTCATATTAATACATCTCAATACTACCGATATAGCCCTAGACAAGTAACCTTGGATACCCAAAAGTCGTATTGTATTTGAGACCACCTGAGGTTTATTGGGAACTAAAATAAAACCTATTCCCCTTGGGTACATTGTCATTGAGAAATAATAAATTTACCCAAGTTATAAAGATAAATTATTATGAGCATATGAGGCTCAAAACCATCCTATCTCTTTCTCCATGGAACACTCAGTCCCTATTACCCTACTCGGTCCCATGAAACTTGCATGAATGAAAGTAATCATGCATAACAAGCATATAGATTTTCATCAAAGGGACCTCCTACCACAAAAATAGAGTTTCCATCCACATGATTTTTTCATAATGTCGAACAAGACCATCCTTACATTTTCCACTCTATTATTTCCACAAGAGATCATATTATTCTTCATGAGAGTCGAATAATTAATTATAAATATATATAATTTATTATTGAAATTATTACAATGACATATAACCACTAAAAAAATCACCAGGCATCACTGCATCATTGAAAAAACATGTAACCTTATGTATCCAACCCTAAAAGACCCCCCTTCCTAATAAAAATAAATCCTCATCACTACCACCTGATTTTAAAATTCTCTTGTGGAATATTCATCAAAATCCTAGTTGAAATCACCCAAAAATAGTTCATAGAGAATGAAAAAATGGAATATAAAAAAGGGGGAGAAATATATAGAATATCTGTAAAATTACTCTTCTAAATACCCCACACAAAGGGGGGGAAAGTAAGGAAGATATAGGGGGTAGTTTAAAAATATTTCCCTCCCCAAGTGCTACTCCTGAATTAAATTGTGAAGCAGATGAACAATAAATTACCAGTCTACCCTGCTAAAAAATACCGCAGGGGCTAGTTGATATATTACCCAGAGGGATATGGAATGATTAATTCTCATCAAGGAACTATTGTGAGTCTTCCCTTATAGATAATTATGGGACCCCCATGCAAAGGACATGGTCCCCAAGATATAATTTTCCCGGTGAGACCTATGGGTCACAACATGACATACTGTTTTTCTATGAAGAGAAAATATAAAATCCTAAGAGTTATCAAACCCATTAGTAATAATCATCTTCACCATATGGAACCCCCACAAAAATTTGAAAAATTAGAATGAGTATTTCCTTTATCCAAAAAATATGAAATTTTACATTCCAGAAGCCCTAATCCATGACATGAACTACATTAGTAACAATATTTTATCAAGTCTTCCAGACCTTCCATTGACACCCACCTAAGTTCATATTACACCTCTCAGACCTTGATATACTTAAAACAAAATCTACATGAGATTTTACCATGATATAATTCTTGATATGAATCCCAATTCATGGAAAAAAACTTGATCTCATGTCAAAAATTAAAATTCCCTCAGAAATAATGACCTGTAATGTAACGAACCAAAATTTCACCAATGTAATTTCCCATTTTATTATATAAATATGTCATACATAGTAATGTAGTATTGAATAAATCAGACAAACATCATGATAGATCCAAAAATAATTAACATAATAATTTTATTATCACATTTTTACAATAAACATGACTATAATAATTGAAAATATGATATATTTATATCCTAATACTAGAAAATAAATGTTTTAAAATTTATAAAATAATTGTTTGTATTTATAAATACCATATATTATTTATTTTTAGTTTTATAATAAATATAATAATATACATAAAATATCATTTTTATTAAATTGTTTAATAAATTAATACTAATATATATTATAATGATTACATAATTTTATGATACCATAAGTAATTTTTCAAAGGGTCCCATAATTTACCATAATATTGACATTAGATTTTAAATATGAATGATAAATTAATATAAAGACTAAATTACCCATATCTATAATATTATTTTAATATAATGGATTTCATTTTTTTAATATATACATAAAAAAATGGCTATGGTTAACTTTTGGTATTTTTCTAAAAGAGTTAATCTCTTGTTAGTAGTAATATAATGTCAAATACAATATTTAACAATATAAGTTAAAAACATGATTAATTACAAATGTAATGATGTAATAAGACATTCATTAAAACTATTATACACCATTTAATTTATATATTCATACTAATCAACACTATTGGTAGTCTTGAGCCAAAATAATAAACTAATGAAAATAATTTTCAAAAAATACCCCTTTCGTCCCTTATAAATACCACCCATCACCTCCCCTTATCCATTAATAATATAAAACTTTTATATTGGAAAATTTATACCTAGTTATATTACCAATACTGTACCTTATGTCATAGTTATTTTGGTATCACCAAAAGATCAATTCAAAGTGCCTTCTGACGTTTTTCAAGGAGACAACATTCAAGAGGTAAAATCCCCCAAAAAACCTTGCTTAATTTCATTTATTATTCTATCTTATCCTAACCTCAACCCTATAAAATTTCATAATAAATATGGTAACATATATATACTATAAGTTTATATTGATAATGGAATATATACCATGTATCCTCTTCTCTTATCCTCTTATTTCAAAATTGAAACTGTTATCTGTATTACGTCGGTTCACTACCTCCATAAATGATGAGTTTTAATTTCACATTTCCACCTTTATGTAATGTTAGAAATATCTTATATAGGTTATAAATGACATAAATATTTATATCATATATTTTTCATATTTTTAAATGAATTTATATCCATAATATTTATCAAAATAAAACTAGTTTTTTTATAGTTGGTAAAATATCCTAAATAAACTAAAAGTATAACTTTAAATTTTTTTTACTAATTGATTCATACTTATGTCAAAACACATATGGATATTTGGGACCCTTTTATTTTTTTAAGGACATGAATTCCTTTTTATTTTCTTTTTGCGTTGTTTTCCCATTTTATGTGACTATCAATAATTAACCTCATGTTATCCAACCCTTGAACCTTAAATTGAACTCCCTATAAATAGTGAAATTAAACATTATATCTCATGGAAATGGTTGTAAATGAATAGTATAAAATTATAGTAAATAAAATATATATGGTAAAATATATATTTTAATTAATTAATGAATCCAATGTTAACATTCTAGACATTAAGAGGTAGTATAGAATGATTCTGGACATAGGGTAAGTGATATCTCTAAACCAACCTATTTTCTTTTGGTTACACTTTATCTCTCCTTAAAACATTTTATATATATAATTTTCATATTTTATTTTTATATATCTTATATATATAAATTAAAAACATTTAAATATATATTAATTCACCTTTCTTTGATGGGGATATACATGTTTTAAAGGTTACCTTCTAAATTCCCTTCATTATGAAAACCCGATTAAAGGGAACTTATCTATCTCTTAAACCATTTCAAATACAAATCCATAATTATTTTTAAAACATACTTGGTTTATAAAATTTATAATTCTATTATATAAAACCCCTTATTATTCACTTCATGATTTAAGTAAATTAATATTGTCTTTATATTATTAAAGGATCTTTACCCTTTTTCCTAAAACCCCTCTTAAGAGGTAAATTTTCAATGTTTCCTTTAGACTCTTATAAAATATTCACTTCACTTGGACATCATTTTTATTAGAATATACTTATTTTTCATCCATGAAATACCAATATTGTTTTAACCCCTAAATTAATGGAAACAATTATGATATTCTATCTAGTTATGATATAAGATATGAGTATGAAACCCATTTCTTTATATGTGTAATATTTATGTTTATTTCTTATGTTTGATTTCTTCTGGGGAACACACATGAATGACCATGTAATGGTAGTTTCACCCAGATAGTTCTCTAATGAATTCAGTAACATTTATTTCTCATGATATGATATGTGTGAGATTATGTATTAAACCTAATACACGATGGGACTCTGTCCACCATGTGATGTTGTCTTGGTAGTTAGACTTGACGTATGATTATGTAATTTTATATGTTGTTGACACATTATTATGTTTATAGGATATTTTGATTTCAAATTAATTATGTTATACCCCATATGATTATTCTCAATCCTTTACCTTTTTTCTATCATATTATACATTATCACTCATATGTTATGAATTGTTGTCATGGTTATTCCCATACTGGGCTTTGTAGATCACCAAATTTGGTTATTTATACCTTAGGTTATCATTTTTAGTTTTATGAGATCAAAGGTATTTAGAATATAATTATGGAGATTAAAATAAAGAATTTAATTTTAGTTTCATGCTATTGTTTTATGTACCTAGTCTCCCAAAGATTATACACCTCTCAATAGTTGGTTGGTATTTTTTAATATTTATGTTAACAATCATGTAATAATTTATTTAAAAGGATGTGGTAACAATAGTTGATATTAAAGAAAAGGGTTATTTTTTTATTGGGAATTAGGAATTGAATATTTTAGTGATAACCCTCAGGATAATTCTATGTATTGAAGATTATCATGAAATTTTGGTGATTTATATAGTGAGTCGATTCTATAAAATTTAACCCCAATCTAGATACTACAAGTGGATTTGGATATGGAACAATTTTACCTAGGGGAAATAACAATAAAAAAAGGTGAGGATTGGTTATTAACTCAATTTTTAGTTGGTGCATGATAATGAGTTCATGATGCACACCTGATTTTATACTCATGGTGGATATCCTTTTTTCAAATTCACAAAACCTATACAAACCATTATGATGTACATGAATAGTTTGTTAGGTCATAAATCATAGTATTAAAATTACTAGATATAACCTAAATTGAAACCCAGAGACTCAAATTTTTTTGGATTTATACTTCATTAGTATGTAATTTATTCTATGTTCATAGTTTCTCTTTTTATAATAGTTTTAGACTGAGTATTCTCATCTTTAATTTTATGTC
Source organism: Viscum album (assembly GCA_963277665.1). NCBI lineage: Eukaryota > Viridiplantae > Streptophyta > Magnoliopsida > Santalales > Viscaceae > Viscum > Viscum album. The sequence continues at coordinate 1,795,667,531 of OY728137.1, forward strand.
CTTTATTTTTGTTAATGGTGTGAAGTATGAGGAACCATTCAAAAAAACAATGTTATTATTTCACTAGTAAGATTAGTAACATGATGGGATTGGGGGATAAGAATAGTGTGGAAGAACTATCTAAACCTACCCATGTTATGAATAATAACATGAATTGAGTGGAAAACCCTATATCTCTTATGAAAGATAAAGTTACAGCCAACTCATTTATGTAAAAATGGACTTCTACCTTCAGTAAATATTCTAATACCACAATCAATAAATAATGAATTAACTTTATTGAGATGATATTCTCTATCATCTAATTCTCATAATAAGATAAATTCTTACTAACATTTTGTCGCATGGAGGGGGAAACAATTCAGTCATGGACACTGATCAAGAACAAGAAGTCTAAAGAGGAAATTAATACCATGTAATGGGAATGGTTATGTAAATTATTTTTCCATAAATATTTTATATGAACTCTCTATATTAAAATAAAGTTTAAATTCCTCATACTAAAGAAAAATTATGATGAATCTATTGGGGAGTTTAAGGAAAACATTACAAGCCTTTCATGGTATGCCTCTGGCCTTTTCATCAACACCAAATGTATGGTGGAATACATATTTAGCGGACTAAATATAATAATTTTTTTTAATTAAAGACTTTTATAGGTATGAATATATTTTCTATTTAGACCTTAATGTTGATATAGATGATAGAAAATTTTAGTGCTCTCATTGGGATGGATATTAAAAGAGTAAAGTATAGTTTAATTCTAGAGGATCAATGGGTAAATCACATTGAGGAAAGAAAACCAAAATATCCACACATAAAAAATGTGGGAATAAGTATCCCAAAAACTATCACAGTGGAACCACAATAAGTTTCAAATATTTAAAAGATTTGAATCAGGCTAATTAATATTGAAGATATATTAATAAACCCACTAATGTGACTAAAGAAATAAAGGTTTAAATCAACACTCAAACTGCGTTACAATATTTCAACAGAAAATAACATGGTAATTATGAGAGGAAATGACCCATTATAAGGTTTTTTAGGGAAAATCAATGATAGTAACCTCCAAAATCTAGAGAGAAAGGAAGTTTATATGTTATCAATACTACTGAACTAGATCCTAAAAATTATATGGTGACATGTACTTTTCTTATTTATTCAATAATAGTGAATATAGATTTTGATTCTAGTACTACACATTATTTCATATCTTTCAAGTTTAGTTGAATTACCCAAACACCACTTAACAACTAGGGGGTTGATCAATATGTGAAAATAAAAAATGATGTACTTTTTCAACCAAATCATAAAAATCCTCCACAATCAATGTTTGTGGACTGGACCTCCCAAAAAATATTTTCATACTTACATTAGTGGAATTTCATGCTATGAAATTGGGAAAGGATTTACAATCCTTATAAAAATATAGCATTATGTTTCAGAAAGGGGATATCGCTCTTAAATTCCCAAGTCATCCTCTAGTTTTGTACAAGTATAAGAGGATGAAAAATTGCTTACAAAATAATCATATCAAGTTTATAATTATTTCATTAATAGAAATAATTTTTAGCTCAAATGATTATGGAAATAGAGGGAATCATGCTTGAATACACACCCATTGTGATGGACTATATTAATATATTCCCGGAATATTTTCTTGGTCTTCTTCATGACTAGTGGATTGTGTTCTTAAGTAAACTTATAAATGGATATATTTCCATATTAACGACTATTTGTTATTGAGTTTAAATAACTAAATAAGAAGTTATAAGATAATATGTAAAAAACATTTAAATATATAAGTGATTTACCACGAGGTACACTGGTCATATTATTCAAGAATAATGTTGTGTCAATGCACATCTACATTTATTATCCTGTACTCAAAAAAATCTTGATAATGTAAAATTACACCATACAATATATTGATGAATTGATTGATCACCTATTCAGGTCCCATTACTTCTCTACGATTGAACTTTAGTTTGGATATCACCGATTAATGGTAAACAATTACGATATTCCCACAAGTACCTTTTTAATGAGGCGTGGACACTTTGAGTTCATAGTGATTCCCTTCATACTCTCTAATTATCTAGTAATATTCATTGAATTAATTAATAGTGTATTTAGATATTACCATACATTTTTATAGCATTTATTGATGATATTATGATATGAACTAAATCCAAGGAGGATCATTTTGAGCCTTTGAATATTGTTCTAAAGTCTATGAAAAAATAAGCTATATAAAAAGTATGTTAAATGTGATTTATGGATGATGTATCATTTTTGAGGCATGTTATCACCAGAAACAAGATATATGTGGACCCTTATAAGACAAATGAAATTGAGGAGTGGCCAAACCCATCATCTTTAAAAGAGATCCATAGTTTCCATAGATAGCATGGGTATTGACAATAATTTTTGAGATAATTATCATGATTGTAAAACTAGATAAAAAAGATGGCCTGAAAGAGGGTAATTTATTTATAGAAAAATTTCTTCGAAGATAGGTTCATAGAATTTAGAATTAGGATTATCACTACGCCAATAATTCACTATGAATAAGTTGGGAACTCATCATGGTATAAAATGATGTTTCAAAGTGGGGATTAGGTTGTGTACTGATGTATATTAGGTTGTGTACTGATGTATATTAGGTTGTGAACTCTTATCAATCATATTTAATTGAGATATGAGATTTAACTCTATGTTTTGGAAGAGATATCAACAATTAAAAACACAAATTTGAAATTCAATTTGACTTATCACCCCAAAAACTGTTGTAAAATCTGAGTAAACTATCTAGAAACTATAAGAAATGTTTAGAGCATGATGGATGCACTTGAAAGGAGGATGGGATTAATATCTTCCTCTTATTGAGTTCCTATAAAATAATATCTTTTAATAAATAATCCAAATACCTCCATATGAATATGTTTATAGGAAGAGAGGGTATACCCCTATATGCTACTATGAATTTGGAGAACCTAAGATAATAAGACCTTAAATGGTTGAGTAAATTATAGAAAAGGAAAAGAACATTCTATAGTACATCAGGGCTAGCTAGAGTCAATAGAATACTTACAATTCCATTTGTCGATGAGACTTAGAATTTGAGTTCAGAGGAAAATTATTCCACCAAATATCTATATGTATTAGTTTAAGATATTTGGGAATAAGGGAAAGCTATGTCCTTGGTAAATCATCCCCATTGAGATTCTTGATCACATTAAAGTCATGTCTTACCGATTAACACTCCAACCAAGTCTATCTCATGTACATGACATATTCAATGTAATCCCAATTATGAAAGTACATACTAGATTCATAAAATGTTCTTAATTCATAGGTTGTGTAGTTATAAAATGATTTCTTTTATGTGGATTAGTTAGTGAAGGTCTTAGAAAATGGAGATAAAGTTATATGCAACAGGAAATCTCACCCAGTCAAAGTACTATGGAAAAACCATAAGTACGAGGAGGCGATATGGGAACTGGAAGAATAATTGATATAGAAGTACCCTATCATATTTTCACCTTACTATATAAAGTGAGATATATTTGGTGAAATTTATTAAAGGGGAATAATTTAATGACTCATAATTTTTTTAAGGAAAATATCCCTCTAATTATAAAACCATGTCATACATAGTAAGTAGTATTTTATAAAGAACATGTACCACATGATAAAACCGACAAAATTTTATTATAGTAATTTGACATTACATTTAGAGAATAAATATGGTAGTAATTATTGAAAATATGACATATTTATATAATTATACAAGTAAATAAATGTTTTAAAATTGATAAAAAAATGTGTTTGTATTTTTGAAACCAGATATGATATATTTTTATTTTTCTAAAAAAATTTATAATTATAAAATAAGTTTTCTAATAAAATTAATTTATAAATTAATATTAAGACATATTATATGATAATATAATTTTAGCGACCATAAGTAATTTTTCAAAGGGTCTACAAACTGTTCATAATATTAAAATTAGTATTTTTTATAATAAATACAGATTTTATTTAGAAATTAAAAGTTTCCATTTTATAAAATTAATATCATTTATATAATCTAAATGTATAAAAATGGTTGGGATGAATTTTTTTTGTTTTTCTAAAATAACCAATTTTTTGGTGAATAGTGAAATTCCATAAAATACAGTATTTAATATTATTTGTTAAATACATGATTACTTATATAATTAATTATGTAATCATCAATTTGTTTCGAATAAAATAAACCATTTAATTTAAATTTTCATAATAATCAATGCAACCTGTAGTCTTCATCATAAATAATAAACTAATGAATATAATTTTCAAGAAGCACCCCTCTCCTCCCCTTAGAAATACAAACCTCACCTCTCCTCCCCACATATTCCAAGCCTAAGAGTTGAAATAATTTCTCCCCAATTCAATTATAAATACTCTCCCTCATGATTTATTTCTTATATCCTCACCAAAATAAAAATTCCGTGTTCCATAAGGAGTTTTTCAAGGAGACAAATTTCAAGAGGTAATATTCTCAAACTACCTCTTTTAAAATTATTTTATTCATCCCCATTCTCCTCACCTCCATTATATAACATGGAATGGTAACACTAGTATGATATATATATACATATGTATATATATATATATATATTTTATAATGTTATAATTCTAATTTAGTTTCTACCATCCATCCTATTCTCTTTTCCTCGTATTCTAAAAATGAAACCATTGTCCATATTATATTGTTTCACACCCTATATAGATGATGATCTCTCATTTTCCATTACCACATTCACGCAAATTTTAAATTAACTTATAATGGTTTAAAATGACATATGAAGGTATATTATATATTTTTTCACATTTTATAAGAAATATGTAGTCATAATATTAAATAAAATGAAATGAGTTATTGATGGTCGGTAAAACCACCTAAAGGAACTAACTGTATAACTTTAACATTTCTCCTAAATGATTAGTCCACAAATTGGAATAAATAAGGATATATGGTACCATTTAAATTTATGGTATGATATTAATATTATTTCATTTCTCTTCTATAGTTTTAGTCCCATTTGAAAAGAATCTCTATAATTATCCTCAAGGGATATGACCCTGTAACTATGAAATGAACACCCTCAAAACGATAACATTAAACCTTATATCTTATTGAAATGGTTATAAATTAACATAATAAAATTATATTAAATAAAATTTATATAGAAAAGGTTCTAAATTAAGTAAAACAATGAATATAATTTGATTAGTCATTTTTTTAAGAACAAGGGAAGACTGATTTTGGACCTAAGATAAGAGATCTCTCTGAACCACCCTAATTTATTGGGGTTACACTTTATCTCTATATAAATAAATTTATATCTCTATTATTAGTATTTACTTATTATAAATTTTGAATATATTACACTAGGACATATACCAAGTTTAATTAACCTTTCAATGATAGGGTGTTACATGTTTAATTTAGTGGTTCTTAAAATGGGGTAAGAGACAGAGAAGTTTCCTTTAAAGGTTTAAGAGTAATTAAAATGGGAAATAACATATTAAATTATATGGGTACATATCACCTTTTTTCACATTTTCACTTCACTTGTACAACCTTCTTGATTAACCGTTCCTTTTTTTCATCTATGAACTTCAAAGAATGTTTTAATCCTTAATTTCATGGAAACTATTATGATATACCATGTGTTTATGCTAACATATATGACTATGAAACAAATTCATTTACATGGTTAATATTTATGTTATTGACTAATTTCTAACTCCTTATGTGCCACACATATACATGTACATGTCATGATGGGTGTGAATAGATAGATCTCCAATGAATTTTTTAATGGTTATGTCTCATGAGATCATATGTATGGGATTAAGAAGTAAAACATATCCATGATGATACTTTTTACACTGTGTGATGTTATATTGATTATTGTCCAAGATTTATGGATATTCCATGTATTGTATTTTTCCACATTTTTATATATATAGGATCTTACAATTCAATGTTATTTATGTTATTCTCCCATATGATATTTTGATTAACATGTCTATTATGATATCATTTTATGCATTTTGACTCATATGATATTCTTTGTTATTGTGTTTATTATATTACTGGGATTTGTAGCTCACCTTTTTTTATGTATTCCTATGTTATCCTATACAGTTTTTGAAACTCATTATAGAGATTAAAATAAAGAAGATTTATTGTAGTTTCATGTTTTTGTTTTATGTACCTAGTTTCCCAATGATTCAAGACCTCTAAATCCTATTTTATTATTTATTGGATAATTTAGTTAAATATTATTTAATAATATATTTAAAATTCTTGGATTTCTATATGTAAAATTTACAGGTCATTACAAGAATCGTGTCATGACCATTTTGGTATGTTCCATAATGGTGGCTGGATGGATGTCACCCACAATACATAAAAAAAAGTATTTTGGGGGTTTGACCCTTTTTATGAGGAAATTATGATATGACATTGAAGAGATATTCCATGATAGGGCTGGACATAGAGGTGTCACATTACAACACTCATGGTCATGCTAGGAAAAGGCATCTAGATATTTTTATAATATGGAAGGACCCTTTATTTCGAGGATGGAACCATTATTGATTTTTGTATAGAGAATCATCGGGAGAGGATGATTTGACATAATCTCCACCTCTATTAATTTTGTTTATCCACCATTGGATTGGGGATATTTTTTATGGTTTTGTGAAAGGTTTAAGGTGAGTCTGTCACTTCAATTTCCTTATTTTTTTCAATTTATTAGTAATTTATTTTTATATTTTTTGCTAAGGTAGGTTTTTCTATCACACCAAAGTAAGGTGAAGTCTCGTTTTAATGATGGGGACATAACTTGCATTGGACAGATTAGGTCTCGTGACATGATCTCGATGATGAAAAGATGCCCTATGAGTTTTTTTGACTATTATAGCTCTTTTTTAGGTTAAATAATTAATTATGATATTTTTAAATTTAATTATTTAGATGTTGTTTCTTGATATTGGTGATTGGTATAAGGGTATGATATTTGATGATTCATGGTGGTCTTGGATGAGGATGATCATAGAATCAAAGGGATTGTAACTCCTTGTTTGAGATAGGTGGTCCCTTATAAATCCATATGAATATTATTCATGACCTTGTATTAATTATTGTTTTTTTTATTTCAGTAAGAAGGTATAGGGACCAATATTGACATCTATAAATAGCTAGGATGGAATTTATCATCCTCGATCTAGATAAAGTGCTCCATATAACATTCCTTATAATGAGATCGCCTGATTACTATATAACCATTGATAAAAGGTGTGGGTTGAGTTGGGGAGAGACTTAAGGTTTGTATTGCGATGAAATATGTGACTAGGGTAGCTTAGTATGGGCCTTATATGTCTAGTTAAAAATTTATGATAGGATTAGGCTATGAGTGGATAGGTGATATGGTCGTAAGTTTTAGATATGATCAGGAAAACTGTCTTGAGGGTGGAGTTGTGGCTTGTTATGCACCATGAGAGGGAAGAGTCCTTTTATGATAGAATAGTTGTATTAAGTGGCATTTCCTCTGGGTGATGGATGAAGTATCTCATATGATAGAATTGAGATGAGATCTAGGTGTGGGTTGTAAGAACTATTGATGACTTCATATTATGTTACTAATGGGGATTATAGAGAGAATCATGGGAAAATCCTTGGTTAGTGGTAATGGGATGAAGAAAATATTTTCAGGAGGTTTTGGAATAGACTTGTAAGTTTAGTTTTGAATAGAGACTATAGACTAAGGGAACATTATGTGATTTTTTCTATGAATTCGTGTTAGAGATCAAAGACTAAGATGGGTCTAAGGGCCTTAGTGGATTCCCTTGAGGGTGAAAGGAGAATACCATGAGGCTTGGTATGATGTGAGTTTTTGAACAATATAGTCTCCAGGAGACTAAAATGTGAAAAATATATGGATGGATATAAGTTCATCGAGTCATAGGGCTTGGTCATGAGTCCCTAGAAAATTGGGACTTAAAGGTGAGGTTGTGAGGTGTGCTACATGACTTACTTTTCACTGAATCTGTATGAAAAATTGTATGATTCTAGACATTGATGGAAGGATTCCCTAGTAGAATAGAGGATGTAATTATCCTTAAAATGCACCCTTTTCAAAGTGTGATTGGTTATATATCTATCAATGAATCCTTTCTCGAGTTGAATGGATTAAGAACTATTCAATTCTTATACTCTTATAAATGGAAGAGGGTTGGGATCTATTTAGTTCTCCAAATATAGTAAGTGGAGGGTTGGTATATATTCATTGTTCCCACTATTATATGTGGAGACGTTTTTAATCTATTTAGTGTTTTCACTCCAATAAGAGTACAAGGGTTGGGATCTATTCAATGTCCCCATATTCATAAAGGAATAGGTTGGAATCTATTCTGTGAACCCAATAATATAAGTGGGGAGATATTTGAGTACTTTTAGAGTTCCCTTTTGAATGAGGGAATGGTTTGGTATATATTCAGTGTGACCATCCTTGAGAGGAACTATATTGGGAACTATGATTTAATATTTACCCTGTGTTTTCAAGTACAAGTTGTTTCTTATGGAATAATTTGACTTGATTCTAGTATTAGACAAATAAGGTATGGTTGAGTGTCATGGCATCTTGGTTAGTATGTGATAAACTAATGTATGTTCTTGTGTTAATAGAACAAGGTGGATTTTCGACATATGTCGAATCAAGCATGGTCAAGTGTTTTAGAGACCCTATGAGCACTTGAGGACCCAACATGAATGTTTATTTATGTCATTTATTTTTTTAATGAACACATATGGATATGATAGTGTATATTAGGGTAACTTTTTAAGAAACTAAAAAGATATATTTCTCACTTTTTATATGGGAATGCTAGTATGTGGGTATACCTTATTCTTGATTCATATTTCTGAGAAAAGGCTATGTAGTGGATCAGGATGGAGCTTCTTAATAGGCATAGGGGTAATGAGATGAGGTGAGGCTCAAGGGGGTGGATGTAAAACTTTTTTTGTATTTTGTTTCTTTTTTTATTTTGTATATATAATTGGATTAGTGTAAAATCAATTTATGTATACTAGTATGCTTCCAAATGATATATTTTTTTATAAAATTTTTTGTTATTGATAATGATTACTCTAATTACCATTGTTGACAATTCCTGGTTAAATTTTCATGTTTTGATTTAATTTGATTCAAGAGTGTTGGACCCTCCATGATATTGTAGTTTTCATTATCACAAATTATTTCAATATATATATTCTACTATTTCAAGCAATTTTAATATCTCTATGTGAATCAATTTTTTCATACAGCAACATATGCTTTAATAAGTCAATTGATTATAGTCATGAATAAATATGTTTACAAGTGTATTTTTACATATACATTGATTAAAAATTCTTCTTGTAATGATATATTCAAGACAAACTCTTCAAAATATTTTTTGAATTCCCTGAGACTAAAGTTTGACCCACCGAAGTTCGACAAATCGAAGTCGACACACCGTAACCGAATTCGACACACCGAAATTGAATTCGACACACTGACAATGAAGTCAACACACCGAAACCGAAGTATGACACACCGAAGTTCGACATAACGAAGGTGACAAACCGAAGTTTGAGACATCGATGTTCAAAAGACCTAAGCTGACACACCAAAGTACAAATGGCTGAAGTTCGACAGACTAAAGTATGTCACACTGAAGTTCGAAAGACCATAGTCCGATAGACCGAAGTGTGACAGACCGAAGTCGACACACCGAAGATGAAAGACCGAATATGACAGACCGATGTTATCAAACCAAAGCCGACACACTGAATATTACTCACCAATTGATATAAATAAATGTTTCCATTTTATTAATACAAATTTATTTCTTACAGCCATATGTAGGAAAATTAATGTTTCTGACATTATTTAATGTTGTCTGTAAGAGTATCAGTAGACAATTACGAGGTACATGAATGTGCAAATATATTTATACCTAGAGGATTGTGGAGTATAAAAGGATCTCATCTCTCACATTAAAGATACGACAATAGCAGTACATGCTGAGACACAGACTGTGCGAATACGAAAAGAGAATAACTAAGCGCCTGAAATTACAAGAAGACTATAAAAAGATACCTTCTCCTGAAAGGGCTTCAGTATACATTGAGACATTAAAGAGCTGAACCTTTTCACTAATTGAAGTTAGATTACAAAAACTGCGATACTCTATTTTGAATACAACTTCGATAAGAATACTCAAATACCATTTTCTCAACATTCATTTAGTCTGGAGCTTAACTTTACAACAGAAAAAGAATTCTTAACTCTATTCTCTTTCTTAACTCTGTTGTGTTTTATATTCACTATTTAAGTAGTGTGTATATTTGTTTTTAGAACACACACTATCTCCTGAGCATAACTGGAGGATATAAAAATATCCTCATAGGAAATCACTTCCTACATTTTCTTTCCAAAGAATAACTGTGGTAGAGGTCAAGTGTGACTTGGAAAGCCGGGTGTGCTATTGTAAACCCCGATCTAGGGTGTGGATCAAGTGTTTATTTATATAAAAAACTTAGTGGTAGGTGATCACCAAGTGGAGAGGATTAATTCTCTGCTTGAGACTGATCCTCTTGTTTACATTGTTGTACCAATCTTCAAGTACTCTGTTTTGTTTTATCCGCTGCTTATATTAGCTAAAACATAAAATTGTTTATGCTTACACATTTATAGTTAGTTTTGGTTAGTGTGTTTATTTGTTTAAATCAGTCGACCTATTTCAAAAGTTTAATTTGTGTTCTACACTAATTCATCTTAGGATTAATCACCCCTTGAGAAACTTGTTGAAAAATTGAATATTTACATTTCTACTGTCTTAATTAACTGGGATGTTTTTAAATTAGGGGGCTTTATTGATCATATAGTTTTGAATAGAAATTTTAATTGGAACTCAATTCAACCCCCTCTCAAGTTTCTACTTTGACCAACATTTGGTATCAGATGGTTTTTTATTTTCAATATTTTCAAATTATTTTCAACTGTGATTTTATTTGTCTCTTAATGATCTAAAAATTTCTGTCATATCTAAATTTTCAGTTCTTTAAATTATAATTAATTATGGAAACTAGAGTTGAGGGTGCTGCTACTAACAAGCCACCTTTATTTAATGGAAATAAGTATGCTTAGTGGAAATTAAAAATGAATATGTATCTATAGAGCATGGGACCTGAAATTTGGGATACAATTGAAGAGAGACATATATTACCTACTACTGCTAGGGACACATGGTATCGTTTGACTAAAGCTACATATAATAATAACTGTCAATCAATGACTGTCTTATACTGTTCTCATGGATATGATGAATTCAATAGAATATTTTCTTGTAAAACTACATATGAAATTTGGGATACTTCAACTATTTCTCATTAGGTAAAAACTAATGTTAATGAAATGAGACTAAATACATACACTATTAAATATGACAATTTTAAAATTAAGAATGATGAACCTATATCTGAAATTTATCTCTGGTTCAAAGAAATATTGAACACTATGAGTCTTCTTGGAAAACCAGTGGAATAAAAGGACCAAATCACGAGATTGCTTCAATGCCTACCTGACAGATGGAGGGGAACTTCTGTTTCCATCAGAGAATCTTGTGACATAAGCAAGCTACCAGTCAAGGAACTAATAGGCATGATTATTATGTACAGGGAAGAACTTAAGGTGAATCAATAATTATATTAGGAACCAAGTAAGAAATTAGAAGCATTCAAGGCTACTATCTCAATAAACAAAAACAAAGAAAAAGTTCAAGTTCCTATAGATAGATCCACTAGTGAAGAGTTAGATTCAGATAATGATGAGGAGATGGCTCATCTTGCAAGGAGATTAAAAAAGTTCTACAGAAAGAAGAGATTCTTTAAGAAGTAAAACTACAAGGGAAAGTATGATAGCAAAGGACAATGGAATAAAGACAGAAAATGGAATGACAACTCAAATGAAATAATATGCTATGAGTGCAAATAAAAAGGTCATGTGAAGGCAGATTTCCCCAAGCTTAAATTTTAGAAGAAATATGAAGATAAGGGAAAAAGTTATAAAAAGGATATGAAAGCTAACTGGAGTGCTTCAGAAGAAAACTCCAGTGGATCTGATTCTCTTAATAGTGAACAGAACAATCATGCCACCTTATGCTTCATGACCAAAACATCTGAGGTAGCACCTAATTCTCCTATAAAAAATTATTATCATTCTGGGAATGAAGGTGAATCAAACAATGATGAAAATATGACTAAGGATGAACTATTTGAATACTGTGGAATGCTTGAGGATAATTTTAATGAACTCTAGGAAAAATATAAATTATTGAAAATAAAATATACTTTAAATGAAAATTACAAATCTGTTCTGGATATTTAAAAAGAAAAATGTGCTCAGCTACTAAAAGAAAATACTGAACTCAAATTATCCAATGAACAATTAAAGAGAGATCTTGAAACATTTACTGCTAGTAGAGATACCTTGACTCAGTTTCTAGGAAAAACGATTTCCCCAAAATATACAACTGGTCTAGGATATCAACATAGAGAGAAAAGGATCATTAAAACTGAATTTATTCAAAAATCTGGACAATTCACTGCTAGTTCATGTTCTGGACCATTTCATGAAAAACAATTCTCTAAAGGACCGAAAAAATTGTTTATGACTCAAAATATATCTACTGATTATAGAAAATATGTGAGAAATGTATGGGTTCCCAAAGTTTTACATGCTAATCTCCCAGTACTGAAGAAAATTTGGGTACCAAAGTTACCCCATGTCTAATCTGTTTTGTAGGGATGTTTCCTAAAGAGTTCTTGTAAGACTCTGTGGTACTTGGACAAGGGATTTTCATGACATATGACAGGATATTACTCATGCTTCCAGAGCCTAATCAAAGTTGATGGTGGTCACGTAATGTTTTGTGATAATTCTAAAGGTAAAATCATCAGCCTAAGCCAGATTCGTAACCCTAATACAGTATTAATTTCCAATGTACTTTTTATTGACGGATTAAAGTAAAATTTAATTAGAATCTCTCAGTTGTGGGATGATGGTTTCAATGTTAATTTTGAAAATTATTCAAGTAATGTTTTAATTGCAAAAAATTATTTAATATTTACTAGTCTCATAAATGTGAATGTGTATGTTGTTGAATTAAATTCTTTAGCTAAGAAAAATGTTTCTTACTTAAATGCTTTTCATAAGGAATCCTGGTTGTGGCATAGAATATTAGGACACTGCACTGTGAACTCTCTTAGGAAAGTGACTAGGAAAGGTTTGGTTAGGGACTTACCTAAACCAGAATTCCCACATAACAATGTGTGAAATCCCTATCAAAAGGGAAAGAAACGCAAAGTTTCTTTCAAACCAAAGAAAGAAGTTTCTACTTCTCAACCGATTGAGTTGGTTCATATGGATTTGTTTGGACCATTTTAGTTATAAGTTTAAATGGGAAGCACTATGGTTATGTTCTTGTAGATTATTTTTCTAGGTACACTTGTGTATACTTTCTAGATCACAAATGTTATTATTGTTATTAATTTATCAAATACTCTAATTCTATGAAAAACCTTAGTGGACTTATAATTAAAACCTTGAGAAAGGATCATGGCCGTGAGTTTGAAAATCCGAAGTTTGATTCCTATTGCTCACATAATGGCTATAGTCAGAATTTCTCTCCTCCTAGAACACGTCAACAAAATGGAGTCATGGAAATAAGAAATATAACCCTTCAATAAATTTCTAGGACTTTTCTTAGTGATTACAATTTACCTATTTATTTTTGGCCTGAAGCTGTAAATACAGCTTGTTATACCACAATAGAGTCTTGATTAGACATGTTCTTAAGAATCCCCCTTATGAACTTTGGAACAATAGGAAACCTAAGGTTAATTACTTTAGTGTTTTTGGTTTCAAGGAATTTATCCTTAACACTAAGGACAATATTGACAAATTATCCTCCTAGAGTGATTAAAGAATTTTCCTAGGTTACTCAATCTCGAGTAAAGCTTATAGAGTATTCAATAAGAAAACCAAATCTGTGGAAGAGTCAGTTCATGTCAAATTTGATGAGACTGATCCACATGAACCCAAAACATCTCTTAATATCTTGAATAAGATATTTCAATTCTGAACCTTAATGATAATGATAGTGAATCCCCTGTAAAAGTAACCTGTTTTGGGAATCTTCCAGAATCTAAACCTATTGATCATGAACCTATAAATTACCATGAGGAGTCTAGTTCAACTCGTATTAGAGGTATTAGAACTCTCAATAATCATCCTTTAGATTCTATAGTAGGTGGTTTGAATCGAGGGACACAAACTAGATCTTCTCTTAGAAACCAGGTTCAACATCAAGATTTTCTTTCAAAGATTGAACCTAAAAATATCAATGATGAAATCAATGATGAATTTTTTCTAATGGAAATTCAATAAGAATTAAATCAATTTGAAAGAAACAAAGTTTGGGAATTATTAGAAAGACCTAAGGACACTTTGACCATAGGCACTAAATAGGTTTTCAGGAACAAAGTTGATGAGTCTGGAAATATAGTAAGAAATAAAGCTAGGTTAGTTGCACGAGGTTACAATCAAGAAGAAGGAATAGAATATGAGGAGACCTTTGCACCTGTATCTAGGTTAGAGTCCATTAGGATACTACATGCTTATGCAGCTCATCTGAATTTCAAACATTATCAAATGGATGTCAAATGTTCATTTCAAAATGGATATATAATTGAAGTTGTATTTGTTGAAGAACCCCATGGATTTACAAATACCCATTTTTGAAGCCACGTTTTTAAACTTTCTAAAGCTTTATATGGTTTAAAGCAAGCTCCAAGAGCTTGGTATGATAGACCTAGTTCCTTTCTTATTTCAAAAGGTTTTATTGAAGGAATAGATGATCCTACCCAATTTATTAAAATGATTTCCAAAGATGTTTTGATAGTACAAATTTATGTAAATGATATAATTTTTGGATCTTCTTAAAATTATTTATGTACTGATTTTTAAAAAATATTATAAAATGAATTTGAAATGAGTTTAATGGGAAAACATAAATTTTTCCTTGGATTGCAGATTTTTCATAATAAAGATGGTATTATTTTAAATCAATATAAATATACTAAAGATCTATTAATTTTTTTGGATGGTAGTAAAGGTAGTGATACACCTATGAGTACCACATGTAAGTTGGATACTGATGAAGTTAGAGAATCCGTTTATCAAACCAACTACAGAGGTATGATAGGGAGTCTGCTCTAACTTTGTTCTAGTTGACCTAATATTATGTTTAGTGTATGCACATGTGCTCTCTTTCAAGATAATCCCAAATATTCTCATTTAAATACTGTTAAAAGGATTTTTAAATATCTCAAATATACTCCCAACTTAGGACTATTTTATCCAAGAGGACAACCATTTGATTTAATAAGTTATTAAGATGCTGAATTTTCTGGTTGTAAACTAGATAGAAAAAGCACCTATGGTACATGTCACATTCTCGGCAAGTCATTAGTATCATTGTACAATTAAAAACAGAATTTTGTTGCATTATCTACTACCGAAGAAGAATATATTGCTGCTGGTAGTTGTTGTTCACAAATTTTGTGGATGAAACACACTTTACTAGACTATGGATATCAGTTCAAACATGTCTCCATTAACTATGACAACACAAGTTCTATTAACATCTCTAGGAATCCAATATCTCATTTTAGAACAAATAATATTTATTTTAGACATCACTTTTTGAGAGATCATTATAAAAAAAGTGATATAACTATTGAGTTTATTGGAACTGAACATCATTTTTCTGATATATTCACTAAACCCTTAAATTCTGAGCGAATGAATTACATCATACATGAATTAGGAATGATAAATCAGTAGGTTATCTTTGTGAAACTGATCTTTGTAAACCTGATATTTGTAAAAACAATCTTTTTAACACTGATATTTATGAAACAAATATTTATGAAACCGATCTTTATGAAACTGATCTTTATAAAACTGATCTTTATGAAACCAATCTTTATAAAACTGATCTTTATGAAACCAATCTTTATGAAACTGATCTTTATGAAATCAATCTTTATGAAACAAATTTTTTTGAAACGGATTTTTGTGAAATGGATCTTCTTAAAACCGATTCGTTGACACCAATATTTTAAGGGTTGTTTTGTAAATTCCGTCTACTTTAAGTGAAATGATGGTGTTTTATCTCTTTCAACTATCCGTATTTAAATTTTATGTTTTCCGATTTACAATCTCTAAATGATATATTAAGAGCAATCCATCCCAACCTTTCTCCTTCTCCATATCCGTAATGCCTTCTAAATTTAGTCTCTCTCTCTCTAAACTCTTGACCTCTTAACACAGTTAGAATCAGAAGATTCTCCGTGACTGGGACTAAGCGCACAATGAAAGATCCTTGAAAATCTCCTCATTCTATGTGTCAGAAGGGTGAAACCAGTGGGACTACGAAACCAAACTTAGAAAGTCGAGTAGTTACAACTGAAATGGAAGTGTCTACTGAGTGGCTTGTGTCAAGAAAATATTTTCTGCTAAAGGTACTGGAATCTTAAGGATGGCTCAGTTGGTTTACCAATAGTGGAAGACCCTATGATCCCCAGCTAGTGCATGAGTTTTATCAGCATTTGAGTATAAAATAGGATGAAGCCGAGGTAGAAAAAATGAAATCTGTGGTAAAAGGAAAGGAAGTAGCTTTTTCGTCTAAGGAATGGGATGAATGCTTAGAGGTACCTCCTGAAGGTGTCTATGATGACTATCCTGGTAATGTTCCACCTTCATCAAATTTGTTTTCATATGAAGATGCTCTGAATGAGCTGATTGGAAATGAAGAATCCAGAAGGAATGTTGCAAATTAATTCAATGGAGAAGTGGGATTGCTTTTTAAGTTCATACAACATCAAATTTTCACAAGAAAGGGATATTTATCTGCCGTGAAATATCGGGATGTCTTATTGATATTTTTGTTGAAACATAGAATAATGGTGAATCTGTGAAGATATCTTATGGTACATATTTCTGATCTGATTAAGCCATCTAATAAGGTAAACTGCTTATACTATCTGAGAATGATTTATACCATGTTGAAATAATTAGACTGTGCATAAGATGGGGATGAAGTGATAACTTCCTATAGTGGTTTTTTTCATCAAAAATACATTTTCAAAATGATGAAAATATTATAGGACCCATGGAAGAGATGTTGGGTAGGAGATTAAGAAAGGATGTATGAGGATTTCAATCCGTTTGACCATCCTTCTAGATCAAAGGACCAAGTTGATTCTGGTCTCAAACCTGGAGAAGTTCTACTCTATTCCGATGAGGAAGATGAGGCTGAAGTGCCTAGGGAATAAGGATCTCCTTTTGATGATAGAATTAATACTGATATTTCTGAACATACCAAGAATATGAATCATGGACCTACTAGTCCACCTATGGAATTGCCTTCAAGAGAAACTATTCTAGGTGATGAAGAAGTGGAAGAAACTGAAGTTACTGGAGTTGAAGGTTATGTTATAAAATCACACGAGGAATTTTATGATGATGATGATGATGATTATGGTGATAATGGTGATAATGGAGGAAGTGTTGATCATGTGAGTGACTCTCTAAAAGTGGGACATCAAGTGGTGACAGATCTAGTGAGGAATCTGTTCATGGAGCTGGTGATGGAATTGAGCCTGCTGATCAACAGGCTGATGGTAATAGAGATTCTAGGCATGAAGACAAATCACACCATCCCAATGATGAAAACCAGGATCTCATTCAGGAATTGAATGTTCTTATGGCTACTATAAAAGAGGAATAAGATTTAGTTCTAGCACCTCAAATTGAGGAAATACCTGGTGAAGCTGAAGAAGCTAGATCTTAGGAAGAACCTGAAGTTTGGTTGGTTCCTGCCCCCAGAAAAGTTGTTATGGCCAGAGACCATGATGTGGAAATTGATGATATTAATGTTTTTCCTGAGCCTCAGGGACGAAGGGTAAGAATTTATACCGTTGATCCAACATATTGGACCTGTGATAGAGAGAGGAATAATGATCCAGGATATATTCTTTTCGGTTTAGAATATGAATCAGATGAGGAGATGGTACCTCCTCCTCCAGTTCCACAAGTCCATACTGACCTATAGCCTGCTGCACCTATTCCATCAGTTGCTTCTCCAGCAGTAGACCCAGTTGCTCAGTCAGTGCCCAATGACTATGTCATTAAGGCTGATTTGGAAAAGTTTAAGAATGAAATATATGATTCTATAATCTCTTCAATGGGATCCAGAAATGTAGCCGCCTCAATAAGTATCTCGGATGCCGATGCAACAAAGATTACAAGAATTGTGATTCAGGAGATTCAATAGAATCTTATTACTACAGCCAAAACTATTATTAGACACAACAATTTACTGAGATAGGAAGTAAGAAAGATGAGAAATGAGTTTAATTCCTTAACCTATAACTTCAATACCTCCTTTATTAGTGTTCTAGAAGTTCTTAAAAACTTGTTAACCCATCTACTCTGTGTATATTTGAAAAAGTTGAAAGAAGTTCTTGGAAAAATGCTAACTGGACCATCTAGTTCCAAGAGTGGGAGAAGTGATGTTGCTGATTTGGAGTCTCTCAAGGCTGTGATGAGAGATGAGACTCAAAAACTTGAGATGGTTTCAGATAAGGAAATCCTTGAAAAACTACACCAGAATACCGATCTTGTATACAATATGGTCATACAGTGCACTAATGAAGCCTCTACAGCTTAGAATGAAATTTGGGAAAAAGTGGATAAGTATTTCACTAAGATATATACCAAACATGAACTCATCAATAATTTCATGTTTCTGGCAGAAAATCTTCGAATTCCCCCATTCACAGAAGCATTCAAAAAGAAATTTCTTCAATTTAAAGAGTTTACACCATTACTAAGTAAATTTATGGAAAATAAGGTTGACTTTGAGAAGGCAATGCAATATGGAGGAGAAATCATTAATGACTTCATCAAACTACTCAAACCTTATCTGTATGTTCAGACCGAGGATATTTTGGTCCCTCCAGCTACTTTAATTGGTACTGCTTCTTGGTCTCCGACTTCAATGACTGTCTCTCATGCTCTTACTCAGATTCGACAAATGATTATTGAGCAGTCTCCAAGTCGTGTGTTGTCAGAGAGAAGGCCTACCCTTGCAGCTACTGTTCCTACAGGTGTTGCTCTGCCTATTTTTGTAATCAGATCACCTCCATCCTCTGCAACTCCCAAGCCTTCTCATTCTCCATTGGATCCTTTAGAAAAAGGAAAAGCTCCTCTTCATCCAAACCCTTAGTGATGGATTGTTTCTTTTTGATAGGGATTTGGTCGATTTTGTTTATCTTGTTCTCTTCTATCTTTGAATGCAAATTCTCATGGTGGATTTCTTTAGAACATTTTTTTCTTACTGCTTTTTTTTAATCCCAAAAGGGAGAGAAAATACGGATGGCATATAAGGATGTCATATACACTCCTTAATCCATTTAGTGAGGGGGAGATTTGTTTTAAATAAATTCTATGTCACAGCTATATATGTCAAAGATATCTTTATTCTATATATATATTCATGTAATCCATAATTTGTGATTATTAAAAAGGGGGAGATTATTGGACCCTACACGATATTTTAGTTTTCATAATCACAAATTATATCAATATACATATTCTACTCTTTTAAGAAATTTTAACATCTCTATGTGAATCAATTTTTTCATACAACAACATATAGTTTAATAATTCAATTACTTATAGTCATGAATAAATATTTTTGTAAGTGTATTTTTACATATAGTTTGATTAAAAATTCGTCTTTTACTGGTATATGCAAGGCAGACTCTTCATAATATTTTTTGAATTCCCTGAGACTGAAGTTCGATAAACCGAAGACAACACACCGAAACCAAAGTTGACACACCAATACTAAAGTCGACACACTGACAATGAAGTCGAAACACCGAAACTGAAGTACAACACATAGATGTTCAATAGACCGAAGTTGACACACCAAAGTATGACACACCAAAGTTTGACCGACTAAAGTTGACACACCAAAGTATGACAGACCGAATTTAGACAGACCGATGTATGGCTCTCCGAAGTTCGACAGACCGAAGTATGACAAACCAAAGTCGCCACACCGAAGGTGACACACCGAAGATGACAGACCGATGTTATCAAACCAAATCCGACACATTGAAGATGACTCACCGATTGATATAAATAACTGTTTCCATTTTATTAATTCAAATTTATTTCTAATGGTCATATGTAGAAAAATTATTTTTTCTGACATTATTTAATGTTTTCTGTAAGTGTATCTGTATACAAGTATGAGGTACATGCACGTGCGAAGATCTTTATTCCTTGAGGATCATGGAGTATAAAAGACCTCATATCTCATGTTGAAGATACGAGAGTAGCAATACACGCTGAGACACAGACTGTGTGAATACAAAAAAAGAATAACTAAGTACTTGAAATTACAAGAAGACTGTAACAAGCTACCTTCTCCAGAAAGGGATTCAGTATACATAGAGACATTAAAGAACTGAACGTTTTCACTCCTTGAAGCTAAATTACAGAAACTGCGATACTCGGTTCTAAAGAAAACTTTGAGAATAATACTCAAATACCATTTTAGCAACATTCATTGAGTCTAGAGATTTACTTCACAACACATAGAGAATTCTTAACTCTATTCTCTTTCTTAACTTTGTTGTGTTTTATATTTAGTATTTGAGTAGTGTGTATATTTGTTTTTATGACCCAGACTATCTCTTGAGCCTAACTAGAGGATATTAAACTATCCTCATACGCAATCACTTCTTGCATTTTATTTCCCAGGAATAACTGTGGTTGAAGTCAAGTGTGACCTGGATAGCAGAGTGTGCTATTGTAAACCCCGATCCAGGGTGTGGATCAAATGTTTATTTATATAAACAGTTTGGTGGCAGGTGATCACTATGTAGAGAGGATTAAGTCTCTTCTTGAGACTAAACCTCTTGTTTACATTGTTGTACCAATCTTCAATTACTCTATTTTGTTTTATCCGCTGCTTATATTTGATAAAACATAAAACTGTTTCTGCTTACACTTTGATAGTTAGTCATGGTTAGTGTGTGTATTTGTTTAAATTAGTAAACCAATTTAAAAAGTTGAATTGTTGTTATACAATGATTCATATGAGGATTAATAACCCTTTATGAAACCATTTAACAAATTGAATATTTACATTTCTACTTCCTTAATTAACTGGGATGTTTTTAAATTCGGGGGATTTCTTGATCATAAAGTTCTAAACAGAAATTATAATTGGAACTCAATTCACCCCCCCTCTTGAGTGTCCACTCTGACCAACAAAGACAATAGTCTCCCCATTATATTATTTAGGTCCTCATAGCTAATGATAATCCTTTAATGTACAAGGAGGAGGTATTAAGGGTATATAACACCTATAAATGAGACATATATGAGTGGTGCTAGGCCAAACATTACAAATTATGTATTGAAAATCCATAAGTGGCAGAGCATTCTTCATAGGTAGAAACTGTGCTATCTAGATAAGTAGGAAACAATTTTTTTCCCTTGAGTACATCAGAAGCATGTTATATATTAGTTACTAAGGATTTTATGAAACTAATATGGATGAAGAATAAGTTATAAGATCATGGTGAAATATTATGATAACCAATGTTGGTTCAATGTGAAAAAATCCTATTGAAATGATAAAGAAACCAGTAGATCACTCTTTAAATAAACCCATTTAGATTTTAATCATTTTATAAAGGAGAATATGGAGAAAAATGTTATGAAACTAGATTTTTTTGGAACAAAAAAATATGTGTTAGATGAATTTACTAAGCCATTAGAGACACAAATATTCTAGATGCTCCAATTTAATATTGAGGTTCAACCAACATACATAAATGTAAGAGGTTCAAATAAACTATCTACCCATTATACATAATGAATTTTTTTGTTAATGTGTATTATTAAATGAATTTATCTTTAGTTGGTTATAAGAAAATAAGGGGATGTACTATCTACTAGGACTTAAAAGTAGAATTATATTTGATTAGAAACTATATAAATCATAGAAGTGATTATTTTTTCCTATTTTTTCCTAAAATGAGTTTTTACTCATGTAGGATTAGTTTTTTTTGTAAAATTTCATTTCTAAGAAAACATAATGGATGGTTCTAAATTATTGAAGTGATCCAATATAGAACAATATGACCGATTAAAATTTTTTTATAAGGAGGGAAAATATAATATTGGAAATATTTGGATAAAAATTAAAGAAAATGTAAAGCCCTATAGGAGATAATGTCACATTAAATTGTTTGTTTGATTAGAATGATTAATTTTGAATGCAATATAAAGGAATTATAGGAAATTAAAAATGGGTTGGTGAATATAATTGTATGTTTTAGTATTTTTTGCTTCCAATTAGATATAAATTAGATTTTATTTCATGTGTTTAAATATGTTTTTAGGTGAGTTGATAATATTTGAGATGTATTCTAATGGTTTTAGAAGTATATTGAAGAAATCATGCCATGATTACGCATGTCATTCTATGAACAGAGTAGAAGGATTATTTTTTAAATTGTTTATTTTTTGTAAGTATTTTATTTGGAATAATAAGAGTAAAGGAAATATTTTTAAGGGTTCTTTCTTGTGTATTTTTTCTTTACCCAATTTGGGAACTTTTTTTTGAATGTGACATAATGGCCATGTCATGACGAATACATGAGAAGATTTAAAAAATTTTAGAATGTGTGGATACCCGCATAATGGAAGGTGTTCCATTCCTTTATATATTTAATAATAAAATATAATCAAAGGAATAAACCAACAAATCCTTACCAAGGAAATGATATAGGGTCATGATTTTATGTTTTTTCTATTTTAGAAAAAAAAATAAAGTCATTCCATTAAACCTAATGTTGCATCATTACCCATGTAATATTTGAATAGAAATAATTAAGAATACAATAGGCCACACTATGAAAGAAGATATTCCACCCTGATTTATGTATTTATGGGGAGTTTAAGGAGTCATGGTGACTCGGGAATATCAAAATAGTTTGGTAGGTTTAAAATGATTATTAAATACCCATTTAAAATTCATTATAGGAGATTAAATCACGAACTCATCAATGGATGAACTTGAAATGGATATTTTTGGTAGTCAATTGATGTTTAAATTATGAAATTTAAATTCATAATTTTCTAGTTATTGAGGAATATGTTTCACATGATGAAAATGAGATACACGACAAAAGAATATAGTGAATATTATTCTTCTGGGATGAAGATTATCATTATAGTGGAATTAATTTAATATTTGATATTGAGAAGTGAGGTTGATTGTACTGAATTGAATTTATGGGTAAACATGGAAGAAATAATTATTTTTCATGTCATAGATAATTTAGAAGTTAATATTAATGAATTATAAAGAATACCCATTTCAGTTTGGTTTTATAACATTGATTGATATCATTGTGAATTAGACAAGTATATAAATTATATTTTTATAAAATGATTGAAATAAGTGAATGGATTAAAGGAAGAGGCAATGATACTTGCATGAGTAATGAACTTATCTTAGTATTATAATCACAAACTATTGGAGTAGTGGTTAATATGAATATGAACATGTCTATGATATGTGGACCAGTGATACAACCCAATGTGAGTGAATTAAGAAACAATAATTGGGCCTATTATTTGTTGATTTTTTTTAAAAAATGGGGGTTTCTTGTGTGTTATAATTTTCCTAGACAAATTAATTCTTACAAATGAAAATAAAATATCCAAATTGAAAATAAAACAAGAAAAAAGTTTCTTATCACCCTAATTCTCACCCATATTTGGGTATTTAATGGGGCCTTAGTGTACAACATAAATGTTGTAATAATAATAGATTATTTTAATATAAAAATGTTTTTATAAATAATTAAATATATAAAATTTCTATATTATATCATTTTTTTATGCATCGTGTTTGTGGCACGCCTATGTCACTATTGTATTCAATAAAATAAAATTTTATGTTTTTAATTTTTTTTTGATTTTTGATTTGAAATGGTGTTTTTAATAGGGTTTCATTGGATTCAAGGTATATACATAGTTTTCTATAAATTGATTAGGTTTTAGAGGAATCTATATAGAGTGATATATCTATTTCAATGGGGGCTACATGGTAGGTGAACTATTTTATAAACTGTGTGCCTAAACCATGTAAGCCATTCTTTGATATGGGGTTTTGGAAAACAACTTTAGCATAGTTAGGATATACCATAATAGGATGTGGTGTGATGTGTTAAACCTTATTCTATAGAGAGAAAAATGGTAAGAACACGAGTTTTTAAACCATGTATTGAAATTAGGTGAAGATCCCTTTTTCACTAAAATGAGAATTTTCAATATTTCCCCAACTCATTTTATGATTTTTGGTCCTCTATCCACAGTAATTTTCATCAAAAAAAAAAAACTAAAGGAGATCAAATCGAATCCTACCATTATTACCTTGGGATTATAAACTACTCTGGCTTTGATTTCAAGAGATTCACTATAGGATTTTTTAGCTATATCGGTGGTTCAAAATTGTGAATATAGCTCAAAAAACATGACTGTAAATTAAATTAACGTTTTTATAAACCCTAGTTGAATTATCAACATTAATAGTCTTATTATAACTTTAAATATATAACAAAAGTTTTCCATTATTATTTTAGTCTATCATTGTATAAGAATATAATTCATGTTAATAAAACTGTAACTGTAGACTATGAGGTCCCATATAGATCCACCTTTATACATGTAAGGAACCTTTGACTACTTTATTTTATGGTAGATACCCTATTTCGAAAGTCACATGATCATTTAAAAAGGATGACAAAAACACCCAAATCGGACTTCAACATGGTATCACCCTTACACAAATACAAACACTTTACCACTATACTAACACAACACTTATAAAAATAAATAAAAAATATATATATATTCAAATTATTTAATATATTTAATTATTTTTCTAAAATTAATAATTAATAACAAAACTAAATATCTTCCACTATATATCCATGGTTTTCCAAGACTATGGTTATGTGGGTACCTATAACTACAGTATGGAAAAAATGTTCTATATGGTATCGAATTAGATATCTATTTCCATGGTTTGGAATTATATTGGATATAATAGGACATATATCCATTCACAATAATCAATCATGTTTTTAAGGTCTTCCCAAGCATTTCATGCACCCTCCCCACTCCCTTTCAATGGGAAATAATATTCCCATGGGGGCATGAGAACCCCTATCCCTATAGTTTAAAAAAATTGTAACTATAAATGACTCTATTGTTATGGTTTATTAAAATAAATATTTTTGTTTTAATGATTTATAAAACCATGAAAAAGGTTTTATGGTCACATAATGAGATTCAATTAGTGATTCTTCAGGGAAATACCCTTCTTTCCTTGCATCTTCTTCCCCTTCCTCCATTATCATTGTGTTACTTTCCCCACATGAATCCTAATGGACATGGTGGTCGATTTTAGGGGTTTGGTTTATTTAATCATGGGTTTTTTTTAATTTATAGATTATATAGTGTGTTCCTCACAGAATTTTTTCATTTTACACTAACAAAGACTTGTTTCCTTTTGATTCAGGCATTTTTTTCTGTGGATTTTTTTTATTTAACATGAAATGAAATGAATGATTTTTTTATTTTATTTACATATAAAATTTTACCCTTATGTGATAACCATGATGGATTTATAAAAATTTTATCATAGTTTTCTATACTTATGACAAATTAATTTATGTATATTTTCATTAAGATCTTGAATTGAAACGTGGTTAATTACAATTGTTTGTGAACACTATTTTGTGGTTCCTTTTAATTGGTTTTAAAATTTAAAGACATATTTTTTTCCTATTTTGATTTCCAATGAAAATAACCCATGGTTTAGGGTTATTTTAAATTAATGTTTTTTTTGTTCTCAATTGACTCTTATGTGATGAAAGATTTAGTTTTAAAGTAGTAAAAATTTATTTTAATGTGATGAACCCATTTGTGTTCTCAAAGGATGTTTTGTAACATGGTTGTTTATGAGGGACCTAAATTACAATTTTTAATTTGATATATAGTATTCCATTTTCTATGTTTCATGATTATTTTTATATATTTTCCATCCACGCATTTTTAAAGGCCCGAATAGAACTTTTTGAAATGAGTTGTTGTTGATTAAGAACCATTTTTGTGAGCCCTTTAGTTGTATGTATTTTATAGACTTTTACCCTATTTTATGGGTTTTGAATTTAATTATTTTTGTGATGATTATAAAAATATAGATAGGGGAAATCTATTTTGATGGTGTTGGAGGTTAGTTAAGGTTTATCAATTATAGTTTATATTGATTAATATGATGATCACTTTATTATTTATTTTACACATCCTATTGATTTATTTCATGGGAACCCTAGGTAATTATGTAAAAGATATTTATGAGACTTATGATTATATAGTTTGTACAATAATTAGTTCCCCAAAAATTATTGTTCTTTTTATAGGGATTATATCCCCATTGACCCACTAAACTATTTGGATGGGATTTTCTGGTGATACTGAGAAACCCCCCTAGATGGATTTTCTATTTGGCATAAAGAAGATGACTAATATTCTGAAATTATAGGAACAATTTTTTTCATATTATAACCTTGTTATTTTCCCATAATTCCACATTTTTTTCGATAATACTATAAGGGGATTACCACCGAATATTTTTATTATATTCCCTTTTTCATATCTTGGTTTCATGAATTGTTTTAATTATTTATTCTTGTATATGTTATGCCTCTTTGATATGATGGTTCCTATTTAGTACATGATTCCATTCCTATGAAAATAGGAAATTGGCGTGGTTTTGGTTTTGTGAACCTGGAAATCCACATTTTTAAATTTTTTAATGAGTTTTCCATTTCACCCAATGGCCCAAAGGCCTTGAAATTTTTTATTATGATAAAGCACCCATTTAAGGGAGGAAGGGGGAAAACCCATGACATTAATACTTAAACACCAAATCAGACCCCAATGAACCAAAACTCAAGATAAAAAACCACTCTCACTAGAAGAGATAAGCTCTTCTCAGCAAAAATATCCTTAAAACCAGCTTCCATTGTCTCATCGCAACACGGTAAACTGTCTCGTGATAAAGAGCATGAGCCTAGTCCCGATGAAGAAAACCATACCCTCTCAAACATCCGTTACTAAAAATCCATGAAACATTGAGAAAATATTGCCCCTGACCTCATCTGGAGAAACATCTTGTAGACAAACAGTTGCAGAATCCCTTGAGACATGAGCCAAAACCATCATCCTTACCAGCATTACAAAGAGAGCTATCCATACTCCATCTAGAATTTCCTAAGTGGTGCAAATCAAAATGTCCCAAGAGGTGAAAATCAGCACTTACCCCCTTTCATCCAAAACAAAAAATCAGTGCAACCTAAAGCAAAGAACCAACCAAACAATCGATCAAATAGTGCCCAAAAATAGTAACCCATATCATAAACATAGAAAAAAAGCATCCCATATGAAAACTGAAGCACGCATAAAGACCACCGAAAAAGGATGATCTAGAAGTAACCGTCCACACCACCTGCACAACCAAATTGAAGCTGGCCAGAGAAGAGACCATCACAACATCCATAGATCACCGAGCCAAAATCCTGCTGGAGGAACCTACTCAAATAATTCACTACCACGAATGAACCATAGCCACAACACATCCAAATTCGGGAAAATGAAAACAAACAAAAAAACCAAAGCATCACCAACGCCAGACCAAACTCGCAGTAGAACTCATCGTAAGCCACAATCCCGTCACTAATTTCATATCCGTATAGAGACCACAAAAAACCTCCCACCATAGATATAGCCGACACTAAAATGAGGGGCCACCCCTATGTTCGCAAAGGTAGGAAGCACGACTTAGACTATGCCTCCACCTAGAGAAACCCAATCAAGTTTGATGGCCAGGGAGAAAGACATGACAGCAGTAAGAAACACCACAGATAGAGCCCACAATGAGACACCTCTATGAACAATGATATGATCACCCAAACGTGCCCACAGTGGCGCTGAGGAAGTAGCCATCGTCTTCCCCAAACTGGAAGAGAGACAGAGATATGTGAGAAACTTAGAGAGGTGATCATCATCCAATTATCTAGTTTTCCATTTCAAAGAGTGTATTAAACCCCTTGGTAATAAGGGGATTTTCAAATTCATTTTCAATTAAAATCTTACTTAATTACTTTGGTTTCAAGTCTTATTGTGATGTTTTTTGATTTCTAAATTGGGGTTTCCTTTTTTTATAAAAATTAATATTTGAGATAGTTGTTTTATTATTCCTTACTTGTGGGAAAACATATTTGACAATACCTGTTAAAAATATCATTTATAAAATGTTTTATTAATTAATTACATATAAATTCTGGGGAAATTTTATTGGTCCTTTATATCTTACACCAAGAATACACATGTCTGTGGGTGTATGAAGCTGTTATGTTTTATACAGGTTCAAAATAGTTTATTATAGGTTTTATGCCATTCACGTTGTAGTATAAATGGATGTTTTTTATTTTTTAGAGTGATCTTGGTTCACATGGGGATGTTTATATAGTTTTTGGAGGTTTTCCTTTTTTTAAATGACCATGTATCAAACAATTCATCTAGATGTTGTTCTTTATTTGTATCCCCCCTCTTTGGTATTCTGGTATTATTTTTTATTTTCATTTTCTATGTATTCTTATATCACATAGGTTATTTATATTTCTCTATATTATTTATTAATAGTATTCACATTATTTATTAAGAATATTTTGGATGTTTATGTAGTTTATTACATTTTGGATGGATTATTTATTTCCAAAAATTTATCTCATTTACATGGATTCCCATAGTATGGATACCCCATGCTAGAATTTCAATTTCTTTGATATAATTATTTGAGGCTGAAATCAGTTTCACTTTTATATAGTGTGATACCATGGAGCTTATTTTTAATCTATGGATATTCATAATTTTATTTTTTATTTTTTTAGGAGTGGTATTCTTGACATGTCCAGGCCACCAAGGATGATTCAATACAAAATGGTATCATAGAACCCTTACCCTATTTGAGTGCATATTTGTAGTTGGGAGAATAATATGATCAAAAATCAGAATGCAGTTCATGAATAGGTTCATTGTCACCACCTATCATGATGAGGATGGAGTTACCATGTGAATTTGAGATTTTATTTTTTGAATTTCAGCTGTGTTCATGACTATTTTTATAGTGTTGGGATCCCCAATGAGTTATATAATATACTTTGGTGGTCCATTTGAGTTTTGGTATAAAAATTAATGGTGAACTAGAGATGTATGGTTAACTCACATGGCCTGATAAACCATAAAGAGTCTGTGTTATTTTGTTTGAATTATTCACAATCACTTTCACATGACAGGGGAACATCTTTCAAAACTATGTTGTAGAAACGTTCATAGTTCTACATCGCTCCTGGATATTTGGTTTAATCTCCTTCCACTCTCAATTTAATTATAATTATGTTTATCATAAATTTTAGGTGAATTAAATGGAGTTTTTATGATGTTTGTACACTGTTAGAGTGTATTTTATTAGATGTTCTCTGATATGTCTTTTTTATTATTGGTGTTTTAAAAACTATTTTATGGAGTTTTTTTAGTCTGAATAACTAGCCTGTGGGTTTTAATGGATTTTGATTCTCATGAAGTGTTCTCAAAATATATTATTATTAAGGAAATTTCCTTATTGTTTTTAATTGAAAAATTATTTAAATATATATATTTTGGATTCCCTAGTAGAAGAGTTGGTATTTTAACACATTGATGTGTTTGGTGAAAAATCTTTTCTATTTTTCTAAATGAAGTAAAATGGTTTTATGTTGTGTTAGATTTGGTAAAATGATTCCTTATAATACTTTTAAAATGTAATGATTTTAACAAAATTATATTTTTAATTTTCTTTTCCTTGATGAATTGCGATTTTGAATTTTTCCCAAAATTATATTTGGGCTGTTTGAATTATGTTATGATGCATTAATGGATTGGGTTTATGTTTAATGTTATTAAGACATACCTCTGAGAATGAATTTTAGGAAAATATAATGTATTTATATGGTAATGAACCATATGATGAATCATCTTTCATTTTGGTGTGACTCATTTGGTTGTGGGCCTTACCTAGAATCAGAATAGACAAGTGGATGTAGAACTTCCTAAGATCTTGGACTTTATGAATCATCATAAAATTTCTACAATTATTAATTTCTTATTCAATAAATATAGTAGTTAGAGGGGATTTTGGTAAACTATAATCCTTTAGAAAATCTTGAAACATCATGGTGAAGGTTATCATAAGCTAGTTTTAGGGAACAATTATTTTCTGTTTAAGAAATTTTATCAATCATGAGTTCCTACATAAAATGTATTATGAATTATTCAAGACTATGATTAATTAGTGGAATTATCCTATGAATGTTAAGGTTTAGAAATTATTTTTATTTTTGAGAACTCATTAAGTTGAGTGAATGGTGTGGAGATTTTAAGATCATTTATCATATTAAATGTCATTTTTGATCAAGTCACCGATTAATATTTTAAAATATCATCTCTCAGTGATTTGTATTCATATATACCTCATATATATTGTATGAAAATCATTCTTGATTTCTTCTAAATAAGTGGTTGATTAAGGCCTTGTTGGTGGATTCATTTCAGATTAGATATCGGTGGTAGGTGATTTGTTTATTCTACCTACTATCGTTAATGAAGATATATTATTTAAAACTTTTTAAATTTATAGTATTAATTTATATGAGCATGATTAAATATTTTAGTATTTTCTCATGTTTAGTTTACATATAATCGAGTTTCTATGCGATTCTTGTTTTTTTATTTTAATTGGTTGTCTCCATGGGTGTTCCTTATAAGATGTTAGTTACCTTTTTGTTATTTTTTTCTACATAAATTTATTGAGCTTGGTCATATGAGTGTGTGTGATGTTACCCATGTGATGAGTTTTGAATTTTTATGAGTTTCACATGGGAATTTCACAGGCCCAAAATTAACATATTTAAAACTTTTATAATATTAGATGAATATTCAATTAATTACACAATTGGACATGTCCCAAAACCATAAAGGTTTAGTGTCTTTAAAGAATAGTTACATAATCAATTAATTTCATGAATTATTTCAAAAATTTCTGATAATTTTCTTTTCTCACATTTCCCTTCTTATACATTAATTTCAAAATATTATTCTTCATAAGCTAAGAAAAAATGGGAATATAATATATGCTGAGTTCATATTCTTTGAAATGGCAAACATGAGAGATATAAATCCATGATCATAAAAAAGAATTAGATTTTTATAAGGGTATGAGTACATGATGTTAAATTATAAGTTTGATACCTAATTATTTATATATCATAAATCATGATTCAAGGAATAATGATTAAACATTTCAAATGAAACGAGTCATAATATTGAAGAATCAATATTAATTAATAATGATAAATGGTATAATATCAAATGAATAAGAAAATTTCATAATAATTATTTCATAATCAAAAGAATATGAAATCATCTCATTAGTAAAGTTTCACATCCAAGATTATCAGAGTGTAAAAATTCCCAGAGTGGATAGGCTTCACTTCCCATTCTATAATTTCCTTAGTCATGGTTCACTTCTATGACTTCCATAATGGACATAGTTTATTATTAAATTGGGTATACTCTTCATTACAATCCATATTATCTAATGAGATATCAATCATTACCAAATTAATTGTAGGTATTTAATGGACCCACCAATAAATTAATCAAAATAGCACATATGTGTGTCACAAGATTATAAAAACATTCCTCAATTTATCATAGCATAACCTGTACAAAAGAAATGTGTTTCATAAATATTTCATCACAGCATAATCGTATTCCATACAGAGATAGAACATGCATGATATTATTTTATTATATCCTAAGTGAATCACAACAAATAAAAATGGATTTTGACGTTAGTGGAAAATATATTTAATAGATCATTTAGACATTTCTTTGAACAAAAGGGATACCATTATATTCCATCGATATCCATAAAACTAAAATTTTTAAAAGAAATTATAAAAATGAATTTATTTGAAACTAAAATTTTTAAATTTTAATTTATTCTTCAATAAAATTTATGGTTATTATAGTGGTAAAATTATTTCATGTGGTTAATGTGTAAACAATAATTGTTTTCATAATTTTGGTATAAATATACAAAAGTACTTCATTCCCAAAAATAGTAGAATATTGAATTTAAAAAATTAAAAATAAAGTTAAACATGGTAGATAATTATTTTAAATAATCATTTGATCATAGTAAAGAGAATTATTGAACAAATTTTAATGTAAATAAGCATGACAGAAAAATTCCATTAACCTAAGTGAAAATAATATCAACATTTCATTAAAACATGCTCCCAATAATTTTAAGTATCAAAGAGAGGATAATGAAAGGAAAAAATGAACTCGAAGAAAAAAACTGATGAGAATAAAAATATATGGGGTTTTAAAAGTAAGGATCATATGAATTCCCAAAATGGAAATTGAATTTTGGAAATGTCAAAAATAATTGAGATTATAGCATAAGTTAATACTTCAGGACCTGAATTTTTTCATACGAACTCTAACGTTCATATATAATAAATTTATATATATTATATAGATATAACAAAACCATATTAAATATTCTCATATAATGTATCTTTCCCATATATTTACAATTTTACAATTTATTAACAAATTATTATTGAAATCTAAATTCTAGTTACATTCATGCATCAGTTTGACGGATTTAGTCCAGGAACGTTGATCATGGTTTCATAATATCTATAATATTAGTCCTGTTATATTTTTAATATTTCTAAATTATAAATTATTTTATAACCCTTAATATAATGTGATAATGAATGATGAATTACATCACTTCATGGAGATGGTAGTACGTATGAACCCATGTGTACTGTTTTCAATTTGTGACGAATGGAAAGAAAGAAAGAAAAATAAATATATATCTTTGCAAAATAATAATAATACCATAATTATCATATATATTAATAAAATATATATATATATTACTATCCATATATGGATAACATGAAAAATGAATTACATTTTTTTGGAGGTGGTAGTCGATATGTAAGCCCAAACAACATTATCATTTCTCATAAGATGGAAAATAGTTTGAAAATGACTATACCATTTAAATAAAAATAATTAATCATAGAAATGATAATTATTTAATAATTTTATGATTTTTATTCCATATTATATATAATTCAAGGAAGAAATAAAATCAAAATATATTGATAAAGAAAAAATAATTTTTATTAGGAAACTTCGTTTAGAAAGCACATTATGCCTTAAAAGGTTGGGATTTTTGGAATACGTTAAGATATATCATATTATTAGGGAAACTATGATGATATTTGTGGATGGGTTTAATGAAATAGAGGTTTAAATGTGTTTTAATAATTTAATAGAGGATGTTTTCTTTTATAATTGAGGTGGGTGGTGCTCTTATAAATACTTGAAACATTAAAATATAATAATTTAATATTCAAGTGAAAGTTGAAAAAAGGAAACCAAAATTCAAAGAGAAGATAATTTGGGGTTGAAATTAGTTCATAAAATTTTATTAACACAAATATTTAGGTTTTTATAACCCACATCTCGTTTGTTTAACCCCTCTTTAACCCTTGTATCCTTTAAAGTAGTGACAATGAATAATAATGGTTACTATTAATTATCAATAAAAAAGAAATGGAATCATTAAAATGTAAGAAATTATGATTCTATATATAGAAATATTTTTATAAAATTCAATTTCTATAAGTTAAAGATGTTCATTTTTAAATAATCATAAAAAAATCAATGAAAACTATTTTTATAGAAATGAAAATTTAAGCGTAACAATGAATTTATTCTAATTACATTCTTAGTAAAAACCATTAAATTAATGTTAACTAATTTTATCGAATATATTATCTATATATTTCATCAAAATAACTCACCCATAGTGACCAATTTTATTTATTATGATGAAAACTTACTGTGTGTATAAAATTAGTTTTTTTCATAAAAAACACTTGTTTTTTATATTCAAATGTTTTAATTTCCATTTATAAACAATTGAAAACCAATGAAAACATTTTCAAGATTTGTAAAAATACTTTATAAATTTTCTACTACTATGAATAAATATATAGGACATAAAAAAACTCTTAAATATAATATTTAAAAATAGTTCTTTATGATCAATAATATTTTCTAAGTGAATTAACAATTATTTTTAATTTAAATAAATAACAATGTTATAAATTTTAAAATTTATAATCATTATTAACATAAATTAAGGGTTTCTTAATTCAAAATATATCAAACATAATTTTTTATTAAAGATAAATATATTCTAGAATCTTGGGGTGTTACATTATAACCCTCTTATAAGTATTTTTTCCCTCAAAACTCTATCAACTAGATAAAAATAACCAAGGGAAACTATATCTCATCACATCCTTTGATTACTAAGTAGATTCCTAAAATTTATGATTCATATAGATAACCTTAAACATGTGATTATTCTTTTTCTATAACTGTTATATCTATGAGAAAATATTTATATCGGCTGTTCTTCATAAGAAAGATCATTATCTAACAGTATAGCCTTTGAGTTCAGTAAATGAAAAGGATATAGTATGTATTTCTTCAAATACAATACATTGAACATATACTAATTTTGGTAGAGGTTTGTGGGAAGAAAAACATGATAAGTTACCATCCCTATGTGATCAATAATCACATTGGGACAAATATATGTGGGCCAAAACTTTCTATTCCTTCCAAATACCATATCCTTATAAAAAGGATATATCTATTGGATCCCATAATCACCAACATTGAAATCAAAATCCCTTTAATAGATATCATCATAAGTATTTTATTGACAATGATATAATTTTATATGATACTGAATGGCTCTTACACTCTCTACCACTCCCTCTACTAACTCAGGTATCAATATCTTTCATTTCCCAAATTTTTCAAAACATGTTGGAGTTCAATATTTCTTTTCATAGAGGGATTTATGTGGAACCATATAAATTCTGAAGTGAAAGCTATTTTTGTAAGAAAATTAGATCAGATGAAGGTGTTTATCTTAACATCCTTTTAAATCTATAGTAAAATAGATCATAATATCTTCTAGGGTTTCAATGGTCCCCTCAAATTGACAATCTACCTGAGGACGATATACTGTGACAAAGTTTATCTATGTATTCAAATTTTATTTAAGACTTATATAGAAAATTTAGGATAACCTCAGATCTCAATTATTTTTCATTTAGAGTAGTACTCCATACAACCTTACCAATTCATTAATGTATATCCCAGATATATGATCAAGATAGAAATATACCTTGAAATAAATTAATTATTTTGATTTCATAAGATAGTTTAGTAAAACCCAAATAGATTTGTGCCCTTTAGATTTCATGGGGAGTGTCATGAGGAAATCTATGGGGATATTTTCCCATTTAAACTCAGGTATGGGTAATGGATGTTGCATTCCATTATAATTATTTCTCTTAATCTTAACATATTGGCATACTAAGTACCAAGATATATACTTCACAATATCTATTTTATATCATAATACTGGAAACACTCTTTCTGATCTTTATACATTTCTATACATTCTATATGGATGTAAAATGACGATCTTTGACTTTTAACAATTTTTTTTTAATTATGGTTTTTACAAGACTGATACTCGATTCTTGAACCCAATAATTTCATAATGGCTATGGTAAAATTCTAGAACAATCGTTACCTTAATTTATGGCTCCAAATTTTCCTTCTGCACCTTCTTTTTCTTTACATAATTAGATATTTGAAAATTAATATAATAAATATAGAATTTATCCCCTATCATATTGATTTTAAGATCTATCCAATGAAAATTTTTATGTATTGGGTCACTTTTAATCCTTACCATGGACAAGAAATCATGGTCATCCTGACATAGACCACTGAACACCTTTTTAATCTTACCATGATGGTTATATATTGATAAGATATATTATTTAATCATTTTAAACTCTATATTAGAACACATATGCAATTATTTTTGATTGAATATGTATTTCATGATTTTTGTGATCAATATATATGCCACACTTATCACAACCCATCCTCGGGGCCCGTGCCGTGACTACCCCAAGCCCGCCTTCCATAGGCCAGGGAGTGACACCCGAGACTTTTATGAGAAATATTTTGTTTTTATGTTATATAAATCATCAAATTAATCTTTCACTACACACAACACTAGCTTTCCTTGCTTTACACGCAACAGTGGCCTTCCTCGATAGCTTGCGTCGTACGCAATAACGAGTTTCACTAAACAACAATATGCTATTAAAATATTATTAAAACTAGCCGTTATGAATTTTACTAACTGAATTTTTAATTTTATAACAGTTTAATTCAACTTATACATTTTCTAGAATGATGTATAAAAGCAAAATCAGTTTTTTTGGATAAAAGAAATATTTTTCAAAAAATACAGTTTTGCCGCCTTTTGATGGAGCACCCACATTAAATCTAGTTTTTGACATGTTTATAAGCTCAATTTGACAAAATAAAATTCTTCTTTTGAATCAGGGTACAAAAATTTACTTTGGATAAAATTTTGATATTTTTCTGATAACCTTTATATTTTGATGAATTGTAAAAATACGCTAATTTTTAATTAAAAAAAACTTTTTTTCATTGAGATAATTTATATGAATAAATTATAATATTGAATGATTTTAAATTATAAAAAGAATATATTTTTACCATTTAATATAATGTATGTCATTAGCATTAATTTCACTTGGAATTCATAGGTAAAAACATTTCAATCTTTGGCAATGTTTTAACTTCTAAAACTCGTTTTCTTAACAATGAGATTTATTTTAAATTAATTACTGAAACTTATATGTTTTGAATTTTTAAAAATGGATTCCATATTCAGAATCAATGGTTCCAAATTATGTTAATAGGCTATTTTTTTTTGGGCATTATGAATAGTAACTACAGTAAATTTTATTTACCATAGTTAAAGGTAAATCAGGTAATTAAGGGTAAATATAAGATTATAAAATTTCCCTAACACCTACCAAAATCCTAATGGATGACTAAAAGTCGACCCATATCACCTAAAGGTCGTATTTGATTCATTTAATGTACTTTTTTCCATGAAAATAATTTAATTATTATAAAAACCAAAGAATTTGACAACATGTCACTTTCTTAAATCTTATAAGTATAATAATTTTAATTTGGTGATAAACTTAATGAAACTTCAAACATGAATAGTCTCTAGAAATCTAATACGATTATCTACATCATAGTAATTTATTTATAATTTTTAGGGATTAAATAAGTATCATTAATTATGACACAATAGTGATGTTGAAATTATTTTATTAATTAAAATATCAAATAAATTGTTTTAAAAATATTAAAATAAATATTATATAAACTATTTAATGTGCTACAATAATTTTCTAGATACATATGAAATATTATTAATCTATTAAAGCTTTTAGTTTGAACATATCATCTGTATATATTTTATTTAAATTCAAATAAATGAATAATTTCAAAATTGACACTATTGTTATTTTATAAACATAAAATATTATAAAATTGTTTAAAAATCACAAAAATATTTAAAAATTATAAATTAAAATTTATATGGTCTAATATGTCATAAAGTGTCAAATTATGGAAAATTCACAACACATATGTAATTATTTATAACAATTTAAAATTTAGAATATTATTACCACAAATACAATTAAATTTATAAATAAGGATAAATCAAGTTGATAATGTTTAAAATAAATTCCTAACATGTCTAAATTTTATTGGTTAATGAGATTACAACCCTATCTCATCTAATATTTGGATATGAGTCATTTTGGATGTTTTTATGTGGGGTTGGGATTTAATATAAACTAATATTTCTTATATTTCCAAAGGTGCCCCTCTCCTCCCTTATAAAAGGGCACCTCCTCCCTCTCTTCCTCACACCAATTTGAGCCTTCAAGATTGGCAAAACCCTGACCATTTCACTTCCCCACTTCCTTATAAACCTACTAGAGGTACTGGTCTTATCAAAAGACCAACTCTAGTGCCTTAAGAGAAAGTTTAAAGGAGGCACTTCGAGAAAGAGGTAATACCATCTACCATTTTCTTCAAGTTCCATTCTTATTCTTCTCCCTCTTAATTAGTTGTTACATTATGAGATAATAACACCAGTATCACTCATATACTGAAATGTATTTATAAATATGAAACAAACCTATTTCACCTCTTATCCATCCTACAAGAAACGAAATCACCGCACGTGCGTACGTACGGAATACCGTCTCCACGCCGTGGTGTAATCTATTTTCCACCACCACCTTACTTGGATGGGTATAAGGGTGAATGTAATGAATATATATGATTATTGAAAAGTGTTATTGATTCTGAAATAGTATACATATACTCCAATACAATTCTACGATCATGGGAATGATATCATCGCTCCTGCGTACGTACGGAATACCGTCTCCACGATGTGATGCGATTAGTTCTAAATGATCTTCATTGCAAAATGATTATATAAATGAATTGAACGAATGAATATGATATATATTACATTAATACCATTCTGGAAATGAGGTATCTATAACCTAAAGAGAAGAATAAGAATTTATTCGACAAACACACATAAGAACAAAAAGTAATAAACACCCGAATAACAAGTAGTAATGAAATATTACTAATAAGAAGCTAAGAATATGACCATATATGATATCATAACAATAAGTATGATTCTGGAATAATTCAATAACATTATTTAAATCATTATACAGGAGGTTCGGACACTTATGAAGCAAATTGGACCTAAGGTAAGGGAAAATCTCGCAATCTCAATTTTTATCCGAGATTGTTTATACATCAGAATTTACTGGGGTGTATTTTATCATCCACATCCATGTTTCCTCAATATGTAATATTGTTCCATCCACCTTCAATTGTTTAAATCCAATTTTACTCTTCGGTGAGTTTTTATTAAAAGATATCAAAGGAATCTTTTGTCGTTTTTCGTACGAGCTACTTTTTGACTTTTCTGACAAAAGTACGAGAAGAATGTTTTTTTTAACATATACGACATGAATGGATTTTTAAAACATTATTTCCAAGAAACTTCCTTTACAAGTTTTCAAGTTTATTTTTAATCAACTTCTTTTAGTTTAAAATTGTATGACATGTTAAATAAAGGAAAATGTTTTTGAAGTAGGAAGGATATTTTCCTCAAGAATAGAGTTCAAGTGCTTTATCAAAATTATTTTCCATCTATGATAATATAGGGTTCTGTTTCAATCCCTATTATTACATTGATTTGATTATGTTGTGATGTAATTTTTTTTATGAATTCATTTATCTTATATGAATTGTTTTATGATGTCATGTTGTTTAAGAATCCCAATTTTACTACATGGGTTATGCAATGATGTATGATTTATGATTTTGTGGAACACATAAGAATGATATCATTATGATATGGGTGGGACCTATATCTCCCTCCAATAAACTGGGTAAAGATTTTATATCTCATGAGATATACATGGCTGGAATCGCAGGATAAACCGGTTCAGTGAAACAGGACTGAAACGAGGAGTGAACTCGGTTCAGAAATGGACTTTGTCCACTAAGATAGTCTTGGCAATGAGTCTTGACTAATAAGAAATGATTCTCTATGATTATGTGTGTATGCCACAAAGTTTCATGTTTTATGTTATGATTATTGGGATTTAATTTCACTAATATGATTTATCCCATGATATGAAATTATTCTCTCTTTTGAAGGTTAAGATTTCCAAAATGTTATGTTCTTATGAATATGATGTGATCGATATTTCTTTTGTTTACCCTTACTGAGAATTTGAGCTCACCCTTTTGTATGTTCTCTTTCCCCAGGTCAGGAAGAAGCTTATTAAGTAAGATATGCCAAAAGAGACTATAGATATGATGAAATAAATCGGAGACAGTGTAGACGCTTTATGAACCAGTTCTTTATGTTTCTCAGTTTCTAACGACACTATACCTATATGGTCCTTTCATGGTTTTGTTATATGTTGTAATAAGTATGATTTAATTTTGAGGTAATAACAGTGTATGTAAAGTAAGGGTCGTTATACAGGGGTTGGCGACTAGCACCAAAGGCATAAATCTAAAAAAAATGGAAGGCATTGCCTTTACGAAATGAAAGCACACACAAATAGACTACAAGCAGAAGCTACACTAAGTAAAGCAGTATAACAAACGCGCTGAAAGTACGAGGGGCTGGAAATAAAAGCACAAAAGAAAGGTACAACTACAACTGAAAGTAATGTACAACTCAATGTGACAACTAGGTCCTGATGACAACACAGCCACCCCACCTTAACAAGGCCGTCAGGTCCTAGCCCCCCAGGTACCACTAGTTGCCCCACAGACATGTGGGGCCCACCCCAGGGTCCACCCACATGCCCGAACGGGTCATCTGACAAATGACTGTCCACACAGGCCAACACATGTCCTTTCCAGTTTGCTTTGTCCTCACTCACACACACCCTGAGAATCTTCCTAGAAGGTCACCCATCCTGATCACTACTCCAGGCCAAACACGCTTAACTGTGGAGTTCTAATCAGACAGGCTCCCGAAAAGGAATGTGCACCTTATTGACATGAGTCATATCATTTCGTAATATAACCCTGTATCATTTGGGGATGTTACAATCACCCCCCTTTAGAGAACAACACCCTCGTTGTGGGCCCTACATCTCAACCCAGGCAGTGCACCGCACTTAAGGCTGAGTTCATCCTCTAATACCAAATGTGACAACTAGGTCCCGGTGATAGCACAACCACCCCGACTTAACATGGCCGTCGGGTCCTAGCCCATCGGGTCCCACCAATTACCCCACAGACATGTGGGGCCTACCCTAGGTTCCACCCACATGCCCGAACGAGTCATCTAACTAATAACAGTCCACACAGGCCAACACATGTCCTTTCCAGTGTGCTTTGTCCTCACTCACACACACTCTGGGAATCTTCCCAGAAGATCACCCATCCAAATCAATAATCCAGGCCAAGAACGCTTAACTGTGGTGTTCTAATCAGACAGGCTCCCAAAAAGGAAGGTGCACCTTATTGACATGAGTCATATCATTTAGTCATTTAACCCTGTATCATTTGGGGATGTTACAATGAACCATGGCGGAGGAGCACTACTTTGTGAGGTGGCTGACCCGTGATACTCGACAGGAGGAGTACCTCAATAGTCTTAGGTTAGTGAGAAGTACCTCAGAGTTGTGACATGATCACTGTACTCGTCAGAGACGGAGCTCTTCAGCAGTTACGGTTTCGATAATGAAAATCCTGGTTTGAGTTGAGTCATTGACCATTGTGTTTCCTCATGATTGAGATGGGTTACTAGATAACTTACATATATGTATGGGCATATATCTAAGTAGTGGTTATCCATCGACTTCATATTTGTGTGATACCTCATTGATGAGATGGGTTACTTGGTAACTTAGTTATAAGTATGAGCTTATACCTAAGTAAGGGTTATCTGTTGAGATCATTCTTTGTGATTATCCTTGTTGGATTTAGTGAGACCTTAAGGGTCTCGGGGTCCCTACTGAGTATCGTATAATCACCCCTGCACGGGATTTTCCCGCACCTTGTTGTGTTGGTTGCAGATGATGGACATCATTGATCGTGGTTGAGGCTTGTAGAGCTGGACGGTACCTGGAGGTGGATCTCAGGATGAGTCGATACCCATAGGTGGATCTCATGGCAAGTCTGTACCCGGAGGTGGATCTCACGACGAGTCGGTACCCAAAAGAGACAGACAGACATGGAGTGCTGAAGAGCACATATGTACCTACCCTTCAGGTAGGAACTCGGAGGAGGATCCAAGAGCTGCTTGTCACCTTTCAGCTGTTGTACTTTGAGTTGTACTTTACTTTCATTTGTAGCTGTATCTTTCTTTTGGGCTTGTATTTCCGGCCCCTCGTACTTTCAGCACGTTTGTTATACTGCTTTACTTAGTGTAGCTTTTTCTTGTACTCTGTTTGTTTGTGCTTTCGTTTCGTAAAGGCAGTGCCTTCCTTTTTTTTGGGATTTACGCCTTTGGTTCTAGTCGCCAGCCACTGGCCTATGGAAGGTGGGCTTGGGGTAGTCACGGAACGGGCCCTGAGGACGGGTCGTGACAAATTGGTATCAAAGGAGTCGGTTCTACCGCAGAACTTATAAATCTGATATTTCTTTTCTATGAAGCAATAGTGTTAAGAGTACCGAGGGTGGTATTCAGTTCAGGGAGTCCAGTGATGGTGCAGACGACCGACATATCCATACACCAGGACCCTGACCTCTGATATTGTAACATCCCCAAATAATACATGGTTAAATGACTAAATGATATGACTCATGTCAATAAGGTGCACCTTCCTTTTCAGGAGCCTGTCTGATTAGAACTCCACAGTTAAACGTGCTTGGTCTGGAGTAGTGATCAGGATGGGTGACCTTCTTGGAAGATTCCCAGGGTATGTGTGAGTGAGGACAAAGCAAACTGGAAAGGACATGTGTTGGCCTGTGTGGACAGTAATTAGTCAGATGACCAGTTTGGGCATGTGGGTGGACCATGGGGTGGGTCCCACATGTTTACAGTGCAACTGGTGGCACCTAGTGGGCTAGGACCCGACAACCATGTTAAGGCGGGCTGATTGTGCTGTCATCGGGACCCAGTTGTCACATTTGGTATCAGAGGATGAACTCATCCTTAAGTGTGGTGCACTGCATGGGTTGAGATGTAGGGCCCACAACGAGGGCGTTGTGCTCTAAAGGTGGGGGGGGGGGGGGTGATTGTAACATCCCCAAATAATACATGATTAAAAGACTAAATGATATGACTCATGTCAACAAGGTGCACCTTTTTTTTCAGGAGCCTGTTTGATAAGAACTCCATAGTTAAGCGTGCATGGCCTGAAGTAGTGATCCGAATGGGTGACCTTCTGGGAAGATTCCCAGGGTGTGTGTGAGTGAGGGAAAAGCACACTGGAAAGGACATGTGTTGGCATGTGTGGACAGTCATTAGTCAGATGACCCGTTCGGGCAAGTGGGTGGAACCTGGGGTGGGCCCCACGTGTCTGCAGGGCAACAGGTGGTACCTGGTGGGCTAGGACCCGACCGCCATGTTAAGGCGAGGTGGATGTGCTGTCACACATATGAAATTATTTTTGATTGAATATGTATTTGATGATTTTGTGTTCAATATATATGCCACACTTCTCACCATAAAGGGGGGGGGGGTGGGGGTGATTGTAACATCCCCAAATGATACAGGGTTAAATGA
The DNA here is from genome assembly GCA_963277665.1 of Viscum album. Taxonomy (NCBI): domain Eukaryota; kingdom Viridiplantae; phylum Streptophyta; class Magnoliopsida; order Santalales; family Viscaceae; genus Viscum; species Viscum album. Next base: position 1,795,711,292 of record OY728137.1, read on the forward strand.
CTAAATGATATGACTCATGTCAACAAGGTGCACCATTTTTTTCAGGAGCCTGTTTGATAAGAACTCCACAGTTAAGCGTGCTTGGTCTGGAGTAGTGATCAGGATGGGTGGCCTTCCGGGAAGATTCCCAGGGTGTGTGTGAGTGAGGACAAAACACACTGGAAAGGACATGTGTTGGAATGTGTGGACTGTCATTAGTCAGATGACCCGTTCGGGCATGTGGGTGGACCCTGGGGTGGGTCCCATGTGTCTGCAGGGCAACTGGTGGTACCTGGTGGGCTAGGACCCGACCGCCATGTTAAGGCGAGGTGGTTATGCTGTCACACATATGAAATTATTTTTTATTGAATATGTATTTGATGATTTTGTGATCTATATATATGCCACACTTCTCACCATAAATATAATGGAACCTTATATTGAAATCTAAAATTTTGGCTACTATTTCAAAATAAACAGTTTGGTAATTTTTCAAATAAACACACAATTGGCATGAGGTATAAGATACTATTATGCCAATATTCATGAGAAAACATCCCATTATACTATTTTATGAATAAATATTTATCATAAAACTTTCACTATGGAATGTTAGTGTGGTCATTGGGTCAGTGACCAACCATATCATTAGTTCCTTGAAATTTTATTCACGTATATCTATCCAAAGGAACATGGATACCTTTCTTGTAAAATTGATTAGTGGATTTAAAAAATATGATAAATTTCACACAAATAATTTATATTTTCCATCAATACAAAGAAAATTATAGATTTTAGTCATTGTGATTGGTCTCAGTCATTGTTGAATAACATCAATCTTTGAGGGATCCACCTATATACCCTTTCTTATAATTATGTGATCCCAAAATATAAAATTTTGAATCCATAATTCAAATTTACTAAATTTTGTGTAAAAATTTCCTTTAAAATAGTTATTAAACATAATCCATAAATGATATTAAAGTTTTTAATTTATTTTGGGTCATATAACTATATCATTTATAAATACTATCAAAAATTAATTATGGTATTCTTTGAAGAATATATTAATTATATCCATGAAGATAACTAGTTCATTGGTTAGTACAAATGGTATAAATATAAATTCAAAATTAGAATACTACATATAGAAATATATCATTGATATTTAATTTTTTTCATACCATCAACTGATGATATCCAAATTAGACTTCAATCTTTTAAGTGCACTAATATCTTTGTAGTTAATAAAAAAAATCATCTATAAAAGGGATAAGATATGTGTTATTGATAGTAATCTCATTATGTTTTCAATAATAAATGAAAATATACTTTGAACCATCATTATTATTAAAAAATAGAAGGTTCACCCCTTGATAGCTAAATGAATTATTTATCAGGACTCTCATAGAGTTACTTCTTAAATTTATATAACTTATTTGGGACCACTTAATCAGGACTCTTTAAAATTGGCATAGCACTGGGTATGAGTATTATTGATAATAAGAATAATGATATGGGAATATACAATGAAAATCTTTAGAAAATACATCATAATATTCCCACAAAATATAAAAATATTCAATGTTGAGTTTCTCCCCAACCATTTGAGATAGAAACACCTCATGAATAGGTAATAATAACCATTAAATGGAATTAGATTCTATTGGAATTTCACATTACTCATCATACCAATAGATTTTCATAGGATGATTTAGAATATTAATGTTGAATTCACTTCATTGGTTGTATATGTTGGATCTATATAGATAGAGATAATCCATTCCCAAAATCACATCAAGTTATAATTGATTGAGAATAATTATATTTACTCGAAGAACATTACAAAAACATTCAATTAGATAGTATCTATATAGTTAAGATGATATTATCATACCATTATGTGTTTTCAATAATAATTCTAGACCAAATAAATATGGTAGAGTTATGATACCCTAAAAAAATCTTCTCATATAAAAGAGTTTGTCAAACCAAAATCAAATAATGCATTTGATGTTCTAGAGTGGATGATAAATATAAAATTACCCACTTAATTATCATAACCCACTTCAGTATTTGTGATAACAGGATATTTCCCTTCATCTATTAGCTTAATAGGTTTTTGATGCCTATTTTCATCATTATCAATTGGATTCATGCGCTGGTTGTCATAATGCCCATACTAGATGCAATTGTAGCATTCATGTGTGGGTGGTGAATTGGGTTGATCTCTCTCCATATTCATTTTAATGGATTTCCTATTTATATATCATCACAATTCAAATGATTTACTGCCTACATTTCCACACTTCCAACATTTACAGTTCCCTTTATCATATTTCCACCATGCTTCTTTCGACACTTTTTTGGTAAAAAGGATGTTCAATTTTCTTTCCACCATGGGCTTGATTATTATGATTTCCTCAAAAACCCCATATTTAAATTTATATTCTAATAATTATAGTTATTTTATTCTTAAATATTAATTTCTACCTTGAGAACACATAAAATGATTTATCAAAAGCCACTAATGTCTCTAATGGATAGATACTTTTAGAGATTTAGTTTTAATCCACTAAAGAACCGATCAATTTTTTATTCAAGGTTGATGATAAACTAAAATCATACCTCACAAGTATTGTACAATTTACCTCATAGGAACCAATATATTCATCATACATCTATTTAGGGTCAAATAATTCCCTTCCCATTTTCATGTGAAGTGTTTAGGGAAATTTCATATTAAAAAGTACACTCATAAACTCATCCCATTCCATGGGTTTATTTTTTCACACTTCCTTGTATTATTAATAAAATTACACAATTAATATACTTTTCTATACAAATTATATGACACATTGATAGTATTTCATGATCTTATCACTGGGGAAAATAAAATATATTTTTAGTGGTACTAATCCATTGCTCGACCACTAGTGGGTTAGGGGACCCACAAGAAGAAGTTGTATGTTTCCTCACGAAATAATGAATATTTCATTTTCACATAATTTTATCATTAGTAATCTCATTATGATTCATTTATTTATATTATTTCATGATAATAATAATAATATTTATCATTTCAACTTCCAAGTCATTCAGTTTCCCAAGAGGGCAATCATTACATTTCCTACCACAATTTCAATTAACATCAATCCTCGTAGATCCAACCATAGACTTGATACATAATAAAATTATTTAATGAATGATATTCAATATATATCACAGTTTTAATATATCATAGTACCCTTCTTAGTCATTTTATACATGATACCATTCTTCATCAGCTGGGGAAAAATGAAAACATTCCGAAGAGTTACCTTAGTTACTCAGTAAGAGTAAGCATGGTAAATATCAAAAAATGATCATATGCATGCATAAGTTAAAAATAAATGTATGTGATCAAGATAAAAACATTATATTTTCATACCCAATTAGTCATTGATCATAAATCAAGATTTATAGAATACAAATTTAGTATTTTAATAGACACAATTCATTAAAGTGAGGAATCATCATTATTTAACCATGAGGTGCTAAATAATATCATATTCATAAGAACATGTCATTGTAATTATGAAACAAAAGTATTAATATAAAATTATTTTATTATTTGAGTTTCACTTCCCTGAAAATCATAGTTTGAAAAGTACCATAGTGGATTGGTTTTACTCCCCATTCCATCATTTGTTTAGTCAAAATTCACTCCTAAGACTATAATTGTTAATACAGCCTCTTAATAAACATAGTTAAATCCCCATATTAGTGTATATTATCTCATGATATATCAACCACAACCCAATTCATTGGATGGATTTAATTTAAACACCCATAAAATAATGAAAACCTTAAATATGTGTTCCAAAATATCATAAAAAAAATTCATCATTTCATCATAGTATAACTCATGGAAAAAATGGGTTTCATAGACATTTCATAACCATATAATCCTGTTCCATTGAGATAAATAGCATGGATGGTATAATTATATCATTTCCTCATTGAAGAATAATAAAAATCAAAGGATTATGACATAGATTAAATATACCTTTAAAATAGTATTTTAATATATCTATGAAAATAGAGGAAATTACCCATTTCCATTGGTATAATTAAATCTAAAAATTTATCAAATATTGTGAATACATATATTATTTTAAAATAATCATGGAAACTTTCAAATTAATATTCAATGTAAATAATGGTTATGGTGATGGGAAAATGTTCTCATATGGTAAATATTAAAACAAAGTTTTCTTTCACACTTTTGGTAAAAAAATATAAAAGTACGTCATTTGAAAAAGAACAAGAATAATTTTTAATACATTAAAATTAACTAAAATATGGTTTAAAATGAATTTAAATATTAATTTTATCATATAAAATAACATTCTTTAATACATTTTAGTAAAAATTAACATGGATGAAAATGTTTATCGAATAAAGAGAAAATAAGGTTAACATTTCTTAAAAACATTTTCTTGAAAAATTTAAATTCCAAAGAGAGTAGAATGAAATTAAAACACTAAAAATTTAGAAATAAACCTAGTGAAAAAATATATATCTTTTAAAATATATGTGTCATAAAATTTTTCAAAATGGATGTTTATCATAGGAAATCCCAAAAATAATTGAGATTGTAATATAAACCCTTACGCCTAGTCCACATTTTTTTGTTTGAAATATTATGTTAATTTACAATAAATATATATTTATTATAAATCTATAATAAAACCATATTAATAATTTTAATACAATATAAAATTCTCCCATGATTTTCATTTACCAATTTATTAATAAAATTTCATTAAAATTAATACTCATGTGAAACATTATCCATTTCCAAGGCATATTTTGATCTAGTGGTTCTGATAGGTCATGGATTCATTGTATAAAAAATATCAATCATGTAATATATATAATATTTATTCATTATATATTCTATTTTTAACATTAATATTAGTCGTTTATGAGAAATAAATTACATCAGTTCATAGAGATGGTATTCCATACGTAAACAATAGTGATATTTTAATTTTCTAATGAATAGAAAGAAAGATTGATAAATAAAAATATATATTTATAGATTCATAATAATATCATATATATCATATATATTAACCAAATAAATACATAGTATGATCTATGATAGAAGTACATGTAAAATAAATCACATAACTACACATGAACAACATTATCATTTTTTATATGGTAGAAATGAGGTAGAAAATGGTTTTAACATTAACATAAAAGCTATTATGTTTATTTATGATACCAATTTAATAATTTTAATATGGTTATTGAAAATTTATATGATGTTAAGTAAGAAGGGAACTCAAAATACACCGGTAAATACAATTACCTATTCTTTAGGAAACATTATTTGGCTTACACCTTAAGCATTTAATGGTTGGTATTTTCGGAAGACTAGAAGCACTAAGAAATAGGGAGGTAATTTAGGAATATATTGGAGTATGGATTAAATGAACTATATGGATAAATTTTTGTGAATAAGTTGATATAGTAGGTTCCCTTTTATAAGTGATGTGGTTGACACTTTTATAAATACATAAAACATTTAAATATAATAAAGTAATATTCTGGTGAAATTGGAACAAAGGAAACTAAAATTAGAATATAGTATAAGGTTGTGTCTAAATAGATTCATCAAATAGGATTTGTATCAATATTTAGTTTATTTCAATCAAAATATATTTAGTTTAACCCCTCATGAAATCTTTTAACCATTAACATAGTGACAATGCTTTGCTAAATTTACTATTCACTTTTACAAAAATTAATGTTCCCTCATTAATTTTTTTTATTTGTTGATTTTAAATAAGAATTTTTTTATCAAATTATATTTCTTTTAGTGTAAGAAATTAATTTTCAAATTAGTCTATAAAACACAGAGAACTATTTTTAGAAAAATCAATTTTTAAGAATTACACTGAATTTATTCCAATTTTTTGCCGAGTAAAAACCCATTTTATTAGATTTAACAAAATTTATTAAATATATTATTTATAAATTAAATTTAATTCATTAATACATAGTGATTAATTTAATTTACAATATAAAAACTCAGAGCATGCATAAAACTGGTTTTCAAAAAAGGGATAATATTTTTACCTTCAAACAATTTTATTTTAATTTCTATCCAATTAATAAAAAATTAAATCATTTTAAATTTTTGGAATCAATAATTTTTTATATGTTTAATACTATTAGTAAAAATATTTGACACAAACAAAGATCTATATAAAATTTTTCAGTATAGATCTTTAGGATCATGAGTATCTTTTAAATGAATTAGATTTTATTTACAATAATACTATTTTATTTATATAACATATAATGTGGTTCATTTTTCATTATGTGAGTTTCATTCAATTATTTTTCAGGATTACATACTTTACATGTTTTTTAGAAAAAATATTTATTAAAGAGAAGTATATTTTAAAATCTATGGGTGTTATATGAAGCCTTTGGTTTGTTCATTGGAAACTAAAAAGAGTACCTCACGAGTTTAGATTATTCTCTAACTGGTGTCTATTTAGTTTTATTTTCAGTTAAATATTGGATGATTTACATGATTGATTACCTAGGTTATTTTCTATTAGCCACATGACCTATAGATAGAGCCCATATTTTTTTATATTGAGGCAGGTTTTTGGATTAATGTGTCCTTCCCATTATTGACTTATGTGATTCTAATTGATTCAATAACCTAGGTTGTGGAATTTTGGGTAAAATAATTGGTTGTGGAATCTTTTGGGATTTTGAACCACTTTTTCGAGTGGTAGATGGTTATTTATGGATAATTATTATTTCTATTGGAATTTTTTTGGGAAAGTTCCTATATTTTGTATCACAATATTTGGTGAATTATAAATTTTGGGGAGACCTAGAGTAGGTACCCTTGTCATATTGAACATTTCATATCTTGATGGAGATTCTATTCATGTTTATAGATATTTTATGATATTTTGGAATTTTAATACTTGATCTTAAGAATTCCTGATATATTATATAGATTTTGGATTAAGTTTAATGATTTATAATCATAATAAAATTTTACGTACATTCCCAACTCACTTGCTTTATAGCGTTTTCATAGAGGTTTCTAGTCTTCAATTTCCAATAATTATATAAATGAAATATTTTGGTGTAGAAAGTTTTATGTTGGGGAGAATTTTTACACCCCCAGGTCACTATGGTATTTTATATTAAAATCGTTTTTTGTTTTTATAATTTTTTGGTTTTTTATTTGAAATTATGGTTTTTATAGTTTTCATATATTTCATTATCCATTTATTTCTTTCTATAAACAATTAATGTTTCAATAAAAACCATGAGAAGCATTATGTATATTTCAATGGGGGATTCATGGTTTGATAATCAGCACGACCAAACTATACATTTTACCATGGAATATTTTTCCATGTAGCATGACTTGAGAACATTTTGGAATAACCATGTGAGGAAACTATTCAAGTTGTTCATATTTTTTAGTGTGAGTTTCACTATTGGCATATAGATTGATAAAACACGTATTAAACCAATGTGAGATTCTTAGATTCACTAAAAAGTGATTTTCTGATATTTATATTGATATTTTTTTGTTTTTTGGTTTTTTACCCTCCATAATTTCCATTTTCCAAACCATATGATATCATTAGGCATCCTCACATTACTTCACATTGGATTTTTATCTCTTACTACTTTTATTTCAAGTGATCTGTCATGGTAAACCCATCCTTTATTTACGTCATCTTATCCATTCCTCTAGTAACCTTGGGTTACTTTTTCCCATAAAGCATTATTTTCATAATGGTTTATTTTAGTATTGGGTTTGGTCTAATAATGGTTATTTGGTTGTTTAAATCTCATATAGGGCACCCCTTATCGTGGTTTTAATTCCACCACTGAGGGAAACTTATTTCATATTGATCCAGGGAGGTGTTTTTGTGAAATTATTTTATTTCAAAATTCATGAAATGATTGATCCTTTTAAATTAATTCCATATAAAATTATAACCACATTTTATACCCATGATGGTTTTATAAAATGATTTCATGATTTTCTATACAAGAAATAATGTATTTTATATGGATTTTATATAATCTATTGAATTATAATATAATGAATGTAAAGTGTTTATTAAAATTACTAGGAGTATTATATTAAATAAATTTTAAGTCTAAATAATGGTATTATCCCTAATTTGATTCCTAAATTATATAACCCATGTTTTAAGGAATGTCTAAATTTAAAGAAGTGTTTGGATTTACAGTTACCCCAAAGGGATGAAAGCATTGGTTTTTATATATTAAATATTTATTTTAAAGTGAAAAATCTTTTTGTGATTTCCAAGGATTATTTTTTGTTCATGAAGGAATTATAAGCCAATTTGGAATTTGATAAAAATGATTCCATTAGGTATGTGTCAAGAATTTGTTACAGTTTGGCCTTTAATGATCATTTTAAAGGTATGATTTATACTTTGAAAAATGATTTGTTGATTATTATACACCCTTGTTTTGATCCCCATGGTTTCTAATAATGTATTTAAATTTACCCATTTTATTTTATTTGAATTTAATTATGATTATCAAGCTTATGAAAATTTGGAAATGGGTTTTTTCCCAAGAAAATGTTGGAGGTGAGGTGGGGGTTTTTATTTCATGTTTTATTATTTATTTATATGATGATCAATTTCTTGGTTTTTTATCACATCCACTTGACTGATATCATAAGAACCCAATGTTAGTAATTAAAATATATTAATGAGTGCCATGCTAGTGTAATTTTTATGAAAACTAGTTCCCTAAAAATGAATGTGATCCCTCTATAGATTATGTCCCATTGGACTAAGTGAGATAACAAGATGTGTTTTTCCCATAAGATTAAGAGAGATATTGGGATGTATTTTCTCTTACATTCACATAGGACAACTTATATTCTAACATTCTAAGTCCAAAATTATATTCACTTTTGAACCTTGTGAGTTTTCCAGGATGCCTAGTTGTTGCCAATGATATTATTATGGTATTACCACTATATATTTTAATGGAATTCCCTTATTCTTATGTTGTTTTTTTGGAACCACATTCAATAATGATTTTTGTTTACGTTATTAATCTTTAAAATTATCATTCATGTTTATTGTTTTATTCATTTTAATTTTTTAGTTTACTTTTCAATATTGTTTTAAATTGATTATTTTAAAAAGTTTTAAAAGAGAAAGTTTGTGTCATTTTGATTATGCGAACATGTAAATATACATATTTAAATATTTTAAAATGTTTTCCATTTTAATCAATAGATTCCACCCATTGGGAAAATAGGTATTTTGTAATGTATTTTTTAGAAAAAATGAATTTAATTACTCAGTTTTGTAGTATTGGGTTTGAATAAAAAATATTTATTTTCCAAAAGGGTTTTCCTTTGGTTTTGTAAAAAATGAAAATGCATGATAATTGTTTTCATTATACCATAGATGTATAAATTATTATTTTATAAATGATGTTAAAAATATAATTTATTAAATTTTTTATAAAATGAATTGAATATAATCCTTGGTAAATTCCTACTATGTTGGTATGGCACACACCATATATACAAAAACATGTGTGTATGAAGATATTATGTTTTATAAAAGTTCATAATACTTAGTAATTGGTTGAATATCTTTAATGTTAGTCCATTAATAGATGTATAGGATTATGTTCTGTAACCATGGGTGTGTTGAGTGTGATGTTGTTGTATTTTAGGGTTCCACTTTTATTTATGGATGATCATGTATTGGCCAATTTGGTTTTCTATTGTATATAATTTCTAGCCAAACCTATTTTGCACTTTAATATTATCTAGGTTTTATTACATTGGGTATTATTATAGAATTTGGGTTGTTTATCATTTTTTATATTTTATAATTAGAGTAGTTCCTTCTGTTAATTAATGGTTATTTTATTCTATAGAAGTATTATTATTTGTGGGTGAAATAATTTAAAAATGGTTATAAATAAATACCTCAGTTCTTCTCACTATATCATGGAGACCAAGAATACACTTAGGTTCTTGTGGCATAGCGGTCCATGTGACTTTTTTAGATGAGACAGGTAAAATCATTACAAATTTTGATTCTCATAATGATTTTATGAAATATAAAAAAAATTAGGTTCAAAAAACACACAATAATGGACACAACTATACATTTTTTCCTTTTATAGTACTAAAAAATCCCTGAGAAATTCCCCCTTTATCTTGGATAAAAATGTCCTAATAATGCTTGGATTTTTAAGAAATGGATTTCATAAATTTTTTTAAATATTAAGAAATAATATTTCTATATTGATAATTTGAGATACTTTTTTAGTTTTAGTTTTTACTATATATTAGGATGGGAAATAAATTTATTCTTTTCATTCTAATTTGTTATTTATTTTATTTCAATAAAATTCATATGATCCTTTTTTATAACATGTTTCCAATATATTAATTATATATTGAATTAAAAATATGTTTTCCTTTTAGGAATAAATATATTATGAGTTTTTTAATTGATCATTTTATTTAATGAACTCAAGAGTACTATATTTGGTGACTGATACAAGTTTCATTAGATAAAAAAAACCTATAAGTATTTAAGTAGTATAAGAACCCTGGATGGGGAGGATCTAGAGAACATTATGGTCAATGGTGCAAAGATAAGAAATATGTGAAAATGATGCTATAGGATTTAAAAACACTCTTTAAATATCAATTATTATATTTCAATTCATTAGAGAAGAATTGTTTAAATGACCAAACATTTTATAAATGAAATTATTTTTTTAAAATAAATAAATGCATTATTAAGTAATGTAGTTAATGAAAAAATATGCACTAATTTGGTTATTTTGGACAATTATAAAATATATCTAGTCATATTTAAAATACCATTATGTATATTAGATGTTTATAATACAAAAATTTTATAGTGACCATTAAGATAAGTATATATTAAGGTTTATGATAAAGTCCACTTAAAAACGACATATTAAGTTATGGCCTTAACCTATAGGTTTGTAACCTTTGGAGCCATTTGTTAGAGATTATAAGGGAGATAGAATCCCTGGGATTTTCCATTGACCACATCCAAGTCGATATTAAACAACTGAAGCTTGAGTGAAACTAGTTACTGGAGAATTTTAAGCTTATCGAGATCATGATGCAAACCATGTTCACTGAAACAACTTAAGAAAGAACTAGCATTATAAGCCTTATAATTTAGGTGTATGCTAGTTTCATAAGGGTTTATGAATCTAGAACCTAGGAATATGAATTTTTTTCTATATCATAATATAATGAATATATTTAACACCTTTTATTATTCCTTTATGAATTTTCATATAAAGAGTTTAGTAAAAATTAGCTTTTGATATGATAAATAAAGAAAACTATTTTTGGGAAATATATTGTTTCAGTTAAGACACTAATTTGATAATTTCAAGATTTCTTTTAAAAAACCATTGTAATAAAATTTTATTATTAACAAATATATATTTAAATATAAATGTTAATATAATTTAATATAGTCTAATTTAATTTTTATAATTGTTAGAAAGTTGTTAGTGTTATAAAATGTTTTATTTTTTGTAAATAAAGGGTTTTATTTAAAAGTGTAAATTATGTTATATAGAAAATTAGTTTAGTAATATAAATATCATTTTCAAAATTATAACATCAAAATTTGATAATGGTGATTTTTTTCATAATTTTCTAAGACAGTTGAATGTTTAGGTAAAGATTAATTAGGGTATAAATATACCTTGAGTATCATGAAATCATAATATACCAAATGTGATGTGATAAATGGCATAAATTTCTTTAATGACAAAAATATTGATTTTCCCATTAAAATAATGTGTTTTTATGTTATTTGATTAATTTTATAAACCATTAATGAAACCTTGAGAACCTATATTATATTTTATGGTTTTAAAACCAATTCCTAATAAACATGACCCATATCCACATCGACAATTGTACTTTTTTAATATGTTCAATTCATAGAAATATAAATTATTTAAAAACACTCATATATTTTATAATCCATAGGAAAAAACCTCAGTAAGGTTTTTGGTTTTGATTATTTTATTATATAGAGGCCAATACCAATGTTTTGAAATTAATAATGAATTCTCATCTCTTTTACTATAAATTCCCACCCAAAATCCCACTCCTCTTCACTAAAAAGAATTTGATCAAGAATTTAATCTATATAAACCACTATAAATCCCTACCATGATGTTACCAATCTCTTAAAAATCTTCACCCTATCTTTTATAATCACCCTATAGAGTTAAGGTATCCTCACCTTTTCCTTTTGATTTCATGTAATTTATTTATACTAAGGATTTTTATTTCCAATTTTTCATGTAATAACGTGTTTTTATACATTTATTTAATTTAAATATTATTCAAAAGAACTATAAAACACCTTTTTATTTCATTAAAGACTCCATTGATCCATTATGTACACCCATTATGCCTTCAAAATTGTTCTCTGATTTTCAAAGCCAAACATTTTTGTCCTTAATTCCCATCACCATTTCCCCTCAAGGATATTCAACTATATGTAACTGCAATTTTTTGATTGGGGATTTACATGTATGTAATACACACTCACTAATAATCAGGTTAAAATTTATTAGAGATAATGTTATGTTTCATGATATATGTGGAACAAAAATACATGTATATAATTTGAATGTGATTGGTGGGGCCCAAATTTTATAGCCCTATAATGAACAAAGTAATGTTTTTAACTAATGTTATTCCTTGTATGTTGCATATGAGGATATACTAAGTAAATGATTTTATCATGTCTTGGTTGTTAGCCTTTACTTATTCTTATGATGTCATGTTTTATGTTGTTTCCTCATTATGATGTTTCCTTGATGTTATCATCTTATATCATGCTTCAATGATCCTGTTTAAGATTATCACTCCTTTTTTTGTCTCAATGATATTCCACTTGACTCACATTTGTTACATTATTAATGTTATGATTTGATTATTCCATAACAAGGATTTTTAGCTCACCCATTTCTTATGTACATCCCATGGCTATCCCATGCTATTTTAGAAGTGTAATAAAATTTTAAGAGCATGTTAAGGAGTTTTAAATAATTATGTTGTATCCATATTTTATGTTATTATTATATGTACATAATTTCCCAAATACACTATTCCACATGATGTTTTGGGATTCTATTATGTGAATATTTATGTAATAAATCATGAAACAAGGATTATAAAAGATATGGGTTGTCAAAGTTGGTATCAGAGTCAACTTCTAGTTATATTTGTGGATCAGGATTAGAAAACCGTATTGAAATTTTTTGAGATAAAACTAAACAAAATAAAACAATTTTAAATTTTAATAAAGTCTAGAGTGAGTGGTTTTCATTAAACAAAATTCAAGTGAGTATACTTCAAGTGGATGTGGATTTGACAAAACTGTACCTAGGGGTAATAACCCATAAAAGGGTTTATTGGAAATTTGATTGATAATAATTTTGGGAAACAAATTGAGGACTTTCTATACACCTGATTTGACACTCCTCAGGGATATGATTTGGTAATTTCACAAGATCATTATGAACCATTATAAAGGGGAAAATGACTATGAAATTTTATAATCGGAAACTAACTACGGATAACATATATTGAAACCTAATGATTAATAGATTAAGGAATATATTCCATTTATGAGTTATCAATTCAAAATTTATATTTCTATTTTATGCGTGTAATACTTTGAAAATTATCATCCATAATACTATTTAAAAAAAGTAAATCATTTGAACTAGAATAAAATAGTGAAAGGCATTCATGTTATCCATTCATGACCTTAAAATGTATTATGTTACCATGGTTATACACATTCATTCATATCATATGGGATTAGTTTGAACTACTCAAAAACTACGTCAAAACATAGAAATTAATCTATTGATGAAAACAAAAAGTGGGGAAAATATTGAATCATAATAATAAAACTCATCCTATCCATATTTGGGGTTTGAAAATCCCAACGAACCTTATGCTACTCCCTTTAGTGATTTTTTTTCTTATTCTGGGTATGGAATGAATTTTCATATATACAGGCAACATCAATTTCTGAGAGAAGGAAATCACTATACCTATTGTGAATAACCCACAATTATTTACATGAGTAAGGATTAGGTTGGATATTATTTGGAATAATCATCTCAAACATGGATATTATTTTTTTTATGTGCAAGAATATCAATCTAAAATGATTGAGAATAAGGAAAACTTTATCATTGATGACATTCCCAATGTGATAAAATATGTTCCCTAAAGAATGGCATGACCTTACTACTGAAATAGAGGTTGAGTTATAAAAAAAATTATACTGGGATAAAGTGACATTTTTGGGGCATGTTATCACTAGTAAAGGGATATCCATGGATCCTTTAAAAACATTGAAAATCTAGGGATGTCTCAGATTGAAATATATGATGGATATTCATAGTTTCCAATGAATAGATGGGTAATATCATCAATTTTTAAAATAATTATCAGTATTTTCAAGACCCCTAACCAAGAAAAATCGGAAGGAGTTTATGTATATTTGAACTAATGAATACGAGGAAGGATTTAAAGAGTTATAGAAGAAGAAAATCACTACACCTATGATCAAATTACCAAAAAGTGGGAAAGTATTTTTGATCACCATTAAAACATACAAAAATGTGTTATGTTGTGTAATAATTCAAGATGATAAGGTGATATCATATGTCTCATACTAATTAAAGATGCATGAGAACAAATACCCAACACATGATATGGAATTGGCTAGATTGATCTTCACATAGAAAATTTGGTGACATTATATCTATATGGTGAAGTGTGACATATATATAGATTATAAAATCCTAAAGCATATATGCACACAAAATAATAAGAATATATTCTGATAAAGGTGGTTAGATTTGATAAAATATAATGATTTTTCAATTCATTAAGATTCTAGAAAGTTAAATAATGTGGATGATGTTCTAAGTAGATCTTATCCTGAAACCCTCTCCATAATGAAGATCAAAAGGTAATCAATTTAATTGGACATGAAAATGATAGAAATGTGAATCATAAAAGTAACTCCATCCGACCTTACACAAATGACCCCTAAACCATCCATTTTAAGAGGATCAAGGAGGCCCAAAAAATTGATGAGGAGTTATAGAAAAAGGTAGTGAATATTCTAAATTTATAATTTTATAAATATGGAGTTATAAGGTTTGGAACTCGAATATGCGTACCATAAAAAATATTTTAGGTGGAAACTTCTTTATGATGCGCATAATTCATAATTATATATTAATTCAATAATAACTATGTAATATATTTATTTTAAGAAAACCTTTTATTGGAATAAGATGATGAGTGATATTGAATAAATTGTATCTGGATTCTTTATATAAAAAAAATTAATGTATGAATGGAAGAAATATAAGGGAATAAAGAAACTTTTTCACATAATAGTATGGAAATGGGAAACATAACCATGGGTTGTTTATAAGACTCCCAAGACATATTAAATAAACAATTCCATCTAGGTGGTAGTTAATTACAAAGTAAGAACATTTCATTTCTATCATGAAATATTTCTCCCTTGAAAAATATGGCAAGATATACATAGGGGAAGTGGTAATATTTCATTGAGTTCCATTTTTCATTGTATCTGACTGATATCCATGGTTTACCACACTACAATGGAAAATACATTAGAAATAACTGGATATAGAGTTGAGTTTTAGTACTTTTTATCACCCTCAGATGGATACTCATTATGTGATAACTATTCAAAATCTAGATGATAAGATGAGATCATGTTTAGTGTATTTCCTTGAATGTTGGGATCATCACCTTTTCCTAGTGGAGTTATGAAACTAAAATAGTTTCCATTCTAGAATTAAATTAGAACCTTTTGAGGATATTTATGAGAAGAGGTTTCAGACTGCATCTTATTGGGATGAAGGCGAATAGTGGAATATTATGTGACATAATATAATCCATGATATAATAGAGAAGTTTCAAACATTCAATATCATTTGAAATCCAAGAAATGTAAATAGAAAGTCTATATAGAAAATCATCGAAATGACCTGGAATTTGAGGTTAAAGATAAGTTGTTCCGTTGTATATCACTATGAAGTAAATTCATGAGGTTTGTGAATAAGGAAAATATTATTACTGGATACATCATCTCATTTGGTACCATTTTTTGAATCAGAGTTATGAACTATCGACTCAGAAACCCAGCTATCTTATCTAAAGTACATGATGTGTTCTATGTATCCATCTTAAGGAAGTAAATACCAAACCCCAAAAATGTATAGAATATAGAGGTGGTACCTTTAGAGAATGATATTTCATATGATGAGAAGCTAGTGAATATATTAGAAATTAGAGACAATGTTTTATGAAATAAGAAAACCCACCTGGTCAATGTAATATAGTGGTACAATGAGTTTGAGTAAGTAACATGGGAACCAAAAGATGTGATGAAACATAAGTAACCCCATCTATTTTTATAGGAAATAAAGTTTTGAGGGTGAATTTTATAAAGATGGAAAAATTTTAAGGACACAAACTTTTATAAATTAAATTCCATTTTTAAATTAACAAATTCCTTATTAATTATTGTAGTTATATAAAACACATACACTAATTTATATTGTGGGACTATTATAAAATATAGATTATTTTATTTGAAATAGGGTTACGAATAATAACAGTTGATAATATATCCAATGTAAAATAACCATTATATTTATATATATTAAGGGT
Organism: Viscum album; assembly: GCA_963277665.1. NCBI lineage: Eukaryota > Viridiplantae > Streptophyta > Magnoliopsida > Santalales > Viscaceae > Viscum > Viscum album. Next base: position 1,795,728,141 of record OY728137.1, read on the forward strand.
TATGATAAAGTTTAATTGAAGAAGGGCAAAGAGGCGATGGTCTTGACCAGTAATATCATACCCTATAAATCCCATTTTTTAGATCTTCTATGGGATATCGAATCACTATGATTTTCCGTTGACCAAGACCAAGATGGTATTCAACAACTAAATTTTGAGATAAACCATTTATTGGAGAAGTTCAATCTTATTGAGATAATTACCCAAACTATGTTTTTGAACAAGCTACAGAAAGCACCATTATCGCACAAATACCCTTAGGGGACACACTGGTGTAATAAACTGTAATGTATCTAGAACATAATAATATGAATTAGTATATTTTCTTTTTAATAATATAATAATTATATTTATCCCATTTTAATATTAATTTATAAATTATTATATAATGAGTATGGTAAAAATTTTATTTTGATACAATGAGAAAATTGTATTTTTTCAGCAATTATAGATTAAATTAAGATACACTTTTAATAAATTAAGTTTTTTTGAATTAAAAATTGTTTTATTAAAATATTATTATTGAATAATTTATATTTAAATATAAATGATAATATAACTTAAAATAGTGCTGTTTAATTTTTATAAGGGTCAGAAAGTTGTTAGTGTTTTAAAAACCGACATTTTCCTATTATCAAAGAGTTTTATTTAAAATTATAAATTATCATATAATATAAAATTATTTTCATAAAATAAATATAATTTTTTAAATCATCACATTGAAATTATCCAATGGTAAATTGTTTATAATTATATGAGATAATCAATTTTTTTGTTAAAAAATAAATATGTTATAAATATACGGTCTATATAATGACATCATTATATCCCAAAAGTAATGTAAATATTCTATTAAATTTATACATGACCAAATTTATATTTATACTTTAGAAAAACACATTTTAAGTTATTTCATGAATTTTATAATCCTTTAATGGATCCAAAAAAACATATATTATATTTTAGGTTTTTAAAATTATTTATTTATGAACATGACTCATTTCATCATCGAAAATTGTATTATTTTAATATGGTTTGTTCTTTAACTTTAAAACAACTCTTTTTTTTCAGAAAACATGGGAAAACCATGGTAAGGTTTGTGGGTTTGATTATTTTATTATATAGAGTCCAAAACCAATGTTTTGAAAATAATAATGAATTTCCTTATATTTTTCTATAGTTATATACCCAAACCCTTCCTCCTATTCACTAAAAAACCATTAACAATGATTTTAATATTGTTATACCTCTATATATACATATCATGGTGTTCCCAATATCTTAAGAATCTCCCCAAGTTTTTAAAAGTGTCCAATCTTGGTAGGGGATCATCCCCTATTCATTTTAATTTTAAAAACATTCTTTGTTCTAAGCCTTTTCATTTAATATTATTTGTATGATAATGAGTTTTTACACATCATTTTATTATGATTTTTCTGAAAAATTAAATACAGGTCACCTTTAACACTCATTAAATGATCCCTTTATTTTTATGTGCACCTTATATGCTGCTGGATTTTTTTTCTGAATTTCTAGGAAAATATTTTGTGCCACAAATACCAATCCCGATTTCAACTCAATAGTATTTACCTCGATGTAAATACACCAATTTTGTTTGGTGATTTTTTTATAAAATAGAAACACCTTAATAATGGGGTTTAAATATATTAAATACATGCTTTTATTGTAAGATCTATGTCTTAAGATCCCAATTTTTCATAGGAGGTACATATCTACTTGTTTTTAGTTTAACTCCTTGGTTTTGACCAAAAGTGAGTGACTAATGAGATAATGGCAGTTCCAAGGGTGTTTTTGGCTTGTTTGGATCGAAGATCACTGATTTTTGGAAAAGTGTTATAGGCCACATTGTTATTAGAAATCATGTGAAAAATGGAACACTATTACTACTAACCGTACAAGGCTGACCAGAGGGGTGAAGGAGGCTGCACTATTTGAAGAAACTGTGCAATCTGAGGTGAACATATTTTTCAGTTGATACATGAATTTGATATATGCTCTATTAAAAATCATTATACATTTTGTCTAACGATGTTCCATCACCATGTGTGGTCCCCCTTGAGGTAGAGAAGGGTACAAAGTTTCTCCAACTGTGTGGGAAAACATTGTGATCTTGTGTATTTGAGTAAAAATTTCATTTTTCCCCTAATGATTTTAAAAATTAAAAAAATATTTTATATGTTATTATCCAGTGATATATGGATCTTTCTTCTCATTTTTATATCTTTTTGAGCCCTAATATTGTATTTTCTCCCAATCATCCATCTATACATTTATTCGATCGACCGTCATCTCATTGGATTTCTATAGATAAGTACTTTAATCCTTAGGCATGTTTTTTCATTTTAATTTATATCTAATTCACTATTTTTGTGTAATATAATATGACTTATCTCTAATATCATCATCTATTATTCATGTTTCTCTTTATCTAGACCGAATAAGAGTTCGATACTGGATGAGTGTTCTACAACCGACCTACTGTAGGTGGTATATACATTTCCCTCAAGGTTTGGTGTCATATATGACTAGTTGTATTTGTGATACATGATAAATCTTCTAGTATTTTCTATAAAATTAATTTAATTCCTTGATTTAATTAAATATAACTTATTTAGGTCGGCTTCTAGTATCTTTTAGGTTGGTGGTTTTTATCTCCAACCTAGGCCACCTATAGGATGTTCCCTTACATCTAATGTATGTTACAACACCCAATTGTGTGCATGTGAGTTCACCAATTTTAGTGGGAGCCTTAATGAGAATTAAATGACTTATTTACGGTTATTATTAACTTTTTTACCAATTCATTATAAATTAAAGAAATAAATTGAGTTTAATGGATTGGTGAAGGGTATTTCCTCTTTAGCATGTGATTGGTTTTTATTGGAATGTTTTATATAGTAAGTATTGAATAGGTTAAAAGAATTCATGGATTGTGGTTAATTAATTTAACTGAGACGTCGAGTTGATTATGGTAGTAGATTCCATGTAAAAGATACTTGGATATTGATTACAAATGATTCAATGGATATTTCTACTCCATGGGTCTTTATTATAGTAGTGGATACACTGAACCTATTTAGTCCTTAGATCTTGCTTCTATAGGATGCTTCGGGACATTTAACCACTTGTATCTAGCTTGATTGGAATCTCCTTGAAAATCCTCTATTGATATTATCCTTATAATCCATCAAATTCTTTACCGAGTTTACAATGAGATGCTCTTAAAACATGATGAGGATTGCTAGGTCATCTACACATTATAAATGGACCTTCATGTCTTACACATTTGATTAAATGACATGGACAATGAGGATGTTATATATGAGATTACATGGTAAGGCTGTTTTGGATATTTTGTAATGTTTTACAGATATCTTGGTCATAGGTATCATATTACAGTGGTTAGACTAGACTGTATCACAACATTTCATTTCTGATTTATGGCTACCCTTATTTATGGGAGCTTGACTATTGCTTATACAGATCTATATTTGGATGGATAGTATCACTTAAATTTATCTCCTATGCCTTGTTCACTTTACTTTCATTACTTATATACATGTTGTATACAATACACACTGCCTAACTTGTTATACACAGATTGAAAATATTATAGACACCATTGGTGATGGCCTACTAAGTGTTTTCTCACACCCAGTTCGGGCTTTTTTTTTCTACTCATGTATACTTCATTGATGTAGTTTAGGATCGAGACAAGAACCCATTGTACGATGCTTGATTTAATCATTTCTTAAGAGAAAGGGTGCACAATACCTATATTTTCTTGTGATTATATCTAGATATAGTTATTTTTTTCTTTTATGTTCTTCTAATTTATATATTCTTCTAGATTATTTTTTTACATATTTTCCAACTTTTTAGATTCATGAATCTTCATTTTGTATATGAGACTGCATTGGGGTTGTTTATTTATTACTGTATTTGATGTTTATTTCCTTATGATTTATATATATCTTCCTCTATTAAATTTTATGTGTATTACTATGGTAGTACACTCTGACATGAGTCCATAGTATCCCTATAAAAACACCCTAGGATGTCACTACTTGTCACCAGCATCTGGCATATGGGGAGGTGCTTTTGAGTCTATGTAACCCATCAGCATGGGGTACCATTCAATGTATCCCGGTCCGAGAAATTACAAATTGGTATCAAAGAATCATATTTTATGGATTTAGTATTTTGAGACAATAAAAATGAGATTAGGAAGGTATTAGAATTTGGTAATGGGCAACAACTAGGAGTAGCTAACCCATATACCGGAAAATCCAAATTGCCTTTAATGGAACATGTATTTTGGATTTTCCCTATTAACGTTGATTTTATTCTTGTGCTGGGTGACACACATACAATATAATATTTCTTATGATTATGTATTTGTTGTTACTCAATTTTATGATTGTATTCCATATCCTACATCATTTTAGGAACCTATTAGAATTAACACTACATGCATTATTCCCTGCTATTTAGGATGCATTGCATGATGCATGACATTTATGATGTGTTACTTGAATAATATAAATTGATACATGATAAATGATTTGTACAGGTAATTGGGAAACATAGTTGGTACTTAGAGTTCCTATTATAACATAAATAGTGTTTTCTTGATTAGGATACATAAGAAAAACTAAGCAGTCAACTATGGAATATTGATTCATTGACCATTGAATGGATGGATTGAAAAGTGCTATGGTTTGGATTAATTGGAAGCCACACTTCAGTTCATGGGGAATATGGGACCTTATGGATTATAAGTGGCGATACATTTAGTTCAACCATTTTATGAGAACTGTGAATAAATTTTAATTTTATTGGAATTGAAAATGTGAAATATGGATCTTTTCCTAGACCTGACATTAGAGTGGACAGTAGGAAGTGTATCTTGTACTTTTTATGGTTTTTTCAAACACACAGCCTTGGGTTTAAGAGTATGAAGAGCAGTTTGGTATGTTTATAGGAATACTTTGACATGTCATAAATCTTTATCTGTGATCCTTTTGTATTGATATTGTATGAGGAGTGTGTTTGGAATTGTACAGAAAGCCCACCATAATGAACACTAGTTGTAATCCCAAAGGGTGGAGAAGACCATGGTTCAGAGATGGTGGGACATGGGATACATTTAGATCATTTTCTAGTGGTATTTGATGAACCAGTGGTTGTACGAGATATGGGTTCTATGATATATTTTTAAATGAGTCTTATGTTCTTTATGGTATCAGTTCGTGGAGTACCACAACCTGACTCATCTATGGAAGAGCTGGTGCATGTGTTTCACCTGTAGCCTCTGCCCAAATTTTCATGGGACGATGAAAAATAGGATTCTAATCTATGTATTGAGATTAATTTTTCAATTTTTGAGCATTTGGAGACAACTTCTGACAAGAGAGTGAATCTCATGAGATATATTCTTTGGGGATCAGCTATGTGATGGTGGGATGTTTTAAACTAGGATGATACGATCTAAGATAATGTTTAGAGGGATTTCTAATCCAATTTTTATGAAAGATTTATCCTTTATAACTTATGAGTTGAAAGGCTCAGTGAGTTTATAATTCTTGAGTAGGGCGTAATGACTATTATAGAATATTCATTATACTTTATAGCGATTCAACATTTTTTGCTGATTTAATTTTCTCATGAGCGATTGTATGAGATATGCATCGAGAAAGATCTCAATAAAGTTTTTTAATCTCAATTCAATGTGTTGAGGTTGAATACTATTACCGAGATAGTGATTTATGTGTTAATTACTGAGAAGAAATTGAGGGAATATGGGGGTGTAGATCAGGAAATTTTATCCTCTCAATCGAGTGGTTTAACTTCCAGTGGTAGGTAGTGTCATTTTGAGGATTCTCATGAGATTAGTATGAACCAATATGTTCATGATGGTCGCGGTATATTTCAGTTATCAGTGTTGGAGATGGAGGAATATAAGCAATTAGTGTGATTGAGGCCTAGTCAAGTGATGAAATTATGGAAGGATTGGTAATTTTCAACATTTTTTAAGTACATTTAGTCTTGTAATTAGTGGAAGGGGGTCAATGATGACTCAAGGTTCATGAGTGGGTTTCACTAATTTATGTCAGGATGGGAGTTTTTATAGTACTAGTTAATCAGTCTGAGGTGGTAGTCATGGTTGAGGTATCTAGACAATATTTTTACATAGATAGAAGAGTGGGCATACTCATGGTAGTGAGTTTGTTTCACATGTACTTGGTTCAGGCAATATATGTTCTATACAACCTACAATTGAGGAGAAGAGTTTTGGGTCGTCTAAGGTGATATGTATTATATTTGTATCCTATGTTAGTATCTTCTCTTTTTCATACAAGTGAATCTCATAGATTCATATATGTACCTATTATAGAGAGCCTCAGGATCATTATTAATTTTTTATGGAATTATGAACCTGGATACTCTTTTGGGGATCATAATGGAAGGTGTATGCTATTTTGGAGAGTTACACTTGAGATAGATATTTTTCAATTAATATGGAATCTTTTTTTCCTTGAGATGGTAGGGGTTGACATTTTTCTTAGGATGGGATAGATAGTCTCTAAAATAGCCTATATTGGATATTAATGGTGAAGGGTGAATTTCTCATCACTAAAGGATGTATTTCTGATTGAAAAGGTTGAATGGGATTTCCATGTGAAAAAATATGGACCATAACCTCATGGGCTATGTAGGATTAACTCCAAGATCACTAGTTTATATTTAGATGATCATGGAATGAAATAGTCCATACTTTCTTCTTTAGTGCATCGTTTCAGAGACATATTCCTGAACAATGTTTCTTGTTTAAATCATGATTGAGAAAAAGGGGGAGTTACCTATCAATCTAGTTCTAAGAGATTCAATAGTATCCCTTTCTCCTAATAGGAAGTATACTACAGAGTTGTAGGATCTTAGGAGGTAACTAGAGTACATGGAGGAAAAAAGGTTTATACACACTAATACTTCTCCATAGGGGTCACTAATCCCTTTTTAGAATATGAGGATGATACCCTCAAGCTATGTGTGTATTGCTAAAAACTGAACCTGTTGACTATTAGGAACTTGTATCCCTTGCCACATATAGTTGATATCTTGGACCATCTCCATGGAGATCATGTTTTCTTGAAGGTTGATATTAGTTTTTGTTATAACCAGGTATGTGTTCGACCTATAAACATACCTCAAAAAAATTTCATTAAAGGTATGGTCTATATAGGTATTTAGTTATGTTTTCTGATATTTCCAATATGCTATAATTTTTTAGTGTAACTGATGAAATGAATTTTCATAATTATCTAGATTTTTTGATTGGTTTTCATGGATGATATCTTCATGCATTCTCACAATTTACACGACCATTCCAAACATCTTGAGGTCTTTTGGATAAACTAATATATAATCAGCTATATTATAAGCTCACAAATTTCCACTTCTGGATGGATAAGAATCACTTTAGGTGTAAAATTATATCATAGATAGAAGTATAAATTAAACTATAGAAGGTGATAACTATAGTTTCATTGGAGAAGTCCAACAACATATTTGAGGTATATATTTTCTTAGGACTAGCTAGAAATTATAAGAATATCATATATGAATTTTCAATCCTAGAAGAACCACTTACATGTTTGACTAAGAGTAGTATGATGTTTTTATGGTCAGATACTCGTGAGACAGCCTTTCAAGAGATGAATAGGTTATTGACTTTAGCAGCAGTCATAATTTGTCCTAATCCATGTGGAAAATACACTATGTATTGTTATGAATCAAATATTTGGATAATATATGTTCTGATGTAGGGGGATAGATTCATGGCTTACAGGTATCTTTGGTTGAGGACACATGAGGGGAATTACCTATTTGATGATCTAGAGTTATCTAATGTTTTACATATATTATGATGTTGGAGGAATTATCTACAAGGAGAGTATTTTTGGGTGTACAAATACCAAAAAATAATCTTGTAAATATTTAAAGGATGTGACTGGAATCTAATTGAGTGAAGGTGTTTTGAGTACCAACATTATTTTGACATTGTGCTTTCCTATACACCAATAAATAGAAACATAGTTTTCGAGGCACCGACTAGGAGGACTCATATATAGTTAGTCCAAGAGGTCAGTATAGAGTGGTTTCTTATGTAATTATTTCTAGATATTAACTTGGAGGTGATGTATGGTCATAGCCAAACCTTTATCTCATCATTAGTCTAAAATACCACTCTTTTGGATAGAGGGAGGATGAGATAGTTATCTGATACTAAGGGCCTAATCCTATAGGATTGTGTGGTTGGTCACGGACGAACTCCTAGTCGGACTATGGGAGATGGTGATATTTTTCATATCCATGGTCACATATGGGTTCTATTATACACACACAAGGATATGATGTAGGAGTTTCATAGTGTAGTTTGTTAATTACACCTGATATTACGAAGATGTGTAAAGATATGTGTTAATAGTATTGGTAGTCCAGGATGAAACATGATGTTGATTGTTCTTTCATGAGGTGTTCCAAAAGTTTTTAGGTAAAGGTGGAACATAATAGAACAAAACTAAATTTTTATTAGTCAACTATTCCTAGGTGAAAATGGGATGATGTTGCAATGGATTTTGTGATAGGGTTACCAAGGTCCCTCAAGGGAGTGAGGCTGTTTGTTTTCTTATGGACATTCTCATCAAGGTTGAACATTTCATTTTGATTATAGATACTTTGTTACTAGATAATAATATGTGATTTTATATCTAAGAGATAGTGATACATCATAGGGTTCCTTGTACTATTGTATTAGATAGAGATTTCCATTTTATATCTCAATTATGGAAGAATTTTTAGAGGGCATTGGGTACACATGTGCTCTTGAGTGCGGCATACCAACCTTAGACTGATGGAATGTCATAGTGCATGATTCATGTGCTGGAGAACATGATTAGATCACAATTCATTGATTTTGGGGGCTCTTGGGAGAGGCATATAACCCTAGTTCTGTACTCTAACAAAAATATCTATTGAGAAACTACATATGTTACCATATGAGGCTTTGTATAATAGTCCATGATGATCACCCCTATGTTTGTTAGAGGTAGGAGAGTTAGTGTTTCTTGGAAATAACCTCATTCAGGAGACTTTGGATCAAGTCCAGTTAATTTTTGAGTATATGGTTACTGTATAGACTAGACATAAATCTTATACTGATCTCCATTGATGAACTCTAGAGTTCGTGGTCAGGGATTGGATCTTTTTGCATATCACACTAAGGTTATGATACATATGTATTAGGAGATATGGTAAGATTTCATCATGATATTTCTAGACATTTGATATTCTAAAGAGAGTTGAGATGGTATCCTATCTGTTATAGTTTACTCAAATATAACATGTCATGCTTGTAATCTTCAATATACCTTAGTTGTGTTTTCCTAACTCAGAACCATCTCACACTCTATAGTTGGATGAGGTGGATTTATTGGTAGATGAATCCTTCAATGAGAATTCAATTCTTATCATTTATAGGTTCACAAAGGATCTCTAGTTATAGTCAGTTCCTATAGTATGGCTGTTATGGCAGCACAACCATTTAAAAAATGAGACTTGAGAGCAAGAGGCTAACTTAAGTTTTCAATGGTTAGTGTTATTATCTGACAACTATTGACCACCCTTTGAATGGAAATCCACGAATTAATTTATTAATGGAATGTATAGTGATATCCATGGTTTTTCTATGAGGAACAAATCTTTTTTTTTGTATAAATACTTGGTTTTGATCTAATGTAATTGAATAATGAGATTATATAATTTTCATGGGGTGTCCGAGGAATGTTCAGAATTTGACGCTAATTTTTTTTTAAAAAAATATATGGGTTCACACAGTTAGTAGAAATAGTGATAGAAAGGCTACACATTTACTAATAATCTTGTGGGGATGAATAGAGGGGTGAAGGTGGCTGTATAGTTTTAGGAAACCTTGCGAACTGAGGTATGCACCCAAGCGAGTTTTTGCAAGAATTTTATAGAGGCTCAGAGTATGGTTTGTGTGTAGTTTGTCCAACCATGTTCAATGAACTTATAAGGTCCCCCGTTAGGCATTTAAGGGTACAAAATTGGCATATAGTTTGGACTACTATGTGGCCAAACCACACATCCCAGTGTATTTGAGGCAATGAGACATTTTTTCTATAATGAGTTTAAAAAACATCCATTTTCTTCTTCTTCTCTAGTGACAATGGTATCTTCCTCCTCCATTTTGATCTCTTTTGTATGCCTAATATAGGCGTATATCGCTAAAACTTCTTCACACTATTTTGAGTATTGATTATCTTATTATATTACTACTATTAAATACTTTTATCGTTAAGAATGTTTCTTCATTTTAATTCATATCATTTGTGATATTTAGGTGCAAGGATATATTCCTTATTTATTAGATTTTCATCCATAAATTTTTCTCCTAATTTTGAATAAATTAGAGGTCTATACTGGATGAGTGTTCTACTTTAGATGTATGGTAGATGTACGATAACATTACCTCAATGTTCAGTGTTTTATATTCCTAGTTGAACTTGTTTCGCATGTTAGGCCTTCCATAATTTCCCCTAAAATTAATTGAATGACTTGAATAAATGAGTTAGAACCAGTTTAGGTTTATCACTAGTAACATTGAGGTTGTTGGGCCCAAACTAGGCCATCCATGGGGTGTTTCCTCATATATTATCTATGTTATACCACCATGTTTAGTGCGTGTGAGATAAATAATTTTCGTGAGACCCTTATTGAAAATTAAATGAATTGATTAAGGTTATAAGTACCTTTTATTACCTATTCATTATAAATGTAAGGAATGAAATGAGTAGAATTCACGGGACAAGGGTATTGACCCCTAGAAATGAGGTTTCTTATTATATAAATGGTTTATATGGAAAATTTTTAATGGGTTGGAATAAATCATGGGTTTTGATAACAAATTGAAATGAGATGATGAATTGATTATGGTATTGGATTCCTTGGATGATATCCTTGGATCCTAATTCCATCAGACACCATGTAAATTTCTACTCCATGGGTATTGATTACTGTAGTGGATGCCTTTGACATGTTTATTCCTTGGATCCTAATTCCATTGGATGCCTCATACCTTTCTACCCCTCTGATATGGCTCTCTTGGAGTCACATCGGACATGATATATTAACATTATTCTTGGAATCCACCAATGACTTTTCCAAGTTTCCACAGAGATTATCTAGTGACTCGATGAGGATTACTTGGTCTTCTATACATTGGACCTGACCCTTAATGGTCTTACACTTTTGATTATATAATGGGGTCGATGTGGTTGTTATGTAAAATAATACATAAAAACGTAATTATGGATATTTCTTCATGTTAATTAGATAGACTAGGTATGGGGATCAAATTATAGTGGTTAGACTTAACTGTATCAAAGCAATTCATTTCTGATTTACAACTACATTTGTTTATAGGTGCTTAATTATTATTTATAGGGATCCTTGTTTGACTATATAGTATCACTTACTTTTATCATATATTCCTTTGGAACATTAAATTAATTACTTCTATACCTGTTGTATATAATTCAAATTGGTAATATTATTATACACATAATGGACATGTTATAGGCATCATTGGTGGCCGACTACTGAGTGTTATCTAACACAATATTTGGGTCACAGTTGGGTACCTGAGCATAATTCATAGATTTAGGGTTAGAATGTGGATAGTTTCAGTTGTATGATTCTTGGTTTGTTCATTACATAGGATTAAGGGATCACAAAACCAAGTTATGATCATGATGTTATTGAGATAGTTCTTTTTTCCTTTTTATACTTTTGATTCATGTATTTTACTAGATTCTTGTATATCTATTTTAATACCTTATAGAGACATGAATCATGATTTTGTATATGTGATTACCTTGGTAATTGTTTATTGATTGATTACTTTGATTTTTATCATCTTTCTAACTTAAATACTACATTTACTACCGACTGTTCTATTTATTACCGCTCTGCAACACTCTCACATGAGGTCATAGTCTCCCTACAAACACAACCATGGACCTCACTTCTAGTCAGAAGCCATATACATATATGGAGATGTGGTTGATTCCATGTGACCCACCAGATTGAGGAACAATGTAGTGGATTTCATTTTAGGATGTTACATTTTTGGGACAAAAATTTATGTACATAATATGAATGCGATGGGTGGAACTAGAATTATATATACCTCCAACACATTGGGTAATATTTTTATCTCATTATAAACCATGTATCGTGCATGAAAGGTTACCCTTAGAACATTATGTTAGGATTTATTAATGGGAATCCATGAATTTTAATTATTATTTAATGTTTTATATTGTTTCAACATTCCTACATTTCTATGAAGTTATCATCTTATATCATGATTAGATGTTTATGTTTATGATTATCACCCATTTATGTCAACTTGATATGACTATTGGACTAAATTTATTACTATCATTATGTTATGATTTAATAATTATATTACTATAATTTATTTATGAACCCTTTATTATGTATATCCAAAGTAAATACCTTGTATTTTTAGAAGATTTAATGGATTTTAATATCATGTTAAAAAGTTTTAAAAAGTGTAATTGTAACCATGTTTTATGTTACTATGTTATGTACCTAATTTTAAAAAGTCACTAGGACTCTATATATTCTGGGATTATATTGTATTTTTCTTTAGGCAATGAATCATGAGATGATTTATTTAAAAGATATGGGCTATCAAAGTTTTTATTGGTGCCTTACTTTAAGAAAAAATGCGTACAGTGGGATGGTTGCTACATTAGGGAACGTAAATGTAAGAGTTATTTGATGGTTCCTTATTCATGTGCATTGCGGAAGTTAATATGAGTGGAAATGTGTTAAAAAATAATGTACTTATAAACTAAGTGAAATATTTCACAAGGGGTCAAGCCCTAGTAGTTTAGAATGATATAAAAACTTATTAATTAAGTATTTATATTTTTATGTGTTATAAAATAACTATTTTATTTTTATTTGTGTTAAATAATATTTATGAATTATTTTATGATCAAATAAATTAAGCAAACAACCTTTAAATCTAATACATTACCCCATCTCTATAAAATGATGAGGTTTATATTATGAGTTCTGAAGATTCCTTGAATTTAGGGGATGTTTTATGATCCACTAGATGAATTGATAATAGATGTATATTTTTTATTTTTCTAATATGTTTATTAATATTACATTGTAGGAAATAGTAATTAAGAGGGGTAAAATGCCTGACAAAAAATATCCACAAATTGAAAAAATATATATCAAAACACATAAGTAAAGGTTGAATTTTTTTTAATGTTTATAGAAACATTTTAATTGTTTATGAAAATTATGGATATATTTTGATATATATGGAGAGTTAATGTATAAAACATAATTTTTATTTATATTAATAATTTTTTATAGAATATATGAACATAAACATTAATTTCTCTAGAATTCCATTATAAATTAATTCAATTGGGTAAAAGTGCCATCAATATCATGTTTTCCATGTATTGAATAGAGAAATAATTGTTGTAAGATCAAGGAATCAGTTTGTGAAGTTAGAAATAATATAATACACACTCACTAACATATTCAAGATAGTGCATATCACATTTTTTACATAGACCATGGTGAGACAAACAAAACCATTTACTAGTACACCATTATAGATGATTTTTAAGGGTAAACAAATGAACTTTTATTTAGTTGGATATATAAAAAATATATTCTAAGAACATGAACAAAATAACATAAAATCCAGAGTTTAAATAGAATTTGATAAATATAAATAATTTTTAAGTAATTATTAGAAGTTCATTACAATATAAAATGAACAATATAATGATAATGATTAGAGGGTTATTAAAGTTTTCCAAAATTTTTAAATGATTTATTAAAGTAGTTAATCTTGTAAAATATTGATCCTATTGCATAAATCACTAATGAAATAAAACTACAGCAATATACATATTATTTGAGTATTAAAATGAATATTAAAAATATATATGACATATTTTTAGTGCTTTAGAAGAAATAGAAGCTAACATATGCCTTATTTATTCAATTAAACATTTTTTGAATCTACAGAAAACTTTGGGGTTTTTATAAATAAAAATTCTATAAATATAATTTTTTTGGAAGGAATGATAATTATATTTTTGTTTAAAATGTTTTTTATTAGTGAATAATCCTAGTTTTATAAATCAACAAAAATTATAATGAATTTTGGATATACCATCTACATAGAACATAAGGGCTATTAGTATATGACATTTTCATCTGTAAATAGAATTTAAAATGTTTTTAAATAAATCATACTTATTTATGTTTTATGATGGGTTTATGATGTTCTAGGAATATTATAGTTAAATTTATTGTTTTTGGAATAATTTATTAAGAAAAAAACATGAATAAAAAGAGCATATAACATGTAGATCATAGAAAAAAATATTTATTTTGGGATCTGAAATCGAGTATGTATTTAAGAGACTATTTATTACCTATATAATATATATCTTCTTCAATATTTTCAATTGATTAATGGGATTGAAATTATTTTGAAACTTTTTTTTAAGAGTGTTGAAATATGGTATGAATTATGCACATGAAAATCATTCCATCATGCTATATTATTGACATGTTCAAGAAGTCAAGTTCTATGTTTTTTTATTAAATATGATTTAACTTATTTATATTACATTTTTTTCATCTAAGAAAATTCACATGTTATTTTTTTGTAGAACATGTGACATATAATTCATATGTAATTTGATGTTTTTAAGATTACAATGTAGTCTAAGATAAATAGATGTTCAAAACTGAGTCTATAGATCCCCACTCTATAGTTCTTGGATTCTCTCATGCGTAGGATCCCATGTTCTTCCATGTAACCAATGGGAATCTTCAAATGGATTGTATCTCTTGTATATTTTTTTATTCTCACCCATGATGGCCGAATTATATACATCAACCAATACACAATATTAGGTGCATCTCCCCTTTTAAAGGGTGGAATGGATCATCAGATATGTCTCAACTCTTTTTCACTGATCAAATAAAATATTTATTAAATTTAAATCATATATTAATTCCAGGTTTCAATGAATTTGTTACTAGATTCCTAGAGAGTAGTGGTAAATTCTTTAATCTATCTAAAAGAAATGGAAACATATCATACAGCTTTTCAATCAGTCATGTTGATCTAGTAATTGAAGGGCTTGGGTTTAATGGGATCTGCTTCTAAAGGGAATATCTTAGAGCCCCTAAATTTCATAAAAATAATATCGATTCTCCACTTTGACACCAAGATTAAAAAAATACTAATCACAACACTATTTGGAATAATCAATGTATCTCCTTTGTTTTCTAACCAAAAATGGAATCAAACAACCTCACATTGATCCCAATCCACATACTATATGTTATTAGAGTGTATAAAGATATTATATAGAGTATTAAATATATAATAAATAGTTTTATATGGGATTATCATTATGATGGTATATAACACTGAGTGATCTTGAAACGACTTAATAAATTTCTTGATGAAAGAGGAATTATTTTGAGGAGTATAAACTCATACATATTGGATATGGATTCTAAATCGGTATGGGATATCATCTATGATAGATTTCATTGGGTGCAATATACTAGAACTAGATATATAAAATAGTCAATATCAATCTGAAACATACTCTCCTTTCTTTATCCTTTATAGTGCGAACTCTAAGAGGACATCAAGGTAATCCTTGAACCTTCATGACATCTCATATTTAAATTAATGGTTTCATCTTGGATAAAAAACTAGATTGGAGAACCTCTAGATTTACCCTCCAACCTTACACTGAAGATGACATTCAGAGAGGCCATGGAGATAACCATCCTCATTTAATTGGTCCTCAATTAAGAGTTGAAGTTATAATTCAGTGGTATTATCATAGAGGACAAACCAGGTTTGTGTATTTTTATACTATCTCAGAATGGGAAATTCTTCTAAAGAAGATTGTGTAAGCCTATCCAAGCACATACATATACAAAAACTCTCAATGAATAATATGAATAGGTAATAATTCCATAGAGAAACTATATTATCCACAAGTATATCTTATGGGTATTTCAGGAATTATATAGATACTCACCAATCGAGGATGTATCCAACCCAATGGTGTTCCATTTTACCCCCATTTAATTTCATATGGTCATCCCCAGATAGAAACAAAGTATCTTATGTTCTCAAGTGGAGAATAATCCAACATAGTTTGTAAGTTACGAGAGAATGGGATAAATATACATATAAATAAAGACTCATTAAAAAAATTAAATTCATTATGGTTCTATAGTGAGGAAGATGGTGCTATCCCAACTCAAATTATCTCTTTTGTGGTAGGTTTTTTGTATATTTGGGTGTTCCACAATGAATCACGAAATTTAGCTACTCATTTGATTGTATATACTTAAAAAATTAATTTGAATCATTTTATTAATAAAATGGGTGACATTTTCCTTGATGGAAATATTCATTCTATGTTAGAGGTTAGGAAAGAGGATACCTCTATCTCATGTGGAAATATTTTTAGAATGTTATTAGAGAATGGGTACATAACACCCTCTAAAATGATCATACAAATTAATCATTGATAATTTTTTTAATGGAATAATTTTTACTAGGATCATGATTCATAACATATTCATAAAAACACCATCACCTATAATTCCAACTATATAAATGTATGCTTTGTTATGGAGGATGTGAGAGAACATTTTATCAGATTAACAATCTCTCAAATAAAATGCATTCCTCTAGAAAATATTGAATTAGATCTGGATATAGTTATTCATTTCATGCATGAAATATATTAGGATCATTTTTATCCAATTTAAGTAATTCAATAATGATATAACTGATCCCTTATGAGACCATGATTTTCCATTCTTAGTGAGAGAGGGACAAAGAGGTGTACTATTAGGAAGAAAATTTTTTTATATATTAGGAACACCATTTTTTCATTAGGGTCCCCTAAATATAACATTATTGAACTTGAGTATTACCTCAATATTTATCACTTTATTCTCTTTTAGTCAACAATAAGACACATTTTCATCTTCACAATAGAAAAATAAATTTTAGTATGGAATTGAGTCTATATATTATATTCAAATATTTATGAAATGTATCAATTCATTAGAAAAAATTTAAATATTAGGATATAATATTTACTGTTGATATAACATTAGTAAATTATTAGAATCCCAGTATCAACCTTATTGTATTTATTATGTATTTGGTGACGAATGCAGGAAGTGACTTTGGAAATGAAGCACAACGGTGATATATAGGTAACGCAGGTAACTATTTGGACCCATGAAGCAGTCTGGGGGTCACTGGGATTTCAGGCCAATCAATGTAATGAGATTTCTAGGGAGTGGTTCTATCCTTAGAGGGGGTGTGTCCTATCCATGGGGGAAGAGGGGTCTATGAAATATTTTATTTACTTTTAACCTCTTGTATAATCAATGATTATATATAAGAACATGATGACTTTTTAATATAAATGTTTCTAATAAATCATCACACACACATATAATGGTTTTTATAAAACAATCATATATTATTTAACAATGAAATTCCATATTTAGATAAATATAAAATAAAATTTTTAGAAGAAAATTATATTATATATATTATTACCATCTATTAACATAATCATGTATGATAAATCAATGTTTTTAATTTTTTTGATTTATTGTTATAAAATATTATTTTTTACATTTAACATAAAAAAATTATGATAAATAAAAATTAATTTTTGTTTCCATAAATCTATTTTATTAGGTGATTCTTGACAACATCTAAAATCCTCTACATACTTATCCACTCTCTGTCTTCCCATGCCACATATTTAGAATAGTTTACTAACTTATTCTCCCTAATATTAAGTTTTATAATTTTCCCTAATTTGATATTCTATATCATTGGTGTAGTTTTATTTAATTAATGTTTTTGAATATTATCATTGAGGTCTATTATTGATATGAATATGTATACAAATGTTAAAACTGAATTTTATATTTTTATAGTATTTATGTTTTTAATATATTTCCCTCTGTGTGTGTTTTAATTATATATATATATATATATGTATGTATATACTGATGTATATCATTGTATTTGTGTCTATTTTTTAATATTTGGGAACTTGAAAAATTCAATTTTAATATGTATAAATATTAACACATGTGTGTGTTGTGTGTTTAATAAATGTGTGTGTGCACAAACAAATGTTTTTGATTGTGTGTTTGTGCTAAAATGAGTGTGTGTTTTAACAAATATGTGTCTACATGTCTTTGTATTTTTCAACATACCTATATTTGTGTTTTTCAATAAATATATATATATGTGTGTATATATGAACATGTGCTTGTGTGTGTTTGTGTTTATGTATTCAAATATATATGTATGTAATGAAAATATATGTGTGTGTTCTTGTATACATATGCACATATACATTTATATTATTATGTTCTATTATACCAGTAGAATTTATTTTTTTATAAATTAAATACAACAATATTTTTTAATATAAAAATGTTATTCACTACATTAAAATGAATAATTAAATACTAAACCCCCCCATAAATGTAATGGATAAATGTTAGGATATAATTGGTTTGGGATAATATACTAAATAATCCATCAATGATTTGACATTATCAATTGGTAATCATATTTTGGAAACAATAGTTGGTTTCCTTGAATGGAAAGACATGCGTCATGTGTAAGTCGTATATCTTCCTAATAAAAAATGGGTAATATTCCATTTTTTTCAACATCAAAATAATTTTTATAGCATCAAATATATCATTAAGGATCATGTCACCATCAATATAGATCACATTTCTATACTCTTGTACTACCTATATCAATCACCTTTTAAATATACTAGAAAAAATATGGTTTTCATATCATAACAAGTATAACATAGACTAATGTAATTTTCCAAATTATCATAGGTTTGAACTTATTCTAGGGGAATCTGGAATATATGATGGGAATGGACTTCCATTTATAAACAATTAATATTAGTAAAATGATTTCATCAGGAAATTAGAGAATTCATGTCTATACTTTGGAATTGAAATGATTTATGAAAAAAATTGGACTATGAATTGAATATAAACATGGAATATACAATAGGAACCAACATCTAGTTATAAAATAAGCTATATACGATCTTTGAAGGATACCAGATTTAAATTATAAATATATTAAGAAAGTCTAAATGGTTGACACATAATAGTAAACATGAACGAAATAAAATAAATCAATATATCCATGTGGAAATGAAAGATATCCAAAGGCCACAAGCACTATAACATTACATCCACGCCCATATCTAAATCTTAAAGATTCAAAACTTCATTATTCACAATAAAAATAATAATAATGATAATCTATATACTCACTAAATATGAAAATGTGGGGAGTGAGAAAAATTCCCAATAGGATGACTTAAAATATTATATAGAATCTACTTATTAGAAAAACAAAAAATATTGATTGGAAAATAAATAAGTAACATTTATTTTTATAACATAAGTATTAGGGGTGGAAAAAAATAACAGTTTTTAGAAAAGAAATTAAGATATTCATGTTTAAAAAAAATAAACATTATAAAACAACATTTTAATTCATGTAATAAACTAATAAATATAGATATATTTTATCATTTCTTAACAAAAAATAGATATCAACACATAACCAAACAACCAAAATGTAGAAAAATAAGTAAAAAGTTATAAAACATCATCAAATATTACACCTCATCATGAATTCCATGATAACTACCTCTAGTAATAAGGAATGAATATCAGATCCCAATTCCCCATTTAATAATGATTTACAATACACTATACATATATTAATCCTAAATAATTTGCACAACCACTAGATTATATAGAGTTATAAACTAGTGGGAAATACACCGGTATGAAATTACTCTGAAGCTAATTGGGTTTAGGATAATGGAACTAGTTAGCATGTAATCCTAAACTAATCCAACATTGTAAGAGTAAAGTCTTAACTAGAATAGGGTAAAATGGGTAGAGGTTAATCTTAACATATAAATATAAATGTAATTATAATCCCACATAAATTTCCTAGTATTTCTAATAATGATTCCCAATTTCACTTCCATTATACATTCAATAAATATTTTCATTAATATAGAAAACTAGAATTCCATAAAACATAATTTCCTGACTAATTATATTACAAAAATTGGAATAATTAAGTTTAAAAATCATAAAAAAATATTTATTATATTAAAAAATATTTTAATTCTATTAAAATTTTTTAATGTGTAACGCCTTGACCCCAGAAGCCTTGAGATGGTACATTATTTTATTACAATGAAATGATTAAAAGGAATCCAATCCCAAAGGACCTTTAATATTAGCAGTTTGGGAAATCCAAAATACATAAATGATACCCATTATACATTGGGAAATAAGAAATAAAAACATGATACATAATTAAATGAAATAAAACACATCCCTGAAAACTTATTCAAAGATTTATTCTTCATGACTGGGAGAAATGAAACATAATAATGGTGAGATCAAATGTTTTGTAAGGGTAAGTAATGCAGGAGAAATAATGAATCAATGAGAATAAATTAAAATGTAAAGGTAAATAACTGATAACGCATTCCATTCAAATAACTAGATAAGGAAAAATCATTATGGAAAGGTAAGAAATTGAAACTCATGCCATTTAATCAATGAACTGAAAATGAAATATATCAATATTCATGTTGATGAAAAATATTATGGATTAATAATAATTATAAATCAATGAGTAAAATTAATTCTTAATGGACTTCATATCTGAGTAACATAAAAACCAATACCATCAATACCTTTCACATGATGGTTTTAATCTATAGATATAAACCCGCTTAATTTGGCCAACTTATTTGTCTCATGAGAACCTGTTAATTCATCGAGAAGATATATAATGCATGTGATCCACCCATCAATACTAGTAAAAATAATACCTAATATAAAATTATCAAAATAAATAATATGCCTTATCAAATATAAGTATTGAGTAAAGAATATTATTTTATCAATAATTTTCTAGTGAATCAAACATTGTAAAATTGAACACTGTATGTAAAATGATATAAATTTTAGTAAATAAAGATATCTATTGTATGATAATATTAATATTAAAGTAAATTTCCAATTAAAAATTATTAAAAAAAATTAATTGTTTTAATATAAGGTTCATAGTCACAATAGGAAGTGAGATTGCAAACATAATCACTAAGAACAATCTTGAAGAGAATAATCATTAAACATTCCAAAGTGTCCCATACCACTTGAAAAATTTGAATCATAATTTACAGAAGGTTATGAAGTTAAATAAAACTTATAATATAATTATAATTAGGGTATTAGTTATTTAATAATAAAATGTTATTTTATACAAAAAATAATAGTGAATAGGCACATAAAAACCAATAAGTCTCAATGGAATGTAAATTGCAAAGAAATTCACTTACCTTATCCTTAATTTTTGTTTTGTGGAATTTATGATCCTCTATAGTGGTTTAAAACATTTTAATAACTAATATAATAACTATAATCATGTTTATAATACCATATATTAAATTCTAATAATATCTCATTTCCCGTTTGTTAACAATCTTTCATTATTTTGACTATTTCATGAGTTAATTTCCTAGTTTTCTGAAGTATGTTTTGACACGTGATTTGTTATTCATATTAATTATTTAATGATTTCATAACCACCATAATGTAAAACAAGAATTTATTATCATATATATATTCAGTATATATGAATTTTTTTAGTCTATAATATGTGGAGATTAGAAATGATGTGCACCGTTCATGGAGACGCTAGGCCGTACGTACGTATGAATGAAACTTTCATTTCTTTTTTGTATTAAAAGAATGTAAAATAAATGATACATATTTATATTATAATTATTTTATCATATGTATATTATATTTGAAATAGGTTAATTATAAACATATTTTGTACGTTCCCTGTATGGAATGAATGAGTCATATCGTTTTGAGGGGGTGGTTGTCCACACTTCCTCAAATGAAATTATATTATTTACACAAGATGGAAAGCATAAAGGAATATTGTAAATAAAAATTAAAGAATTATAAATACATTATAAAAATTATTTATATCATATATAAATATATTTTACATCATAATTGCCACCATGATAGGTGGTAAATGAAAAATGAACAATCATTATTTCATGAGGTAGTAGCTCACCATACACAGAAATAGTATGTTTGTTACCCATTAGATGGAGGTGTGTGTAAGTATATGTTTAAACATTTACATAAAAAAATCCTAGTATATTTATGTTAATTATTTTCATATAATCATGGAATAAAGAGATTTTATGGGGTTGAAAATGAAAATAAAACTAGAGGGCATGAGAGAAGATGTTACCTCTTAATCAGGTAACTTCTTTTGGTTTGTATCAAAAGGCTTTGTTGGAAAGATTAATGCCCAAGAATTGGCTTCAAGGATGAGGATAGTGATATTTTGGAATTTATATAGGTATATATTGGAAAAAATTATGTTGTTTGATAGTTGTGATGTTGTGGGAGAGGTGGTGGCCTTTTATTAGGAAGGAAAATGGATCACTTGGAATTTTTAAAAACAAGTTAGGTTCCGAAATATTCATAAAAAAAGTAAAAAAACCAACACAAGTCAATAATAGAAGTTTACTAGATGACGTATGACCATTAAATGGGTGTTTGACAAGTATAATGGTCATTTGGGACCTTAAATTAATGGTTCTTTATTATATTAAGCTTAATTTTACCTTAATAATTGTAATTAATCTTAATTAATTTAACTAATATTTTTGGTAAATAATTGGTATTATTATAAATCATAATTTTTTTACTCAAAATATGGAATCATTTTTTGAAATTCCAATAAAATATGTGGTATAAATTAATTTAAAATTCATCCTATACACGGGATGACAATGCAGGTTTTTAATGTAAAAACATAAAACATATTGACAGGTTTTTACATTCAATTTCAAAATGAAATTGATCTAAATGACCCAAATTGTATTAAATGATAAAAATATAATCTTATTAAACTTTGAAAAAATTAATATTATAATTTTACCTTATAAATAAATTATATGAAAAAGCTGTTTTGAACTAATATTCAGTAAATTTAATTTTTCATTAAAAATTGAAATGTTTCATAAAAATATAAAAAATTCAAAATAACCTTATTATTATATTTATATATAAATTATAAATTATATTTTGACAAATTAAATCAATAAATATTTCAAAATTAATAATTAAAATGGGTTCACCATTAAATAGCGGTAAAATTGCCTTTACAAAAATATAAGTTTGTATGTAGAAAATAGAGTTGTTTTTATCTAATGACTATCAAACCTAATAGATGAATATAAAATAAAATTGATTGAATATATAACATATATATTCCATTAAAATTTTTAATTAATTGTGATTAAATATGTTTATTAATACAAAAACTGATTTGGATGAAAAACAATGATGTTTCTTTTTTATATCCAATTTGTTCTTATTTTAATTTATCATTAATTGGTAACCAATGAATTCATTTTATATTTGTGTAAACCATATAATATCATAAGATAGTTAATACTGATCATAACCTATAACATACTTCAAGGTTATATCATACTATATTAAATAATAATAATCTAATAATACATTGTTATTTAGTGAAACTCGATCTTGCGTGTAATGAAAGCTATCAAGGAAGGACTCTTTTGAGTGTAACCCAAGCTATCAAAGAAGGTATATCTTATTCGGAACAAAATATAACTATGTGTTTCAATCATTACATGCTATATCATGTATTGAATATATTTCAAATATGAAATATATAGTAGGGTCTTAGGATATTATTTTCCCTTTCACGATTTGTGATGCACATCATGAATTCTATCAAAGACAAAGATATAAATTAGAATATTGGGGTGTTGCATTCTCCTTGCCTTAATTAAATTGCATCCTTGAAATTTAAACTTGATCTTCGTAACAGATTGTTTGATGTTTCCTATGTTGATTTCCAACATCGTGAGAAGGGTTCATAAACCATCTACTAAAAAGGAGAGAATGTGATATAAAAAATATCACATGGACTACCATGTAACTAGGCCTCTAAGTATGAGAAAATTGGTGTCAAGTAGAGATAAGTACATAGAGTGAAAACGTAAATATTTATTTGGAATGAATGAGGTCATAAATCACAAACAAGTGAATGGTCAACATAAAGTTAAGGGAATCAAAGCCATAAATCTGTAATGATTTAGAAGGCCATCAGTTCAAAAGGAATTACGGTATTAGGAAAAAATTATATTTATAACACATTTTCGTAATTTTGGGTAATTATTTTAATAACCTTGAATATATAGAAATATGTGTACTTGATATTATTCAATTTCATATGATAAATCCTAACTTTTTGTTGTGCTCTAAAAAAATTCTGATTCATCCCTTTACTCCCAATAAGTAATTTTTCATGCCTGAATCACTAAAAATATTTTCAATGATTTTATGGTAAATAAAATGTTGATTATTGTGACAATTTTTCTCTAAATATCTTCCTAAACTCTTATGGTATATATATATATATTAAATATTCAAAATTAGAACCACTGGTTCATCATTAATATTTATTTGTCAAATTTTTTAAATAAAAAATGAAAATTTAACCAGGACATTGTGTTGGTTAGTAGTTAGTGTGAAACCCTTATTGTCCTTCAGTCATGAGTTCATGCCCCGTGACCATTCTGGACATGATTGGTTGTCACCCAATATACATGTTTTCCTTTTATAAAACCAAATTAATATAATTTCTAAGTTAACTGTTATGGATATCCATTAAATTAGGTTAATCACTAAATATCATGTTAGATATGGTTTTCAATATGACATCAATACATAAATACTTCATCCATTTTATTTTAACATAGGTCCTTACTTTCCCTAACATTTATTCCTAATATCATCTATATTATTTCTAAGCCATGACACCTAATCATCAATCTATAACACATTAGGTTTAACCAAGGTTACTCATTGTCAAAATCCTTCGTTGTGGGTTTTAATGAAATTGTGAATTATCTTAAGCATATCCCACGGGGGTGAAAAACAAGGTGTGAAGTAAGGTCTATTTTTATGTACCAGGTTAGCCCAAGTATGGCCTATAATGTTATATTTGGTGTCATAGAACCAACTCTTTTTACTTTGATTTCATGAATATTTTATGTATTAAATATTATACTAAATAACTTATTAGAAATTGTTCATTGTTCATCATGACCATAATGTAATAATTCCATAGTGTATTTGTCACACTGATAAGTCATGGTAGTTCTCCATTGCGATTAGATGCTTGAAGTGTTATGAAAATATTCTTAACATAGTTCTATAGTTGGATAACATACTATGATTAGACACATAATATATATAACATTAGGTATAAGTACTCATACACATATAAGAATTATCTTTAAGAGGTTTGCACGTGTTAATCTCCAAGATATGAGATTATGAGAATAGACCCGCTAATAGGAATTCCTCATGTTTTGGTGTCATCATATATCTATATCTATAAGAATGTGTAATAGTCCTTAGAATTTAATATTATCATTAATTTATGTCATGACTCACATAATTATATTACCTGATGAAAACCATCAAACCATATGTTGGTGGTAAGTAGGCTATGTGGGGTGCATCATGAATGACATGTTATTAATGGATAATTCAAGAAAGTATTTGTCCCTTCTATATTTATGGAAGATGATATCTCACCCCTCTGATTGAAATAGAACATTCACCCTAAATTCTATATCCATTGTGTAATAACGAGTTTTTTTAGACAATCAAGGAATGATGTATGAATCATATAGGTTGATGACACCGTTATGCAACATTCTTGATGAGATTATGTGTTAAAGGGATTATATTACACAGTTATAATTCATAGGTGGTAGTAATAATTATGGATTTAAGTTATTTCTCTTGGCTACCTTGACCCATTGCTAGACAATAATTTTTTAATTTAGGCAATACCACCTAATTCCATTTAGAATGAATCCTAGAGGGCCACACAATATGTGTTTCTAGTGGTCACAATTAAATTTTATTTTAATTTAGTTAATTGAATAAATTTTATTACCAAGACTGAGGAATACTTTTATATATGTTATAATGATCCCATAAATTAAATAAATATATATTCACTCGAAGTTTGAATAAAAGATATTTATTTATTTTATTGAATATTTAATAAATATGCATTTAATAGTTTTTGAGTATAACATTTATTTAAGAGAATAGAGTATTTATTTGTGTGTTCAATACATAGAACATGAGTTATAAGGGACCAAGATCATGTCCTCTGATAAAATAATTATTTATGAGTTGGTAAATATTATTTATACATTTTGTGCATGTTGGTGCACCATAAAATAATAATACCATTATTATTTTTGTTATTATGTGTCATGGTATTTCATTAATGGTTAAAATTTTATTTAATGGATTTTAGGAAATTAAATTTTGTAAATAAAATCTCATCCCTATAAATAGATGACTATGTCTATTGTGTATTTTATTTGGAAATAATTACACGTTTGGGAATATAGAATTGTTTCTCACAATGAATTCCCTCTCGACTCCTCCTCCTCTCTCCCTCCCAAGAATGACAGACCCAAAAGATAATTTCCACAAGACCAATGAATGAGAGATAAAGAAAGAACAATTCAAGACATTCGATTCTCGGTGAAAGAACCCAGAGAGTGAGTGTCATTTCTCATAGACCATTGAATAATGTGGGGATCACCAATATAGGGATTATAACCTTGGATATTTTCATGAAAAAAGAAGGAAATATGGAAGGGCCTTTTTAGATGATCGAGAATCATAAATGAAGAGTGTTCATAATCCTATGTAACACCCCAACCCCTCTAGATTGGAGCCGGTGCACTAATTATTATATTGGTATGGTTAGAAGGAATGAAAATCCCGAAGGAATGACAAGTTTAGTATTCTTGAAAAAATAGATACACTGATGTTACTAAAATTACATTGGAAATGTTTAGAAAATACAATACATAAATATAACTAAAAGATTTACCCACAAGAACTCAATAAATGATCTCCTCTTTGTCACCTATTAAAAGTAAACAATGAAATGGGTGAGGTCAAATGGTCAGAGAGGGTTACAAATGGCAGAATCATGAATCAATAATAACTGAATTGTAAACAATTTTACATAATCAACATGGCATGGTGAATAAATAAAAAACTCACACCATTAATAAACTTAGAATGAAACTGCATCCATAGATTTTTTCATAGTGAAAACCTCATGGATAGTAATAACTGATAATGAATAAATAGAATTATTATTAATTGGATGTCATGTATCTGGAACATGATTCAATAATACTATAAAAATGTTTTAGTTCTGTGGGTAGAAACCAGTCTGATTTTTGGAAACAAACTCGAAGGGTTTGCCGCCAACTGATTTGTCTCATGAGACCTATCGATGCATAAAAAGGATATAACAGGCCCCACCCACCATTTAATTTCCAAATAATTATTTATTCCTTGATTAAATACAAGAGAAACACACCTTTTCAATATCTGTATAGAGTAGAGTATATAGATTAATCAATATTTCTATAATTAAAATAATTTTCCAAATAAACACTATATGTAAAATGGTATACGGTTTATAAAAAAACATATCCATGATATGAGATTATGGATATTTAATATAAATATAATTTAAAATGAAGAGTGATCTCAAATGGGCATTAGGTAAACCACATAAGGATTATTAGGTGCACCACACAAAGTTAGTCACAACAATAGAGTAGTTGGGACAAAGTCTCTTACCATAATGTAATCGGTCGAATCATATGAATAGAACCTAATAACACTCAATTGAATCATTAAATAACAGTAATATAAAGATAATAATGTTATTATATATCAAATTGAAGTACACATATACCACATATAAGAAATAAGTGGCGAACAATGATAATCACACAGAAATGAAAGTGAGATGAGAAACCCCTTACCTTTTGCTCAAGAGTGTTCTTAGTTTGTTTTAATGACCTGAATAATATAATTTAGCTTAATTAAATAATGACTCCAGAACCTAATATAAATTTAATTTATTTTTATAACATTTTTATGTTCATTCATGGCCCTTTTATTGGTTTATAAGGTTCAATTTTCTTGTTTTGGAAGCATTTTCTTCCTTGGTTTTCAGGATTGTTTACTTGTTTTCATGAATGGGAGTTGATTTGAAATGTGTATAAACATACATAATTGTTAATATATCATATTAATGACATTATAAAGATATAATTGATCTTATAATGATTTTGGGTCATATACCATGATGATGATTGATTAGTTAAAAGTTTATTACAAATATTCAGATTAACTGGGCCGTTTTGTTCATAATGAACTTGTTTTGTATTATTATATTTTATTTTGAGTGTCTATGGATCATAGAAAATTAATGAAATTAAATACATGTATTCTTATCTGGTAAAACCATTAAAATGATTTCATGACTAGTAATGATGGAGAAAGTGAAGAATGAAACTCTGTCACCCACAAAGGTTATAAATTTGAACCACATGGATGTTGATTTCATTTATAAAAATAAAAGGGAGGGAATAAGAATATTGGTGATTGTTATTCCATTCACATGATATAATTCTGATATATAGATGATACTAGAGTTTATCATGGTCATTTTGATAGATTAGGTGAGGATAGAAAAATAAAAGAGATGAACTTGAAAATAAAAGAAAATTTGAGAGATCCCCTATGAAAATTCAGTAACCTAACAACGTCGTTTAAAATTTCATAAAATGAAATTATGAGCGAAAAAGGGTATCTAATCATATTGAAATAAAAATAACAGTTAAAAAACACAAAAAATCAAACCCCAACATATGATAATGGAGAATCAAATAGATAACATAAAAGAAGTGTCGACTAAAAGAAGTGAATGTAGGATTCCCTTACCTTGTAGAGTAACTCCTAGATCTTGAAGGATGGGAACTTGGGGGATTAAGTAAACATTAAGAGGAATAATAGATAGGTAAAACCACCATATCTTCTAAGTTGATTGATTTGGAATGATAGAAAACGAATGGATGAGTGGGTATTTATAGAAAAAGTGAAGTAGTTTTTTAATATTTTCTAAGGGACACCTCATTAGTGGTTTTTTACAAACCATGGGCTTGGCCATGGTATTTTCCAATGGTTTTAGCCACTTGGGACACCACATGTCATATGTTACTGTAGCAAAGTCAACCATACTTTTATATTTAATTATTACAATATTATGATGTCATTAAACTACTGAAGACTCAAAACTGTATTTTTACTTTTCATGAAAAATTCATGTATTTTACAAAAATCCCAAAAATTCACCCTAACCATTTTTTGACGTGTAGAATTAAAAAATTAACTCCATTTTTGGAAAATAGTTTTCTAAGTATTTTTAATTTAATTTTAAAATAAAATAATAGTTAATTTCAAAAATAACAATTTTAAATGTATAATTAGTTCTATATCACATTAAAAAATTAATTAAGATCTCATTATCTTATTAACATAAGAAAATAAAATATTATCATTATTTACTATTTATAAGCGTCATATTACTATTCATATTACTATTCATAAGGGTATGTTACTATTAATCAAAAAAATTAAGTTGGTTCTATCAGACTCCAAATTACTTACTGGTCACAACTCTGGATGACCGTTTTTCAAAATTCCAAAACATAGAAGTGGAAAATTTATTTTTAATGGATTGGTTTTGACTATATCCTAAATAACCAAGTGTTGTTTCAAAAGAACACATTTAATTATGAAATATAGACTATGAAAAGAATGAATTTAATAAAATCATATCATAAAATATTTGGAGTGTTATATTATTCCCTCCTTCGGAAATTTCGTCCTTGAAATTTTATTTATAAGGCCCAGCAAAAAGATGTGGGTGATTCTTCTTCATGAAATCATCTGGTTCCCATGTTTCTTCCTCTATATTCTGGTTTCTCCAAAAAACATTTACTAGATAAGTTGTCCAATTTCTCAATACTTATTCCCTTGTGTTAAGAATCCCAATAGGCTTTTCACAGTATGACAAATCAGGTTCCAGTTCAATTTCTTCGTAGGTGAGTACATGCGTTGGGTTTGGCATGTATTTCTTCAAAAATGACACATTGAACACATCATGGACTTTGGAAAGATTTGGCGTCATTGCTAAATGGTAAGCTACAGATCCAATTAATTCCATAATTTCAAATGGTTCGATATACCTGGGGCTTAGTTTCCCTTTCTTACCAAACCTTAAGAAACCCTTCCATGGAGATACTTTTAGAAAGACTTGATCTCCCACCAAGAATTCCAAATCATTTCTCCGATTGTCATCATAACTCTTTTGCCTACTTTGGGCTACATTAATATGGGATTGGATTGCCTTAACCCTTTTTGTGGTATCTTTAATAAGTTCTGGGCCTATAAGTTTCCTCTCACCAAATTCATCCCAACATGTTAGAGTTCAACATCTCTTTCCATATAATGCTTCATATGGAGCCATTTGAATACTAGAATGGAAACTATTGGTGTATGAAAATTACACCAAAGGAAAGTAGTGATCCCACATACCTTGGGAGTCATGATAGAATGACCTCAACATATCTTCTAGAGTTTGAATAGTCATTTTAGACTTTCCGTCAGTTTGGGGTTGATAAGAAGTACTCATACAAAGCTCAGTATTCAAAGCATTATAGAGACTTTTCCCAAATTTTGATGTAAACCAGGGATCTCGATTGGAGACAATCGATAGAGGTGCACCATGAAGTATTAAAAATTCATTAATATAAAGTCTTTCTAGGCCCTCAAGTGGTAAATCCTCTCTTATAGGAAGGAAATGTTTAAATTTTGTGAGACAATCAATAATTACCCATATTGCATCATTCTTTATAGATGTCCTTAGTAGTCCAGTGAAAAAATCCATCGTAATGTTATCCCACTTAAACATATAAATAGGTAGAGGTTTCATCACTCCTCTAGGATGTTTCCTCTCAGCCTTCACTTGTTGACAAACTAGACACCTTGACACGTAGTTAGTAATTTCCCGCATCATATTATTCCACCATAAATATTCCTTCATATGTCTATACATCTTTGTGCTGCCTAGGTGTATAGAGAAATCTGAGCTATGAGAATCGTCTAATAGGTCCCTTTCTAGATCAGGTACTGATGGAACACATAACCTTTTCCCAAAATTCATAAATCCTTCATCATACATGAAGTTATATAATTTCCCATCCTTAACAGTAATAATTTTCTTATGTAGTTTTTCATCATCAGATTGAGATCTTTTTATATTCTCTAGTAAAGATGGATTATCAGTCATTTTAATGAGGAATGAAGTTTCCCCTTCCTTAAAAATTCCCATCTCCATCTTTAGTAGATCCATGAATATAGGATCTCCCTCAATCATCATTTGAGTCATAAATCCATGATCTTTACTACATAATGCTTCTGTCACCTTATTTTCTTTTCCTGGGTGGTAGTGTATTGAACATTCATAATCGTTGAGTAACTCAAGTCATCTTCTTTGCTTCATGATGAGTTATTTATGTGTGAAAATGTATTTCAAACTCTTGTGATCTGTGTATATCTCACATTTTTCACCATAAAGATAATGTCTCCATATCTTCAGAGAAAATATTACAGCTGCTAACTCAAGATCATTTGTTGGATAATTTTTCTCATGAGTCTTCCAATGCTTTGATGCATAATAAATAACTTTACCATTTTTCATAAGGACACAACCCATACCATTCATTGATGCATCATTTTATATTACAAATCCTTCACTTCAAGATAGAAGAGTAAAAATTGGAGCATTGACCAATCTTATTTTGAAGTCTTCGAAGCATTCTGTACAATATTTTTTCCACCCAAACATAACTTTTTAACGTGTAAGCATGGTTAGAAATTTAGCCAATCAGGAAAAATTCTGAATGAAACACCGATGTAAACTAATAAGCCAATAAAACTATGTACCTCAGTTATGTTTGTTGGTGTGGGACAATCTTGGATTTCCTTTGTCTTCCCAGGATCAACTAGGATTCCATCCCTAGAGACAATATGACCTAGAAAAGAAACTGATTGGAGCCATAATTCACACTTTCTAAACTTCTCATATTATTCATTTCCTCTAATTGTTTTTTGAATAATCCAAAAGTGATACATATGGTATTCATAGAGTTTTGAGTATACTAGGATATCATTAATGAATACCACAAAAAAGTTATAAAGATATTCATTGAAACTATATTCATTAAATCCATGAAAATAGATGGTGTGTTCATCAGTCCAAGAGGCATCTCTGTAAACTCGTAATGCCCATACCTGGTTCGAAATGTTGTTTTCGGAATATATTACTTCCTCACATGTAGTTGATGATATCAGGATCAAAGGCCAATCATTGAAAAGTATTGAGCTCCATGAAGTTGATCAATTAAATAATCAGTATGGGGAAGAAGATACTTAATCTTTATTATAATAGAATGATTTTCCTATAATCAATGCATAGCCTCATGGATCCATCTTTCGTTTTGAAAAAAAAACATGGTTCCCCATGGAGAAACACAAGGTCGAATAAATCTTTTTTTCACTAAAATCCAATAGTTATTTATTTAACTCCACTAAATCCACAGTGTCCATTCTAAAGGGGGTCTTTGATATAGGTCTTGCACCAAGAATTAAGTCAATGGAAAACTACATTTCCCACTCTGGAGGATGTTCAGGTAAATCCTCTACAAACACATCATTGTATTAATTTACTATATGCACATCTTCGATTTGAATATTTATTTCCTCACCCCTAGATATTGGGTTCTCTTCCTCTCAAATAATTGCATTTAATAGATCTACTAGTGGTGGTTCTAGATATGAGTCAGATGGTGAGGTCTCTGATCTAAAGATAAGAGATTTTACACCATTTTAAAAAAATTATAACATCCTTTTTCATATAATAAATATTCACATTATTATTTTATATCCAATCCATACCAAGACTTATATCAAATTTAGTCATTGGTATAATGATATGGTTAGCAACTAAAACACGTTTATGTGTCAAAATGGGGACTAGTTGACATGCCTTTGTTGGAATGATTCATCCCCTATGAGTTTTGACTGATAAATCCTTTATCAAATCAAATTGGAAATGTCTAATTTTCTTGTAAAACATGCAAGATATAAATGAATGTTATGATCCATAATAAAATAAAATGTTGGATAAGTTTGAGGAAACAATTAATGTACCTGCAACCACACAATTAAGAACATAAACTTCCGGAGTTGTAATCGCATAATCTCTCCCTTTCTCTCTTGGATTTTTCTGAGGCATGTTTCCTTGGTGGTTACGAAACCTATTTGAAAAATGTATCATCTCTATAAAATTGTAGCATTGAAAATCATAAAATTGTTTCTTCCCCATTCATTCATGAGATAGATGACCCTTTTCTCCATAGTTATAGTAGACTCCCTTTCCTTTTAAGCATTTCCTGAGATGATTAATTCCACAGTTTTTGCATAATGGTAATTTCTTTGTTCCCTTGTTCTTCTTTGGCTCTTCACCTTTCCCTTGGTTATCAGAGTGCCTCTTCTTATCTTGGTTTACCTTTAACAAATTTGATCTAGAAAATTCCTTCTCTATATTGATGGAACATGATAAAATTTCTTCATATGATGACATTGTTTGAGAATCCAGTTCCCTTCGACGACTTGGCTTAAGACCTTCAAAGAATTGATCAATCTTGTCTGCCGAGTCATGTATGTAATCTATAGCATACCTGGCTAGCCTTGTGAAGGTAAACACATACTCTAAAACATTGTTTTCTCCCGTTTGATTTAAGCCAAGGAATTTCCTCTTCATTTCAGTTCATTTCCCATGAGGGAAATATTTTTCGAAGAATATTTCCTTAAATGTCCTATATTAAATATCTTTTATTTCTTCTTCCTCTATGGTATTCTAATTCTAGGACCATCATTGATCAGTGTCGTCCCTGAAACAATATTCTTCCAGAACAACCTTTTCATTTTCATTCAATTTTAATTCCATGAATATATTTTCAAGGGACATGATCCATTGGTCAGAAAGCACTAGATTAGTAGTCCCACTGAAAGATTGGGGTTTCTGCCACATAAAACGATCCAAAACAGGTGTGGAATAGTTATTTGTTACAACCTAAGTAATTTGTTCCAATATGGTCATGATCTGATCTGCTCTAACATAGACTGTGTTGACATGATCAGTAAGGATATCCCTACATTACCCATAAGTATTTATTCCCCTTCTTCCATTAGACGCCATTTCTAAATAATGGTGTACACCAGATTAGGGTATGATTTATAATGATTAATCTTAACTTAAAAAAAAAATACTTTTCATAAATTGAGATCCTACGCATGGATAATCTCATAATTCGAAAAATGGTTTCTTTGGGTAATAATTTACATTTCAATCCTTCATAATGTCTTGAAAAGAATAAATGAATTATCTTAAGCATATCTCCCAAGAGTGTGGTAACCAAGAGTGCAACAAGGCCCGTTGTCTTGTACTAGGATACCCCAGGTTATGCCCAAAACTCCTTGTCTAATCCTTCATTCCTAGGTACATCTGTGCCAGAGCCACCTCTACTTGCTTGTATCCAGACAGGGATATATTTTCTAGATAGATTCACATAATCTATTCCTTACCAAAATATCAGGATATTCATGTACGTTTATCCTCAAATACTACCTTTGGGCTTTGTTCCCTGCAATAAATTTCCTACTCTAGTTTCCACCTTTTCTACTAAACTTCCTATGATACTAACTATAAAACCCTGACCCCACTAGGCTGAAGTTGGGGAAGTACCTGTTATATTGTCATAGTTATAAGGAATGAAAATTATGAAGGAACAATCAGGTTAGTAGTATTCAATAAATTAGATACATAGTTGTTACTCAAATTATATTGGAAAAGTTTACAAAATACAATACATAAACAAAACTAAAAGCTGCATCCATAAAAACACAATAAATGATCTCCTATTTGTCACATTTTGAAAGTAAACAATGAAATGGGAGAGATCAAATGCTCAACAATGGTTACAAATGGAGGAATAATTAATCAATAATAACTTAATTGTAATCAATTTTACATAATCAACATGGCATTGTGAATAAATGAAAAACTCATGCCATTAATAAAATTAGAATGATACCGCATCCATATATTTTGTCATAGTGAAAAACTCATGGATAGTAATAACAGATAATGAATAAAGAGAATTATTATTAATTTAAATTCATGTATTTGGCACATGATACAATAATATTGTAAAAACGGGTTAGTTCTGTGGGTAGAAACCCATCTAATTTTTGGAAACAAACTCGAAGGGTTTGTCACCAACAGATTTATCTAACGAAACTTGTCAGTGCCTCGAGGGGAAATAAAAGGCCCCACATTCTACTTCATGTCCAAATAATTCTTTATACATTGATTAATACAAAATCAATATGCCTTTTCAATATCCGTATAGAGTAGAGTATACAGATTCATCAATATTTCTATAATTAAAACAACATTCCAAATAAACACCGTATGTAAAATGTTATATGGTTTAGACAATAAACATATCCATCATATGAGATTATGGGTATTTCATTTAAATATAATTTCAAATGAAAATTTATCTTAAATGAGCAGTAGGTACACCACATAAGGATTATTAGGTGCACCACACAAAGTTAGTCACAACAAAATAGTAGTTGAGACAAAGTCTCTTACAATAATGTAATCGGTCGAATCATATGACCAGAAACTAATAACCATAAAATGAATCATTGAATAAGATGAATATAATTATAATAATGTTATTATATATCAAATGTACGTAAACATAAACCACCTAAAATAAATAAGTGGCGAACATTGAAAATCTCACAGAAATGAAAGTGAGATGAGAAACCCCTTACCTTTTGCTCGATTGTGTTCTTTGTGTGTTTTAATGACCTAAATATTAAAATATAGATTCATCAATTAATTACTACAGAACCTCCTTTATAATTAATTTATTTATTATAATATTATTAGGTTCATTCATGGCCCTTTCTGGGTTTAAGAGGTTCAATTTTCTTGTTTTGCAAGCATTTTCTTCATTGGTTTTCATGATTCGTTTACTTGTTTTCATGAATGGAAGTTCATTTGAAATGAGGTTAGACATACATAATTGTTAATATATCTTATTAATTACATTAACTATATATAAATTATCTTATAATTATTTTGGTTATATACCATGATGATGATTCATTAGTTAAAATTTTATTACAAATATTCATATTAACTTGGCCGTTTTGTTCATAATGAACTAGTTTTGTATTATTATTTTATATTATGAGTTTATAAGGATTAAAGAACATTAATGAGATTAAATAATTATATTATTATCTATTTCAACCATTAAAATGGTTTCATTACCTATAATGAAGGATAAAGTAAAGAACGAAACTCCGTCGTCCACAAAGGTTATAAATTGGAACCTCATGGATGTTGATTTCATTTATAAAAATAAAAGGGAGGGAGTAAGAATATTGATGATGGTTTTTCCATTAACATGATATAATTATAGTATATAGATGATTTTGGAGTTTATCATGGTAATTTGGATATAGGAGGTGAGGAGAGAAAAAGAATAGAGATGAACTTGAAAATAAATGTAAAGGATGGAGATCCCTTATGAAAATTCGACAGCCTAACGACGTCGCTTAAAATTTCATAAAATGAAATGAATAGAGAAAAATGGTATCTAATAATATTGAAATCAAAATTACAGTAAGAATAACACATAAAATCAAACCCCCACATATGATAATGGAAAATAAATTAGATAAAAAAATGAAGTGTCGACTAAAAGAAGAGAATGGAGGATTCCCTTACCTTTTATAGTAACTCCTAGATCATGAAGGATGGGAACTTGGGGGATTAAGTACACCTTGTGAGGACTCTTAGATAGGTAAAAACAACATATATTCTAAGATGAGGGATTTTTAATGACAGAAAACAAATATATGAGCGAGGATTTGTAGAAAATGAGAGGTAGTTTTTTTAAATAATTTCTAAGGGACAACTCATTAGTGGGTTTTGCCAAACCATTGTCTTTCCCATGGTTTTATCCACTTGGGACACCACATGTCATATGTTACTGTTAAAAAGTCAACCATACTCATATATTTAATTATTACATCATTACGATGTCATTAAACTACTGAAAACTCAAAACTGTATTTTTACTATTCATGAAAAATTCATGTATTTTAGAAAAATACCAAAAATTTACCCTAAAATTTTTTCGACTTGTAAAATTAAAAAATGAACTCTATTTCTTTAAAATAATTTTCATAGTATTTTTAATTTAATTTTAAAATAAAATCATAGTTAATTCTAAAATTAACAATTTTAAATGTATAATTAGTTCTATATCACATATGAAAAAGAATTAAGATCTCATTATCTTATTAACTTATGAAAATAAAATATTATCATAATTTACTATTTATAAGGGTCATATTACTATTCATATTAAAATTCATAAGAGTATGTTACTATTCATCAAAAAAATAATGTTGGTTTTTTCAGACTCCAAATGACTTACTGTTTACAACTCTAGATGACCGTTTTTCAAAATTCCAATACATAGAAGTGGAAAATTTATGTTTAATGGAATGGTTTTGAAAATCTAATAAATAAACAAGTGTTGTTTTAAAGGAACACATTGCTTTATGAAATATAAGCTATGAAAAGAATGTATTTAATATAATAATACGATAAAATGTTTGGGGTGTTATATCCTAGGTATTTAATTCTTATAAATTTGACATGTAATATCCTCTCTCTTGGTTTTGGGTAATGATTAATAAAATAAATTTTAATATATCACCCACCACCAAATTATTCCTCTTTTCTCTAAATAAATAAGTGGAATTAGAGGGGTAACATTTAAGCTTATAATTATTTATTTTATTGTAAATCTATATGTAATTGTGGTGAGATTTTATTTAATGTTATTAATTATTTAATCTGATTTGAAATAACATGTTGTTGATATATTAATCACATTTGTTAGGTATTTTATTTTCATAAAGCATTAAGAACAAATGAATAATGACTAGGGATGCCATCGAGAAGTGGAAAATCATTGGTCGATAAGACAATGTTATACAACGTGCGGCTAGAGCACACATATTATACCCATTCACAATGTATCTAGATGCACTGGGTAATTAATTACATGTTGGGATTTTATTTCATACTGTAAGTTGACCTAGAAAACATGAAAAACAAAATTTGGATACAAGGTGTGTAATTGACATATACACAATATGTTGTCTAGTCACATCAAAATTCCGAAGCCTAGAGAATGTGACATGGATATATGAAAACCGTGTAGCTGTATATACACACCTTGTAATATCCCATTAATGGAAAAAATTAAATTATATTAAATTTGAAAATACAGAATTAAGACGTTATTTTATTGATTAGAACATCGTTCTATGTATGAAAATTTAATGATGGTTTTAAATCATTTTAGAATACCCAATTAATTTATTTTAATTAACATTTCATTATTGGTTCTGCCATTTATTTTCCATGAATACCCCTAATGATGGGTATCTTCAAGTAAGATCAGATTATCTTTAAGATGACTGGAAATTAATTAAAAAATTAATGCATGAAAATTTCTCTTAAATAATAATAAAATGAATAAATGGATGATAGATTTTTACTTTTTCATATTCACTTCATGTGTGACCATTTCTAAGCTTGAGTAAGACCTATGTGTCTATTGGAATTTATTTAATTAAATTTATTGTATGGTTTTTCATTTATTTAATATTAAATTAAAAGATGGACTATGAGTCATCCCTCCCTCCATTATTATGTACGACTAATGTGTCCAAGGATATTTTTTAAATTCTTCTAAACTAATTATTTTGTTCCCCTCACCTGCTTGTGAGGGGTAAATATTTGTAATTAATGGATCATCCCAAGGTGCATGGGGATGGTTCTAAATGTAACGATAATGATGCTGACTTAGTGATATATAGGTAGACACTTTGAATGATGTAGATCTTGCCAAGTCTGGAATTAGAAATTATTTCCCCTATGTCATAAGTTGATTTAATGTCTGCTTATTAAGTCAACCATTTGATAAGCTCATGATAATGTCATGTAATTAATTATTTATTTTCTATCCAGGGCATTAAAATAATATTTATTGATGCATGATCATGATCACAAAAATTAATTAATTAATATAAAAATATGGAATTTAAATCAAATCGAGTATGTGTAAATGGTTTATCCATACATGGTTATTTAATTAATTAAAAAACACTTAAATATTAACAAGACATGTAAAATATAAAACAAGATAAAAATTTATTTATAATAAAATAAATTTACCCTATCTAATATTAACTTGGACTAATCCTTCATTTACTTGATTATGAACAAAACTGAATAGAACTATGTATTTAACCAACACTTTTTGGGACACTTAATTTTATAAGGGGAGTTATTATGAATGTTTATGTTTGACTTAACCATTTTAAATCAAGAGGAGTATCCGTTGAAAGAATTGGGGTAAGTTGGGTGAAGTGTTTCGAAAATAAAAGTCATTATTTCTAGATTGGGGATTCCACTCAATGAATCAAGGAGCTGCAAGCCCACTGTTGGTAAGGACTTTCCTACATAAATACCTTCAAAAATATCTTGACCTACCCTTATTGGGGATATGAAAAAGGGAATATAAATCCTTACCCATAGAATTTCATAGAAACCGGACATTCCATGTTCAATGGTGATGGATATTGTGACTTGATAAAATAGTGGTAGATTTAATAAAATCAATTAATAATTTTTAATAAAATCTGTAATCAAGAAAATTAAAAATAATATTCCATTTTAATTTTAGAATAAAATGAAAATCTCACTATACATATGATAAATATTGGATAATGAAAATTTCCCCTCTAAAAGAAAATTCTAGGAGAGGTTTTGACACATTCAAGTTATTCTACACTATGAACAGAAATATTTCATGCAAGACCCCTCAATGCCTAATCC
Source organism: Viscum album (assembly GCA_963277665.1). NCBI lineage: Eukaryota > Viridiplantae > Streptophyta > Magnoliopsida > Santalales > Viscaceae > Viscum > Viscum album. Next base: position 1,795,768,579 of record OY728137.1, read on the forward strand.
TCTTACTTAGGAGGCGAGAGATGAAGAGTTCCTAATATATGAAAAATATATGAATGGCTTGGATGATGTTCAATTTCTGATGATTTCATCTATGTCTAGTGAACACATGAAGTCTCACGAAAACATGGATGTGTATAGAAGGCTTGAAAACCACTATGGTCTTTACTAGGAGAGAGTAAGACAGGAATAATTTGATATTTTGAAGGTGCAATTTTAGTGTAATGATGGAGAGGGTTCCCTAGATGGGCCTCATGTAGTCAATATCACTGGCTACATTGAGTGAATATAGGTTCTAGGGCTTAAAATCTCAGATGAAATTTGAATCAATCTCATTTTGGAATCACTCCCTTAGATCTTCTATAGTTATGTTGTGAATTTTAATATTAAAAACATTTATAAGTCTCTTCCTGGTGTTATTATCATCCTTTACCAAGTTGATAAATATATAAAGAATGGAAATCCTTATGTCCTTATTGTGAACAAACAGAAATGAGAAATAATGATATTTAATCCCAGTGCTTCTTCATGCTCTTCCAATAAGAATAAGATCAATGGTGAAGCAAGGGAACATGATGTTGTCTATTTCACATGTGGAAATAAGGGCCACTAGAATAAAAACTACCCCTATCTAAAAAAGAAAGGTTAAGCTTTAGGTGAATTTTTTATTGTGTGTAGTTTATCTAACCATAATGATATTGGTTTTAAAGGGTAGTTATTATGTGCCTTCAGTTACCAAAAACATTATTTTTGTATCCATACTAGATATATATGGATTAATTTTAAAATTTGTAAATGAATGATACTTATTTTATAAAGAAAATATTTTTTATCATAAGGCACATTTACATAACTGTCTTTACGTGTTATATTACATGAACCAAGTAATAGAAATTGATAATGTAGTTACTTCACATGACTCGTACCACACCCAACTTTTGAATCACTGTCCAGGTCATGTAAATGATAAATGATTGAAAACATTACATCAGTATGGATATATATATTCTTTTCAACTAAAACCACTTGGTGTATATCAAACATGTTTACAAGAAAAAATGGCCAAATCCTCATTTAGAGTAAATGGTGAAAGGGCTAAAGAGATTCTTGAATTAGTTCACACCGATGTGTGTGGATAATTTATTATTGAATAAAGGGGTGGGTAATCATCCTTTATTACTTTTACTGATGATTTTAGTAGATATGGATATATTTACTTAATGATGTTTATGTAGGATTATTTTGATAAATTAATGGAATACAAGAATGAAGTTAAGAACATACTTGGTAGGAATATTAATAAGCTCTGCTCAGAATGAGGTGGAGAATATGTTAATCAATACTGCATTGATTTCTTAAAGGAGTATGAGATACTATCCTGAATCACTCCTCCTTACACACCTCAAGGGAATAGTGTAGAAAGGAGGAACCACACCTTGCTGTACATGGTGATATCAATTATGAGTCATTACATACTTCTATTATCCTTTTTGGAATATTAATTACAAACATCGAAACACATACCAAACCAAGTAAAAAGTAAATCAATAAATGGTATTCTATATGAATTTTTAGTGGAATAAAAACCATGTTATTGAATTTACATGTTTGGGTAAAAAAAGATTTTGTTAAGGAATATCTGGGTAACAAACTATAACTCGGAGGCCCAAAGTGTACCTTTATAGGATACCATAAGGAAAAAAGGGGATATTACCTATATGAACCCTCAGAAAAAAGGGTTCTAGTGGAAAGACACTCCGTATTCATTAATAGGGATCATATATTCAAAATGAAATATTGGGATTAAGATAAACTTCGATGATGTTGAGGATTAAGGAACACAAATGTTGGTACATGATTAGATTCCACAAAGACCCATTGAATAAGAAACTATTAAAAGACACAAGAACTGCATATGAGTACAAGAGAGGTTATAGAACCATAGCGGTGTGGTTCTCTAGTTAACAAGGATGTTGAATCATTATTAGTTGATAATAATAATACTCTAAACTATAAGGAATTAGTAAGTGGAACAAATTTTTCCAAGTGGCAAGAAGCCACAAATTCTGAAATGGATTCCATGTACCAAAACCACGTCAAGATTTTGGAAGATCCTCCAATAAATGTAAATTCTTTTTGTTAAAAATGGGTATTCAAGAAAAAAATGGAATTGGAAGGAAATATTAGTACCTATAAGGCACGGCTAGTTGCAAGAGGGTTTAAACAATGTCAAGGTATTGTCTATTATTAAACCTCTTCACTAGATTAAATGGTGAAATCCATCAGAATTCGACTTTCCATTATAACTTACCATGACTATGAGATTTAGAAAATGGATTTAAAAACATCATTACTCAATGAGAACCTTCAATAAGATGTTTAAATGACACAACCTGAAGGGTTTGTGACACAAAACGATGTAAATAAGATATGGAATCTTATAAAATATATATTTGGAGTAAAGAAAGCATACAGGTCATGGAAAATTAATTATGATGAAGACATAACATAATTTTGTTTTTATAATGAATAAATGTGAGCCTTGTGCATAAAAATGGTTTAGTGGGAGTGTATAAATTTTCTTAATAGTATGTATTGATGACATATTACTTATTGGAAATGAAATACCAGTCTTACTATCCATTAAGGTATGGTTGAATAAAATCTTTTCCCTAAAAGTCTTGTGTGAGGCAGTATATATTCTTAGAATCATGATCTATCTGCATGGATATATGACATTTCTCAGCCTAAGTCAAAGTAGATACGTTGACAAGATATTAGATAGATTCATTATTGAACAACCAAAGAGAAGATTGTTTCCAGCATCTCATGAAATTCATCATTCCATAAAAAATTTTCATCATACATATGAGGAAAGATATAGAATGGAAAAGATTCCAAACTCATAAAAGATTGGTTCATACTTGTTTTTTATGCTATTAAGTAGGCTAGATGTCGCCTATGAATTAAGTGATTTAGGAAGATATCAAGATGATCTATTTGGACACCACTTGATTGAAGTTAAGACTATCATTAAGTATATAAGGTATACTATGGATACGTTCATGGTTTTTGGAGGAGATTATGAACTAGTAATCATAGGATATGTAGATTCTAGTTTTCATACTGATCAAGATGACATGAAGTCACAAACAGGGTATATATTCACTTTGAATGGAGGTGGTGTGAGATGGAGGAGAACAATTCATGTTGTGGTCCCAGATTCTTCAAAAAATTATGAGTTTATAGAAGCTTCTAAGGCAACCAAAGATGCAGTTTAGATGTTCAATTTCATCCAAGAGTTTGATGCAATACCCAGATGTAAGGATCACATCACAGTCTATTATGATAATACTGTAGTTGTGTCTCTCTCAAAAGATTCATGATCACATCAGTGAATGGAGAACATACATTGGAATTATCGTATCTTAATGGCTTTTTCTTAAAGAGGTGAAGTTGTAGTGAGTAGCATTATCATAGAAGAAAATTTGGTGAACCCCTTGACTAATTCCTTGACTTAGTAGAAACATTATTATCATGTGATGTCAAGTAGACAGAAATTCATACACAAATGTCTCTAGTTTAATTGAGAGTTTGTTAGAGTTGGTTTCATAGAACCAACATTTTCTACATCTATTATATTAATATTTTATGTATTAAATATTTTAGTAAACATCTTATTACATATTTTTCATTGTTCTCCATGACCATAATGTAATAATGTCAAAGAGTATTTTCTGCATTCATAATGTTATAGTAGTTCCCACTATGATGATAACCTAGATATTCTATAGAAATATTTTAAATATAGTTCTGTGGTTGGATAACACACTATGATGGGACAAATAGTTTATAGATCGTTGGGTGCTAGTACTCATAAGTGTATGAGACTTCGTCTCATGAAGTTCCCACTTAGTAATCTCAAGATAGGAGATTATGATAACATCCCCACCTGTAGGAATTCCACATGTTTTTGTATCATCCAATATTCCTATCTGTGAGTATGTGTAATGGTCCTTAATCTTTAATTTTATCATTAATAGATGTCATGACATGTACAATTATATTTTCTAACAAAAACCATTATTCAATATATTGGCAGGATGTAGGGTATGTTGGGTGCGTCACAAATGACATGTTATTAGTGGATAATTCAATAAAGGATTTATCCCTTCCATATTTATGGAGGTTGGTATATCAAACCATTGATTTAAAGAGAACTATCTCCTTAAATTCCATGGACATGGTGTAACAATTAGTTTTCATCAGATATTCAATGAATGATTTGTCTAGAATATAGGTTGATGAAACTGCCATGCAACCTTCTTAATGAGATTATGGGACAAAGGGATTATATTAAATCGTGATTTTTCATTTGTGGTTGTCATCCTTGATACCTTAAGTTATATCACTTGGGTTCCATGACCCATTGATAGATAGTAATATTGGATTTTTTGAATCCCACCAAATACAAATGAGAAATAATCCTTGAGTGTCACACAGTAAGTGTTTCTTGTGGTTTTGATTAAATTATATTTAAATTTATTTAATGGTATACATATTATTCTTAATATGGAGGAATAATTTTTATTATGTTATAATGATCTCATAAATTAAATAAGTATTTATTCACTGGATTGTGAATAATATATATATATATATATATATATATCTATATATGTTTTCATATTTTTAATAAATATTTATTCACTAGTTTTTGAATAAAATATTTATTTAAGCGAATAAAATATTAATTTGGGTGTTCAATAAATATAATAGGAGTTTGAATAAACTAATATCATGTCCTATGATAAAATAATTATTTATGACTCAGTGAATACTATTTATACATTTTCACAAGTTAGCATAGAAAAAAACAATACTATTATTATTATTATGTGGAATGTAATTTCATTAATGGTTATAATTATATTTAATTGTTTTCAGGCAATTAAATATTTTAACTGAAATCCCAGCTCTTCAAATAGATGGATATGTCTATTGGGTAATTTATTTGAAACCAATTCCATGTTTGGAAATAGAGAATTGGTTTGCATAATGAATTCCCTCTCGACTCCATCTCCTATATCCCTCTCAAGAATGAGAAACAATAGAGGGAATTTATTCAAGACCAAAGAATGAGAGATCAATAATGAAAAATTCATAAAATTTGATTCACTGTGCTAGAACCTAGAGAATGAGTGGCATTGCTCAGAGACCATTCAAGCATGTGTCGATCCCTGCTAGAGGGATTCCACTCTTGGATCCTCACAAGTGCAATGGAGGAAATTGGGAAGGGCCTTTTCAGATGATCAAATATCATAAATGAAGAAAGTCCCTAATCCTAGGTATTTATTTCTTTAGATATTAAATAAATTAATTTTCAATTTGACATGAAAGATCCTTTCTCATGGTTTTAAGAAACAATTATTAAAAGAAAAATGTAAATATATCACCCACAACCACACACATCCGCTATTCTTAGAACCGATATGGAAATTTTTTTCATAGTTATTACTCCTAGTCACATATATTCCAAAACCATATCCGCTTTTAGTATCCAAAAAGAGATGTATTTCTAGGAATACCCACGTAATCTATATCTTAAAGAAATTCTAGGATGTTATTCAATACTTAACCTTAATTTGTTTCTTAAGGATGTGGTACCTAATCTATGTTTTTATAAATATAGTTTCTAAGGTTTCTATTAAACATTATCTAATACCAACTATTACACACTAGCCCCAAAATCCTGGAACCAGTGTGTTTTTATTACATTGGCAGGATTACAAATAATCCAATCCTGACAGAAAATTCAGTTTAGTAGTCATAGAAATTAATATTACATATATAATAACCATAATACATAGGGATATAGGAAATACAAACATGATACATAATAAAATCAAATAAACTTCATCCTTGAAAGCTTATTCAATGATTTATTATTTATAACATAGATAAATGAAATATAATAAGGTTGAGCTCAAATTATCAGTAAGGTTAATTAAAGTGGATAAAATAAGTAATCAATGAGAATAAATTGGCATGGGAAGGTAAATAACTGATAACACATTCCATTCAAAAAACTAGATAAAGAAAAATAAAAATGATAATGTACGAAATTGAAACTCACGCCTTTTAATCAATGAACTGAAAATGAAATGTATACATAGATATGTCAATGAAAAATATGAGGAATGTATAAAAAATTGAATTAAATGTGGGAAATGATTTATTAATGGATTTAATATATGGGTAACATGAAAACCTATACTTTTAAGACCTTTAACAAGATGGTTTAAAACCGTGGATATAAACCCGTTTAATTTAGTCAAATTATTTGTCTCATTGGAACCTATCGATGTATAGAAGAGCTATATTAATTCCAGGATCCACTAGTCAATAATATTCAAATGAATTACTCATATACAATAATAAAAATAAGTATCATTCCTTATCAAATATTCATATTGAAAAAATAATATGGGTTTATCAATAATTACTTAGTTAATCAAATAACTGTCAAAGTGAACACAATTTGTAAAATGATATATGGTTTAGGAAATACTAATATACATTGTATGATAATATGGTTAATCAATTAAATTTATAATTAAAAATCGGTTCAACAATGTGATCTTTTCATGATAAGGTTAACAATCACAAAATTAAGTGAGATTGCAAAGATAATCACTAAGAATAATCTTGAGGAGAATAATCATTAACCATTCCAAAGTGTCTTATACTAATTGAAACATTTGAGTTATAATATCTAAAAATATATAACGTTAAATTAAAAATAAAATATAATTAGAGTAATGGGATTCATTTTATAACAATAAAAGGGATGTATATACACCAAATAAAAGTGAATTGTCATATAATAACAAATAAGTCTCAATATAATGTAAATTGAGAAGAAATTGCCTTACCTTATCATTCCTTTTTGTTGTGTGGTATTTAGCCTCATGTATAGTAGTTTAAAATATTTTACTGACTAAATAATAACCATACACATGTTTATAATACCATATATTAACTTCTTAATATCTCATTATCTGTTTGTTGACAATCTTTCATTATTTTGACTATTTTGGGTGTTAATTTCATATTTTTCTCAAGAATGTTTTGACTTATGATTTGTTGTTCCTATTAATTATTTAATGACTTCATATTCCCTAAAATTTAAACCATGAATTTATTATCATATATATTCATTATATATTTATTTTTATAAGTCTACAATATTTGGATATTATAAATGAAGTTCACCATTCATGGAGATGGTAGCCTTTACGTACGAATGAACACTACTCTCATTTCTATATTGTATTAAAAGAAAGAAAAATAAATGAAAAATATGTATGTTATAATACTAGTATCATATCAATTTTCTATAAATTACCTAGTTTTATTAAAACCATCTTTTATATGTTCTATGTATGGTATGAATGAGTCATATTACTTTGACGGGGTGGTAGTCCACATTTTCATAAACGAAATTATAGTACTACACAAGATGGAAAACACAATGGAATCATAAATAAAAATTTAAAAAGAATAAATACATTATAAAAATAATATATATCACATATGAACAAATTTTTCAACATAATGGCCACCATCATACGTTGTAAATGAAAAATGATCAATCATCATTTCGTGAGGTAGCAGTTCGATGTGCACATAAACAATATGTTTATTACCCATTAGATGGAGGTGTGTGTAGGTGTAGGTAGAAAAATTTACATAAATACATCCAAGTATTTTGGTGATACTTGTTTTGTTATATAATCCTTGAATAAATATATTTTATGGGTTGGATAATGGAAATTAAACATGATATCTTAAGAGAAGTGTTGCCTCTTAATCAGGTAACTTCTTTTGATTTGTTCCAAAAGGAATCCTTGGAATGTTTTCTGAAAAAAATAGGCATTAATGTCAATGAATGTTATTTTGGCAAGATATATGAGAATATATTGGCCAAAACTAAGGGGTTTTAGAGGTTTGAAGTAGTCAGAGATTTGGTGGCCTTTTATGGGGATCAAAAAAGAGTCACATAGAATTTTAAAAAACCAGTTAGGTGTACACATATTATTACATAAAAAAATTAAATAAAATGACCAAAATCAATAATGGAAGGTTAATTTAAAAATTATGGCCATATAATTGGTGTTTTATAAGTTTATAGGTCATTTTGGCCCTCAAATTTATGGTTTTTTTATTAATCTAAATTTTACCTTAATAATTGTAATTAATTTTAATTACTTTCAATAATATTTTCAGTAAAATACAAAGGTTGTATTGTTAGACATAATAATTTTTTATGATTCCATATATGGTGTAATTTTTTTAAAATTAAAATCATAGAATTTGTAAAAATTAATTTAAATTCATCCCACAAGCGAGATGAAAATGTATGTTTTTAATGTAAAAACGTCAAAAACATTGATATGTTTTTACATTCAATTTAAAAGTGAAATTTATACCAATGACATAAATTTTATTAATTAATAAAAATATAATCTAATTAAATGTTAAAATAAATTAATATTTTCATTTAACCTTTTGAATAATTTAGATGAAAAATCATCTTTGTACTAAAATTCAGTATTTTTAATTATTCATTAAAAAAATGAAATGTTTCAGAAAAATATAATGAATTCTCCCAAACCTATTTATTATGTTTCTATATCAAATATTAATTTTACATTGGAATATTAAATCAAATAATGTTTCAAAATTATGATTTAAAATGGATTCTCCGTTAGAAGGGGATAAAATTACCTTTACAAAATATAAGTTTTTATGTGTAAAATAGAGTTTCTTCTTATCTTCTATCTATAAAACCTAATGGATGAACTAAAAATTATTATTGAATATATAAAATATATATTTCCTTATAATCATTATATAATTTTAATTAATTATTTTTAATATGAAAAAACTCTTTTGGATGTATAAAAATAATAATATATCTTTTTATATCCAATTTGTTATTATTTTTATTTCTAATTAATTAGAAACCAATGAATTAATTTTATATTTGTGTAAAAAAAATATTTTACTAAGTTAGTAGATAGTATTCAAAAATCATAAGAAAATAGTTGTGTTATATCCTATTATATTAAATAATAACATTTTGATAATACATTGTTATTTTGTAAAACTCGATCTTGCATGTAATGCAGGCTATCGAGGAAGGACACTATTGCATGTAACATGATATATTGAGGAAGAGAAATCTTGAACATAGTCAAATATAACTAAGTGTTATGTTTATTATAATCAATATCATGTATTGAATATATTTAAAATTGTAAATATATATTAGAGTCTCGAGATATTATATTCTCTTATGAGCTGGGTGACGCATGTCATGCACACTATCGAATACAAAGTTATACATTAGAATTTTGGGGTGTCACAAAATGCATTAATGATTCAAATAGAATCAATAATATATCACTCAATCGATAAAAATATCATTATTTGTAAATAAATATCTATTTGATATTTATCAAACACATAGTTTACTAATAATGATCAATACCAAATTTTTAATGTTTCAAGTAAAAATACACTTTTTAATCATATAAAATTCATTGAATACATTGAAATATTATCAGAAAATATATTATATATATTAAATATATTATTAATATGAATGAAAATTTTATTTTAAAACACAAAAAACCCAAGATAGGTTAATAAATGGAATAGAATAAAACAACCTACATTCTATGGTTATCAATGATATTCATGGGATATACTAAATATATTACACTTAATTTAGAGCAATATAAAAATAATATATAGCTATAATAATTATAACCATCAATATACAAAATATAATATGAAAAAAATATGGAATCAGTTATGGAAGATTGGTTATATAGTGATTCAACTACCTATGGAGTGTGGTTGACTTGAGGGAAAGTCTACCACCCTTAAGAAATATACCATTCCAATTTGTGGGTTTGGGTATCATATTAAGATACTAAATATCACTAAAATACTTAAGATAAATTCCTCAACATAAGGAAATAGGAGGGTAAATTAGAGTTAGGGGGTAGAGAAGAGAATAGTGAAATAAAGGAGAAAATCAATACCTTATCCCTTTAATAGATTACCATATATGGAAAAAGATAACTGGGAGAAGAGAGATCGTAAGACCTCTTGGTATCATTGACTAAAAATTAGGGGAAAATGGGTGGGGGAGGCTATTTTATATGGAAAGTAAAATAATAATAATAATAAAAATAATAATAATAGGAATGGAGAGGATCCTGAAACCCCTATTATATTTATTAATGAGAATAGAAGATATTGAGGGTGAATGAAGTTAGATGAGACATAAAGGCCCTCATTATTTAACAACTATAAATAATAGTAAAATTACAGAATCAACATCAAGAATAATAATAAAATAGTTTATTAAAATAAGAATAAGCCTCATCAAAATCAAAATTATATTTTACGGACCTTGAGATATTGTAACTATAAATGGCTACAATTAAGAGTAGTATTTATTGTCCTTGATTTCCTCGAATGAACTATTTGAAATCACTAACTGTTAACCTAGGTATTAATCCCTTTTGATAGGGAATCCTTAAACGTTGAAAGTTTTTAAATGATAAATTTCATCTATATCCTTATATCTTCCCCAAATTACATTAAGATGCATAATTTTATTTAAATACTCCGGAATTTATAAATGTTGGTCACCAAAAATCCTTTTTAATCATGTGGAAGGTTCCCAAAATTAGTCTACATAATAATAATTAGATATAAAAATAATGAAAATAAAATAATGATATTTATATAAAAATGATAATTTTATATCCATCACATTACACTATTATCTCTTACCAATGTAAAATTTATACAAACATATATGTAATAATAAATATAACACAAAATTCATATTAAAAATTTTATCAAATATATTTTATAAAAAAAATAATAAAATATTTAAAAAAATCATAATTTACAGAACTCTATAAATTGCTGAAAGAAAACATTATAAATATCCATAAATCATCAATGGAAGGTCTCCAAACATTCTGAAACAAAAATAATTACCATGGGTTACATTTAAGAGATACACATATAAGATGAAATGTCACAACATCATCTATGAAATTACATGTCCTGTTCTACCTAAAATATCATAACACACAATGTTTAAAAAAAATTCATATGACTACTCATCTAAATGTTTTTATGATTAAAATTTAATATATTTCCATAATTTAGAAAAAACACAATAATTCAATGTATTTAAAATAAACTAATATGGGGTGTCATAATTTTCCCCATCATAAAAAATTCCATATTACATCCCAATCTTATAGTAAAAAATTATCCCTTAAAACTATGATAGATTTTATTTCATGTACCATTGCAATAAAATTACCAAAGAATTATTTCATTAATATAGAAAAAATTCAATACATTAAAAGATATGTAAATAAATCATAATTGAAAAAAGAGAAAAGGAATAAATCCACAATATCATAGGCCATGATGCCTCTTGAAAAGTGGTCCATATAAGGGTTGAATCTAAACACTGTAAAAATGTGGCATTATTAGAAAATAAAAATACGAAATAAACCACCACAAAATAAAAAAGGAATGAAAATTAAAATACAATAATATTTATATATTACTCATCCAAATATGATTTTCATGTCTTAAAACCATTATTACTATAGAAATAATGTAACATGATAGAAATATAATAAACATAATTACATTTGAAATAAGATAAAGAGCAGAGTGGTTTTGATGAAGTGTGTTCGGTTTTGGATAGAATGAAAAATGAATGTTATAAATATGGAAACTGGGTTTATATAAACTTTGGATTATATGCATGTCGAGCTTATATGGGTATCATAAAATATAAAAATATTTAATGAGATAAATCATTAGTTTATTTTAATTAATATTCTATTAAAATTTTACCGTTAGAACATAGTCATTGAATTGGAGTGGGTGTAAATAGAGGTAAATATATTATGAATTCTATGTACGAAGGGGAATAAGTGACGTGTATTTATATAATTATTCATATTTAGGCTAATTTAATCAATATTGGAAGGGCAGTAGAATCAAAAGGGATTTCTCTAGACCAAGACAAAGCTAAATTTCATCATGTAAACCTTGATCATATTTTTTTGTGAGATAAGTTCAAGATCGTGGAACTCGCTATGAGGTCCATGTTAGTTGAGTCAAGACATGTGACTACTATGACTACTTATCTTACCCTTAGGTCTTTTGAAAAGGACTTCAGTTATTTTTAATTAAATGTTCAGTTGAAATAAATATATAATTATTAATGTAATAATTTTTTTTATTAGCATGTGTATTTTTTCTATTAGTATTTCACAAAAAATACTTTTAAAAAATGAATTAATAATATATGAAATGTTATTTTTATTTAAAATTTTATGATAATAAATATAAAAACTCAATTAACCATTTTATAATGATAAATAATTGGATATGAATATGAATAAAATCAATTTTAAGATTAAAAAAACATTTTTTTTAAAAATTGTTTTTAATGTGTTATATATTTTAATACTAACAATGTAATTACATAAAGGCCTAAGGATAATTTTATTAAATTTGAATTTTTTATATGTATAAAGAACATTTTATCACAAATGTGGGGATTAGTAATTGAAAATAAATAATAATGGACAATTATGTTTTAAAATATTTGTTTTATAAAAATATTTTTCTTCTATATTATATTTCACTTAGAAGTGTAATGTGTTAACCCCACTATTTTGGTATGTACTTTCATTTAAATAAATAATTTGGGTTTGATAGCTTATGGTACACACAACATAGAAATAAAATGAACAATAGCTTATTTCATTATAGTATAACATTATAATACAAAAGGAAATATATTACAGTATAAATAAATGAAATCTAATTAGTAAAATTATTAATGGAATGAAACAATTAGTAAATGGAAATATAAAAAAATTGAAATTCTCAAAATCATGATTTTCTATATAATCACTATAGAATGAAAAAATAATGTTATAAATTTGAGAACAAGTTGATAAAGAAATTAGGGAATAAGATTAATGATTTTTAAGATGTATGTAATGCTATATATAGGAATATACTAAAATTGTAATATATACCATTGTTGGTTATATGGCCATTGAATATATGGTCATTGTATATACCAATATCCAATATGTACATTGATGCTGTGTAACTATCAGTAAAAAATTTAAGTTGTTATAATTCACAAATATTTAATTATTATAGGATAAAAATAAAAAAATAAAAAAATATGTTTTTATAAAAAATTATATTTATATTCATTTCATATTAATAATATTATTAAAGTAATATTCTACAAAATGTAATTTTAGAAGGTAGAAAATATATTAACAATCATTTTAATAGAAATTTATATGAATAATGATTAATAACACTAAATATTTAAAGGATCATATTTCTAATAAAATAGTCACATATATATATATTGAAATTAAAAGTTAAATTTCATATATTTAGAAATTGAAAAAGATTAAAAGCGGTAAAAATTTAGAATCACCATCCCAAAATAAAGTAAGATGGTAAATTTAAAATTTTCGAAAAACCATAAGTTATAAAGGTTCAAATTTAGTTACAAAAATAATGTTAAAATGAGATAAAAGGTTAAATCAATTGGTAAAGAGCTAAAACAACATAAAAAATATTTTATAAATGAGGGTATAAGACTCATGCTCACCTTAAAGGCCCCCTCATCTCCCGAAATCAACCCACACATTTACTTTTATTTTCATTTAAATTACTTTCCAAATAATATCTTTTAAAAGCATCCACTATGTTTGGGAACTATTGGTTATAAAAAAGAGTACCAAATATTACATTTAAAAGCGGCTCTCCAATCGGTGATTTATGTCTTCAATGTATGTGCTATAATTTCATTAATCATTATTCTCTATCTTATTAATCCACCTTAATAGGGACACTTGGGTTACAATTATCATTGATAGGGGGTGGGTGAATGAGGGTTACAATTATTCTTGAAAATAATAACTTTCATTTTTCACATTCATCACACATCTCTTAAATTTATAATAATGAAAAGAATTAAACTCAACAAAATTTTTTTAATGAGGTTCTCCACCATGAAGGATGAAAACGTCCCTAGTGTATGGTAGTTTTTACCCAACACACACAAAAATCTACACTTATTATCATGAAGTAGCTACCTGAAATTGAATGACCATGAATATTTTAGAAAAATTTGATCGACTATACAAAAAATTATACTAAAAACAAAAAAAAACTTTTTAATGAAATATATATAGAGAAAGCATGAACCATAAATGAGATATTTATATTTATAAATTTTTACTCTAATTATCATACAATAGTTCACATGGGATGTTTTCAACTAACTATATTTCATCAAAAAATTTGAATAGTTTTTTAAGAACTTATTTTATTTAATTTTTCACTTTTATACTCATAAATTATTTTTGATATGGATCCATTTATTTTATAAGAAAACCATTATTTTAAAAAAATTAAATTATACTAATATTCAGGTCCTTAAAACTCTTTTAATCATATCATTTACATATACATGATATTGGGAATTCTTGGGGATTTATCTTTTCTTGACAACCATTGGGATTATATTTAAATATTTTCATGAAAACAACTACACAAAAATATTATGTTCATGAAGGGATTCCACATAATATGAGATTATTTAGATATTTATATAGTTATATCATGGAATCTCCAATTTTAGTTAGAAAAGATACCATATCATCTTTTAGTGGTGACCAAATATTATATGAAAACAAAAAAAACACAAATCTCTCCCGTAATATATTTTTCATCGTGAACCATGATGTGGAACAAACCATATTCTCATTTCTTAGTCACTATAGTGTGGCCTTTCTTCTCAATGATGTTGATGTATCTCAGATTGAATAATAATATTTGGATGGTATTTCTTCCCATGAATGTTTCACAGTTAAGAAATAATCCCCATTTCATGAAAAATATCTTTTTTAATTCTTCATAAATCTCATCATGAATCCTAGAATAGTCAAAAGTATATGTTATTCTCAGAAAAAAACCAAAAAACATCAGTCATTGAATCTGGAAGTTTCTTCCAAAAAAATTAAATATATTTATGTATTACCAAAATTAAAAACATAAAAAAGATTATATAAACCATTACATATAATTTTAATAATCCTTATGTACAAAATAATGGTTTTTACCTTAACTTAATTTTAGCATAAACTCATAATAAAATCTTATATAGGCTTTAAAAAATGGTTTGCATTTTTTTGAAAAGATACCCATTGCATAAGGTTTTTTCCTATTCTGTATTTTTTGCTTGAGTATCTAACCTCAAAAAATATATAATATAAAAAATCATCTGTATCAGTCTTGAATGATATAAACAATTAGAAAAAATTTCATATAAAATAGGGAGTCTTTGTAATTAGATAATTATTTATAAAGTTCATAGAATATAATACATATATGTCAAGAGAATATTTCACTTCACAGAAAGGTTATGTTATTTTCCAATATCCTATTTCTTAGAGAAACTTTTTATATGAAATTACTTAGCTAAAATCTGGCTCTAAATCGAAATGTTATAAATTTATTGAAAATGATTTAGAACCTCTCCAAACATAATTTGGGAATATTTAATAAACTAAAAATCTATAAACACTTCAAACACATTTTTTGACAAAAAATACAACAGGTAGAGACATGATTAGATAGTTTAATAATGAGGGTGGGATTTAGAAGTACCAATTTATCCTTTTGTAAAACAGTCATTTTAATTAAACCCTTGTGACGTAATTAAGTCTATATTCAATCTTAAAATTGTATTTCTCACAAATATGCATGAATATAAAAGTCAAGAATATCACATGAAATTTATGAAATGTTTTTAATTATTGTGTGAGCCAACTCAATGATGTGTACAACCCCGATTTGAGAAAGAATATTTTATTGTCACTTTATTTTACAATTATTACAAGTTCAGCTGATGTTCCACACAAATTTTGAGAGTGTATCGACCACTTCTCAAAATCGGCAGAAATAATCCACTTCTCATAAATATTATAGCATTTTTAATTTAAAAATATCAAGACTCAAATATTATTCCTTAACTCTTATATTTTAATCATATATTAAAATAATCACTAGATTGATCAACATAAATAATAGATCTTCTTCATGAAATATTGTTGCTACTAGAATAATTAGTGCAGTACCAGTGATACTATCTTCCATTCAAATTTTATTTAAGATGATCTAATCATGAATTATAGAATTAATTCATGAATATATATCCTACATTTTCAATATAAATTTCTTGGATAAATGGATATATAATCAACATTCCCTGAACTCTTAATACTACTCAGATGAAATTCAAGTCATGTTCTTCAATTCTTATTCCATTCTTTGATATAGTCAGTCTTCAATGAAGTAGATTATCATCACCTTCTCACAATTTTAAAACAAAATTTCACTTATTAATTTCATATTTTTATATTCACATAATTAATATGAATAATGTTATATAGATATATTTGGAAAAATATATACTTTCTCAGTTGTTCTACATCTCTTTTCCAAATATTCTATACAAAAAATTAGAAAATATTATGAAAAATAATATCAAATATATTAATTCAAAATCTTAATTAATTTGTTTTGTGATAAATCCCATTTAATATTCATTTATACTTACATGAAACTCATCTTGGAACATATCTCAAAACTTTTTTAGTAATATTTTTGAATAAAACAATAACCAAATAATTATCAGAATAAATTCTTATATTTTTAGATTTTATACAATATATAATATCATATGAATATATGTATATATATATTATACATTTATCATAAAATTTATTGTGGTATTCATGAAAATTATACATATTTCTAAAAATTGGATATGAAACATTTAAAAGTCATACATCATTGTCAAAGTCATATATGCTCTGTCATAATGTCATATATGGCTTTAATAAAGTAATATTCCTATCCTATAATAATAATAATATTCATTATAAAATTAATACATGTTTTTTTACATATAATCATATATTAGAAATTGGCATACAAAGTAGAAGAATTTTTCATTCTCCCAAATTCCATACAGAATTCCATATTTCTTTAACAAGACACAAAAATTTTAAAAACTCATCTCTGATCACATAAAATAAACTAAAAAACATCTCAAACATATCAAAACATTCAATTAAATATTAAAAGTAAATTATAATTATTCTAAAATTATAATGGAACATAAATATCCCTCATTTTATTTTTTTATCTAGTCAAGAAAATGTTTTTAATCCAACTATTGAAATTTAAAATATCTTTAAAAAGACACAAAACCATATAAATTTTCATTAAAAAACATCTCAACACCACACTACCATTTAGAGTAGTGTTTTTTATAGAACTCTATCTCTCAGTAGGAAGACACAATTTGGCCAAGGGATAAGATGTTTTCCTCCTCAACTGGGGTACTCACCACTTCATACAACTCCCCTTATTCACAGTATACACAAACAATAAATTAATAAAAGAAAAGGATTTAAATTCACCGCTTAACATAACTATAAAATGTATAATCCATGTCATCATGTTAATGATTTTTTATTTTAATTCATTATATTTTAAATCATATTCTAAGCCTCTCTGGGCGTCTCTATTAACATTTATTATGATATATAAATGGTCTGGACACCCATGTTCATCTTAAAGCTCTCAAATCCATCCTTAGGTATAATAGTAGTGAATATTTATTCCAATTAATATTAGGTTGGAATAAATTAAATATTTTTTCCAATATTTTCTCCCTGATCCATAACAAAATTAAATACTATATCTATATTTTTTGACATTGAGCATTTCATTGGAATTTTATAAAGGTTTATAATAATTTTATATCACATATTATTTTGAGAGGTTTTTCCACTATCACTCTCAAATCATTTGATTGCTCCCTTGAGTATATAATTTGAGTGAAATAAGTAGCAAAAAACATACTAATCCTATATAGTACCCATTGTGATCGAGTTTTACTTCATTGAGTGATAATAAATATAGCTATCTCCTAAGACAAATATTCACCTAGATGTAGTCACTCTATCATCATAATCAACTTCCCTTTATGAATATGAATATATAAATAGATTCTATTTGATTAACCTCTTATAAAATTTCCCAAAACTAATAGTTTCCTCGAAATATTTATGAATTATTTTAGAATATATGAAAGTATAATCTTTTGTGTCCCTCTGATATATGTCATAAAGACTCATAGCATAGATAATGCCTAATATATATGCCAGGAGATAAATATAGATGCCAATTAGTTTTCCTAATTAACATTTATTCAACACATTTATTTAGAATTATTTGAAAAAATCATCCCCACATTAATTATTGATGATACGAATTTTGAATTTAAATTTGGATATGATAATAGAATTATCATATTTTATAAATTTTAATACCCGAAATTATCTCAGCGCACCAATCACAAACATCTCAAAAAGGATCTTCATTTTTTTAAATTTATTTTAATACATTATTAATATAACATAAAAAAATGACTTCATAAATATAAATAATTACAATTATTATACCTACTTTTGCATTTTCTAAGTAATTTTTTTTCCACTTTTACTTTATAGAATGTAAATTTTTTCAAGAAACATTCTACACTTGAATACTAGGTCCATGGTTCATGTATTAAAATATATTTCTCCTTCTTCAATTT
Source organism: Viscum album (assembly GCA_963277665.1). Classification (NCBI taxonomy): domain Eukaryota; kingdom Viridiplantae; phylum Streptophyta; class Magnoliopsida; order Santalales; family Viscaceae; genus Viscum; species Viscum album. The sequence goes on from OY728137.1 coordinate 1,795,787,408, forward strand.
TCACTAAATTGATCCATAATTATCCAGAAATAATCCTATAGGATTCTGAATATATATTTATTATTCTAGATCATCATTTTAGAGGACAGATTTACACCCCTTTGATATATTTTTTTTAAAAAAAATATGCTACATCAAAGAACATTAAAAATCCCTTTAACTATGAAAATAGATAAAATTTTTCTTAAAATAAAACAAATTCATACTCATAATAACATTTAAACACATTTCCATCCTTATTTATGAAAATATTTCGTTGATAATTCTACCTTTTCTTAAATACCCAATTGATATGATGGAAATTTTTGTTATTAGATTATGGAATAGGGACCCATATAAAATTTATTTAAATATTATTTATGTTCAAATCCATAAAATTAATCCATTATTATACTAAAAGAATTTACTCACTAAATATGGGATAACTTTGGAAATTAATGATTTTTGGTTTTCACAATGTAGTCTTGTTATTGTTCACATAATTACTGAGTGAGTTCTAATAATATTCTCATATTCCATAAAAACCCATTGACATTGATGGTTCTTTTTTTAATTTACTTCAAAATATAACTCATCACTTGTCCGATCATATTTATTTTTAGATGGATATACAATAGTCTCCTCAAATATAGTGATATATTTCCTAGAAATCTTCTCATTTTTTTCTATATAAAATAAAAAATATACTACACTAAGGGCATGATTTTTTGGTTGGTTTTTAATAATTTTTACATAATACCAGTCTATGATATTGGGAAGACTTTTATTCCATAATATTTAACCTTTTCTATTGGATATATTTTGATGAATTATTCCATATTCATCATTCACATGAAATTTTCCAAGATTAGTGTCTTTAATTTTTATCATGAAAGGGCTACCAAACAATAAAAAATTTTAAAATGTTGTTTTCCTTTTATACCACATAAAATATAAGTTTATGTTTCACCTTAATATTATTATAAATCTATTCTGAATGTGTATGTTTGTGAAAACAACTTCTCTCTTAAAAACTTTTGTTATTTCAAACTGAGCCTGCATTGTTCTTCCAATTTCAATAGTTATTATATCCATTCAATTAGATACACCATTCCATTGAAGATTTTAAGAGGTTCTACATTGATGAATTATACCATACTTGTAATGATAGGATTCTAAAAATATTCCTAATAAATTACATCACATTACCAGTCCTCAACATCTTTATGTGAACACAATGTTCTCTTTGAAATTATTTTTTAAAAAGTTTAAACATTTGAGGTTCCAATGACATCTATATAATGAAAAATACTCTTGTGATTATTTTGTAGTTTTATATAAATGTAAGGAATTATAGGTCACCTCTAATAGATTTGGTTCTAATGGTTTAATAAATATTTTATAAAATAAACTCATGTGGCCTAGCTGACAATTTTTCCAATATTTTAGAATTACATGGACTATCTTCCACTTCTAAATAGTTTTTGAAATATAACCTCTATCTCTGATTAACTGAGGTAGAAATTTCATAAAATTTTCTTTTTAGAACATTTTCATGTTCGTTTCTCCTAGATTAAAATTATTATATTTAATTATTATATAATGAAAACAAAAAATAAAAATTAATAAAAATATTTTTTGATAAAAATTTATATTTATATTCATTTCATATTATTATTATTTTTAAAGGAATATTCTAAGAAAAGTTTTTATTTCAGTGTAAAAATATACTTTAACACTGATTTAAATAGGAATTGATATGAATAATTATTAATAACACTCAATATTTAAATGTTCATATTTTAATAAAAATAGTTTTATCTATATATTTATATATCGAATTTAAAAGTTAAATACTTTATATTTAGAAATTTAAATAGATTCAAAGGGGTTAAAATTTAGACTCACCATTCCAAAATAAGTTAATATGGTAAATTTGAAATTTTGGAAAAACCATAAGTTATAGAGGTTCAAATTTAGTCTCCACAATTAATTAAAATTGAGATAAAAGGTTATATTAATGGGTAAGGAACAAAAAAACATAAAAAACATATTTTATAAATGATGGTATGAGACTCATGCTCACCTATAAAGGCCTCCCTCCTCTCCTGACATCAACCCACACATTTCCTTTTATTTTCAATTAAATTACATTCCAAATAATCTCCCTAAAAAGCCTCCACTACGTTTGGGAACTATTATTCATAAAAAAGAGTACCAAATATTTCATTTATAAGAGGTTCTTAAATATATTATTTATGTATTCAATGAATGTGTTTTCATTTAATTAGTCATTATTCTCTATCATCTTCATCCATCTTAATGGGGCCACTTGGGATAAAATTATAACTAAGTGGTGGTGGGTGAATGTGGGTTGAACATTTTACTGAAAATCCTAACTGTCCTTTTTTCTTATTCATCACACATCTATGAAATTTATAATAATGAAAAAAATTAAACTAAGAACAAAAATTATGTTAATGAGGTTCTCCACCATGAAGGATGGCATTATCCCTAGTGTATGGTCGTTTTTACCCAACACACACAAAACTCTCCTTTTATTACCATGAAGTACCTACATGAAATTGAATGACCATGAATCTATTAGAAATATTGGATTGACTTTACATAGAATAGTACTATAAATGAAAAAACTTATGTAAAGAAATATCTCTAGAGAAATCAAGTTCTATATATGAGATAATTATATTTATATCTTTTTACTCATATTATCATAAAATAGTTCACATGGAATGTTCTCAACCCACTATATTTCATAAAAAAGTTTGAATAGTTTTTTTAAAACTTATTTTTCATCATATTTCTCTTTTATACTCTTAAATTATATTAGATATGGTTTCATATATTTAATATAAAAACCATTATTTTATAAAAAAAATAAAATTATACTAATATTAATTCCATAAAATTCCTTTAAACATATCATTTACATTTACATGATATCGAGAATTATTGGGGAGTTGTCTTTTCTTAGTAACTATTTGGGTTCTATTTAAAACATTTCCTGAAAACACATACACAAAACTATTATGTTTGTGACAGTATTCAACATAATAGAAGATTATTTAAATAATTTTATGGTAACATAATGGAATCACCAATTGTAATGTGAAAAGATCCCATATCTCTTTTCAGTGGTGACCCATGTTTATATGAAATGCAAAAAAACACAAAGATCTCCTGTGATATATTTTCACCATGCACCAGGATGTGGAGCTCACCATCTTCCCATTTCTCAGTCTTTACAGTGTGGCCATTATTCTCAATGATGTGGATGTATCTCAGATAGAATAACAAAATTGGATGGTATTTCATCCCATGAAAGCTTCATAGCATGGAAAACATCATCATTTCAGAAAAAATATCCTTTTTTTTAATTCTTCACCCATCAAATCATGAGTCACAAATTAGTCAAAACTATATGATATTTTCATAGAACAACTCAAAAACATTAGTCTTTGAATCTGGAAGTATCTTCCTAAAAAAATTCCATATATTTATGTATTACTAATAGTAAAAACATAAAACAGATCATATAAACCTTTACATAAAATTTTAATATTCCTTTTATATTAAATAAGGCTTTTACTTATCTTATTTTTAGCATAAACTCATAATAAAATCATACACATTCTCCTGAAATTTATATATATATTTTTTAAAGAAACCCATTGCGTATGGTTTTTTCTTATTCTTTATTTTTTTGAGTCTCCAACCTCAAAATAAACATAATATAAAAAATATTATGTATTTGTCTTGAATGATTTTAAAAATTTAAAAAAAAATTTATATAAAAATAGGGATACATTGTAATTAGATAATTATTTATAAAGTTAATAGAATATAATACATATATTTTGAGAGAATATTTCACTTCACAGAAAGGTTCTAGTATTTTAAAATATTCTATTTCTTAGAGAATTTTTTTTATGAAATTACTTAGATAAAATTTTTCTCTAACTCGAAATGTTATAATTTTTTGAAAATTGTTTAGAACCACTCTAAACATAATTTGGGAATATTCAATAATCTAAAAAAATATCAACACCTTAAACACATTTATTTACAAAAAATACATCATGTAGATCCATGATTAGTTAGTTTAATAATGAGGGTGGGATTTAGATGTACCAATTTATCCTTTTATAAAATTGTCATTATAATTAAATCCTCATGACCTATTAAAGTCTATATTCACTCTTTAAAATATATTTCTCACTCATATGCATTAATAAAAAAGACAAGAATCACACATGAAATTTATTAACTATTTTTAATTCAAGCATGAGCATACTCCTTGATGTGTACTGAGAAAAAATATTTTATTGTCACTATATTTTACAATTTTTACAAGTTTTGCTGAATTTCAACACAATTTTGAGAATATATCATCCACTTCTAAAAATCCGTATAAATCATCCAATTTCCACAAATATGATAGAATTTTTAATTTAAAAATACCAATAATCAATGATAATTCCTTCACTCTTCTATTTTAATCACATATTAAAATAATCACTAGATGGATCACCATAAATAATAGATTTTCTTCCTGAAATAATTTTGCTACTAGAATAATTAGTGCTGTACCAGTGGGACTATATTCCATTCAAAGCTTATTCAAGATGATATAATCATGAATTATAGATTTCATGACTTAATAAATATCCTTCAACATCAATATAAATTTCCTAGATAATTGGATATAGAATCTACTTTCCTTGAAATCTTAATACTACTCAGATGAAATTCATGTCATGTTCTTTGGTTCTTATCCCACTCCTTGATATAGTAAGTCATCAATTCAGTAGAGTATCATAACCTTATCGAAATTTTATAACAACCTTTGACTTATTAATTTCATACTGTAATATTCACACAATGACTATGAATAATGATATATTGATAGATTTTGGAAAAAATATATAATTTCTCAGATGTACTAAAGCTCTCTACCAATGATTCCAAGCAAAACATTAGAAAATATTATAACAAATAATTTCAAATATATTAATTAAAAATCTTAATTAAAATTTTCTATGATCAATATCATTTATTATCCATTTAAACATTAATGAAAATCATCTTGCATCATAACTTTATAAATTATTTGTAATATTTTTGAGTAAATCTATCACCAAAGAATTATCAGAATAAATTATTATATTTTTAGATTTTATACAATGTATAATATCATATGAATATATATATATATATCTTATACATTAATCATAAAATGTATTATGGTATTCTTTAAAATTATACACATTTCTCAAAATTGGAGATGCTACATTTAAAATTCATACACCATTGTAAATGTGATATATGCTCTATCTTAATGTCATATATTACTTTATAAAAGTAATATTCATATCCTATAATAATAATCATATTCATTATAAAATTCATTCATGTTTTTTGATGCCATATCAGATCACAGAAAAAGCCAGAAAAAGTAAAAAACTTTTTCATTCTCCTTAATTCCATAATTAATTCCATATTTATTTGACATGACACAAAAATTTTAAAAACTCATCTATTATCACATCCTATAAACACAAAAAAAAAATATCTCAAACATCTCACAATATTCCATTAAATATTAAAATTAAATTAAAATTATTTTAACATTATAATGGAACTTAAATATCCCTCATTTTATTTTTTTATCTACCCAAGAAAATGTTTTTAATCAAACTTTTGAAATTTAAAATATCTTCAGAAAGACTCAAAACCACATATATTTTCATTGAAAACATCTCAACACCACGCCACCATTTAGAGTAGCGTTTTTGAGAAAACTCTATCTCTTAGTGGGAAGAAACAATTTGGCCAAGGGATAAGGTTTTTTCCTCTGAAACTGAGGTACTCACCAATTCATACAACTCCCCTTATTCACAATAGACACAAAAATTAAATTAATAAAACAAAAGAATTTAAATTCAACCCTTTATATACCAATGAAAAGGTATCATCCATATCATCCATGAAATGAATTTTTATTTTACTTCACTATCTTTTAAATAAAAATTCAAGGCTCTTTGGGTGGGGGGCTCTCTCAGTATTTAGTAAGAGATAAGATGATTCTGAACACCCATGTTCACCCACAAGGTCTAAAATATATCCTTAGGGATAATCGCGGTGAAGATATCTTCCAATTGATATTAGGTTGGAATAAATTATATATTTTGGTCACTATTTTCTCCCTTATCCATGATAAAAATAAATATTATATCATTTTAATTTGACCTTGAGTGTTTCATTATATTTTTATTAAGGTTTGAAATACTTTGATATCACGTGTTATTCTGATTGGTGTTTCCACTTTTACTCTCAAATCATTTGACTTCTCTTTTTTTCTTTATAATTTTATTGGAATAAGTAGTAACAAAACATTATAATCCTATATAGTACACGTTTTGATCGAGTTCTATTTCTTTCAGGGATAATCAATATAGCTATCTCCTAAGACAAATATTCCACCTAAAGTAGTCACTCTAACATTACATTCAACTGGTCAATATGTATAGGAAAATATACATAGATTCATATTGTTTACCCTATTATAAAATTTCACATAACTCATAGTTTCCTTGATATATTTGTAAACTATTTTAGAGTCTATGAAATTATAATCTTTTGGGTCACTCTGATATATGTCATAGAGACTCATAGCATAGATAATGTCTCATATATAGGCCATGAGGTAATGATAGATGGAAATTAGTTTTCTGAATTCACATTGATTCAACACATTTATTTAGACTTATTTGACAAATTCGTGCCCGCGTTAATTATTAATGATACATATTTTGAATTTCAATTGGGATATGAAAATATAATTCTCTTATTGTATCAATTTTAATCCTAGAAAGTATCTCAGTGCACCATGCATAGACATCTCAAAAAGGATCTTCATTTTTAATGAAATTTATTTGAATATAGTATTTATATTAATTAATAAAACAACTTCATAAATATAATTAATTACCATTTGTGTACCTATAATTTCATTTGTTAAATAATTATTTTTCCCACTTTTCCATTATAGAAATTAACATTTTTTAAGAAACCTTAGAGACTTGAATACTAGGTACATTTTTCATGTATTAAAATATATAGGTCCTTCTTTAATTTTCACTAAATTTATCCATAATTATCAAGAATGAATCCTTTAGGATTCTGAATATATATTAATTCTTCAAGATCATCATTTTAGTGGATAAATTTTACTTCCCACTAATATATATATTTTTTAAGAAAAAAGATGCTACATCCTGGAACATTCAAAAGTCTTTTAACTATGAAACTAGAAAAATTTATCTTCAAATTAAACACATTCATATTGAGACTAAATTTTAAACACAAGTCTATCATTATTTATAAAAACATCTCCATGATAATTTGTATTTTCCTTAAATACCCACTTCATATAATGTAAATTTTTGTTATTGGAGTATGGAATAGGGACCCATATAAAATTTATTTCAATATTATTTATGTTCACATACCTAAAATTAATCTTTTTTATACTAAAAGGATTTATTCACTTAATATGAAATTACTTTGGAAATTAATGATTTTTGGGTTTTACAGCATAGTCTTGTTATCATTTACCTAATTATTGATTGAGTGTTAATAATATTTTCATATTCCCCTTATATCCATAGACTTTGGTGGTTATTATTTTTTCATTTCCTTCAAAATATTACTCATCATTAGTCCAATAATATTTATTTTTATATAGATGCACAATAATCACATCAAATATAGTTATATATTTCATAGAAATATTCTAATTGTTTTATAAAAAAAATAAAAAATTTACTACATTAGGAGCATGATTGTTTGGTTGTATTTTAATAGTTTTTTACATAATAATAATCAACTATGTTAGGAATAATTTTATTCCATAATCTGTATCCATTTGTATTAGATATAATTCAACGAATTATGACCTATTCATCTTTCGCATGAAATTCTCCTAGATTAATGTCATTTATTTTTATCCTGAAAAGGATACCAAATACTCAAAAATAATTCAATTTTGGTTTCCTTTAATACCACATATCATATAAGTTCAGGTTTCACCTTAAAATTATCAGAAACCTATTTTGGATATATATGGCTGCTAAAAAAACTTCACTATTAAAAAGTTTTGGTATTTCAAACATAGCTAGCACTGTTCTTCAAATTTCAACAGTTATTCTATCCATTTCAATTAGAAACTAAATTATATTGAAATGTTTAGGTGGCTATATATTGATTCATTATACCATACTTGTAAAGATAGGATTCTAAAAATATCCGAATAAATTACATCCCATTTCTAGTCCTTATAATATTTATGTGAACACCATGTTCTCTTTTAACTTCTCTTTTAAATATATTAAACATTTCAGTTTCCAATGTCATCTATTTAAAGAAAAATACTTCTGTCCTTATTTTTTTTGTTTTATATGAATGTAAATAATTACAAGTCACCTCTAATGGATTTATTTCTAATGTTTCAATAAATATTTGAGAAAATAAACTCAAGTGGTCTAGTTGATAGTTTGACCATTCCTTTAAGATTACATGGACAATCTTCCCCTTCTTAACATTTGTGGAAATATGACCTCTATATCTGATTAACTATTGTAGGAATTTCATAAAATTTTCTTTTAAGAAATTTATTAGGTTATTTTCTCTTAGATGGAAATTATTCAATTTGATAGACTATGATCTTATTTAGTACATAGATAGTAGTAATTACAATGATTTCAAATCTGAAATAAATTATGACTAGTTTATTTACCTATTTTTATATATTTTACATTGTTAATTATTATATAATATAATGTTATATTCTTGAAAATAATTTAATTTCATTAATCATAAAATTTATTCACTCTAATAATATCATTATTGAGTATTTCATCAAATAAACCCTCAGGTTAATTCAACCTCTGTGGCTCAATTTCAGCTGAGCCAATTCCCATAATGTTTAAAGATATATCATTAAATAAATTCATAGAACCACCACCATGTTCATCAATATTTTACAAGATCATGGTTTATACCATAATTTTTGCTAAGAAACCTCTATGAAGTACACATTTCTTTATATACTTTTTGTATTTGAGTAAAACATCTACAATGATACATTTTAGAACATGATATTTTAATTGAGTGATACTTTCTTTTTAAATTGATTATTCGTGAACCAAAGTCATGGTCATTCAATATTATAAATAGTGAAATTTTGGTTCCAAGGTAGAGAAATATTATTCTATAAAACATAGTATTTATTCTTGTATGCACTAAAGAACTAGTATTAGTCCCTAAAACTTTTTCCTCTATGACACTTCAGAGCCTATATTTGAATTTGTTTTCACTTTCAGGGTACAACATCAATCGTTTTCTATATAGGTTTAGAGGAACCATGCTTCATTTGATCATTCAAAATTATAATAGTTTTACTATTAAAATTTGAGGTTTCTTTTTATAGTATATATCATATTCAATTTTAAAAAAATCATTGTTAGGTAAAATAGATTTAACATTTTCTGAAACCACATGTGCGTATTTTACCTGAGTTGATACACTATCTTTCTCATAACACTATGATGAGTCAGTCTTCAATATACCGACATTATGAATGAAACTCTTCATATTACCAAGGGTTTCTCCATCTACAATACACTCTTATTATGATTAGTTAAGTATTTATTTAATTTTTAATATATTATTCTCTAATTCTTTAATGATTCTTTCTTAAACAACAACCCTCACTTTGAGATTTTTAATTTTCTCAAAATGATCATTCTCTATACTATGAAACATATCTTAATTTTTTGTTTCAGTTTACTAATTTTATTCTCATGATATTTGATTTATTTTTAATCTTGTTTGTTTCTCACAAGGAACACTTCACAATCAATTTTCATCATTTTCCTCATATAGGATTATAATTTTAGTTTCATTTCCCTTCAAGAGTTTCATAATTTTTTTTAAAATTTTCTATGAAATTTTTATCATTACTAGAAAAACATTTCTTATAATCACTACATGAAAAAGAAATTTATTCTTGTTCTTTACTAAATATGATTCTCTTATTTATTTCTTGAAATTTTATCCTTTCTTCATCAAATTAAATGTATACTTTTGATGAAATGTTTTTAGATATTCTATGAATATATTCTTTTTCTTCTTCATCAACATAATCCAAAATAGTAATTTTTTTCCATTCATCAATGAAGTACCCAACTCAGCTATACTTGAGGAATTTGGGTCGGACTTTTCCCAAATATTATTATTTTCCTCTTTTAATTTTTCAGTGTTAAATTACATAACCCTTTTGAATCTCTTATCACTCTGATTGTCTTATTTATATTCACTTGTTGATTTAACATCCTATCCATTAATGTCCTACTTAGTTAGGGCCTTTAAATCCAATTTTTCTTTAACCTTTTTCTTGATAAATTTTGTTTTCACATTTCATAGTTTAAAATATTATTATGTAAATAAACAATGGAATAAAATTCTTTATCTTCTATACCATAAATTTATGGATCACCAATATTTAGTAATATCATATTTAATATTTTAATAAATACAGAGTATTATAACATTCCCCCAAATCCTCTATTGTGTCTAACCCCCACATTCACCTAAGTGAAGTAGTCAACCATAGTCCCATCTTAAGATATTCTAATATACTCAAATTTAGATACCAAATTTTTAGTTTTAACACATTGAACTTGAAATTTACTCTAGAAATGTTTAATATTTTTTCCCACATATCTCCAATTATCATCTTCCACACAATTTTGACTACAAATTTTAGGAATATGGTGAAATTATAGAATTTTTAACATTCCCATCAAAGAACAAGTTTCATTTTCCCATAAAAATCACTGATTTACATCTCACAAATGGTGTAAATCTCAAAGTAAAAGAATTTACTCAGGCCCAATAGTTTTAAAAGAAAAAATGTTAACATTTAGTTTTTTTACCTAGGGATTATTTTCCATCAAAGTGGGTAACAATTTTATTGATCATAGAACTTGAACTGTCCACAATATTATTCATGAAGTGTTGAATCTTATGGAAACATAGTTTCCTATGATACCACTTGTAGAGCCCATATCAGTTAGGTTTCTATAAAGGGAGGTGTGGGGGTGAATTTGTATCAACTATTTTTTCCTTTTATAAATTCATATTTATAATTTAAAAAATTTGAATAATTAAAGTATAGATTCAAAATTTGAGAACATTTCATCTCATATTTGCTAGAATCTGAAGTAAAATAAGTACATAAAAAATTATTATAAGGTTCAACCTCATTGTGAAATCCAACTCGTTTCTATGTCCAACCTCTTGTTGAGACATATATTTTACTTTTAGTATAACTTTTAGTTTTTACATGTGTAGTTCTGGCCTCAAAAAATATTTATGTTTGTATCATCCAATTTATGTAATATAAAATAATTATCCACTTCTAATAAATGATATAGAATTATTTAGACTCCAACTTTTAAAGCTTTTTTATTTTAATTTTTTTATTATATTTGAATAAAAATATTTAAATAATCAGTAGATTGTTCAACAATAAGAATAGATCTTTTTTAGAAATCCTTCAATTTTCAAAAGAATTAGTTTAAAAATTACTTGTATTTATTCCTCTGAAAACTTCTTACATATGATCTAATCATGAAATAGAGAATAAATGCATTAAAATATATCCTTCCTCATTAGTAGTATGTTCATATATTTATATAAATAAAGTTTTTTTTCTTAGACCTTCTCATAGTAATTAGATGGAATGCAGGTCATGTTTTTAGTTATTTCCTCCCATAGATACTACAAGTATTCAAGAAAAAATATTATTGGAACCTTATCACAATTTTTGGACAATACTTATATTGTTTAAATAATTTATGTATATTCATATAATTATTATGAATATTTTTTTTCAAAAACTAATTTTGAAAATCCATTTTTAGTTATATTTAATATCTTGGAAAAAAACTCCGAAAATAAGATGCAACTACAATAAATAATGGTTTAGAATATTTGAATTTGAAGTTTTGGTTGTTTTATTTCATAATATATATCATTTAATACCCATTAAAACATCATTTAATGTTATCTTGAATCACAAATTTATACTAGGAAACTGATATTTTTGAATTAATCATTCTATAATGTATTGTCAAAATAAAACCGATGATATTTAGTATTTCAAAAATGTATAATATCATAGGAATACAAATATTATACAATTTTATTAAAAAATCTTACGAGGTTATAAAAAATTATATTATTTTATCATCATTATACATGATCCATCGAAAACTCATATTCCACAACATGAATCTATCCCCAATGGTTTAAATCCATGAATCCAAGACAGGAAAGATGAAGACAACTAAGGAAAACCACCAAGAACGAGAACTTAACAAGGAAAATGACATAAAATTCACTAATATTTCCCAAATTATCCCTCCTCGATCAAGAGGAATGTTCCCCCCAGCTTTTAGAAGGAGTGGAATTCATGTTAGTGTTGGATTTGGAAAAAATGAGTCATTTAGGATAGAATATGAATTATATCCACAAAATTTGGATATGGTATTTAAGAGTTCATGGTTAGGAAATATTTTCAGCAGTCATGTATTATTAAATTCCACCAAACACCCCTTTCATGGTTATATTGAATAGTTAGAAAAACCATGCATCGATTGTGCTAAACGCTTCTTTATAATATTACATGGTTTCTTCTGACTGGCCACATAGTTTGGCCACAACGTGCTCCTAATAGTGTACCTAACCAATTACCACTATTTCTCTTGTATAGTTTTTAGGGGTGTTTCATGGTTTCTACTCATCATTTTCAAACCATGAACCTCCAAAAAATACCACAAAAGTATAAAAAACATCCTCAAAAATTCTTGAAACTTAACCCAATTACATTATATACATAAAAAAATAAATAAAGGGTCAATTACCTAATACTATTGGTGTTACACATCTTGACATTATTGGCCATGAGTCATAATAAAATCACTTTACTCTTTATAAGGATCAAATAACTATATTCCCATCATAAATAAACATCAAAACAACATGTTCATCTCCCAAATAAATATTCAAAAACCATTATAATAGCCAAAATCAGAATATCACCCCATGTAATGGTATCATGAACTTATTATCAGAACATGCGTTCACAATTCATTATCCCAACATCCATCATAGGCTCTGAAACATTCCAAAATATATAGTTTAATAGATCCTAAAATCATAACAGAAAACAAAAAACATTCTTTGATACCACTTTGTAACATCTCTCCCTGAATCACTATATAACCAATGGCCAGACCGATCTCCCGCATTACCACAATCATGCCTCCCCTTAAGACAGAGGCTATTGACTACAATCATGGGTGTAACGTGGTACCATAAGGATACTATATCCCCTATATATGAGTGTGAAATTAAAAATAAATTAATAAACACCACCCATAATAGTAAATAATTAGTGTATAAGAAAAAGAAGAAACATCGAACAATTATGAATGCAATGTAGTAAAGGCCCAATTAACCATGATACAAATACAAAGGCCTCCCACTATGCTATTTACAGATAAATACATGGAATAAATAAAAATTATATAAAAGTTAAACATTGTATCACTAATCTAAACTTCATCCAATATACTTATAATAACTACGAAATCCTTCTAGACCACGCTAGCATGGGCTTCAACCTAGCCTATGGTTGAAATAGAGTAAAACTTTACTAAGGTACCCCAATGTAGTGGTGGCCCAAGTAGGGTGAGAGTACATAACTCAATAGGGAACAACCAGTGTGATCCCTTAATGACCGTAATATTCAGTGATATTTGAAAGAGGAATGATCAACTAAGATAAGTGGAATCTACAGATAAATAAACTATTTTCGATCCCTAGTTCTATGACCACAATTGAATATAACTTATATAACACCATTTTAGATATATCTATCAATGGATGGATCCTTTTATACCATGAAAAATCACTCTAATATCGCTCCATTCTCCTATTGAGGATGGATCACACAAAACAAATTACAAAAAAAATATTACATGCCCTCTAAATAATAAGAATATCACCCTAAGGAATCATGCATCTTACCACAGGAATACAAGAACCTCACCCTCATGCATCTAGTGACATGGAAGCTAGACTTGAGGAACCCATTATGGTAAAAAACAACACCCTCATATATCAAGTACCTAGTAATATAGACATTATGAAATATATAATCAATAACCTTACCCTTAAGTATCAAATAGTCAGGGGACTTCCCCCCAGGAAGTTTTACCATTCATAAATCCCTCAGGTAGTTCGTATTATGCATCTCTCTTTAGGTATTATATATGGTGCCTTCTCTCAGGCAACAAATAATTTTTTTTATAAAGAATAAATTTAAGGAAAAGTTTCATGCAATCATTATAGTAATAAAATATCACATATTTCCCAAGGGTACATCCAAAATGGGTATACAAGAACAGGCTGGATTCCCATGCTAGTCATCTCTGTCCACATCCCCATAGAACCAATATATGGTATTGGATCCATGATAACAAATTTTACAATATAAATTCACACACTAAGGGTAAATATATCAACAAGGTATCCATTGGATCCCCTTGATGTAAAAATTGCGGAGAAAATATCATTTTTCCTCAGTTTGAGACACAGTCTCGGGTCAACACACATTCCAATGAGAGAATGTGTGCCATGACATTGTCAAATGGGAATAACGAACATGCCGAATATATATGGTCCTTCCACATGGGAGTTATTAATGAGATAACCTATATCCAATGACAATTGTCAGGGTATTACTATCTCATTCCTCTCACCCAAACCCAGTTTTGACCACGCTTTGGTATATCCGTCTATTTCTGGTCAAATCAATCAAGATAGTGTCACTCATCATGTCCTTACAATGATGATCCATAATGTACCAAAAACTAGTAGGAAGCCCTATATGAACTCAAACCTAAATTAATTGGGTAATGATATCATGGTCTTACCTCACCTCAAAAAAGGTCTGGAGGCCTACAAGTATCTCATAGTCCAATCATTGGCCATTAGTGGTGGTGATGACAGGCCAGCGCGCAAGGGTTGTTCATAACCCTTGGTGCTCGTTTATTTTAAAATGATATTTTATATAATATAACAATTAAATTTTAATTAAATAACCCATTAAAAAATAATGTGAATGAAAATTCCCTAAAAAACCTCACAAATAGTTATGGAGTCCATCCATAGTCTTAAGGTCTCAACATTGGCCGTCAAGGATTGATGTGCTAAGAAAGAGCTCAAGGGTTGTTCATAACCCATGACAGTTATCACTTCAAAGTAGACTTTTGAACTAAATAAAACCATTTATTTAATTAATATAAAGAGGTCAAATACCATCAATGATGTTCCCAAGAATATATTTTTATCATAAAATAAAAGTAAATTCCATAGGGCATGTACGCAAGGCCATCTAACTTATACCGAGCTTTTTCAGTTTGATGCCAATGGGAGCTAAAGTCTACCATGGAATTCTAATATTGTCCATCCTTAACTTTGATTATCTAGACTCATCATAATAATTTGAGTCCATGGTTAATCCAAAATAATAATCAATCAGAAATATGGTGTGTTCTACCCTAGATGCACCACCAGTTTAAGCTACACAAAAGCCCTATATATAAAGAAAATCCAATAGGCTGAGAAAATCAATTTAGAAAAAAACCCTTCAGAAAATAGAAATGAAGACATAATTATATGTATTGGTGAAACAATGTAGGAAGACATCCTCTTGGGATCCCCTCATTCAAGGCTATAAGGAATTTTTGATGAAAACTAATGATTTCTACATCATCCGATGAAATTGGCATTATGAACTAAAATGGGACCTTATGATCATAGGAATGACATGGAGAGAACAATGTAGATGTAGGTTAGAGTAATAACCTACCTTCCAACATTGTTGAATTATACCCTAGATAATCTTGATCACCAGAGAACATATAAAGAGGGGTTTCAGTCAAGAGCCCCCTATGCCCTCATATTTTCTCAATAAAATTGTTGGGAAAATCCCCTATTTTACATTTTAAAAATCCAGCATCTCATGATGCCTGATGTGAAAAGTTTTCTCGTAATGAATTCATCAGGGTCTTCAACTCCCCTTTCAAAACCTAAATTTCTCTAGGATACATTCCATGATACCCATTCATGTATGGAATGGGATTCCCAATGTGAATAGCTTTATACAACCATTCTCACATCCTAACATGCGTGTTCCTCCTCTAGTTTTTAGCGGAACCCCCTATAATTCTACCGAAACATAAATTTTTTTGATAAACAAACCATTTTAGCATTTAAAAAACGCATAACCATGTTCCAATTAATTAATTTCAAAATAAACTATTTTCTAATGGAGAAAAAAATTCAAATACCCACTAAATATTTAACTGGTTTAGACATAGGTTCATTCAGATATTTTAAACATCAACATACTACTTCAATCATTTATTTTTTTCATATAGACATGGAATATTAAATATCATAACTATAGAAGCCAAATTCAACTTATGTATCCTAAATTTGTTTCTTTTATTCAATTTCTCATACACTTTTAGTATTAATAACATCCTCTAAATCATCTACCAAGGTTGAGTTTTTGACATACACCACATTCTTGGTGGCCATTACATCATCATTGTCCATTAATTTTTGTGATTTTTTTTATAATCTATAAGATCATATATTTATTATATAATAATGAAATATTACTTTTTCATTATTCTCATTAAAATGACCAAATTTTCCCCCTTTCATAGTGACATAACATGAACTACCAAACACTCTAATGTTTATTATATCTTTAAACTTCTTGAACCACATTTCTATCAGAGTTATATTATAAATTTTCCTAACAAATAATTTATTATGAATGATTTTAGTAGTGGTAATTTATTTAGAATCAGTAATATGTTGGAGTTTTAAGCTAGGTTTGTATATTTCTAGACATGTATATTCAGATCCCATTATTTCTTTTAGACACACTTTTTTATTGAGGACTACAGGGTGTACTAAACTCATTTTAATTAAATATTTATCTAGATAATTGAAAAATATTTTTTTGTATACTCAGAAGCATTTTATGACCATGGTTTTATTAAAGTCAAAAATGTTTTAATTATTTTAACCCTTATAAAAAATTAAAACATGTTGAGGACTTGGGATTTATTAGCCACAAACATGATGCATGTCATTATAGAGATGTAATAAATGAATGCGATCAAATGCATTTCACCACTTGTTGAATTCTAGTTCATGGGTCTACAAACATATGAGTAAAGTAGCCTCACTAATCATAACGTCCACAAGACCAAACCCTTATAAAATTTTACAAAAATTTTAATTTTTTGACATGTTTCTTATATTGATTATATCTTCGAGAAGAATCAGAATTTTTCTCGTAGTCACTTCCCAAATAAAATTCTTCCAGCTCTTTTTTCTGATATGTCCAAAACTTATATTCTATCTACTTTTCACAACCTTCATACTCATGTGAATTTTTTTGGTTTATCTAACATGAAACATGTTACCTTGGGTTCTAAGCAGTCTTATTATCACATATCCATATATTTATCTAGTAAATAAGCATCTATTATTTTTTAAAATCACCACATTTCTGTAAACAAAATGTTGTGATACAATAAGAAATTATGGTATCACCCATTAATAAATTACACATTCTCCTATTTATCTGATTGTCCCCAATTTCCACAACTCAAAATCCTTAAATTTTAAAAAATATATTATTTCAAAAAGAATAAAATACTCATTAAAATGATTCTATGTAACCCAATTTATTTAAATAACCTATAACATGAGAAGAAACCCCTCTTCTTATGATCATTATCTTTGTAAATTTTAATTCATTAAATAAAAATCCAACAATGTTTCTATTTGTTAGGATTGATTATTATTTTGAATATTCTAAAACATATTTATATGATATATTATAAATGTGAAACATTCATATGAGATGTTTCATTCTTGTTCCCACCCACCACAATCCTCTTACAAACTCTCAAAACTATTATAAGTTTCAACCGTCTACTTAATTAATTATTGATTTTTATTAGTCTAAAAATAAAATTGTTTTCTTCCCTATGACTCATAACCCCTTATTAGTTGAGGTAAAGACATGTTATACTAGGAATTGTATTATTTATATCCAAACACACTATAAGACCAAAAAACATACGATAAACCTCCTTATTTTTTTTATAAATTATACATTTTAATAGGTTTCTATGTGCCTCCATTTTATGATCTCCAATGATTAATTCTCTCCATATCCTTTTATGGGTTTCTAATTTGTATATTTGGGGATGATGTTAAAATATCGAAAGAATTATTCTCCTTAAATATATGAGTAGGTTTTCCCTTTTAATTATACTTTATGTGCAATCCATATTGTTGTTTTTTAAATTAATCCTAAAAAATCCTATTTTTATTTTGAGGAAAACAAGTAGATATCTCTCTCCAATGCCCAATATCTTATAAAATAGATGTAGAAGATGTTTTTCATACACTATGGGAAAATGGCATTTTGTGACGGGATATTTATGAAAGGAATAGATCCCATCACAAATAGTCCCTCAAAGAAGTTATTTGCGACAAAGAACTTATCCCATCACAAATAATAAGTTATTTGCGACGGGATAAGGGATACTGTTGTAAAAGGTTTGACGTGGTTTTCACGCCAACCCGTGGGAAGGGTATTTGCGAGGGGGGGTGCCTCCCAGTCACAAATACCCTACGGTGGTAAATACTATTTATGAAGGGGATATGAACCTGTTGTAAATACTATGTTGGCAGGTCACTATTTGCCACATGACCTGTCACAAATACTCTTTTAACCACCGATAGTAATTAATGCGATCGAAGGTATTTGTGAAGAGTTTCCCATCATAAATAGCACCATTGCAAATAATCTAACCTATATATACCCCATTCAATTTTTTTTTCATTCTTACTCTCAATTTCTACTTTCTCACTCTCTTTAAACTCTAATTTTTTAGTATAAATTTCTCAAAGTTAATTTCTTTTACGAACAAGTTTTCAAGTCTTCTACACTTATAAGAGATCAAGTTTAAAGGTATTTATGCTTTATTTAATTTAGTATTTATTTCATTTTTATATTAATTTTAATTATTGTTAATTATTTGTAATTAAATTAGATTTAGATTGTTTTTCCATCAATATTTATTTGAAATATTAAATTGAAATTATTATTACAAATTATTAGTAATTAGTAGTAATTAATAATTATTAATGATGATTAATAATGAATATAAATAATTGGTGGAAATTAGTAATTATTAGATTTAATTCGTTGTAATTAATATCAATTAACGCTAAATAGAAATAATTAACAGCAATTAATAGTAATTAGCGGTAAATAGTAATAATTAGGAAAAATAGTAATAATTGGTAAACAACCACTATAATTAGTAAAAAATAGTAATAAATACTAAGAATTGGTAACAATTATTTAAAATTTGTAACAATTATTTACAATTCGTAATGAATACTAATAATTAATAATAATAAGTAATAAATACTAATAAATACTAATAATAAGTAATAAATACTAATAATTAGTAATAAAATAGTAATAAATTAATAATAATTAGTAATAAATAGTAATAAATAGTAATAAAAAGTAATAAATTGTAATAAATTGTAATAAATAGTAATATATTGTAATAAATAGTAATAAATAGTAATAATTACTAATAATTAGTAATAATTAGTAATAATTAGTAATAATTTGTAATAAATGGTAACAAATTGTAATAAATAGAAATAGATAGTAATAAATAGTAATCAATAGAAATAAATAGTATTAAATAGTAATCACTTTGTAATAATTAGAAATAATTAGTAATAATTAGAAATAATTAGTAATAATTAGTAATAAAGAGTAATAAATGGTAATAAATAGTAATAGATAGTAATAAATAGTAATAAATAGTAATAAACAGTAATAAAGAGTAATAATTAGTAATAATTAGAAATAAATAGTAAGAAATAGTATCAATTAGTATTATTTAGTAATAATTAGTAATAAATAGTAATAAATAGTAATAAATAGTAATAAATAGTAATAAATAGAAATAAATAGGAACAAATTGAAATAAAGAGCAATAAATAGAAACAAATAGCAATAAATAGTAATAAATAGAAATAAATAATGATAAATTGAAATAAATAATAATAAATAGAAATAAATAGCAATAAATAGAAATATATAGAAATAAATAGCAATAATTAGCAGTAATTAGCAAACATTAGCAAAAATTAGCAATAATTAGAAATGATAACAATAATTAGTAATAATTATCAATAATTAACAACAATTAGCAACAATTACCTCTAATAAGAAATAATTTGGAATAATGAAGAATTATTAGGAATAATTTTTTATAAATAGTAATAAATAGAAATAATTAGAAATAAATAGGAATAATTATTAATAAACTGGAATAATTAGTAATAAATAGGAATAATTTGGAATAAAAAGGAATAATTATAAAAAATTAGAAATAATTAAAAATAATTAGGAATAATTATGAATAATTAAGAATTATTTCGAATAATTAGGAATAATTGTAATAAATTGTTATAAATTATAATAAATTACAATAAATTATTACAAATTTAAAGAACATGGCACAATTTCCAGTAGATTGACGACACTCCTTTTGCTCAGTTACTCTTATCCTTTAAACTATCACTAACTCAAAACATTATGAAAAATATGAATTTACATATGCATATCCAATCCCAAGTACATAGTTAAAAATAATTGTATTTTCATTACCTCCCATCACATTCGGACTAAAAATAAACGAACACAAAATTCATGGCTTTGAGAAAGAATACAATTGGTTAAAACAAAGCATTTTTTGGGATCAGCCATATTGGTCTGATTTGTTGGTCTGCCACATGTTTTATGTCATGCATATTGAGAAGAATTGTTTTGAAAATTTATTACATACATTTTTGGATACACAAGGTAAGACCCAAGATAATGTAAAGCCACAATTAGATATTTTCCAAATTTGCTGGTGACCGTAACTTGAACTATTTTAAAATGTCAGATCATAGAGGTTAATGAATCCAAAATCGGATTATACACTATCCAAAGGGAGTCACATATTTATAGATTTGAGACTTCTAGATGGATATGCTTCCAATTTGGGTAGATGTGTTAAGAATGGTCATATTAATGGATCAAAAAGTCATGATTTTAATGTTATAATGGGAAGAACTAAGACGATTGTTTTTATAGGTTTGTTGAATTATATGATTTCAGATTCGATAATAGACATATCTTATTTTTTTCGACAAATTTTTGTAGAGACAATAGACTATGATGCACTACAAAAACTGGAAAAATATATTTTTGTAATTATATATAAAATGGAAAAAAAAATTATGCTGGCTTTCATTGACTAAATGGATCATTTGATGTTATATTTTCCAAATGAAGAAAAATTTAATGGTCCAGTACAGTTTCTATGGATGTATCCATTCTAGAGACGAATGTAGAAATTGATGAAAAAAGTACGTAACAATGTATCAATTGAAGGCTCAATTTCTTAAGCTTACTTGCAAGAGGAAATTTCTTTTTTTTTTGTCTCTCATTATTTTGAATCTGAATATCCCATAAAACACAACATCCTGGGATAAAACAAGGAGAATGTTGATGATGAAATAGAAAATAAATTACCATTTTTTAATCATCTAGAGCGTGGATCTGGTGGGGTTCATGGACAATGTTTTTCAGACTGTGAACGTCACATAGCTCAGACATATGTTCTACTCAACGGTGAAAAAATGGCATCATTTATATTTTGAGTGGTTCTATAACTTATTCTCTAATTTATGTTACAGTAAGTAAACTTATTTTATTTATAGGTTATATGATAACAATATCAAGAAATAGATTCCACAAATTATAAAAGCTTCTCTTTAAGAACACTGATAAAAAAACTTTCTCAATGGATTCAATAATTTGTAACATAAATTGTTTATGGTTTAACATATTAATTCAGTTTATTATTTATTATTTTGATAATTGTTTTACAAATTTTTAGGTGTCTCAACATGATGATAAAATTGATAAGTGACTGTGTATATTGAGTAACCCACTATCTAAATTGGTTAAATCATATAATGTATATGTGGTTAATGGTTTTCGATTTCATACACGTTCATAAGAGGAATAAAAAAACAATGAACAATGGAGATTTCTTGAGAGGATCAAATCATATAGAAAATAAAGTCTATTATTATGGAATGTTGGATGAAGTTATTGAACTATGTTATCTAAGACAAAATTACATAAAAATGTTTAAATGTTTGTGGTTGGATACTTAGAGAGGCTTTTATATTCATCAAACTCATTGAGTCATTTACATTAAATATAAAAGTCTTTTTGCAGTAAATGAAATATTTTTTCTCACTCAATAGGCACATCAAATATATTATGCAATGTAATATGCTACTTCAAGAGACTTGAGTGACTGATTAAGCATAATAAAAAATAAATCTTAGGATTATCTGTTTACCCAAACAGAATGTGGTTCTTCTGAAGTGAAAGGAATAGATATTTTTCAAGAGATTACTCAAAATCCATCTGTTTCATGAAGAGACATGAATATCAATGATGACACCCCACAAATAAGGGTCTATAGTGAAAATGATGTTAATGACGTTACAAATGAATTTGAAATGGAAAGA
The DNA here is from genome assembly GCA_963277665.1 of Viscum album. Lineage (NCBI taxonomy): Eukaryota > Viridiplantae > Streptophyta > Magnoliopsida > Santalales > Viscaceae > Viscum > Viscum album. The sequence goes on from OY728137.1 coordinate 1,795,810,262, forward strand.
GATGATAAAACTGAAACACATATGGATATTGATGATGCTGAGGAAGAGTATGAAGACATAGAAATCATTAGACATGAATTTGATGATGAAAGTGAACGTTGACATTTTTATATACTATTTATAATCATAAAAAATATACATCTATATATAATAGTTATTTTCTACTATTTGATAGAAAAAATAATTTTGTGTTTGATATGGATGATGATATATTTCGTGAGTTACGGGATGCTGATCTACCTTTGGATGAGGAGGTTTTGGGAACATCTGACCCTCATCCTACTTGCAGTCAAGGGGGTATGCAGAGGGGCACAATCTTGCATGACTGCTGATTCCTAACCATATACCTAAGAGATGTCCATGTGTTGGCTTTGATCCATGCACTCAGAGGTATGATAAATTGTGTATTTTAGTTAGCTTCCATTAATTTATCTATATAATAATTATTTGATTATTTGTTATTTTTTCAATGTTTTTCCCATATAGCTTTTAGACAGGGGAGCACTATCTGCCACATTTTTTTTTCTCGGCAATGGATCAAATGGGAACATATTCCCCTTGATGTTCAACTCTACATGTTCAATCTTTGCCTGGTACATAAATAAATAATATTTATTTTCAATTTTATTTCATTATTTACAATATATTATAAATTATTTATAGGTTTTATGGTATCCCATCGAGGATATTGTGTGTGATGCTATCCACGCGGCATGGGAGGTTTCTTTGAATGACTGTTTTTGTTATTTTTTGCACAATATGAGAAGGACATCCATGAAGAAACCATGAGTGTTAGTATTTGATGAGTCGTGTAGAGCCCATTGACTAGAGTACATTTCATCTCACGTTTGGGATGGATTATGTTCACACTGGTTAGGTGGTGGATTTATGAGGAGAGCTTCATTCGGCCAATAGAACTGGGGGAGACAGGAGGTGACCAATCAATCCAGTATTCGTACATTTAGTACTCATAGAGAGCATCTGGTATGTAATTTTTTTATATTTTATATAACTTTAAATAGAAATAGTTTATTTTATATTCATATAGGAAGTCGAGTAGCCTAATATTATGGGGTACAATGTTTATCGGATGGTGTACAATGATCCAGCAATTGGAGAGATTAGAGGTGGTCTCCAGCATCAGATTGTTGCCAACATTATTTATTTTTCATTTTGAAAATTAAAAATATATAATATTTTCACTATTTTAATTTTAAATTGGAACTAAAGGAGTCATATGAGGTCATGAACCTTCAGAATCAGGCTGAGATGGCTGATCAGACTACTGCCCACCATTTCGATGAGGCGACATGGATGCAGGTGACCCAGTATAGTTTCAAGAAGGGATGAGTAGTTGGTATCGATGCTCAATTGACTCATGGAACTTATTACAATACTGCTGCGATGTTAGCATGCAGCTCGAGAGGCGCTCGTGGAGAGGCATCGCCTTCTGGATCATAGAATCAGGAGAATCTATAAGCACTGAGTCAGCACATAGAGAGTTTACATAAGTGGAATGAAGAGATGCTCCAGCAGAAGCAACAGCAGTGGTATGAGGAGGAGATGTGTCAATGGCACCAATAGCATCATGATCAAATGGAGTAAATGCGCCGTCTAACTCACATTTTAGGGATGTATTTTCCTCCAATTTTTCTTTCATCTCCTCTAACTCCTCTAGAAGACTATCTGTAGTGACTTTTTTTAATATTTAAAACATTTTAATTCAATGTTTTTTGTAATATTAACTATTTACAGTTTCTTTCTTATATATTGGTGTGAATATTTCATTATTTAAATTTTATTATTATTATTTCTTTATTTTCTTTATTTTAATATTATTATATTTTAATATTATTATTATTTTTATATTTTTTAATGTTTTGTTATTTTTATAGTAATAAAAATAATTTTTTACTAATTCTTTATAATTTTTGTGAATATCGATAATTTTAATATTTTATAATTTATTTATTATATTAATATTATTAATATTATTTTCTCTTAAATAATAATAATAATAATTGCATTATTATATTATTAGTATAATTTTATTATCAATATCATAATAATATAAATGTTTTAAATTATTAATATTAGTATTATTATTATATAATATAATATTATTTATATTAATAGTGTTAATATTATTATAATTTTCTAAAAACAACTTGTAATTATTTTATTGAATATTTTATTATTAAGTATTTGCGACGAATCCTTTTGTGATGGGATCCCGTTGCAAATAGTATATATATTTTTTACATTAGTATTTTGACGGACAAGTCACAACAGGTTTAAATAAATGGATAATTATTTGAGATGAGATGATTTCCCATCACAGATAGTATTTTTTTGTGATGGCCTGTCTAAAATAATATTATTTGCAATGGGACCCCATCGCAAATGCTCATTTGAAACAGGATCCCGTCACAAATACCTCAAATTTTAGTAGTGTTAGAGTACCCAACTATTCCAATAATTGAAATATTGTAGTAACATTTAACATTTTTTTTTCTTAAATTCTTTCGAAATATTCATATTTATCTTATCTACGTCCTTATTCTAATGGATGGTCGTAGAATTCATATCGTCAATAATCTTACTTTTCTAATAATTGTCTAGCTTTACCATTTTTATTTCATTGATCCTAATTTTTTGGTTAAAATTTAATTATTTTTACATATCAACAATCTTTTTGAGATGTTGATTTTATTTCTCATATTTCTAATATCATTTAATAACATTTTTATATCCATTATATTGGTGTACTCCATAGATAATTTTTCTTCTTTAACATTAAATTTACTTTTTTACTTATGATTCATCTTCTAACCAATCACATTTCTAACATTGATAAACCATAAGGACCTAATTAGTATCCTTCTTTGGTGTTTCTTAATAATCAAAAATTCCCTCATATAACAAAATAACATTATTTACTAATATATAGTTCCTCTTGAAACTCATTGGTGGAGTTTTATTATTTCCATTCAATTGATAATGATTTATATTAATTTACCCTCAATTATAAGAGGATTTTATAGAAGATTCATCATCCTCATAGTCTTTTTAGGATTTTCAGTTTTTTTGGAAGATAAATGACTAATTTTTTTACAATTAATGTATTTTTATGGAAGTTTTTATTTATACGTACTTATACCTATTATTATGTTTCGTGAAATTAGAGATAGTGTATCAGTATAATATTTTATTTTTTATTCTTTATTGGAGATAATATTCTCAAATTATATATTCAAATATCTAATTTTTTTGAATGGAACTTATTTACCCTTTAGGAATTTTTATTCTTGAGTATCTTCTATACTAATTTCACAATTTATTAGAGTTCTATAAAGTTTATTAACAATGAAATCATCATCATAATTTTATTTAAGTATTTTTATCTTTACACCAAACTTTTCTGGAATAATCCTCTTGATTTTCTTAACAACTGTATAGCTATTAAGACTTTAAATATATCCCTTAATGGAACTAAAAGTAACAATAAAATTGATAATTAATTCCTTAATAGACCCATCTTCAAACATTATGACATTTTATAACATTTTTCAATACAATTACAAAAATAATTCATTCAAATTATTATTTCATTCATAAAAATTTTAATGCCCACCCCAAAATCCACTGAACTAATTTCCCAATCTTGTACACCACAAGGCCTCAAGATTGCCTCCATATATTCTATAGGCTTTATAATAGTTGTTAGGTCTTATAAGCATACTATAGGGATAATCTACCATCATATAAGTCAAGATATAATAGAGGAGGTAATGAAAAATAGATATAACCAAGACAAATAAACATTACAGATAAAGGAGGGAATGTGACAAAATAACTATAGTATTAAATTCCATAAGAAAGGGTATGTTATAAATGCCAATGACCCCCCATGGGTAGATCATATAAAGTAAAACAAATACCCAATATAAAATGTAAATATAGAAATCCTCCCACTATGGTTCCAAGACTTACTCGATCCCATCATCCACACACACTCTAACATTTCAATCCAATAATCAAAAATGTCATCATAACTCTATACCAGTATCTTGTGGCCAAAATGTTGATATTTTTTTAGGTACCCATATTCCATGGTGCCTTATGAGGGTGTTAATAAAAATTAAAAGGCCACCATGAATGGTGCCCCAAAAAATAGTCTAGAATATATGTTTATAGAGAAGTTTTCAGTGTATACATTCCAACAATTGCAAAATAGTTTATTTAAAATCATTATATAATGTAGTGATTCAAAAAAATTAAGTAAACCAATATTTTTATGTCTAAAACCCATTAGAAAAACTCGGGTTCGTCCTACCATCTTCAATATATATCATGTTGTCAGATATTTTTATGATGAAGGCCCCTCTATAAGTAACCACATAGGTCATATGTACGCATCTCGACATTCCCCAATATCAAAATGTATCATATGGAATACAAGTGCTCATCCTGAAATTATCCTAGAATCCGATATTTGAAATATTTATGAATTTCATAGAATTCAAGCGCTCATCCAAACATTCTCAAATAATATCCACCATATGGAATATAGGTTCTCATCATGATATTTCTAATCATTACCATTTATAATCCAAATTTAGTATTTTAATTATAAAATTTGAATTGTAAATCTACCATACTAGTTATCACTTTAAATCATGAATCACTATTCATAAAATTTAAATTTTCCCCAAGATATCATGGACCTTAGTGACCATTCCACATTTTAATAACAAAAAAATAACCAAAAAGTCAATATATGATAGTTCAAGGAACTAAAAAAACACATTTCATACTCCCTTAAAGATTCAAACCATTTTTTATACATTTATACAAATAAAATTTCAAATTCCATTTAAAACATTAATGCTAGTGAAATTAATGTTTAAAACTAATGAATAAACCCACAAATCCATTTTTAACCAAAATAAGATAAATGTCCTAAAGAAAACTCTAATTGATTTTTTAAAATAAAATCCTTCCATTAAAAAACCGATAATAAGTTCTAACCCATTAACCATATGCTTTCCTTAGGATTCTCATTTCTTCAATTCAAGGCATGATAAAATGGTAATTTAATCATGGGAAATATTGTTTTTAACTACTAATTAAAACCAAGGTCATGCATGACATGGAAAACTTGACCACACCCCACATAATCCTTGGAAAAACGATAAGGCATTAGTTTAGTCTTACCGACCACCTACTAAATTCTTAACAAATCCCAGTCGATGAGTATCAGCCGCCGATTTGGCTTGAATGAGGATAAAACTAAAAAATAGACAAAAACTTTGAAAATATGAAAATTATCCAAAATAGTCGATAAAGAATGAAGAAGGGAATGAAAAAATAGAGAATGGTATATGAGTGTTAGCCTTATCAGAGACTCTCTAATTCATCTATTGATACTCCAAATGGACATGAATCAAGGGATATTCATCCAAGGGATAAAGATAAAGAAAAAGGGGGTCTGTAGGATTTCTAAAAAGTTGTAAGATAAAATAAAGTAAAAAACATAAGTTTTTAGAAGGTAATTTCTATATGTTTCCCTTTTTTAAAGAGATGTATGGTTTTTTTATATGGTTTCCAAAATTGTGAACCAACTATGTAAACCACACTATATGAGATACACCACCATGCATGGTTAGTGCACATAGTATTGTGAACCACACCAACACCATGTGACATGCCTATGAAATTTTCTATAGATGTCAAAAAATATATTTTACCCCCTCCTGTTGTTTCATAAAACTATGTACTTTTATAAAACAAGTCTCATTGTTATGGTGCATAGTTATCATTAACCTCATACTAGACATTCACCCTAGGAAGTTTCCCCTAAAGCTAAAATTATGAACCCTGAAATTCATGTGACTTATCTTAGTACCCAAGGCATTTATAGATACTTAAAACACATCTAAAAACATCCCTTTAAGATGTTAAACCTCTTAAATTCCTACTTTAACACACGATTTTATAAATTTCCCATCCTCTATCCTCAAAAATAAATAATTCCATAAACTTCATGTCTCATCCATATACCTAGGCATCACAAATATCCCCACCATTACAAGTCTCATCCTTGAAAAGTTCTTGTGGTTATCCAGCTACATGACTCGACCCATGTAGATCATAAAATTGATGCAAAATAGCCACATTACTTTCCTAAATTCCCAATTCACTTACAAAATGAAACCCCCAAAAAAAGATACAAGATGCCCAATTACAATCCAATTATTTTATTACTATAACACATAAAGATTATACTTCGCATATTTAATCATACCTGAGACACCCACTTTTCATCATTTAGTAGAATTGTTCAGAACATGATGCTCCCATAATAATAAATAGATGAAAAAGTTTATTCTGAACCACAATGTATTATATTGTTATAATTTTCATCTAAATCAAGTTCATAGAGGTTAACCAACCCACATTACCTGATTCTTGAAACACCATAACCCAACACACATAGAATCTATTTTCAATACTGATACCAACTCTCTTTAACTTCATTGAAACTAAATGGATTTGAAATCTCCATCCAAGCATAGACTGAACATAAAGTTTCTTCCCTAGAAATTCAAATCCAACTCCTGGATAAGGCCTGTTATAAATTCTAGGATATTCTCAATGTGGTCTCAACCCACCACATTGATGCCTATGAAAAATAGTTGGTTGGAAAACCTCTAGAAAAAAACCCATAAGAACTCTCAACTTAGAACACTGACACTCTATTAAAACTCCTGAAATAAATACCGAAATATTAAAATTTATCCCATCTTCTTCGCAATCACACATCAAGTCCCATCCACAACCCCCTAATGAGAATCTATGATGAAAATAATGATCACACACACTAGTCACTATGACCTCACCCAAGAACTAAGAATCCACTAGAATGAACATATATTGGATCTTATATATTCTTCCTGAGCATGAAAAATCTAATTAGAGTTTAACCAATACCAAATGAAACAAACCTTGGGGTTCTCAAGGGTATCAAAATTACATTGAAAGTGTATGTGTACTAGAATCAGGTCCCATATCAATTGACCAAGATTAGTTAATCTCTCTAACAACCTTTTCTCACCGAATGTTCATTGAATTATGAAAGATATGACATTTCCTAACACATGAGTTTCCTTATCATCACTTTGTTGGGTAAATTCCTTGATATTAATAGCCTACATCTCATATCATTTGTTGAACATAATGGCTGGATGTGGCCAAACCCACTCTTACTTAAGTGTCATTCCAACCATCAATCACTAACCACTTCTAGATAATAGAAAACTATACTTATTATATATAAATATTCATTCAAAGTGATGGAGACACCCTCTAATGTTTTTTGGGCTACCAAATATATTTATTTCATTACACTACTCCCATAGAACCAACATTCAATCAGTCTTACCTTTATCACTTATGTGTCACTCATCCCATGTGATTCACGTTTTTCTATTTAAACATGAATAAGATTTACCTCATTGATCTACCACGTAAAAACAACACAATCCAAACCAACAAATTCCCTATCAACTAAGGATATTTTAGTTTTATAACCAAACATCATAAACATATTCCCATAGTGTCTATTCTAGGTCACTATCCCTTGGTTCACACATGATTTAACACTAAAAAATAGCATGAAAGGACCCTCACTCCCCATCACAAAATTCCATGATAACATGATTTAAAATGGTTCAAATTCATACAATATTCAATCAAAAATACCGACTCATGATACCATGAGTTTTTTACATCCAAACTAGGCTTAGACACCTCAATCTCTAACCATGATCACACAAAGGACAATCTCCCTTTTATAGAAGTACCATTGGAAATCCTCTTAAAAAATGATTTTCATCAGTGAAATGGTCTAAAAAATTTCCCCCCACTAGATGGAATTGTATCAAAACTATAATCCTATTACTTGATCCTAGTGAGAAGATGGAAGCACATCGCATACTCAACAGGGACATGCACTCAACCACACCTTCCCTAACCCCACTAATTTTGATAGCAAGTACCCACACCCCCATGTTATTTCACAATTTAATCCATCAAAGGCATCATCCTCCCTATTCCATAAACATGGTCTCATGTCACATGTACTGATTAAAACCACAATCATACCACCCCAAGTTCGTATAAAAGATGGGTGTTTACTATCACACCATCTAGTCTCATTAAGGATAAAAGGCCTAATGGACTAATATGACCAATATACTGAACACAGCACATCATCACAATAGTTTAGGGTCACCATTACTAGGCTTACACACCTATAAAATAAAAAAATAGTTCTCCAAGAACTCTAGATTAACCAATCTGAGTCATCCTATATGCCTCCATATAAAAGGCCCAATACACCACATGTTCTCATGTTAAGTTCTGAACTACCCATCAATACAAGAATCATTTATGCGACCAAAATCAATTACTAATGTAGGAACCATGTACCAAAAATAAATCTACAACAAATATGGTCAATAATATGAATGATCATTCTCCTTTAAACTAGACTATACACAAGGAACTAGTAATATTGGTGTAATTGAAAATAAAGCATCAATTGGAATCACAAAACAAGATCTACAAACATAAACCAAGGAGTATACCCATGAATTATTCCTATAAAAGCGTCTCATGGGACTGGGTCAACCCATTCCATGGGTTACCCTCGATGTTCATAAGGCAGAAACTCACTCTACCTAAGTCACTCATAAAGGGAACTAGATTCTACAACCTAACCCACAAACTAAATGTTTACTAAGGCCTCAACTAATAGTATGACACTCATCCTTATCTCTAGGTCACATGATATATAACAAGAAAAAAATAACATATAGTTCCCTTGATCTGTTTTCTCTCCCTAGCAGCACATACCTTTACTAGGGTCAAGGAATACACATAAGGCCTCTGAGGCACCTTATCCAATTTAAGGATTAACACTTTACATGTTTAAATTATTTATAATCTATGGATTTAAATTATTTTAATTTATTACAAGAAATAAGTTTTTTTTAATTTGAAGGTTTAAGTTTAATCATTTTTGTATTTTGTATGACTTACATTATACCAAGTCTTGATCAAACAAAGTGTCAATCACAAGATATAAAGGAACAAACAAAATAGGGTTCTTACTGATATTTTATTTAAATAATTCCATCCTTAATTCAATTCTATCAACTTATAAATCATGTGACCATCATGGGATTTTATCAATTAACATTCAAACATTTAAGTATATGGAAAACACCATATAAAATTTTATATTAATAATAAATAACAAACCTTATTACAAATAAAAAAAATAGTCCTTAAAGTGATATAAATCAGACTAATATAGAAAAGAAAAAATTATCACAAACTACATGAATCATAAGAAGTCTAATTGATATCCAAGACCATGTCCCGAGAATGATTCATATTATGTAAATCATTACATACCAAAAATTATTATTTCACACAACCACACCATCTTTATATACTATGATAATATTATTAATATGATATATCATAACTTTACAAAAACGTGTATCACTCGAGGTGTAAATGAAATAAAACTATATAAAAATTCAAATATAAAGTATAATTCATTGGAAAAATTGTTTCCCCATGCATGGGTTGATCACCCCCATGAACAAGCTCATTACCAAGCCCCCAAGAATTATTATTATCTTATATACCATTCCAAATTTGTACTAGAAAAGAAAATATTCTTATGATACAAATTTTTAATTCCCCAACCTAGAATCCACTAAAGTATTTACTCATGATGAAATTAAAAAAGGAATCAAGCATGGATCCTTGTTTTCTAGAGACTACTAAATAATGGTGAAAACATATGAATTTATCATGGGTAGTCAATTCTTTCATTTCATGGTAGCTATATTAGTAGAAGTAATTACAAGCTGATATAATCAAGACTAATAAAAATTGAGGCCAAGTAAGGAAACAGTAAAAACAACTATAGTATGAATTTATATAATAAAATATATGATATCCAAGAAAAGGATCCCCTTAAGAAGATAAAATACATAAAAATAAATACAAAATAGAAAATAATTCCATAAACTCCTTCCAACATTGTTCAGAGCCTTTCCTGTTCTTATCTTCCATACCCACACTAGTATGTCAACCCAATAGTCATTAATGGTGGGCCCTTCCCTATACCTATATCTTGTGACCAAGTATTTTCATCTTCTTAGGTACCCAAACTCCCTAACAACCTGAGATGGGTGTGTTTAAAACTTATCAGGACACCACCAACGATGTCCCAAAAATAAGATGTCTAAAATAAAAGTGGTTGAAAAAGTGATCAAAGGTAAATAGTTTAAAGTTATAAAACAATTTTAATAAAAAAATTAAATATTTCAGTTGATAAAAAATAAATAAATAAACCAAACTATTGATGTTCCAAATTCCATGGTGACAACCGATGTCTATATCACCTAATTTTTTTAATGTAAAGGTGCCTTTGGACACCTAACATTGAATACACCTATATAAGTAACCACACAGAATCCATGTTCTCATCCTAACATTCCCCAATATCACAAAATATCACATGGAATTTGAATACTCAACCTAGAATTCCCCTAAAACTTGATGCCCATGTCGACATTCCAAAAATATAAAATACCATGTGAAATAACCATACCCATCTCACCAGTCATAAAAATCTTGTATCATGTGTAATCCAGGATATAATCCCCTAATTACAAATCTTATAAAAATTGGAATCCAAGGTTTTCATCCTGGTTTTACTATTCAATAAGAATAAAATAGAATTTAAGTCATTATCACAATATTCTCAAATATCATCCATTATATAGAATCTCTATGCTCATCAAGACATCCCTGATCATTACCCATCACAATCCTAGTCTATAATTTCTATTATAAAATTTGAATCCACATTCCACCATACAAGGAATCACTTTATATAATGAATAGCTATTAATATATTTTAAAATTTAACCAATCCATAATGATTATTTTTCATAGTTTCACTTTTTATAACCAAAATAATCTCATGATTAATTTAACATTTTCTATGTAATTTTAAAAATATCATTTATTATACCATTAAATTCTCAAAAAAAAATTCACACATTTTTCTATATTAAATTCAAAACTCACTTTATTATACAGATTATTCTGAAATAAAATTTTAAAATCATCAAATAAATCCATAAATCCATTTTTAAGCAAAACAGACATAAATACCTCAAATAATATTAAAATTAATTTTAATAAACAAAAATCCTCCATTTTATAATTTAAAACTGAGGTCCAATCAATTACAAAAGAGTTTTACTAGGGATTCTCATTTTTGAGTTCAAGGGATGATTAAAAAATGAGTTTAATTAAGGAAAGCATAATTATTAAAATAATTAAATTTTATAATGGTCTATAAAAACACACACACCACACATAAACCCATAAAATGAGATAATGATTTGTGTTAGGATTATTGGTCCCCTACATCATTCTTAGAAAATCCCATTGATTGAGTATCAGAAGCCGGTTCATCCTAAATTGGGAGAAAATGGAAAAAAAGAATAATGTCCTAAAATAGGTTATATAAGACAAAACAAAATAGAGAGAATAATATTGGAAAATAAAAATAAAATGAAAGGACTAGTAGTGGTATCCTTAACATATTCTCTCCATCTTATCTGATGGTTTTCCAAATAGGAATAATTCAAAGGAGATTTATCTAAGGGATGTGAAGAAGGAGGATAGAGCTCTGTAAGTCTATTGGATGAAAATGGGACAATAAAATGAGGTTAAACATATAATGGGAAAGAGATAAATTTAAAAAAACTCACACTTTTAAATAGTAACATATTTTAGTTTCACAACATTCCAAATCATACACTAACCATTAAGAGCACACTGTCTGACGTACACCACCATGAAATGTTTTTCACCTATGCATAAATCATGAAACATGACTCTATAATTTTATGAATACATATAATAACATATTGGATCCCATTACATGTTATTATACAACTGTGTGCCCGTAAAAAAACTCTACATGGTTGGGGTATATGGTTTTCTCTAACAATACATGAACTATGTGCCCTGTGTTGTTTCCCCTAAAGCTGAAATTATAAACCTTGAAACACTTGTGATTTATTAGATAACCCAAGTCACTTACGCAGACAAAAAAAGATCCAAAATCATACCTTTATGATATTTAAAATTAAGAATTTTTAATGTGACACTTAATTTAAAAAACAACCCATCCACCAACCTCAAAATTTATAATTTCCCAGAACCTTAAGGCTCATCTGTACATCTGAGCCTTACAAATACTATGAGGTATTTTCCAAATATCATATATTGTATGAAATACCATGACATTGGTATGCTCCTTATATAATTTAGAAGTTATAGAATCCCAATAATTTCAATAATTCTCAAAATTTATCTTATCCATTAGAGACCAACATTTTGTCTCATTTGGAAGAGTAAAACCACGATTAACTAAGGCCCAAACAGTAAGTCATAGTGAGAGAAGGTAGGACCCCAATATATATTTCTGAATATGGACCCCATTTAAATTAAATAAATGAATATAATTTCTATAAATATAACATTTTTTATCAATAAAAAACAATATATATCCCTGATAGTATACTTGTTCTCTAAAAATGATTTATAAGAATTCTTATAATTCAACTAACATTGAGAGGGTGGGGCTGGGGGAGTGAATAATTGTAATCCTATGACTTCAAAATCCTAAAAATTCTCTTTAATATTAATAATAACTTCCATAAAAAACATTGATATAATAATGAAAATGTTAATATTGATTTTGCTAACAAGGATTTCATTATAAATGATGTATATTTCCCATTCATATAGTTTTTTTTATCCGATGCACACAAAAATATCTTTTTATTATCAAGAATTTTCTACATTAAAGGGAATATAATTGAACTTGATATAAATTATACAAAAATTACACTTAGAAAAAAATAAAACAAAAGAACTTATGTGGATAAAGAGAACATAAGAATTCATAATCCACAAATGAGATAATTTAATTTTGATATTTTTTATGCGCTTCTCATAAAACAATATATATAGGATAATTTAAACACACTGAATATATTTTAAATTTTTAGAGAATTTAAAAAATTATTTTACTTAATTTCAGTCTTTTGAAACCACAAATTCTTCTAGAACTATTTTTCATATATTTTATATAAAAACCCTTAATATTATATTATTTCAAATCTCACTAACAAATAAGTCTTTTAAACCCCTTCAAACCAATTTTTTACATATATGTGATATCATAAATTACTATGAATTTAACATTACATAATATCCTTGTTTCTAAAATCCCCACATCTATCTTAATTAATATGAAATAGATTTATTACATGCATGGATAACTTCCTCATAATGTGGGACTCTTTATACATTTTCCTGGATGTGTTGTAGAATATCTAGTCCTGGCATGACAAGCTCTAAGATATCACATAAATGCTAAGAATCTCTTCCATAACATGAAATAATATCATTAATCTATCATGTTCTATCTTCTTAAACATAAACCTTGGTTTGGAGTTATGTATCTACCAATTTCTTATTCACAATGACTTAAACCTAATTATCAATGGTGTGGTTATTTCTAGAACAATAGAACCAACTTCTATTGGTATTTCATACCCATATAGCTACAGAATATAGAAACCTTCATCAAATAGATGAAACTCTCTTAATTAATTTTTAATAAACTTCACCTTGAATCAATTATTTATCACAATAAGGTGATATTTTTAACTTTAAAGAACACATCATAATTGGTCTTAACTCTTGGACATATATTTATGAAAATCATCATGACCTTCACATTTTCCAATTGAAAAAGTGTACATAACGTCATGTAAAAATTTATATATATATTTTAAAATACTTATGTATTTAGTATTTTTTTACCTTAACCATGTTTTTTTGAATCCATAATAGAAAATAATATACATTATCTTGAAAATAACATAACTAAATTTTTGAAAAATGTAGACATTGCATAATGTTTTCTCCTTCTCCATATATCTTCCTAAGACTAAAACCCAAAAGCATAAAAAAATAAAAATGTTTTCTATCACTCCCATAGGATATTATTCTTAATAAAAAATTCATTACTTAATTAGGGAAGCTTAGTAATAATATAATTTTCTATTAAATATTGAGAATATATTACAAATACATCCATAGAATATTAAGTAACATAGGTGGGTTTAATTCATTGAAAATTTTATATTTTTGAGAGAAAATTTATACATACATCGTTTAGACAACAATATTTTTTAACAAATTACATATGAATATTCAAACTAACTGAAAACATCTGCAAACATAACATGGAATTATTCAACCTCTCCATGTCTGGTTGAAACTTTTAGTGATGGATCTAGGGGCATTAATATAGAATTTTGTTTATTCCATCTCTTTGGGGAGATTCATCCTTCCATATTTATCATCTCTGGTTACCAGTCATCCAAATCAGGTGCAATGGGTTAGATGGTCTATCCCATGCATGATGCATAATAAAAACATGGATGGGTGTTTTAGGAATAGGGAAAGGAGAGGGGGAGGGATGGTTCATGGAAACTGAGACTCCAAGTTACTAGTTTTTTTTGCTTTTTTTGTTGAAGTTAATTCCACACATACGAATGCTAATGCTTTGGCAATTGGTTTCTACTTGTGCTACCATTTTAATATCAAGGTTTCAGAAGTGGAGGCATATTATTCTATAATGGACATGTTTCTTATTAAACTGGGTGACATTCCCTAGGATCTGTCTTACACGATCAGGTATTATAGGAATCAAATCAACTAGAATATTTTGGTTAGACACACATGGCATTAAGAGAATTATACAGGCGATTCATTAGCAATAAAAGGTGTCCTAAGAGAGATATTAACTATTTTGAACATGTTGGGATCTCTACCTGATTATTGTAAAAATATTTTTAGGAATGATTTCCTTGTTCTTCACTATTTCCACACCTTTATCCATTGTAACTTTGGATGTTGTTAAAAAAATTAATGAAAAGTGAATATTTAGTCGACAAGTTCTTACAATTTTTTCATTATGATGTCTTCTTTTTTGGTTAGTTCTACCTACTATATGTACAATTTTATACAATTTAAATATTGAATGACAAAGAAAACATATACAATGGAAATATTTTTTTAATAAAAATTAATTTAATATATTATCATAATTCTATAACTGTAAAATTCAGAAGTATATTAAAAAATTAACTCATGTTTTTTGTTAATTAAATAATAAATATAAAGTATATTTTTATATTTTCCTTGCAAAATTTTATGTTAAGATCCAGTAAATGATATTGTGTCACCATAAATTTACAAAAATATATAATAAATCTACATGAAGAATCAAAATGTGATGAACACATGATAAAGGAGTATGAAATTAAACCTACAAACTAGAGAAAACATGAAAAAAATCAACACTAACATATTAGTTTTAACAATAAAAAAATAAAAATTAAAGAATTAAAAATAAATGGTATTAATTGATATTCATATTAATAAGGTTATTAATCATATGAATAATAAATCAAAATTTATTATTCAAGGATTTTGATCATGTCAAATGAAACCTAATTCCTAGGTAAGAGTTTCCTATCCAAAATCACATTGATTATAATTCACCTAAAATGATACATGTATGGCTGAAGCTAATAATTTTTAATGTTGTCCAAACTATTGATTTCTATAACCATTTTATTTTATTTTATTTATGAAGTTACTTGTCCTTGTTTTTTGTTTTCCAAACCAATTTTCATTTAATTTTTCATTTTTTTTCTAAATTATTTTTTTTATAAATTATTACCTTTAAAAATAAAAGTTATCAAAAATATAATTAAAATTATTTTATTTTTAAAAGAAATTATCTAATGCACTTCAGAAGGGATTTTTCATATATGTAAATATCCATTTATTTTTCTTATGCTTCATTGGGTATATGATCTAATGATACCATCCAACTCTTTTATGGATGTGTAATGATTAGGATTTCTGAAAATTTTCATGAAACACATTTCTATCTCTTTTTTTAATTACGATAATATTGAATTATGAATGTTTTCATGTTCATGTAGAAAATATGGGTATGGTTTTTTATGACCAGATAAGTGGTCAAAAAGTTATATATCCCTCTAATGTGGTTGGTAAATACTTATATATCATTTGATCATATGTAAAGGAATGGGAGGTTATCCCAATATACTACATGATTTCATCCACAATGTTTATCAAAATGGGTAGTGTACCCAATCAATTATGGTACTCTATCTACTATGTTTTTTTAGAATAACAAGTTATACCAAACATCTCTAAGACACCTTCCTCTATGTGACGATGGCCGTGGTAGTGAACCTTGACATAATAAATTATTTCTTATACTTATGTCGAAATGTTTTGTTACAAAATATTCCTATGTAATGTTATCATCTCTCATGGTTATTGAATCATGTTTTGTCACATCCCTGGCCCAGGGCCAATAGACTAGTGTCCAGAAAAGTGGATGAAATAACCTCATGTGCACCTTCTTATACACAAGATGATATCAAATAGTGGTGAGGTTTTATTAGGATACCATGGCGAGAATTTACCCTCTCATAAGAGTAAAAATAAATGTAGAAATAAATCCAGTCATATATAAACAACCCAAATAAACACCACAGACAAGATAAGGTAATCCCTCCTAAATAAACATAATATCACAATATATAACAAAATGGAATATTCCTTACATTCCAATTAGTGATATAAGTTAAAAATCTCCCCCTTGGTCATATAATACATAAAATATAAAAAAATAAAAAAGTAACTATGATAACAAACGTGCCTATAATAGTTGTGTTGTGTCCAACCCAATCCCATTGACCACACTCCATACAAGTTATAAAAACCATCACCAAGAATCGGGAATGTTTCCCTATTCAATCATGAAATCAATAAGTACGTTTGGGTAGTAATCAGAGGCCCATGCATGGTGTGTGTACAACTCAATAGGAAACCTCCAATAGTTTCCCTGAAAACCCAATTTAAAATATATATGCATTCAAAATTGATATAAAAATGTTGGAAATACAATAAATAAATATTGATTTCTGGTATCCTTGGTGACAATCAAGGATATCTGTACCTAAAATGTCATGTATTGGTGGTCTCTAAGTAAGTATGTGTATTATGAATGCCATAAGAGACCACAAATGGTGACCGAGTCTGACGTCAAAGGCAATTCATGATAACATAATTTCTTCAGGTATTATAGAATGTATCAGAACAAAACAACCTACTAATTTGTATGAAAAATACTTTCAGAGAAATTAAAATTTTATTGATTTAGTACTAAATTATGGAATTTACACCTATTCTATATGATCATTTTCATTTTATAATATCAATACATCTTCAAGGGAGTTTACACAACTGCTCCACAGGTTCTTACATCTCCTAGTGTCATGACCACCTCATGGGAGTTTACACAACCACACCACAAGGGCGTTTACATAACCAATTTCTCAAGACCACCCCAAGATAACATAACACATCAGGAATCAAGACCACCTCTAGGAAATTAAACAATTTCATATCCAACATTTAATAATAATTCATTCCATTTTAAATTTTCATTATCCATTTACCAACTCATCATCATTTCCATTTACAACATTAATGCCATTTCACTATTCAAAAGTTACCAAATGACTCTAAAAACATCACTTAAACTCATGATTGAAAAATTGACATTAAAAATTCAATTTTTCAGTTCATAATATATATTTTATTAATTTAACATAGAAATATGAAAACACGATCTCATATTTTATTTTATGAAAATAGAATCTAGTTTAACATAACACATTACAATATAATCATTATAAGTCTAAACATGTACATCCAATTAGAATCACCCTTCACAAGAGTTCCTATGTAAAATTAATAAATCATTCCAATCTCTTGGAATATGTCAATTATTATTATTTTCAAAATACATAAATCAATTTCATGGAACCTTTCACAATTTTCCATTTCACAATATAAATATATATTAATTTCACAGCCTCTTTTTCTATTTTTAATTTCCCTGCACCCTATTCAAAACTAAAATTTTTTGTTTCCTACTTTAAATCACCATTTTATAGGGATGAAACCTTAAGATAGGTTTCCCCATAGGACCATCTTAAAGTTATTCAACTAGCATGATACTTTAGGGTATAATAACAAATAAATTTCATTTGAAAGGCTTCAATTTAAATTATTGTTAATAGAAAAATGTATGTCTGACCATAATTTACATACTATTAGAATTTAAATTTTACTATGATAAAGAACTAGATACAACCCAACTTATCCCTATATAAGTCTAATTATTTTACACTAGCCTTTGATTTTGGATAAAATGGATGAAAACAAATAAATAGAATAAAGCACTATAAATAGAACATATTGCATATAAATGGAGAGAGGTCACTTGATAAGTAAATAAACAAGAAAGAGGGGGTAACAGAGTTGTATCTTTACCTAATAATTTCCAATGCCTTATATGGAAGTCAATTTTTAATTTTGATTAAGGATATCCATCATGGTAAGATGAGAGGTGGAAGGGGTTTTTGTGAGGAGATACTAGACAAAAATGGGGGGATAAAATTGTATGAGGAATAAGAGGGAGGTTTTGGGTGATGTAAAAAAATTACACACTTAAATATTCTTCCTAGGAGTCAAGTGTCTTACTACCAGCCTATATCAATTTTTTAGTGAGCTCAACAACCATAAAAGGACACCATCTACCCCACCTACTATCTGGTGTCTCCTCACCATCTGGCTAATGATCCTTGTGTATCTTGTTCATTTGTAGGTTTGGTCCTCCCCTGAAACATCGATCTGAGACCCTCATAACCACTCTATGAACAAATATTAGCCCCAAAAACATTAAAAAGCAAGGGAGATACATCAGGTACAAAAAATGTGGATAGGTATATGTCTCAATCTTGGGGTAAGGTCTTACAAACTTTAAACCATATAATATCTCATCCCCATGTTGCACTCCCATGTATTATCGATCCTCTATGAGGAATTAATCATGCTACCAAAAAGATTTACCCTCCCAGACTAAGTCAAGTGAAACAATATATCTAGTTGTTATCTTCCCTTGATTCTGAGAATGATAGTTCCCCAACCTCTAAAACACCTATTTTCACACATAATCACCCACATATCTCTCATTAGGTTATAATTTTAGATCAATATAAGTCATCTACCCTCAATGATGTGTCACCATGAATTTCATAGATTGATTGAAAAAAATTTAAGGTCTTATATATGAGACTTGTACCAAACATTGGTAATTGAATACCATCTAACCAAAATAGAGTGGAATGAATCTAAATCCAAGTGGTTCTTATAAGGATTACTAAATCACATGATACATGCTCTCACCAAATTCTATATTATCCCAAATTCATGATTGAACTATATTAGTCACCAAACCTAATGTATGAACCTAAGTGTACCCATCTCACTAGTTATCACCATGCCAACAACTATAAAACCTTACCCACAACTCAAAACCACCTAGGCACATTCATTATAGCGTGATCATTTCAACCAAATCCCCCACATTTCCACCTTTTTTGTGGAACTCCTAAATTTGAAATTCATCAAAAATTAATGTCTCACTATGAAGACTATCCATAACATAAGGACTCACATCAACACTTTTATCAACATATCATACTTGAGCACCAATGGATCTCAAATTTGATTATAACACATGTCATACATTGTCTCCCAACAAACTCATCAACTAATTCATTACTTGACCTTTATTGTTCCCCAAAATACCCCACACCACGTAAAAAACAATTATATGTTATGATACTCTCTAAAATAGTAATACCATATAAAAATAGGAACCCTGACTTCCAATGACATGCCTGATGTGGTTTCCACCTCACCATATCTAACAACACACACATCAACAGTCTGACCTCCTCTAGCCCACTTTCATAAAAAGTACATGGAAACCCATATACATGATACAATATCATACTATGTTTATTTATCTGCTCCAAAAGGAATCTAAAGACCATCCACAAATTCACAATATAGTTTGATCTCAACGCATGGTGTCATTTTGTTACTAGATCCTCAACCAACCAATTCTGTCATCTTGTTGTATTACGAGCACTGAAAAACCATCGATTTGAATCCCACTCAAATCACAGAATTCTATATCGAATACGATATTAAAACATGTTCATTATCCAACACTGTATAATAATTCAAATATGGAATTCCCCAAAAAAATAAGGATATATACATATTTATCTACACAACAACATCCCAAAGTCACTTTGATGATCTAATGTCCAGTATCATCACATCTACAATCCTATCCACATGGGATTAATAACTAACAACTAATATGATACTCCCCACCACTGGAGTACCCTCATCATCACACTTTGAAATCAAAATTATAACCTCCATGGTACACCCATCTTATGTCACCACATGCAATGATAATACATGAATAACCCATTGATACTAGAGAGACTACATAAAACACAAATCTCTATGAATTCATGGTGTACTAGTAATGTCACCCACGAAATCTTCCAAAATATCATTCAAAATGAGGGTTACACCATTATAGAAAAACTAATGCACTTCTCACCCAATGGGATCCCCTATATAGCTCCATGATTGTAAACTAGATATGTTCCACCATCAACACATGCATGTATCTCTTCCTAAGAAAAACCAATCCATTATATTAACCCATAACAATTGTTAATATTGTATTGACCATTACTCCATACATAAAACCATCCATTATTGAATCCCCTATGGTTGGGGAACCATGATTCTTTTCCCAAAACCATGGGCCTACATGTCCGGAAGCCTCTCATTGAAACCACCTTAGTACTCATCCTACAAACATGATTGCTCACTGATTTACAACCTAAAGTGAACCACACATAACCGACATTCATTTATCCAAATTAAATTTAACATAGTGGGAATATGAGACCACACCGGATGATCTGTCATACAAATCGAACAACACATATCCAATGTGAACATATCTCAATGATATCATCAAACCTAAATATATGAACAATTATATACAACCCAATCACAAAGTATTGAATCAAATTCCAGTGAGTCACATATCATCAAAACAAGGATCTTGAACCTAATCCACTCTCCACGACTTCACTACATTCCAATTTCATCAATTGAAAATAATTCCATATACTATTCAAATTCAGTAAATCTCACTATGAAATAATAATTTGGATGACCACACATATCCAGAGAATTATTCCAATATCCAAAAAATCTATACACACTCTAATAACTATATATTAAATCGTCTAGGTGCATTTATTGATCAAACCTTTATAAATATCACTTATATTTGATAAAGATGATAATCCAAATGATCATTCCCTCTAAAAATCTGTGATTACAAAAAATATTTGGGAATTCAAATTCCCTTCCTCAAAAACATCCAAGGGTATCTAAACACTAAGAGAAATCCAAGCCTAAACATTTTCTAGGAATCTCACCAGCCTTTACCGGACACTTTCAACCACTCCTGTGCATCAGTCTTAATATTGAGAATTAACCCAATATCCTCTTTTTAAAACTATATATGCTCCCATGAAGACCACTATATTAGGTTACCCTCAGTCATAAAAACAATTTGAGTCACCACTATCATGATTCACACCTCTAAAGGAACTAGGCTCTCTCACATAGTCCAATAAATCTACTCTCACATAAGATACAACTATTGGGACACTCATAATCTATTATCGAGACACATGATATCTAACACTCCAAAACTGACATCCCACTCCAGGGTCTCACACATAAGTACGTAGAACTATATCACATGTTAAATCATTAGCCTACTCAGCCACTTATCCTTACTAGGCCTCCGTATATGGGAGTCACCCCTTGAGGATTCCGTTCTCATATACATATATCATGTACCGAAAAATTCAGACACCAACCCACTTTAGGGTTATATACAACTCACAGCCCCATATGAAAATGAAAATGTTGAAACATAAATTACAATTCAACATATCTACTCTCTTGTTTGGTATAAACCCACAAGCATCACTGACAATAAAAACACATCAAAATGATCAAAGTCACAATTCAAAATTAAATTCATAATAGACATCACATTCTAAAATCCCATACACCCCCATCATAAAGGTCTTACATTTTTTCTCCCCTTTCTATTCCCATTTACCCATTCTCAAGATCAAGTCATACACACTATTACCCACATCAGAACATATCTCCATTTAAATTCTCAACAATATAGCTCAGGTAGAGTAATAACCGGAACACACTGTGTTATTCCCTTTATCTCATAATACACTAATCTGATAACTCTATTGATTCTATTAGTTATAAAAATCCTTGCACCAAGTCAAATATATAAACACATAATGTCCACAATATATATACGATATTCCCAGACACACTTATCATTTTTTTCATTTACTAGAATTTTCATAAACATGTATAGTTAAATGAAGTATAAATTAAATGTTATAGAGGAAAATAATTTAAAACGTGTAATTGAAATTTTATTTTTCATATTCTACATAATAATAATGATATATGATCACATAATTTAGTAATTTGTTTTCATTAAATCAAAAAAATTCATATATGAGGTTCGGTTAAATGAAATGTCAATTATAAATTATTTAGGGAAGAATTTTATAATTTTTTCTTGGAATTTATTTATCTAACACCACATTAAAATCAAGTAATTTGACCACATTATATTCTTATTATCCATTTATAGGAAAATATTAATAATATTCCATCGTACACTTATTTGAGTAAAATGTATAAATGGCCACATACACATTAAATATCCAACCCATGTCGTGGTCTAAGTAATGATTACATAAATCATGAAAATAATAAGATAATCCTTTAATCCTGGTTTGATGAGTGTACACATGTTCTATTTCCATAAAACAAAAGGTAAATTAACCTAAATAATTGACCACATAAACATGTGTATCACACAAAGTGAAAACAATAAACAGTAAGAGTGAATCGATGGAACATAAATATCATCACAAGTAACATGGAATTTCCTCATACTTGGGGTAGGAATTACTTGGAACAAGTTACAAAGTATGTTCCAAAAATTTACCTTATCATGTCTATATTAAAAAAATATTCATATAAAATAATGACCACAAATACCACATTTTTATGTCCCCTGCCCAGGGACACTAGATTGGTTCCTAGAACTGAATGTGACATGAACTCAAGAACAAATTATCATATTCCATAGGATTCCAAAAAAGTGGTGGGGGTTTATTAGGATACTATGTGGAGACTTTACCCGCTCATCACATTAGTAATTATACTAAACTAAATCTAATCACATATAACCGGCCTGGATAAATAGAACAGAAAAGAAAATGTATGTGCCTAATAATAATTACAATATCACATGATATAAACAAAAAGATTATTCCATACATGATAACTATTCTTGAAAATAAAAAGGATCATGGGTGTGAGGATCCTATTAAAATTATACAAAAAGTTAAAAGTAAATACGACAGAAAACATTCCCTCAAAAATTTTATCGATTCGCAGTCGATCCTATCATCCACACTCTATCCAAGTTAGGGCACGTGGACTAAATATTATCCTGCCACTAATGATTCCCGAAAATATCATGTCTAAAATTAATAAACAAATAGAGGTTCTATAAATAAAGAAGGAAATACAAAATAAATAAAAAAAACTAATGTCGAGAACCCATATTGACACCTAAGTTCTGACATACATTCTTTTAATTGTACCATATATCTTTATGCACATAGAGGGATCATTATCACCATATGTGACTACATAGGGGGACCCTGTCCTACCATGAAACCAATACCCAATACCATACTAGATTTTTACAATGTTAGATGTCTGTAAACAAAAGCATCTTCTCAGTTATATAACAACCATTTAATGTGGTATTATAATTTTATTAAATCATGACCACTATAGTGTTAAAAAAACTTCTCCATGATTGTCTAAATTTCATAATATCATGAATTACACAATGGTATTTACACAACCACTGCATGATAAATTAAATTCTATAATATCAAGACCTTAAAAATGATGTTAATGTGACCATTATACAAGTATTTATATTCAATAGTTTCAGCACCACCACAATTTAATTTACATTACTAATGTATCAAGACCTCCACAAGGGTGTTTAATACATCATTAATCAAGACATACCTTATTGTGTCTACCAATTTAATAACAAAAATTTCATATTATAACATTCTAATTTACTATTTCATTCTCAATTTACCAACTCATCGTCATTCACCATTTATAATATCGATCCCATTTTACATTTTAACTGTTTCCTAATCACTCTATATATTTCATTTCAATTGATGATTCATCAATTCATGTTATAATATCCCTACAAATTTAATAAATAGTGTATACCAGTTTACCTGATCAATATGAATTCATGATATCACCTTATTTTCATGAAAATCTATTTGTGTTTATGGTAACATTTATCCACTTAAATATTTCAAGTATAAACTTTGGAATATTCTCTGAATCTCTATTAAAAGTAGTTTTTTAGTAAATATAATAAATATTGTTAATATCAAGAAATACATAATTGATTTACCATTCTATGGAAAAAAATAAATATTTATCAACCTTTCATTATTTACCATTTCACATTATAAATATTTAAAAAATTTATAACCTCTTTTACAATTTTGAATTCATCTATTTCCAACTAATCACTAACAATTCAAGTTTCACACATTACATTGCAATTTCATAGGGTTGATACCTAAAGAGAGGTGTAACCTAGGTATCAGATTTGAGGGAATTAACCAGCATCATATTTTAGGGAATATGAATGTGATAATTTCATGTCTAAGGAATCGTTTTAAATTTAGGTTCAATGAAAAATAAATCATTGTGGCCATACCGTGAATAAAAATAAAATTTAATGAATACTCTAGGAAATACTTAAAGAAAACTTACCTTAAAATCATAGGAGTATAATAAACTAATACCAACCATTTGATTAATAAAAATATAAAAAATGATGAAGAAGAATAAATACCAAAAAAATAGGTAATATTTGATATAAATAGAGAGAGGTTACATGACAATGAAATAAATGAGAAAGATGAGGTAATTGATTCATAGCCTTACCTCAGGGTAGGCATCGTCTCGGATATAAGTAGATTCAGCCATTTTATTTTGGAGATCAACCATGGTAGGAGGAGGGGATGAAGGGCCATTCATGATTGGAGAATAGACCAATGGGAGGATAAATCATATTAGTAATGGGGGCGTTTGAAGTGAAGTTACAAAATTTAATATCTTAAATATTTTTACTAGGATCCCACCAGTCAGCTGGTGGCCCATTGACTAGTTAATTTCAACTGATCAACTCTCTAGTAGACAACCTATATCCTGTTCTACTAATGGTTTGGTAGACCCATGAATCTCTAAGCTCCATTCCCATGAAACCACTCATAGATCGAAAAACATGGCCGACTAAGGACACTGCACGTGGTACGATAAAAAATTAGATATGTAGAAGACTAAATATTGTGGTAAAGTCTTAAACAATTCCATAAACCCATGAAAATGTCTTATGATATAATTAAATCCTTTTTTCATGATTTTTTATTTATTTAAATTTATTTATTTGGTATTATTTACTTATGTTTTGTTCATTTACCTTGACTATGTCCCCATACCCACAATTTCAAATGTTTCTCACTTATAATATTAATTATTTTTCTCTTATGTATACCCTTATTGAGCATTTAACCCCATTTATTTTATATTTTACTATTTTATAGGTAAGGAAGAGAAGTCTTACGTGCAATAATTCAAGAAGGACATGTTTTGTGGACAATTTTGTGGGTGATGATGAAGAATTACATTAAAATAATAATTTCTTTTAGCTAGTATCGAATGACACAAAACCTATATGTTTTGGAGTGTGATTTAACATGATATTTAATGAATATCCATACAGAATAATATATTGTGTATTTCTTAAAAATCCCTAACCCCAAAATCCTAGATTCGATGCATTATTTTATTACATGGGCATGATTACAAGGAATCAAATCTTGAGGGACTGAATAGTTTAGTAGCCTTGGAAATCAATATTACACACGTGAGACTCAGATTACATTGGGAAATAGAAAATAAAAAATGATACATAAAAAAGGAAATGAACTACATTCTTTAAATCTTGTTGAAATAATTCTTCTTCATATCCTGGGAAGAGGAAACAATTGAAGTGTGAGCTCAAATGATCAGTTCGGGTGAGTAAAATAGAATCAATAATGAATTGATAAGAGTAATTCAATATGGAAAGGTAAATAACTGATAACTCATTCCATTAAAATAAACTAGATAAGGAATAATCAATATGAAAAAGTAAGAAACCGAACTACATTCCATTTTATCAATAAACTAATAATGAAATACATCTATATATTTTTCGATGACAAAATCTAAAGTGAAATAATAACAAATGAACTCTCAACAATGGAAATTCTTAATTATTTAAAATCAAGTTTTTTCAGGAACATGTTACCCTTACCATCAAGTGATAGTTTGAACTGTTCTGATTTTGCTAACTGATTCATCTCATGATACTATCGATGCATCGAGGGGTTTGCATTAACTGGTCCATAACCCATAGGGATTTCCTTAAATGGTCTCCAACCCATGTATTGTAAGTCCAAAGCATTGGTCATATATCAAAAAATAATGCTTCATATTAAATATGAATATTTAATAAAGAATAAGTGTTTATAAATAATACCATATAGGAGGATAAGTAACAATATGGTTTGTTGACAATTAATAATTCTTGAGAAAAAATAATATTCAAAAATTCCAAAGGGTCACTTACTACTTTGAAACATTTAAAAATAATTACCCACGAATTAAATGAAATTTAAAATATCATGAGAATGGTTAGATTCATGATATAAAATGACAAAGGATTTTATATACACCATTTAAAAGTGAATTTTTGTTTAGTGACAACAATGATCAATGGAAATTAAATTTGAGATGCAATCCCTTTCCACTTTATAATCATTTATTTAAAATTCATCACATTTATATAAGAATTTTCCTTGAAAATAACCTTGTAAAATTTTAAAGGAAAATTCAAAACATTATGGATTCATGATGGAAATAAATTCTGTTCAAGTCATATATGTTTTAAAAAAATATTTCTTTTACTTTTGTAAGAAAAGTTATTAAGTACTTTATTTTGGAAAATAACAGGAATATTAAATTTTAAAACATTTTGAAAAAAAATTTAAAAAGGGATAAAAATTAATTTAATTAATCAATAAAAAATTGAATAAATAAATTTCTAAAACATTTTTATAAAACACTAACATGGAGGAGAAATATTACTTTGAGGAGACTGAAACATATAGAATTTCGAATAATGATGAGTTTGCGAAATAAATATGTATCACTTTACAATCAGTTGAATCGTGTTCCCCTGAAGGAAGAAAAATAAAATTGATATTAAAATTAAATAATATTCATGATAAGACTCCTAAAAGGTATTAATGGTAAACAAATACACCACATATAAGAAATATGTGGTGAACATGGCTTATATCTAACAGAAAATAAAAGCGAGGCAACGATCCCTTACCCTACATTTCCTTTTGGGCGATCTTCCTTTGAAATATAGTTTAATGGTATTAATAGTATTGATAACTTATTATAGAACCTTATTAATATTTTTGAAATTATATATTATTAAAATGTAAAATCTTATTACCCATTAGTTATAATTCTTTTGTTACTTTCAAAAATTCGATTGTTAATTGCTGAGTTTCTCAAGTAAGTTTGACTTGTTATTTGTTGTTCCTATTACTTAGATCATGGTTTCATCATATAAATAATGTAAACCATTATTAAAATATTATTTATATTCATTATATATATTTATAATAAATCATACAATTTGGTAAAAAGAAATTAAATTCATTGTTAATTGAGACGTAGGTCGTACATACGCATAAATGCTACTTTCATTTTTATGTGGTTTTTAAAAAAATGAAAAGTAATTTGATATATATATATATATTAATTATAGTATCATATATATGTAATATATATCAGATATATATATTAAAACCATTATTTATATGTTCCATCTATAGTGTGAACGAATCACGTCGCTTTAGGGAGTCATTAGTCCATATTTCCACAAATGATGTTATCATATTTATAAAAAATGGAAAGCATAAGGGTATGTGTTATAAAATAATTTTAGAAGCATAAATAACTAATAAATATCATATATATCATATATAAACATAGTATCCATCATAATTCCCAACCAAGAAAGGTGGTAATGGAAAAATGAACTATCATTGTTTTGTGAGGCGGTAGTTCAGTGTTCACAAAAAACGGTATGTTCGTTACCAATCAGATGGAATTATGTGTAAATGTAGGATAAAAACATAATATAAAAACATAACAGTATATTCAGGATAATGAGGTTATTATATAAATATTAAATAATAAAAAATCAAGGAGTGGGGAAAGAAATAAAGCTATGGCGATCGTTGAAGAACGTTACCTCAGTTTCAGGTAACTCCTTTTGGTTTATACAAAAATACATCCTTGGTTAGATTTAATCCAAATAGAGGATTATAGGATGAATATATGGATGTTAAGATATTATTTGGACAGAACATGGTTGAGAAAAAGTGGCTTGAGAGGTGTGAGGAAGTGATGGATGAGGTGTCCTTTTATAATGAAGGAGAGATGTACTTTTGGAAACTCAAAAACTATTAAATTAATATAGATAAATTTACATTTCCAAATGGATCAAAATTGAGTTATTTATAATATAATATTATTATGGGTCCAAATAATCTAAAATAATGAAAATTATATTAGATTATACTATTTTTTAATTATTACATTTTTGTTATAACCCTTATTAATTCTTATTGTGATATCATATAATTTATAAATTTTCATTAATATTATTACTATAACAAAAAAAGACCAATAAATGAGGTATATATTAATTTATAAGACTTATCCCAACTATTTTACCAAATAATATATTTTTATAAATTCTATACAAATTATTAAAATATTTTATAATTTAAAAATTAATTATTGTCAAAGTAGACACTATTCAATATTTGACTTTTTTTCCTTAAAAATTATCCACTAACAATACCCTAACAGATAAAATTATTCCATAAAATTATTGGATGATATCAATTATAAAAAATTATATTTATTTTATCATTTTAAACACCATTTATTTGGTTCTTCCATTAAGTAACAAATTACTACATCATCATTGTGTCGTCATTTAATTTAATTATTTATTTCCTAACAATTATAAATAAATTACCATGATGTAGAAAAAAAATTATATTTATAAATGCGATTTATATTCAAACATATCACTTATATAACTTCATATTAAAAATATTTTTCTTTTTAAAAATATGAGTGTTACAAATATTTTATTCTCTTTGAATATAATATTACAAATGTCTTAATCAAACCCAAGTTTCATAAAAAGGATATAAATTTAACTCAAGGATTATTTTGGTTGAAAAAAAACATCCAATAAAACTAGGACAAGGGTTAGGGTGATTTTATATTAGTTATAATACTATTTATACCTTTAATTTTCAAATTTACCCATAACTGTGGTAATAAAAAAACTAATAAAGATACTATTCATAATTTCATATTATTATTTTGATCCTATTAGAAATTAAATTTCATATTGATTATAACCATGTATGTCCTTTTTTCAAAATTAAAAATACCTAAGTGGGTAAAATTAATTTAAAATTATTCCCGTTTATGGATAGAGAAAACTCAGTTTTAAAGTAAAAATGCTCAAAAGTTCAGAATGTTTTTATATAAGATTTCAATGTGAAATTTATTCCAATGACATAAATTATATTAACAGATAAAAAATTTATTTAATTATACATAAAAAATTAAAATTAGAATCTAAATATATCAATATATTAGATGAAACAAATTAATTTTGAATCAAAATGATATATTTTTTTCTATTCATTAAAATATGAATGTTCTCTAAAAAATTCAAAAAATTAAACCAAAATAAATTTCCATATCCTGATTATATAGAAGAATTTTTTTTTTGTAAAATATAACATAAAAATGTTCCAAAAAATATATTTATAATTAGTTCTCCATCAAAAGGTGGTAAAACTGATTTTATAAAAATGTAGATTTTATGCGTAATATTGGATTTGTTCCGATCTTATGCCTATAAAATATGTTGGATGAATGTAAAAATATTTGATCGGACATATAAAATATAAATTCCCTATATAAATTATCTATAACTATTATAATTTATTTGACTATGCAAAAAATGACTAAATAGTCTTTGTTCAAAATAGTTATCATGCACATTGTAATATACCAACAAAATACAATTTAGTCTAAATAATGATATATTAAAGTATTGGGTTCTGAAATTATCCCCTCCTTCAATAAATTGCATCCTCATAATTTGAAATTGGAGAAACATATGGGGTTTGACTTTTCAAAATAACATTCTTGAAATCCCTCATTGAAAAAATGATTAATGAGACGTTTAATTTTAAAATTAATAAAGGTAATTATTAAGGTCACCGTAGATAACACATATTTGGGGTCCATGTTGGAAAATGTGGTCATACAAGAGAAATATAACCATCATGTTCTGATGGAGAGTGATCGAGAACATGGTTAGGATAAATTTAATAATAAAAAAGCTATAAATTTTTGAGGATATAAGGGCCCATTTGATTCATATGAAAATGTGGTACTAGGATTAAATTTTTGTTTTCAATATTCTTTCCCCCAAGTTGAATAATTCATTTATACCATAGAGTAAGAACATAAAGAAATATACTTACTTGACAAGTAGTGTTTAATCATTTAATAAATTTCTACCACAGATGAACTTATAATTCATCTTAAATACCATTTAAATAATGAAAAATATGTTATACTAACCGTAACATCATAAATACTAGTGGTTGGTGTTTCAGCCTTTGGTTGTGGGTTCAAATCTCACAGTCATGCTGGATGTGATAGGTTTTTGACCGACCATCGGGATGTCATTTTTCTAAAACTATATTAATATACCATTCCCGAAATAACCTTAAAAAATTCAACATTAAATAAATGTTTTTTCTCAGTGTTCACCTTAATCAATTCTAATTTTAAGATGCATTATAAATAATTTTGTTCAAATTAACAGTAAAAAAAGGTCTCAAAATTCCCAAAATCAAACTTATCGTCAGATTCTCCAAACAAATTATTTTATCTCTTATTGTATCATAATAAATATTTTATCACATTAAAAATATTAAAAAAAAAATCATGCTTCCAAATCCTTAAAGAAAAATTTCATCAATAAAATCCTTATATATTTTCATAACTCATATAACCTGTAAATCATTGCTAAAATTCAGAAAAGACCTATTTATTTAATCCATTCATCATTTTTCTTTGTATATAGTATGATCATAAGATTTACCATGATACATTAGATTTTCTTGAGTTGTATTCCTTTGATTCCATGGGAATTATTTTTCTTAGTGCCTCATATCCTTACATTTAAAGCAGTAATGATTTTAAATTTCATTCCTTCAATTGAAATCATGTGCTTGGTTGCCTTTTTATAAACACATGAATCAAACTCCCTTTCCTCTTAATCATATACATTGGTGTTTCCTAAAATAATTATTACTTGTGTGAAAATCCTTCTTTCCCTTCTTCCCTTTATTCATCTCTTTCCCTATCATTCACTTCATCCAATTATTTTTTCCAAATTCATAATATTTAGAAAATTATTTCTCTTCATTGTTAACATATAAAATTATTTCCATATATGATGAGAATATTTGGGAGACTATTTCTCTTATAAATATTGGATTAATCTCAGTAAATAATTTATCATCCTTATTTTGGAGATCACATGCATTGCTGAGGTTTTAATTCCATTCATTGTGGGACATTTCTATATATTGACATACACTAGATTAGGTTATGAATAATCATGCATAATCTTTAACTAGTAATACAATAAACATAAATTTAAAAATCTATACATCGCTAATGTCAAATTCATAAACATGGTTTATTTAGAGACTTATTAACTTTTAAATCCTACATAATGGTTTGTAAATAAAATTTGAATAATCCTAAGTATATCCCCTAGGAGTGTCAAAACAAGTGCATAGTATTCCCCATTATTGAAAACCAGGTTACACTGTGTTAAGCCCGACACACCTTGTCAATGTTGTCACTCCTAGGTACATCTATTCCAGAAGAACATCCATTTTTAGTATCTGGAAAAGGATGTATTTATAGGAATACCCTCATATTCTATACCTTATGAAAATTATATAATATTATTATATATATATCCTCAATGTTTTCTTATTATTATGTTCCCAAATATATGATTTCAAAATCTATTTTCCAAGGTTGCTGCTGAACTTCCTTTGATAGGAACTAGATTTCTCCGACCTGAGAAGCCCAGATCAGATGCATTATTTTATTACCTTATCATGCTTATAACAAATTAAATCCTAAGGGACCGAAAAATTTGTAAGTATTGGAAAGATAGATTAAATACATAATACCAATATTACATTGGGAAATAAAAAAATGTGATACATAAAAAATGAAATAAAATTAATTCTTGAAATCTTATTAAAATATTTATCTTCATATCATGGAAAAATGAAATAAAATAATGGTGATCTCAAATGATCATTAAGGGTGAGTAAAAAAATCATTAATGAATTGATGAGACTAATTCAACATGTTAAGGTAAAAAATTGGTAACTCATTCCATTAATATAAAATAGGAAAGGTATTATCAATATTGAAAAGTAATAAACTAAAACACATGCCATTTGATCAGTAATTTGAGAATGGAATGCATACATTGTTTTTTTCGATGTAAAAATATCATGGTTTATAATAACTAATGAATTCTCATTAAGGGAAATGATTAATTGTTAGAATTAATTTTTCATAGTCACATGATACATTTACTATCAAGAGGCAATTTAAACTATTTTAATTTTTCCAATTGATTCGTCTCATGAGACTACCGATGTATCGAGGGTCCTTCATTAATCGGTCCCCAACATATAGGGATTGCCTTAAAAGGTCCCAAACACGTTTATTTCTTGTCTAAATAATTCATCCTAGATCAAATAAATATTGTGCCTTAATAAATATCCATATGGATTAAATAACATTGGTTTATCACAAAAACCTTATATGTGGATAAGTATCAACATGGGTTGTTAAATTTAAAACATTATTGAGGAAAAATTCCCTTTATACATTCTAATGTGTCACATACCACTTTGAAACATTTAAAAAATAATTCAATATGAATTAAATTAAACATAGAACATCAGTAGAATATAGAGATTCATGATATAACATGTAAAAGGGTATTATATACACTATATATAATTGAATTGGTGTGTAATAAAAAAAATAAATTTCAATGGAATGTAAATTTGATAAAAAAACATTTCTTACCACATTATAATACTTTATTTAAAATGCTATGTATTTAGATAAGAATTTTATTAGATAATAAATATGTAAAATTATAAATAATGATTAAAACATTAGGGATTCATGATTTCAGGAAAAGTTTTTCATGCCGTATAAGTTAAAAACATTCCTTTTACTTTTTTAGGAAAAGTCATAAAGTACCTTATTTAGGGAAATCATTGGAAAATTATATTTTAAAAAAAATAATAAAACCTATAAAAGGGGTAAAAATGAATTTAAATAACCAATTTAAAATATTAGAAACATTTTTGAAATTATTTTTTGAAAACACAAACATGCAAGTGAAATATTCACTTATGGAGACTTAAACGTCGATAATCATCAATAGCAATGATATTGTGAATTAAATACGTATCATTTTATAATTATTATAATCATATGAAAAAGAAGGAAATAAAATAATCTAGACATGAAAATAACATAATATTCATGATAATTCTCATAAAATATATAATATTTATATAAATACACCTCATATATGAAATAGGTGGAGACCAAGGCTTATGTCTCATAGAAAATAAAAGTGAGAAAAAGATTTATTACATTGAGTTTTCTTTTAGATGATCATCCTTTAAAATCCTATATAATTATTTTAATAGTGATAATAACTTATTAAGGAACCATATTAATATTTATTATATCATATATAAACATCTTATAATATCTTATTACCCATTTCAAAAAATTCTTGCACTCCTTTCACAAATTCGGGTGTTAATTGCTTTGTTCCTTGAGTATGTTTTGACTAGTTGTTTTTTGTTCCAATTATATAGTTCATAGTCTAATAATATCCAAAATGTAAACCTTTATTTAGATATTATATATATTCATTATATATATATAAAATAATCCATCAAATTTGGATATAAAAAAAGAAATGAACCGTTTATGGTGATGGTTGGTCGTACGTATGCATGAAGACTACTTTAAATTCATTGTCATTTTTAAAAGAATGAAAATAAAATGATATATATATATATATATGTATACTATAATTATTTTATCATAAATATATTTAATATATATCACTTTTTTAAATCATAATTTATATGTTCCATGTATATTGTCAATGAATAACATCACATTAAAGAGGTGGCAGTCCACACTTCCACAAATGATGTTATCACATTTATAAAAAAGGAAAGCATAAGGCTATGTGTTATAAAATAATTAAAGAATAATAAATACATAATAAATATCATATATAAAATATATAAATATAATTTCCATCATAATTACCAACCATGAATGGTGGTAACTAAAAATAGACAATCATCATTTTCTGAGGCGGTAATTCATCCATCACAAAAATAATATGTTTGTTACCCATTAGATGAAATTTATGGTTTTGTCGGTTTAAAAGTTAATATAAAAATATATCAGTATATTTAATGTTCTTATGTTGTAATATAAATATTAAATAATAATAAATTATGGTCTTGAAAATGAAATAAAACTAAGGCGGTCATTGAAGAGCGTTACCTCGTTCTCAGGTAACTCCTTTTGGTTTATAACAAAAGACTTACTTGTTTTGATTTATACCCAAATGGAGGATTATAGGATGAATAGAGGGAATTTTGAAGTTTATTTTATCATTGATTGGTCTAGCCAAACCGGGGTGAGGGGTTCGAGGAAGTGATGAATGAGGTTTCATTTTATAATGATGGTGATTGTTTCTTATGGAAACTCCAAAACTATTAAATTAATGTAAATTAATTTTGTTTCAAAAAAAGGCTGAAAATGAGTTTTTTGTAATATTAGATAATGATGGGTCTAAATTCTCTCAAAAAATGTCAATTATATTAGTTTTGACTATTTTTTTATCTTTATTGGTTTGTTTTAACCCTTAATAATTCTTATTATAAAATCATGTATTCTACACTTTGACGGTTAATATAGTTACTATAACATTCCAAACGACCAAAAATGAGATATTTATTAGATTATAAGACTTATAAGTACTTTTTGGCTGAAATCTATATTTTTATAAATTCTATATCATTTATTAAAATATTTTATATTTTAGAATATCATTAGTATAAATTCTAACCCTATTCAATAGTTTAATTTTTAAAAATATCATAACAAATTTATATATTCTAAAAAAATTGTTAAAATATCCATAAAATTTTAAATTCATCAATATAATTCTTGTATGTTTTCAATTATTTGAAATTATATTTATTTTAACATTTTTAATAACATTTATTTGATTCCTCCATTAATGAAGAAATTATTACATCATTATTGTGTCGTAATTTAATTTAAATATTTATTTAATAAAAATTGTAAATAAATTACCAGGATGAGTTAAACATTTTATCTTTCTATATATTATTTATAGTCTAACATATCCCTTATGTAACCACTTATTTAAAATTTTTATCTTTTAAAAATAGGAGTGTGATAAAATGTTTCTTCTCTTTGAATATAATATTATAAATGTATTACTCACACCCAAGTTGATTATAAAGGGTATAAATTCAAAAAAAATATTATTTTGGTTGAAAAAAAAATCATCTAATGAAATTAGGTAATATTTAATGGGGATTTAATATTATTTATAGCATTATTTTTAACATCAATTACCTGATTTACACTTAACTGTGATAATACGAATTATTACTAAAGATACTATATATAATTTCAAAAAATTATTTTGATCATATTAGACCATAAATTTCATATTTATTATATATTTTTATTTCCATTTTAAACATTCAAAACAAAAAACATGATAAAAGTAGTTTGAAATTAATCATGTTAACAGGTTGAAAAAACAAATTTGTAATGTAAATACTTTAAAAAGATCACAAATATTTTATATATAGTTTCAATGTGAAATTAAATACAATGGAATAAATTGGACTAAATAAAAATAAAAATATTTAATCATACATAATAACCAATTAAATGGATAATCTTAATATATAAATAAATTATTTGAAAAAGATGTTTTGAATTAAAATGCAAAATTTTTCACTATTCATTAAAATATGAATGATATCAGAAATATTAAATAAAATAAACCAAATGTAATTTTTAGAATCCCATTAAAAATCAGAATTTTATTTTTTCATATATAACTTTTTACAATGTCAAAAAAAAATAATTTTAAAATTTTTTCTCCATCAAAGGGTTGTAAAAATACTTTTATAAAAAAATAGATTTTTTTGTGTAATATTGGGTATGTTCTTATCTTACGCCTTTAAAATATGTTGGATAAATGTAAAATTATTTGATTGGATATAAAACATATAAATTAAATATATATGTTTTATATAAGTTTTATAATTTAATTGATAGAGAAAAATGTGACTAAATAGTGTTTATTCAAACAAGTTATTACATGTATTGTAAGATATCACTAAAATTAAATTTATTCTAAATAAAAAATATGGAAATGTCATGGGGTGATACATATCTATTACAGTTGTGTCATTTTAAAATCTCTTATGTTTATAAATTTAATTAGATTAAATGGTGTCCACATTTCACTGTACCAAAATCATTGTTTAGTGGCGGTTTATTAAACCACTGTGAATTTTTTTTAAAGAATTTAGCTGTGGTTTGTTAAAGAACCACTGCTAAATCTTTCAATTTTTTAAAAAACCTAAAATGTATCCCCCCTAACCCCCCACTCCCCTGACCCACATGACCCCTCAACCCCCTGTAGCCCTACCCTCACTGTCGTGCCTTTTTGTCGGTCTCGAGCATCTCCGCCCCTCGACACGCCTCAACACCACTCACCGCAACTCGGCGCCGGTCCCAAGCCTCAACACCCATCGCTGCTTCACTCCAAAGGTCCTAAGACTCTCTACCCCTCTTTTATGGCTACTAAAATCTTGGATCATCAAAAAAATATAATCAGGGTAACTTAATATTTTTCTATTATTTTGATTATGTATTTTGTGTTATACCAATTGATGTGTTATCATGAGGATTTTAATTGTTATTGAAGATTGGGTTAACCTTACCTAAATAATTTATTATTTTTCTCATTCCATAATTATATAAGTTCTATTAATGAAGAGAAATTATTTTATCTATTTTCTTCTATGTGACCTGAAATATTTCCTTGTAGGTTTTTAATTTAGTGATAAGATACTAATAACATGGATACATGCATGAAATAGTTGAAAACATTTCGAGTTGTTATATTAAATTAAACTAGAAGTAAGTTAATCATGTTTATGATTACATGCTTGGGCTTATTAATAAAATTTCTACATGGTTATGTTATATAAATAAGGGATTTGATTTGTTATGATATCTTATTACTTGGATAAAGTATAATGATTTTTTTTGTTTTGGTTCAAGGTTAGGAAAGGAATTTAAGATGTTCCATTTGTGGTTTGACATAATCAATAAATTATTAAACATGAATTGGGTTTTAAATAAAAAAGTAACAATGTTTATATCAGTTTCATTTACTTTGAAAAAATTTTGAGTATAAAAATTGGGTTTCAACCAAAACATCAATTTTATAAACACTAGTTGTATTTATTTTGTAAATTTATTGTGCATGATTTTCTTGAACCCAAATGTTAATTTGAATTAAAAAATTTCCTTATATTTATAAAAGTGTTCATGTATCTATTAGTTCATGTACCCCATTTTAATTATATAAGATGTTATATGTGGAAAACATATCCTTTTGAAGTTTATATTATTTTTTATAATTCAATCATATTTAAGAATTTTTACCCATACATGTTTCTTTTAGTATGTCTTAAGATGTAAAAATATTTTGTATAAATGGAACACTTATATTAAATTGAAAGGGTTCAATGTGTAAAATTCTTTTTCCTTGGATACTACCTGTTTTTCATGAGAGTTTTTTTCAAAAAATTATGTTTTAAAATATTGAAAACGTATTTAGATTAAGAACACATTTTTTTATTTTAGAATATATTTCTTGTAACTTAATCCAAGACATGTTATTTGATTGGGATGTTAATAGTATATATTAATTGTTTCCTATTCCATGTCTTATACATGTTTTGGGTCACTACAACTATGCATCAATTATATCATATTCCATCTATTATAGTTTATTTGAATAGGTACTAGCATGATTTGAAGAATTTTAAATTAAAATAGGTATTTGTATTTACGTATTAGATTTTTTATTTAGTTATGTGATATTTTATTATTTCAAGCTGATATTAGAAATTATTTCCCTAATAAAAACATTTTTCTAAAATATATTATTTATCATGTAGTGTGGAACATTGTTCTTTAATAAACACTTTCCATGATTGAAAGATATGTATTTAGTTTTATAATTATTTTCCTATTCTAATATTTATTCTAAATATTCATTTTTTCACAAATTGTTTTGATTATAATATATAATTTTTATTTAAAAAAAATATTTTTATTAAAATAGAGAGACCTTGGATGTATGATACCGATTGGATCTCAATCGATTGTCAAATTAGATTTTTTTTTAATTTTTTTGTTTAATAATTATTAAATCGGATGACTTATAAAATTATATTATTATAGTTGAGTTGGAATAACTTGGTTAAATCTTAATAAAGTGAGTTAGTGGAATGGATCTATATTTCCTTTCTTATAATCAATGTGTGAATGGAAATTGGTTAACAATTCTATACAAATGTTCATAACAAAATATCTCATCTCTAGAATTATGAATCTCCAAACATGCTGAGTGAAAGAAACCAACATTTAATAGTTTGGAAAGATATGAATACGATCTTCTTTATTTCCTAGGGGAGTATCAATACACATATTCTTAGTTATGAATTTAACTAGTAAATAAAACCCACCAACCACTTGATAAGATATGAATGAATCAGATTTTCCTATGTCAAAAAAAGAAAAAAATGGCGGTGAATAGATTAGGGACTTACATAAAATTATGGAAAATCATCTAAATCATGATCTACAACATATTCTCTACCAACCAACACTCTATAATCCCTTTAGGCTATTGATTCACCTAGTTCACTAACCCAATCAGGGTTTTCACCTACTGTTGAGGTCTAGTTCCTGACATAGAAAAGAAAAACCCCAAAGTCTTATCACAAAATCACATCAGATTCCTTTTCATGACACATTGGTGACATGTCTAGAGATAAAAGGTGCTGTCCATGAGAATGTTTTCCTCTTCCCATGGTTATATAATCCAATATATATTATCCCCCCAAAAGGAGTTCTAAAATACCAACTCTACTCAGACTTCAAATTCCCCCCTAAAATTTATCCTATGGGCTACACTTCTTAATCCTAGAATGAGCGACTAGAACTACAATGGAGAAGGAAATTTTTAGTCCACTTATAATAGAAATAATTCCAAAAACATTTAATTCCTCAATTCTATTCTCAATAATAGGTTAATTACAAAGAACTACAACATATCTCATCATATAAAAAATCCATAACCTTCCACATCATCTCTGGATGATGTCCAATTTCTATCATTCTAGATATTTGTGCTTTTTTCCATCAAAATTTGGGTAAACTAGGTCATCTTCATGAATCATTCAGTATAGAAAGACACTATCATAACCCCCTGGTAGAGTCCATGAACTTTTGAGCATGGTCCAACATTAGTGCATCCGGGAAGAAGTCCTTAAAGAAGAGTACTATGAAGGTCTCCTATGTTAGACCTTATCTTATATGAGATTGAATCTTGAAATCTCACCATCATCTAGCCACACCGTAAAGAATAAAGGTCAAAAGATTAACATTATAGTCTTATGGGGTCACTTCTAGGTTGAATATCCTCTCAATGACCCACATATAGTCTTTCGTTCCCTTAGGGACTCTAGTTCCCTTGAATGATTAGGGTATTGGATCTAGAAGCCATGTGTCGATTTAGACATTGTTGGCCTGCCATTGTGGGATCCAACACCCTGAATAGGTACGAGCCAAAATATTACTAGTTGGAAAAGTTCTATTGCGTGAACCACTAGAGTGAGAATGGGAACATTATCAGTCTAATCCTCTTACACAGTAGGTGGAGGAACTAGCTACATGATACATCTATGGGGAGACATTTTCTGAAATATTATAACAAACCTTAATGAAGGATATTAACTTTAACAAGTAAATAGAAAAATAATCACAAGCACATGAAATGGTTCACAATAAGGTTCAAACTAATTTTATACCCATAGAAACAAGTCATAACCCCTGATCCAACTCAAAACCCAATTCAAGCCTCCAGTACATGGACATTAGTCAAAACCACACATATATACCCTCATGCATAGATTTCAACAATATAAAATTAGGAATTAAATAAATAATATACCAAATAACATATCATAACTTCATTATGTATTTAATTATTTGAGATCTGTATAATTTAAGAAACAAGTATATATGTCATGTGAACCTGCATGCATAGTATAATGCATGAATGCACACCAATTCACATAAATCAACATATCAGCATCATATTCATCACCCATGATGAATTTAATAAATGTTAACCTCAAGAAATAAAAAGTAATTCCCCATTTTATGGTAACTCATAGGAGCACTATATAGTGTTGGCCAAACATTAACATAGTATGCTTGAGTCTCAACCATCTTATCTCTTGTCTACCTGACCCCAAATAAAGATAGAGAGGAGAAACATGTGAGTGAACCTGGACTTATGATACAAATTTTATAATACCATAAACCAAACAATTAGGTCTTATCTAGGGGTGTCACATGACCTCATTCATTCCTCCCCGCACAAAAGAGGTTTCCAACTAGCTGTGAGGGCTTATAGAATTGTATGGGGAGACTGTTCCCTTAGTACTAGATGCAAATAAATGTATATAAACAGATTTATAAAAATAAGAAATAAATAAATAATTAAATAATAACCATTTGAGTAGAAACATATATAAATATATCACATGAATTAGTGGTATGGAATTCCA
The DNA here is from genome assembly GCA_963277665.1 of Viscum album. Classification (NCBI taxonomy): domain Eukaryota; kingdom Viridiplantae; phylum Streptophyta; class Magnoliopsida; order Santalales; family Viscaceae; genus Viscum; species Viscum album. Next base: position 1,795,851,994 of record OY728137.1, read on the forward strand.
TATACAAAACCGAAAAATATCAAAAAGGATCCAGAGTAAGGTATGACAAAAAATAATAGCAGTACCTGCAGTCATTCCATCCAAACTCTATCTAGAAATATCTATATCCTCCTACCTACCTACTAAACCATACACCATAGGTACATTTACCTTGAACAGGTCCCTGAGCATGAATTCAACAAATGCTCTAAAATTAATCAGTAGGGTGTGAGTACAATCTTTACCATATAAAAAAAGTTGTTTTCTAGATAAAGAATTTTGTTTGGTATTAAAATTAAGAGAAACAAGTCTCAATATAGTCATGATTAAAATGAAAGGAGTCAAATTAATAAATCCGTTTTTGACAGGTTTCCCTTTTTCTATCTGCATAAGAATGAAAATGTAACATATAATGAATATAATGGGATGATTATACATGATACAACTGATGAAAATAATGATGTTGAAAGAGTAAAAAAATGATGGATGATGCAAGGAATATTGTATATCAATCAGGTGGTAAAATAAATTATTTTTAAATTTTAATGTAATTATATAATTGGTAAAACATGTATGTAATTTATATAATTTTCATAAATTATATTCTTCACCTTTACAGAAGTGATTTGTATGTTTACACAAGTGATTCTTACCTTTAAACATGTGTTTCTTACCTCTATATAAGTTCTAAGCTACCCTTATGTGTAATGAAACAAATGTATTTAACCCTTCTGTAGTGAACTAGATACCTTCAAAATATGGTAAGAATCTATGTTTTCCCTTTGTATGAGATTTAAAAAATTCTTATCACCCTTTCATAACATCAGAGTGCCTTTATACATCTTTTCTAGTTACCTTTACATGACCAAATTAACCAAACCCTTACCATAACAAAAAATTTCTAGTTACCTTTATTCAATTCTTATAATCGGTTCTTACAATTACATAACATTATAATTTACCTATATACAAAATTTTTAAAATGCATCTTATTTTTAGGCGACCATTATATTTTAAAGGTTACCTTTACAAAAATTATAAAAATTATGAGGTTCTGTTATGTAGCCTTTGAAAAAATTATTTTACCATTATATGGGCTATATAGGTATAAAATTTTCCTATTATATTTATGTAGTAGTGTATCTCATCTATTTTAATGGTAGAAATCCTTTGTCACTGGAAGATGATACCAGGACTGAAATTCATTCATTTGATTTTGAATTTGAGCATGATACATTAAATAGTAATAGTTTTCTATTTTAATTGTCCTCTTTTGGGTTTTAAATGTATGATTAAGAATTAAGAAACACCTATGTGTAGAAGATTGAATGGATTTATATTGAATTTTTTCAATTTTTGTTCTTCTATAAATAGAAACTAAAGAAAGAAGTGGATAAATAATAAGAAATACATTTAGAACTTCATGGATTCATTATACTAATTGGTTTAGGGATTTCTTGTTGCTCTATATTTCCTTGTTCTATATCAATTAAAGAAGGGTCGATTTTCAATACTCTACAATATTTTCTTAATTGACATATACTAATAGTCCAAATAGTTTTATTATTATTCATAAGTGTCTGTAATTCTTATTTCAGTGATGGTTATACATACATTTAAAAGGTAGTGTATGGTTATTTAACATATCAATATTTTTTCTACTAGTATATATGAATCTCTTTACCTATTCAATAATAGTTATGTGTTTTAATTTTTTTTGTTAATGTGTAGTCATATTGTGATATATATTGATAAAATTTGGAACACATTACTGAGGAACACACCCAATTATTCTAAGGGTTTGGAAGAGTTTTGAGATTTTAAAATTTCCAATAGATCTGTTGATGGGAGAATAAGATGTCCATGTATGAAATGTAAATTTAAAAGTTGGTTGAAGAGAGATGAAGTTTACGAACACGTTATATTGAAGAAATTACTTGATCATTATTTGTGTTGGATTTGGAATGGAGAATCAAACGTTACAGAAAGGTTGATCACTGATGACAATCCACAAAATGATCTCCCAACATTGTCGACAATGGAAAATTAAATGAAAAACCTTATAAATGATGTATTCGGCATTGAAAGTCACTAACATCAACATCAAAAAATATTAGAACAACCAGTTGATGGTTCTAAAAATAGAAACGTGACAAGTTATTTTTTTTTGAGATTATAGCATAAAAAAATCAAGACTGTAACATATCATTGAAACCTTTTCTTGATTCTATGGAGGATAATGTAAGACAAAACATCAATGAGAAAACATATGGGTTTCATGGTTTAGTTGATGTTAGAAATCAAGAGTTGTATAGTGGATGTATGAAATATTAAAAACATTCATTTCTAATGAAGTTATACAATATCAAATGCCCATATGGAATTAAAAATAATGTGATGTCCATGAAATTGGAATTGTTGCATGATTCTTTTACTGAAGTTAAGATCCCTGAGTCTTTTTATGACATTAAAAAAGTTGTTAACAAGATTGGTATGAATTATACAAAAATTCATGCATATCCCAAAGATTTTATTCTTTATTAGGGAGAGGATTTCAGAAAACATGATTGAAAGAAATGTTATTCCACTAGATGGCAGTCTATGTGTGATATTGGAAGACTAAATCTATATACTACCATGAAGAAAAATAAAATGAACACAACTTCAATGGTTTTGTGTTACGTTTCTTTAAATCCAGGATTGCAAATATTATTCATGTCATCGAAAACCACTGAACACTTGAAGTGGTATTCTATAGATAATAACAATTTTTGTTAATGCGCCATCCAAGAGATTCACAACTGTGTAATAAATTTGATTCATTACATCCATATTTCTCATCAAATTCTAGTAATGTTATATTCAAATAAGCTACTGATGGATTCAACCCATTTGGGACTTTGTGTACCAGTTATTGCATTTGGCCGATTGTTTTGATCCCTTAAAATTTGCCTCTGTGGATGTGTATGAAACAAACATCTTTTATCACTTAAATGACTATTACTAGATAAAAAATTATGGGAAATGATATTGATATATACTTATAGCCTTTAATTGGAAAATTAAAGGAGTTACAGAGAAACAATGGTTTGATATATGATGCATCTTCTATAAAAATGTTCAAAATGTAAGATGCCATAATGTGGACCATTAGTGACTTCTATAGACTTGAGAATTTTTCTAATTGGAAGGCTTATGCCAGTTTTTCTTGTCGTATTTGTAACATTGATTTTGAGACCAAATGACAATCTAATAGTAGAAAATGGTACTTCTTGTATCATCAAATATTTCTCGATGAATCTCATAGATTTCAAATAAAGATGTACAAATTCAATGGTTTCATTGATCATTGACCACCTCTAAAATTTTTAACCAGTTATCAAATATTGACACAACTTGGAAATTTTGAAAGAGAATTGGGGAAGGTGCATCATTTGAATGATAGTGGGAAAAGATTTCGAAGTGCATCATCATGTGAAATCGAAACGAAAAAATGGAAAAAAAGTATATTCTTCAATGTTCCATATTGTGCATTTAATTTTTTGTGGAATATTCTTGGTGTGATGCATATTGAGAAGAATGTTTGTGAAAATTTGATCTTCACATTGCTTAATGAGCTGGGAAAGTCTAAAGATCATCTAAATACTTGGAAATACTTACAAGAAATGAACATAATGTTTGATCTCTAGCTAGATGAGAATGGGAAGTATGCTCCCACAATTGTTTCGATGAAAAATATGGATAAAGATACATTCCTAATTAATTTAAAACATGTTAATGTATCTGATGGGTTTTCAAGTAACATCTCAAGTTGTGTTGAATTAAATAATCGTAGGTTACATAGATTGAAAATTCATGATTCACGTATTTTGTTACAGAATTTTCCTCAATTGGAATTACACATATTATTAACTAAAAAGGTTACTATTGTTGTAATCCAATTCTGCACATATTTCAGACAAATATGTGAGAAAAATCTACATCCATTTCTTCTTGACAACCTTTCGGAGAGATTTGTATTGACTCTTTTTGTAATGAAGATGAACTTTCCTCTATTGTTTTTTCCTATTATGATGTTTTTAACTGTACATTTGGTTGAGGAAACTAAATTAAGAGGCCCCATACATTATTAATGGTTGTATCCAATTGAGAGGAATTTTATTTATATTTTTTTCCTTTTTGTACAATATTCACGTCACTTAATTAAATATATAATGATGTTTTTTATTTTATTTTATAGATATCTTAGGCATTTGAAATCATATGTGAAAAATAAAGCTCAACCCAAAGGCTTTATTTTTGAAGACTATTTGAAAGAGGAGTGTATTACATTTTGGTCTTGATACTTGGATGATATTGAAATAATATATAATTAAGTTGGACAAGTTGATCAAACATCAAATCAATCAAAAATACATGGGAAATCAAAAACAATTCCTATTACTAGCTGATTAGTTGGGAGGAACTCAAATGTTACATTGACAGAAATTAAATTATTACAATCACATAGATATGTGCTTATGAATAGTGAAATTGAAGATACATTTATTGAAGAGTTGAGGATACATAAAAAGTCATGAATGGGAGGATGAACATGAAATGAGAATGATATAACAAAAGCTGTTAGTAAAGATCTTGTAGAATGGTTTCCACGAAATGTAAGTTCATAAATATGGAAATAAATATTGACATTAGGTTGATATAAATATTTTGTAAATATAATAATGTATATTAATTTTTTTAGATCATGAATACTGATAGTCAAGTATATTTTTCCAAATATTTGAAATTTCATTCTCGTTGTCCTCTAAAACATGCTAGAAAGGTCGAAACTTGCAATCTGAATGGATTTAGATTTCGTACAGTTGATCCAGAAGAGGATTTAAAGACACAAAATAGTGAAATATTTATGTTTGATGAAGTATAGTTCTGTGGAAAATTGACTTATATTATCAAATTAAACTACCATAGACATTTTTTAGTTGTTTTATTCAAATGCAATTGGGATGATATGATTTGGGGTGTTGAAATAGATTCCTTACAATTTACTTTTGTGAACTCATCTCAATTTTTGGTTGTTGGAGATTGTGAACTATGTGATCTTAAAATCACATCATCATAATAGAAAATAGTAAATTATGTGAAAGATGCTGTGGATGAAGGGTGGAGTGTAGTTGCTCACGTAATCAAAGATACCTGTATGGTATAAGTGAGGAAGTGAATGATTTGACCTCTGGTATTGAGTCCCATCAATAGAAAGAAGCATAATTATTTTTCCATCATGATATTGAAAATATTAGTCTTACAATAGTGGATGAAGTAGATGAATTTATGATGGAGAAGGAAACCAACATGATTGATGGAGAAAATTATGGTATGTACATTTATCCATTAATTTATCAACCACTAATGTCATTTGTGCAGTTTGTCATTATAATTTTTATGTATATTTTTTTTCTAGAAATCTTCATGTGTTATCATTTCTATTTTTTTCTCTGCATGAATTATTTGAAATATATGTTCTGAACATAATTTTATTTAATTAAATGATAGGAATTCTGAGGAAGAATTATACTCACACTACGGGGTCAAAGAGTTTTTCTAGAAGTTGATCGACTCTGGTAATCTTTTCATTTGTTTATATATTTATTTTAAAATTTTATCTTTTTATTATATTAAATTATTGATTTATATTTGTTTAATATAGTCACCTAGTTTAAGCCATCAATCATCTCAAACGGATGTGTGGTTTAATGTTCATAAAAAATCTCATGGGAGATTTGTTAATGAGATTTCGAAAGAATTTGGTGTATAAATTCATTTTTCATTATATTAACTTTTTATCAGTTGCCACTATATTAATATATATTTCCTCTAACATGAATGATATTTGATTTATAGGTAAAAATTAAAGAATAATGGGATGTGAATCCCACACAGTCCAACTTAGCCTCCTAGGATGACCCAGTTGGTAAAGTCCTTGGGAAGGAGGATCCTGGTCAAGTGCGCGGATGGGTTTGGGACTATTAACATCTAAGGTCTTTGGAAGACAGACGAGGAGTTCACGTGATGGCTGATACTAAGAAGGTAAATCACATAACTTCAAAATCATTTAGTTCACAAAGGTTTATTGATTTTAAGTTTAAATATAATTATACAACATTGTTTAATTATCAATGTAATTTTCTTATAGGTTCCGGTAGATGGAAGTAGATATTGAGATGGAGAGGGTGAAGAGAAGAGTTCATAATTAAGAAATGATTAGTTAATAGTTTTTATTCATGTGTTATTATGTCCAATGTGGTTATTTTTTTATCTTCTTATTATATTTTAGAAGGGATCAAGACAACGGGGGACCAATGTATGTGTTGTATAACAATGTGACTATATGATGTGTTTAAACTAGCTATGGAGATTTATATTTTTATATGATCATATATAATTTTTAGTTTATGGTTTATATTTTACATATAGGTTTATTCTTTTAATGTGTTGCCTTTTGTTAGATTCTTTCAATGTTTTGGGGAATGGATTATTTCTTTCAATGTGTTCTTTTCCTTGGTCAATGTGTAGATTATTTATGTTTTGGTTTGAATCAATGTACGTTGATTATTTAGTTTTAACATGTTTTTTTCCTTATGTGTTGATGATATATTTGATGATATGGTAAAAAATTTCAGTGTCACCATTTTGTTGTTCTGGCTGGAGGTTCTGTGGCTGCAGAACGGGTTGCCTATTTTTTTTAATTCATGATATAGTAGTGATTTAAACTACCAATAATGATATTTTTTTCTATAGTTTAAAACACTACTATATTAAGGTATTTTTTTAGGTGTGGCAGTTAAAACCACCACTAAATAAGAAAAAAAATTACTTAGCTGCAGTTTTATCCGTATTAATAGTGGTTTTTCAGATAAAAAATGCCAGACATTAATAGTGGTTGAAAACCACCACTGGATCATAGTAAATTATAAAGCTAAAAACAATTCTAAACCGAAGAAAAAAGTCAAAAAATACATCTTCTATAACAATTTCCAAAAACCACAGCTAAATGGATGAAACTGCCGCCTATTTATTACCGACAGCAATTTTAGCAAACAGGTTTTTTGAAACCTTCGTAGAACCATATATCGGTGGTTTAAACTTCTTCGTGATAAAAAACGCAATTATACAGTCTGTTTGTTGTAGTTTTTGGAATCCACACATAAAAATAATCCAATTAGTGTCATATGGTATTCTTAGTAAAAAATATTACTGTGGAAAATAATTAAACATATTAGAAAGAACCAATAAAGGATAAATATGAAATGGATTGAATTATTTATAATTAGAATTTAATAAAATCATTATATAAGATCTTATTTATCTCTGTTATTAAAACAAACAATTCTTACCAAAATTTACTTACCTAACTCACTTTTCCCACATGTGATTATATTTTTACCCTTTACCTATATCAACGTTCCGAAGAAAATTACTTATCCTTCACCTATAAAAGGATATCTATTTATCAAAATCTGAAGAAATTATATCATTCAATATTATTATTAATCCCCACTAAAATTCATTATCCTAATGGTCATTACCACTTTTATTACCCTCTGGTCATAAGGAATCCCAAATCCTTCATTTCTAAGTGTCTCTATAAGAGTAGATTCAAGTATTCAACATAAGTGTAAACTTCATCATAGTCAATTTTCATTAATATTTTTTATCCCAATATCCATTAATCCAATTTATCAATTTCTTATCATAATTTTAAAACCATTATTATTCTCTAAAGGTGATATTATATCTATAAAATAAGATGTTCCCATTCATTGATTCATTAGGTCAAATTATTTTTTAGGTCAATTTTACTACATACATGAACAATGATTTTTTTGTATCATTACATGGTAATAGAATATAGAAACATTAAATATGATGTAATTATTATTTTTTTAATATATTTCAATATATTTTTATGGGTATTATATATTATTATAAGTATTAATAAAATCAATTTCCTTTATTGAATCAAAACTCAATAAAAATGTTATTTTAAATAATATTTATGAGCTATCACATTAGCATTCATAATATAACCATTGAAAATATTAACTAAATGAGAAATACCAGTGAAACCTATATTTATATTATAAAGATCCAGAAATTCCATGGAAATTTTTTTCTTAAATACATGGTATTTTTACGAGTCTGTGAAAATTTAGGGCGCTTGATTCTTAGGCATGGTGTGTCCGTAATCAATTTCTCATGTTTTGTTCACATACGTTCATTAAACATACGAGCAAGATTTTATAAATTTTGAACAGGTGCTAGGAACTAAAATATGAGGGCACTGTTGAACTTGCAATGCCAGTATTCACTTAAGAATACTTTCTATTCAATGGCAGTGAGTCGAGGATTAAAATTAGTTTTTGGTTTTTCTTAAAAAAATAATAAAATAAAGTGTAACACTTTATTTTATTTTTAACCTCCATGTGAGTGTGGGTAGTTGGAACATCCACATGGGAGTTGATGTTGGCACTGCCACACCCCAACCTCCCATGAGAGGTTATGGTGGTGGGTCTCACCCCATCATAACCTCCCATGGGAGGATAATAGGGGTGGGGACCACCTGATCCGCAAAACCTCCCTATTAATGATAGGGGTGGGGACCACTCGACCCTTATTGATGGTGGAGGATGAAACATATCCACTCTCACTCATTAAAGAGGGAGGACCTCTTGACCTCATCTACGCAATTAATTGCTCCAACGCACGTGCCAATTAATTGTAACAACACACGTGCAAATTAATTGTTCCAATGCACGTTCCAATTAACTGCTCCAACACGTGTGAATTTATTAAGGGGAGTTTCTTTATTCATTTGAATTGTATGACAACAATAAAATAATAGAAAACCTATTATTATTATTTTGTTGGCATTATATTTTGGGGGAATGGATGAAGAGGAGAGATAGGGAGAACTATTCACCCAACGAAGAACGTGAAGAATGTGAAGAACATCGGCGACACTCTTTCTTCTTCGACTTCTTCCCTGACCACCTATCGATCAACCCTCTGCAACATCATCAAAAAACTGACACATATCAAAATTGAGGATGTGTGGCAGATGTGACGAATTAAAGTCTCCTCCGTCATCCTTTGGCGACTCTGTCAACGAATGATGAGCGTCGAGCGACGAATCAAAAGGTGGGGGGTTTACCTTAAGAACTATTCCTTTTCTTTTCTCATCTTCTTTTGAAAGTAATCGTTGCGATGTTTTGTGATTAAATTTTTGTTCATCGTACCTCTGATGAAGCAACTTCTGTCACCATAAATGGGGATGTTTCGGGCCAACCTCATACGGCCCAACACCCTCTGTCGATTTTCTCTGCGGTGTTCTTCGAAGCGGCAATGAGGCAACAAAGACAGAGAACAAAGGCCACACTACCTGCGGCCTTCGCGGATCATGCCGTCCACACGGCCCAGCCGGAACCATGCCCAGCACCCCCGCAACGCCTGCCCACATGGTGCTGTGCCCCGCGCCGCCTACCGGTGCGCACCGCGCCGGCTGCCGGTGCGCCCCGCGCGCTGCCCGGCTCCACCGACGCCCATCTCCATGCTCCAGCACCCCCATGGCCCCTATCGTGGCCTGTCCGGTGCCCCAATTCATTTCCCATGCCCAAGCACACTGCTTGGCACCTTGACTCCCTTCCCAGTTCCCCCATGACCCCCGGCCATAGCCTGCCCGGTTCCCCGGTGCATTTCACGTGCCCCAGCGCGCTGCCAGGTGCCCCAACACCCTGCCCGGTGCCCCCGAGGCCCCCTGCCTCGCCTGACCGGTGCAATCACAGCCAACCCGGTGTCAAGATGGTCTGCCCGTGCCTCACGCGGCCTGTCGCTGGCCTCCCAGCTGCCGACCTCCCGAGTCGCGCCCCTCGCGGCATTGGCCGAACTGGTCCCAACATTCAGGCCGAGATTCCTATGTGGCAGCATCCGGGCCAAACAACCCTCGCAGTCTGCTGGGTTAGGCCTTGCGAACCAGGCCTAAATTAGTGGGCTCACCCACCAGATGGGTTGGGTTAGACCCATTGGGTCTGTCCGGGATGACCCAGACCGGGTCGGCCTAGACTGGGTTGGGCCGAGTCGGTCTGCCCGGGTCGGACATGACCCAGACCCACTACCGACCCTTTGCTTACTTTGGCCATATGTTTGGAACCAGACATCAATTTGATGAACTGTCAGAGGAATTGGTAATCTCGATGAGAGTTGGTCCCGTTGAAAATACCCCACAGGAGTTCAAGGTATAGTTGAGATACGACCGGGTTGGTTCATACACGAATCCTACCGTGCCCTCAGGACTAAAAGGCTAATAACTCACAGACCGAGCATCCAATTGATGTTCCATCTATTGCATTGAGACCCCTATGATTTGGCAGTCCATTTTGATACTTCTATGGGAGACTGCAAGACACTTGTAGTATCGACTTGTAGCTCATGGAGCAGACCCTCCTGGTGATGAGCGAGCAGATTTTAGGGACCTAGTAGCTGGATGAGACTTGACGACTGGCGACCGATCGACTCAGAGTGATTCGGATGGCCCATTGGGGAGCTCGTGGTTGTATCAGCAGACCCTTGGTGGACGAGCGCTTGGTTTTAGCGGCAGAGCTACAGTACTCGACAGAAGGAGTACGTCTGTAGGAAATGAGGGGGAGCACATGGTTGTAGGGGAAGACCCATAGTGGGGAGCACCTCTGTGTGGGAATAGAAGACCCATAATACTCGACAGGAGGAGTACCTCAACAGTCCATAGTTAGTGGGAACCGCTTGGTTGTACTGGAATGCCCACTGTACTCGACATAGGAGGAGTTCTCCAGTAGCCGTGGTTTCAACATCGTGAATAAAAATTCCGATGTGAGCTGTGTCATTGACATTTGTGTTTTCCACATGATTGAGATGAGTTACTAGATATCTTAGGTATATGTATGGTCATATACGTACGTAATGGTTACCCATTAATTTAGTACTTTTTGGTTTATCCTTGTTGGATTTAGTGAGACCTTTAAGGTCTTGGGGTCCCTACTGAGTATCGTTATACTCACCCCTACACAGGCTATGCCCGCACCTCATTGTGTTGGATGCAGATGATAGACATCACTGACAGAGGCCGAGAATGCTAGGACTGGATGGTACCTAGAGGGGTACCCTACGACGAGTCGGTACACAGAGGATTCTAACATAAGTGGAGTGTTTAGGTGTCCATCTGTACCTAACCTTCAGGTAGTGTAACGACCCAAAGTATTTCAATAGAAAATTCCCTTCTTATATCTATTTCATAAAAACACAAAATACTGAACTACTAAGTGATAAGTGACCTTTAAACATAATTTTGTCACCCCTATGTTTGGAATTTTAAAAATCCTACATACACGGTTGTGTTCAAGATAGTTTTTGGAGTCTAATGGAACAAAAATAATTTTTGGTGAATAGTAAACTACCCTTATGAATAGTAACATACCCTTATGAATAGTAATATGACCCTTATGAATAGTAAATAAGAGTAACATTACCTATGAATAATAAAATAAAATTTAGACATTTAGAAAGTGACAATTTGACCTTAGTAAACGTTTTTGGTATTTTATAAGTCATAAATAATTAATTATAATTAATTAATTAATTTAATAGAATATTTATTTTCTTGTAATGTATTCATAAATTATTGAATCAATGTCTAATAGTTTTTAGATAATTTTATAAGACCCTACGTAATTTTTGAAAGAACTATAAATTCAGTTTTAATCTTAAAAACTGTTTTTTAAGTAAATTATGATTTTTATTAATTATTAAATTAATAATATTTAGAAAATTATTTTTGAAATATGGACTTCTTTTTTGGATTCTACACGTCGAAAAATGTTTGGGGTAAATTTTTGGTATTTTTCTGAGAAACATGAATTTTTTGTGAATAGTAGAATACATTAATTTACCATATAAATACATTTTAATTAAAACCCACTATTCCTAAAATTACAAGTGATGTAAGCACCCAAATCCCTAACTCAAATGCCTTTTTTACTATTCTTGGTCATCCAAGACTCACTATTCCTTGTCTTAGGTGAAATTAATAAACTAATCAATTTTATATTAAGGAAACCCCTCTCCCCTCCACTATAAAAGCCACCCTTCACTCCCTCTTTTCCTCACACCTCTCAAGCTCCAACACTTCTCTAAACTCTACCCAAACACCTTCCCTAGCTCATTCCCCACGTCCAAAAGCTGATGGTCTCATCAAAAGACCAAGCCTAGCTTCCTTAAAGAGGATCTCAAAAGGAGGATTCTAAAAGTAATTTTTCCCTCTCTTCTCCTTTAATTTCATTTCAAGTTCAAGTTCCTTTCTTGATCTCTCCCTACCTATCTTCATAAAAATTGTTCTGTAAATCCCGCATTATATATATAATGTAATATTATTATTCTAATGTTATATTATATCACCCCACACCCTTTCCCTCTTCCATTTATTTTATTAAAGAGAACGTTGTTCATGAGGTGTTAAATTTATCACCTTCAAAAAACGACATGTTCTCTTCTTCCATTTCTACCTTAAATCTAGTCATGAAACCATTTTATGGTTGAACCAGAATATTTTATATGTATTATTTTCTATTTTAATTTTTGGAAATAACCTATGGCCTTATTACAAAGTTAAATGTTAAAACAAGATCGTTGTGATCCAAAAACCGCCCAAATTAACCCAAATAACCATCATTAAATATTTCTCTAATGATTCGTCCAATTGGATCTAATATAATTCACTATAAAATTATTAAAGCTACTGTAATATCATTAATAACATGTAGTATCAGTTCTGTATGTTTACCCATGATCTACCCAAACATCAATTTAAGAATACATGTGGACCGCTCAAGAAAACCATAAAAACGAACATCCCCGAACAATGTTTTTAAACTCTATAAGTCATCCAAAGGAACATAATATGAAATAATGAAACCAGAATGAACCCTATTAATGTATATTAGGTTATTTAATTTCAAATTAATTAATATAATGTCATTATACAGGACATTAAAGAGAATGAGGCATTCGAGTACAAGGTAAGGGGAAATCTCGAACCAAATTTTTCTTCCTTCGGGTTCTCCTCTTTCACTCCATTTTTGATATGGTTACTCCTAAAAGATATTTTTTTCATCATTTAAATTACTTTTCTGGGATATACATGTTTGTCACTGGTTTTTATGTCCATCAAAATGTTTTCCAAAAGAACTCTTCTTTCAAGATCTCACCTTCTACCTCTCATTCAAGGATGATGGTTCTTGTATCAAGTATGTTGTTCCATCTTTATTTTGGGAACCCAAAGCTTATGAATGTGTTATTATGAGATGAAACCCATTCCTTTCCATGGGTTATTCATTTACATGTTTGATATGTGTTTTATGTGGAAAGCATGATAATGATAATGTTATGATGTGACGGGTGCGCCTGGAATTATATAGCTCAATATGAATGTTTTAATGTGACGTGTGCGCCCAGAATTATACAACACTCCAATGCATTGGGTAAAGTGATGAATCTCATGAGTAAATGTGAAATGATGTGTGAACATGATGCTATCTTTTTTCACATGTATGTGTGGTAGTTAACCACTAATACATGATGTTTCATTTTTATGCATTGCCACATTTCAAGTCTTTTACTTATGCTCCTCTCATGATCATGATATTTTGCCTATATTATGATTATGCTCACCCCATGATGTATTGTTCTTATCTATCCTCTTACTGGGCTTTTAGCTCACCCATTTTGATGTATATCCTCAGGTGACTACATGTACTAAGGAGAGGATAGGTGCTACTAAGAAGCTATAGAAGAAGAAATTAAATAAATGTTTATGCTTGATGTTGTACTTGTTATGTGTGGTCCTAGTTTACCCAAGACACTAAACCTCTGGATCCTCCATGTGTAATAATATTATGTTTTTTATCTTTTAAATGATTTAATAGTAATGTAAGAGAAGTCAGGGTCATTATAGTTGGTATCAGAGGAAAGGTTTAGTTAATTTGGGAATTAGGATTAGTAAACCCTAGAGAAAACCTACAACATTAGAATAAGTACAAATATGTATACAAGAATATTTACCTAGGGATCCCATATGTTATGTTTTTGGTATAATTTTTTAAATGAATAAGTTATTCATGAATTTTTTACTTATGTTTTGTTCTAACAATTTCTGTTTTTGAAAATGGTGGGAACGAGGTGAGGTAATGAAGGATAAGTACCCTCACCTGTTTGTGTAAAGTGAAATTTCAGGGGCGAAATTTCTTAAGGGGGGAAGAATGTAACGACCCAAAGTATTTCAATAGAAAATTCCCTCCTTATATATATGTCATAAAAACACAAAACAATGAACTACTAAGTGATAAGTGACCATTAAATATAATTTTGTCACCCCTATGTTTGGAATTTTAAAAATCCGACATACACGGTTGTGTTCAAGATAGTTTTTAGAGTCTAACGAAACAAAAATAATTTTTGGTGAATAGTAACCTACCCTTATGAATAGTAACATACCCTTATGAATAGTAATATGACCCTTATGAATAGTAAATAATAGTAACATTACCTATGAATAATAAAATAAAATTTAGACATCTTAAAAAGTGACAATTTGACCTTAGTAAACGTTTTTGGTATTTTATAAGTCATAAATAATTAATTATAATTAATTAATTAATTTAAAAGAATATTTATTTTCCTGTAATGTATTAATAAATTATTGAATCAATTTCTAATAGTTTTTATATAATTTTATAATACCCTACATAATTTTTGAAAGAACTATAAATTCAGTTTTAATCTTAAAAACTATTCTTTTAAGTAAATTATGATTTTAATTAATTATTAAATTAATAATATTTAGAAAAATATTTTTGAAAAATGGACTTTATTTTTGGATTCTACACGTTGAAAAATGGTTGGGGTAAATTTTTGGGATTTTTCTGAGAAACTTGAATTTTTTGTGAATAGTAGAATACATTAATTTACAATATAAATACATTTTAATTAAAACCCACTATTCCTAACATCAAAAGTGATGTAAGCACCCAAATCCAGAACTCACATGCCTTTTTTACTATTCTTGGTCATCCAAGACTCACTATTCCTTGTCTAAGGTGAAATTAATAAACTAATAAATTTTATATTAAGGAAACCCCTCTCCCCTCCACTATAAAAGTCACCCTTCACTCCCTCTTTTCCTCACACCTCTCAAGCTCCAAGCCTTCTCTAAACTCTACCCAAACACCTTCCCTAGCTCATCTCCCACGTCCAAAATCTGTTGGTCTCATCAAAAGACCATGCATAGCTTCCTTAAAGAGGATCTCAAGAGGAGGATTCTAAAGGTAATTTTTCTCTCTCTTCTCCTTTAATTTCCTTTCAAGTTCAAGTTCCTTTCTTGATCTCTACCTACCTATCTTCATCAAAATTGTTCTGTAAATATAGTATTATATATATACTGTAATATTATGATTCTAATTTTATATTATATCTCCCCACACCCTTTCCCTCTTCCATTTATTTTATTAAAGAGAACGTTGTTCATGAGGTGTTAAATTTATCACCTTCAAAAATGACACGTTCTCTTCTTCCATTTCTACCTTTAATCTAGCCAGGAAAACATTTTATGGTTGAACTAGAATATTTTATATGTATTATTTTCTATTTTATGTTCTGGAAATAACCTATGGCCTTATTACTAAGTTAAATGTTAAAACAAGATCGTTGTGATCCAAAAACCGCCCAAATTATCCCAAATAACTATCATTAAATATTTATCTAATGATTCATCCACTTGGATCTAATATAATTCACTATAAAATTATTAAATCTACTTTAATATCATTAATAACATATATTATCAGTTCTGGATTTTTACCCATGATCTACCCAAACATCAATTTAAGAATACAAGTGGACCGCTCAAGAAAACCATAAAAACGAACATCCTCGAACAATGTTTTTAAACTCTATAAGTCATCCAAAGGAACATAATATGAAATAATGAAACCAGAATGAACCATATTAATGTATATAAGGTTCTGTAATTTCTAATTAATGAATATAATGTCATTATATAGGACATTAAAGAGAAGGAGGCATTCGAGTACAAGGTAAGGGGAAATCTCGAACCAAATTTTTCTTCCTTCGGGTTCTCACTCTTTCACTCCATTTTTGATATGGTTACTCCTAAAAGATCATTTCTTCATCATTTACATTAATTTTCTGGGATATACATGTTTGTCACTGGTTTTTATGTCCATCAAAATGTTTTCCAAAGAACTCTTCTTTCAAGATCTCACCTTCTACCTCTCCTTCAAGATTGATGGTTCTTGTATCAAGTATGTTGTTCCCTCTTTCTTTTGGGAACCCAAAGCTTATGAATGTGTTGTAATGAGATGAAACCCATTCCTTTCCATGGGTTATTTATGTACATGTTTGATATGTGTTCTATTTGGCAAGCATGATAATGATAATGTTATGATGTGACGGGTGCACCCAGAATTATATAGCGCAATATGAATGTTTAAATGTGATGGGTGTGCCCAGAATTATACAGCGCTCCAATGCATTGGGTAAAGTGATGAGTCTCATGAGTAAATGTGAAATGATGTGTGAACATGATTCTAGCTTTGTTCACAAGTATGTGTGGTAGTTAACCACTAAGACACGATGTTTCATTTTTATACATTGCCAGATTTCAAGTCTTTTACTTATGCTCCTCTCATGATCATGATCTTTTTCCTATGTTATGATTATGCTCACCCCATGATGTATTGTTCTTATCTATCCTCTTACTGGGCTTTTAGCTCACCCCTTTTGATGTATATCCTCTGGTGGACACATGTACTAAGGAGAGGAAAAGTGCTACTAAGAAGCTATAGAAGAAGAAATTAAATAAAAGTTTATTCTTGATGTTGTACTTGTTATGTGTGGTTCTAGTTTACCCAAGACAGTAAACCTCTGGATCCTCCATTTGTAATACTATTATGTTTTTTATCTTTTAAATGATTTAATATTAATGTAATAGAAGTCTTGGTCATTATAGGTAGGAACCCCGGAGGATGATCCAGAAGCTGCTCCTTACCTTTTAGCTGTTTTTCCCTTTTTCAGTTGTACTTGTAATTTACAGTTGGGATTGTATTTCCGGACCCTTTTACTTTCCAGCACACTTTTTGAATACCATTTTTACTTACTATTTTGCTTCCAGTTCTATACTCTGATGTGTTTTTTATAGTTTTAAAGGAAATACCTTCCTAGTTTAAGGGTTTATGCCATTGGTGCTAGTCGCCATCCCCTAGACTATGGAAGGCGGGCTTGGGGAAGTTACAACACGGGCCCTGGGGGTTGGGTCTTGAAAAATTTGTATCAGAAGAGTCAGTTCTACCACAAAACATAGGACTCTGATATTTATTTTCTATGAACTAATACTGTTAAGGGTACTAAGTGTGGTTTTCAGTTCCGTGAGTCCAGTTTTGGGGTGGGTGGCCGACGTATCCATACACCATGACCTTGACTTATGATTTCCGAATTAATGCACGAAAACACTGATTGTGTGTGTGTTTGAAAAAGGTTTCTTAAGTCAGCTCAACTAGGTCAGATCACCAGGTATAATTGTTTGACCGTGTTGCATCTGTTTCTTTCAGAATACCTCCCAGTGGACAACCAGTGAGACCATCGGGAGTAGTAAGTACAGACAGCCCACCGAGCGACGAGGCCTCAGTGTAGGGCCCTCTTCCAGTTGAGACACCAGTGGAGGCACTAGCAGTACCACTCCCCGTTGGGACACTGATTCCACCAAACCTAGAAGCAGACGATGCACACCTCTTGAGCACGTTCCACAAGTTCCAGTGTAAGAGGCCACCCAGATTTAGGGGGGAGACGGACCCACAGGCGGCTGAGGATTGGATGGAGGCTATGGTGTGAGTATTCAGGCTAGTAGGGACACCATCAGACTTCATGGTGATCCTTTCTACCAGCCTCCTTCTAGAAGAAGCAGGCAGATGGTGGAGCCTGATGCTCCAGATGCATGACAAGGCGACACTACTCGGGTCAGACTTCAAGAGCCTCTTCTAGGCAGAGTTTGTACCAGCCACACTTCATGTGGTGCAGATACAGGAGCTACTTCATCTACAACAGGGAAGCATGACAGTAGCACAATACTCAGTTAGGTTCACCGACCTCTCACGATACTCTATAGATATAGTACGTGGACCCTTTCTTCAGGTCCTGGACATTCAAGCAGGGGAACAGGTGAGAGATCAGAGCTATGATGATCTCACATATCATCCCGACACAGACAGGGGTGTTGGAGCGGGCCATCATAGTGGAGAGTTTCCTTGGAGAGCCCTCTCTAGCAGCGAGACCCCCCAATAGCTGACATGAAGTGGAGTCTTCTACAGAAGGAATTAAACATATGAGGCAGAGGTCCAAGGGGACCAAACCTACAGGTGGTTGACCGTATGACTTGATATCGGAAGTGAAAGGCACCTGGGGTAAATACAGACCTTCTAGGAGTGGGTAGTGTTACTCATGCAGCGGACAGGGTCACATGGCTCGTGACTATCCGACCTGCCGCATAGATGATCAGCAGACTGCTGAGGGACCTCCCAGGCAAGGGTAGAGGTCTGATCGAGGTGTCCAATAGGGAGTAGGTGGACGTGGCAGAGGATATGGATGTGCAGTTGGTGGTGGACGACGTTTTGAGGTGCTACCACCGCCACTAGTAGTTCCACCCTGACCTCATGGAGTCGGTGGACAGGGGTGATCACAGCTTTCGGTAGCTGAGACCTATGATCACGACATTTTAGAGATGATTTGAGGTACGATATGTGTCTATTCCACCTTAGCTACAGTTCTTATAGACACAGGTTTCAGTCAGTCTTACATTTCCACTACCCTCATTCAGAGCTTGAAGATTCTGACGGAGCCGTTGGCTCAATCCATATGGCTAGAGACTTATACGGTAGAATACTCGAAGATTACACACTGGTGCCAATAGTGTGAGATAAATCTAGGAGGCAAAATCTTCGGCTGAGATCTCCTCATAGCGGCGTCAAGGCCTTATGATGTCATCTTGGGTATGGACTGGTTATCTACATTCAATGCTCAGATCGACTGTATTAGGTGCAAAGTAAGGTGTGTCCACTTGGATGGGACCAGGTTTACCTTCACCGGCGAGAAAGGATCCTTTGCAACACAGGATGGACTAAATCGGAGGAGGGTTCAGCTGATAACTCACCAGTTGGCTTTCCTTACCCTCGAAGCAGTAGATGTGGAGAGTCCGACTTATCATGTAGTGGAGGACCAGTATGCTGATGTTTTCCCTAACGATGTTCCAAGACTACCACCTCGTAGAGAGGTGAAATTCTACATTGACATATACCCTGGGACGACACTGATATCTACTCAAGCATATCAGATGGACCCTGCAGAGCTTCACAAGCTGTGGGTATAGGTGGAGGACTTGTAGGGAAAGGGATTCATCTGGACCAGTGTTTCTCCTTGGGCAACCCTGATTCTATTCGCCAAGAATTTGGATCGGAGATTGAGGCTCTGTGTTGACTACTGTCGCATGAACAAGGTGAATGTGAAGAACATGTACCCACTTACAAGGATTGACGACCTCTTTGATTAGCTAAAGGGAGCTCGGTGGTTCTCAAAGATAGACCTCAGATCAGGTTACCACCAGCTCAAATTTCGAGATGAGGATGTGAAAAAAGATGGCCTTCAGGTGTCGTTACGGCCACTATGAGTTCTTGGTTTTTCCATTCTTCATAAACAACGTTCCAGTAGTGTTAATGAGTCTCATGAACATGATTTTCAAGCCTTACCTCAGTAGATTTGTCATAGTATTCATTGAAAACATTCTTATTTACTCGACTACTGAGGAGGAGCATGCCTAGCATTTACGTGTAGTACTAGACACACTCCGAGAAAACCAGCATTATGGTAAGCTATCGAAATTCTAGTTCAGGATTCAAGAGTTTCACTTCTTGGGACACGTCATCTCGGAGGCTGGAGTTGCAGTGAACCCAGAGAAGATCGATGTAGTACTTGCTTCGGAGCCACCCAGGAGTGTGATAGAGGTACGAAGTTTCTTGGGTTTGGCTGGATACTATCATAGATTCGTTCCAAACTTCTCCAGAGTTGTAGCACCACTATCAGCCATGATGAATAAGGGGAAAAACTTCGTGTGGTCGGAGAGTTTCTAGAAGAGCTTTCAAGAGTTGAGGTAGAGGCTAACCAGTGCCCCCATCCTGAGGCTTCCAAAGGAAGGTGTAGGGTACGTAGTTTACTGTGATGCATCAGGGACCAGACTTGGGTGTGTCCTAATGTAGGAGCAAGCTGTGATCGCTTATGGTTCTCGACAGCTGAGACAACATGATCAGAACTGCGCTACCTATGACCTGGAGTTAACAGGAGTGGTCTTTACCTTGAAGATGTGGCGACACTATCTTATGGGAGAACATTTTACCATGTACTCTGATCACAAGATTCTAAGGTATATATTCTCTTAGGAGTACCTAAACCTAAGACAACGGCAATGGCGTGAGTTTCTCTAGGACTATGACTTCGAGATAGGCTCTACTTCTGGGAAGGGGAACGTTGTTGCGGATTCTCTCAGTAGAAGATCTGGTATACAGCTACTAGGTGAGGCAATAGAGAGGATAGGTGCCTTAAAGATATCATTTGTGGATAGGGATGGTGTAACCTATCTACAATCTCTTACAAACACTCCTACACTTCATTAGCATGTTAGGGAGGCACAATGTGGGGACGTTGACTGTGAGATGTGACGTGCTCAGATATCAACACGGCAGGCACCTGATTGATTTTCTAAAGGTGGGGAGCGTGTCATCCTCTTCCAAGGACATACCATGGTACCAGTAGCACTTCACGAGGAAGTGTTGAGGGAGTTCCACACATCCCCTTTAGTGGTACATGTAGGAGTGGTGAAGATTTACAAGGACCTTCGACGACAGCACTGGTGGCCAGTTATGAAGAAGGCGGTAGCAGAGTTTGTCTCTCGATGCCTTACTTGTTAGCAAGTGAAGGCAGAGCACCAGGTACCAGTAGTCTTGGTTCAGCCCTTAAGGGTCCCATAGTGGAAATGGGATGTGATATCCATGGATTTTGTGATAGGTCTTCCATGTATATCCTGGGGTCATGATTCGATAAGGGTGATCATAGACCGACTCACCATGTCGGCCCACTTCCTACCGATTAGAGAGCAGGGCTCAGTAGAGAGCTTGTGATGTATTTATATGCAGGAGATTGTGCATTTACATGGAGTGCCTTATTCTATTGTCTCTGAACCTAACGCACAGTTTACTTCCTAGCTATGGATGGGGATGCAAGAGACTTTTGGGATGCATCTTTTTTTGAGAACCGCCTTCCATCCTCAGAGAGATGGTCAGACAGAGTGGACCATTTAGACCCTCAAGGATATGCTACGTGCTTGTGTCCACAACTTCAGTTGTAGCTGGGAGGATCACTTACCTTTTTTGGAGTTTTCCTACAACAACATCTATCACTCCACCATCGTTATGGCACCCTTTGAGGCCTTGTATGGTCGACCTTTCAGATCGCCACTATGCTGAACATACCCAAGGGAGTCAGCACTAGTGGGACCAGAGATGGTACGACCTACCATGGAGAAGGTTCATATCATCCAGGAGTATATGAAGACTGAACATAGTAGGCATAAGTCGTATGCTGACATGAGACAGAGACCTCTAGAGTTCGTGGATGGAGACCACATCTTTCTATGGGTCTTACCTCGATGAGGTCTACTAAGATTTGGCTGAGGCGGGAAGTTGTCTCTGCGATTCATCAGACCTTTCCAGGTCCTTAGCAGAGTAGGAAAGGTGGTTTACCACTTAGCACTTCCACCTATGTTGCACCAGGTGGATGACGTCTTCCACATATCTTAGCTGAGTAGATACGTGCACGAACCATCCCATATCATCGACCACATGGAGATGGACATCGATGACGGGGTGACTTTTACGGAGGTTCCAGTGGAGATTGAGGATCGACAGGAGCATGTCTTTCGTGGACGGTCGATACCTCTGGTGCGTGTTCGCTGCCAGCATGGAATCCTCCTGGAAAGCACATTGGAGCGGGAGACTCAGATGCGTGCTCAGTACCCCCATTTTTTCCCTTAGTTCAAGTTAGAGCATACGAGGACGTAAATACCTGAGGCGGGGAGAATTTAAAGACCCGTTAATTCCATGTAAATGTTTTTCATAAATACATGGGATTTTTACGAGTTTGTAAAAATTTATGGCTCTTGATTCCGAGGCCCGATGTGTCCAGATTTAGTTTATGAAGTTTTGTTCGGGTACGTTCAGTTAATGTACGTGAAAGAATTTATAACATTTGAACTGGTGATCAGATCTGAAATATGAGGGCACCGTTGAACTCCCCATTCTAGTATTCGCTTAAGAAGACTTTCTCTTCAATAGCAGTGAGTTGAGGATAAAAGTTAGTTTTTCGGTTTTTGAAAAATAATAATAAAATTAAGTGTAACACTTTATTTTATTTTTGAGCCACCATTTGAGTGGGGGTAGTTGGAACCTCCACTTGAGAGTTGATGGTGGGACCGCCATACCCCAACCTCCCAAGAGAGGTTATGTTGGTGGGGCCCACCCCAGTCTAACCTCCATTGGGAGGATAATAGGGGTGGGGAGCACCCGAGCCACATAACCTCCCTATTAATGATAGGGGTGGGGACCACCCTACCCCTATTGATGGTGGAGGAAGAAACCACTCCACTCCCCATCATTAATGAGGGAGGACCTCTTGACCTCATTTGTGAAATTAATTGTTCCAACGCATGTGCCAATTAATTGTGCTAATGCATGTGCAAATTAATTGTGCCAATGCGCGTGCCAATTAACTACGCCAATGCGTGTGAATTTATTAAGGGGAGTTTCTTTCTCCATTTTAATTGCATGGCAACAATAAAATAATAGACAACCTATTATAATTATTAGGTTGGCATTCTTTTTTGGTGGAATGGAGGAAGAGGAGAGCTGGGGAGAACCATTCTCCCAACAAAGACCGTGAAGAACGTAAAGAATGCCGGCGACACTCTTTCTTCTTTGGCTTCTACCTCAGCCACCTACTGATCAACCCTCCGCAATGTCCACAACGAACCGACACAACTTGGAATTCAGGACGTTCGGCGGACGCGACCAATGATGGTATCCTCCGTTATCTTTTCTCAACTTCGTCAACGAATGACGAGCGTCGAGCGACGAATAAAAAGGTATGGTGTTTACCTTAAGAATTATTCCTTTTCTTTTCTCATCTTCTTTTGAAAGTAATTGTTGCGAAGTTTTTTGTGATTAAATTGTTGTTCATCATACCTTTGATGAAGCAACTGCTATCACCATAAACATGGAGGCTTCAGGCCAACCTCACAGAGCCCGACACCCTCATTCAATTTTCATTGTGGTGTTCGTCGAAGAAGCAAAGGGGTGACAAAGATGGAGAACAAAGGCCGCACTACCCATGACCTCCGCGGATCATTCCTCCCTTGCGGCATCACCTGTGCCCTGCCTGGCACCCCCCGTGCCGCCTCCCAGCATGCCGTTGCGCCCAACGCCACCTGTCCTCGCGCCCTGCGTGCTGCCTGGCTTCGCTGGTGCCCGGCCAGGTGCCCGGACGCGCTGCCCACGCCCGAGCGTGCTACCTCGGCGCCCCGACGCCCTACCCGGTGCCCCCGTGGCCCCCTGTTGTGGCCTGCCCGGTGCCCCGGCGCACTGCTCGACGCCCCCCTCGACCCCCGGCCTCGGCCTGCCCGATGACTCGGCGCACTTCCAGTGTCCCAGCGTGCTACCCAGCGGCCCCGCAGCCCCCAGCCGTTGCCTGCCTGATGCCCCAGTGCGCTACCCGTGCCCAGCGCACTGCCTCGTCATGCTTCCTGGTGCCTCAGTACCCTGCACGACGCCCCCGCGGCCCCCCTGCCACACCCTGCCCGGTGCACCCACAGCCTGCCCGGTGTCCAGTCGGCCTGCCTATGCCTCGCACTGCCTACCGCTGGCCTCCTGGACACCAACCTCTTGAGATGCGCCCCTCGTGGCATTGGCTGAACCGGCCCTGGCCTTCAGGCCAAGCCGACTGTGTGGCAGCATCCGGGCTGAACCGCCCTCACAGCCCGCTGGGCTGGGCCCAGCGAACCGGGCCTAACATTGCAGGCCGACCCAGCCAATGTCCTGGGTAAGACCCATCGCGTCTGTCCGGGTTTACCCAGACTAGGTCGGCCCAAATTGGGTTGGGCCGAGTCGATCCGACTAGGTTGGACCGGACCAGGGCCCACTACCTACCCTTTGCTTACTTTGGCCATATCATTGGCACTAGATGTCAGTTTGACAAACCGTCAGTGGTGCTGGTAATCTCGATGACAGAAATTCCCTTTCAGAATACCCCACTGGAGTTCAGGGTATATTTGAGATATGGTCGGGTTGGTTAATACACAAATCCAACCGGGGCCCCATAACTAAATGGCTAATAACTCACATACCGGGCGTTCGATTGATGATTCGTTTGTTTAGATGATACCACTATGTCATGGTAGTCATATTTGATACTTCTACATGAGAATTCATGACACTTGGAGTATCGACTTATAGCTCATGGAGCGAACCCTCCTGGTGACGAGCGAGCAGATTGCAGGGACCTAGTAGTTGGGTGAGACATAACGACTGCTGACCTATCGACTCAAAGTGATTCGGATGGCCCAGTGGGGAGAACTTGGTTGTATCAGCAGACCCATGGTGGAGGAGCACTTGGTTGTAGCAGCAGACCTGCGGTACTCGACAAAAGGAGTACCATTGTAGGCTATGAGGGGGAGCACTTGGTTATAGCGGCAGACCCATGGTGGGGAGTGCCTATGTGTGAGCGCGTCAGACCCACAGTACTTGACAGGTGGAGTACCTCAGGAGTCCGTGGTTAGTGGGAAGCACTTGGTTGTAGTGGGAAGCCCACTATACTTGACAGATGAGGAGTTCTCCATTAGTCGTGGTTTCGACATCGTGAATAAAAATCCTGGTTTGAGCTGTGTCATTGATTATTATTTTTCCCTCATGATTGAGATGGGTTACTTGATAAGTTAGATATATGTATGGTAATATACCTATGTAATGGTTACCTATTTATTTCCTACTTTGTGGTTTATCCTTGTTGGATTTTATGAGTCCTTGAAGGTCTCGGGGTCCCTACTTAGTATCGTTAAACTCACCCCTGCACGGGCTATGCCCACACCTCGTTGTGTTGGTTACAGATGACGGACAACGCTGACGGAGGCCGAGAATGCTAGGACTAGATGGTACCTAGAGGTGGACCCTTTGACGAGTTGGTACACATAAGAGTATAATAGAGGTGGAGTGCTGAGGTGGCCATCTGTACCAACCCTTCAGGTAGGAACCCTGGAGGACGATCCTTGAGCTGCTCTTTACCTTTTAGCTATTTGTCCCTTTTTTAGTTGTACTTGTACTTTACAGTTGGGATTGTATTTCTGGCCCCTTTTACTTTCCATCACAATTTCTTTATACCATTATTACTTAGTTTTTTACTTCCAATTGTGTACTCTGATGTGTTTTTTTACAGTTATAAAGCCAAAGCCTTCCCAGTTTAGGGATTTTCGCCTTTGGTGCTAGTCGCTAGCCCCTGGCCTATGGAAGGCAGGTTTGGGGTAGTTACGACACAGGCCCCAGGGGACAAGTCGTGACATATATTTTGGATCTTTTAAAGAGATGGGAAATATTCATGGTCTAGAAACTCTATATAGAACCTAGCATAGAAAAGCAAGACAATTAACACGTGAATATTAATTTTAACAAAGAATTATTGATAAATAGTAAATGATAATTTATAAATGAATTGTATCATTTAATATAAATATAATTTTCTTATTATATAGATTTATAATAGACATTAATTTATTTTTTATGAGGTTATTGTGCATTTAACAAAGTATGAATCAATCATAAAAGTTTTTTTTACTCAATTTTTATTTCGCTAGGTCATAATTATTCTTTCTTGACAATGTTAGTCTAATTTATTATACTCATATATTTCCTTATTACATAAGTAATCCTATATTTTTATGGGGAAATTAAATTTTCTTATCAAAATATTATTCTTTGATCAATCTATCCCTTTATAATAATATGAAATTATTAATTATATCTATTTAATGTCTATATTATTTTTTAACAAAAATAATTTTTCTAATTATTTTGAAATAAAAATGTGTATAATCACCAGAAATCTTGATAAATTTATCTATCTGTATCTAATATAACATTTTATACCTCTATCATCGATGCAGGTTTTCTACAAAACATCATAAAAGATTAATAAGGAATTTATTTTCACTTTTGTGTGCTTTATCATCCACTAAAAATTTAATTACATAACCTTTATTTTATTTCAAGGTATAATTATTGCGTTTAATTTTAAAATATTGTTTTTATAACCATATTTAAAATACTTTTTAAAAGTGACTTGTAACTTCATTTTTTATGAAAAAATTTAAAATATTTTCATAAATAACTTTTTATATTTTTATTTACATTTTCATCTATATTTTAGAAATATCTACATCCTATAGATTAATGTTTTATATCACCAAAATAATTCTCTTATGATATTAATTTTTATGTGATTAATTTTTTGGTATCAACCAATCTAAATCTTTAGGTCTTTCTATGAAATACTAGTTGAAAATGTTTTTTATCCCATATTCTTCCCATTAGTGTTCCATGATAATATGTATAATTTATTTCATTCTTCACACATGTGTATGACTTATAATTATTTGATTTTTAGGTTTGATATATCCCTCTAAATCTTTGGGAAATCGTTATATCTTAGGATAAATGATGTTTTCTGTGAGAATTATTGTGTTTAGATTTATTAACAATAGTATACATGGAAATGATTATAGTTATCTATGTTTGCAGATTTATGCATTGACATGGTTGTGGTAATATATGTTGAAAACCTTATATGTGGGAATGATTTCTATTATCTATTCTTAATTCATTAGGAATTTATATGATTATGACTAACAATGTTAACAATTTTATGATTTCCTATGTTTATGTTTTCACCACATGACTATGTTATTCCCCATATATCATGTTTATTGTACAATGTTTCCATATTATTATTCCTTGGAATTTGTCAGTTTTTATTGATAGCTCCTTTTATGCTATATTTCCTTTTTTCATTTGTTATAGGCAACTCCTAAGATTCTATGTTTTTTCAATTAGGTATTTATTGTATGTTTCTATTTTTTCACATGCTTACATTATAATCCTCTATGACTCATTGATTTTTTCCCCTTTATAGAGAATTTGAGATCAATACATTTTATATTCTTCCATTTCATTA
Source organism: Viscum album (assembly GCA_963277665.1). Classification (NCBI taxonomy): domain Eukaryota; kingdom Viridiplantae; phylum Streptophyta; class Magnoliopsida; order Santalales; family Viscaceae; genus Viscum; species Viscum album. Next base: position 1,795,879,444 of record OY728137.1, read on the forward strand.
GGAAAATATATATAGGAATATTGTTAATAGGAAATAATGTATATATATTTTTATGGTTGATGTTGAATAAATACTATGAAAAAAGATAGTTATATAGATAATATACAAATACACTAAACATTTGTGTTCCTGGATTCAATGTTCACTTTTGGTGTGTAATATTTAAAGTATTGAAATGATAATATATATAGATATATATATATATATATATATTATTCTCTGGACTTCTCATTTGGTATTAGAGTGGGGTTTAGTTATTCCGGGGGATTATGTTATGGAGTATAAGATAAAACAACCTAAGAAATCATAGTTTAAACTAATATTATATTAGGTTAAAATAAAGGTTTCATAGAATAAGACATCATGTGGTTAAATTTTCATATGTTTATTTACACTGATTCTCTTATGATATTTGTATTTATTACACATTTTAAGAATTTTGGTACTATTAAAAGGATCGAACTAGGAGGAACAAAGTTAACAATGGGTGTGATAGAAAATATGGTGATTGTACCAATAATAAACTAAATGTGATGGGAGATGGGTTTCAAATCTTATATCTATGCTATATTAGGTTATTAGAAAAATAACAAATAATTCTGATATCCTGAATTAACCAAAGAATTAGAAACATGTTATAAAATCTTTCACGCATCAATTATTCATATCCTTTAGTGGATCAACTGATACAATAATTACTATGTAATGGATTAACATTATATAAAAGATCTATTCTTTTCTTTAATTATTTAAATTTGGAAAGGTAATATTTTATTTTTATTAGTTCGAAGGTGAAGTGAAATAATTGTTTATTTTGATAAGTAAAATGAAGAAAAATGGTAAATTTGACTCTATGGAATTGTTGGAGCTTAATAAAATATTCTTCATAAAATAGTTTCCTTATAATCATATCCCTAAAATATATAGATAATAACTTAATTAATTTTAAAAGGATGATGAATCGATTTTTTCATATGTAAAAACTTCATAAGACACAAAAATTACACCTATGATTTTTTTATTGACACTAAATGTGAAATAAATTGTTTCTTTAGTGGAATAAATTGATGCATTTAAAAGAAATTGACTATAAGAGTCTTTGAAAGCTATAAATTTGTTTTTCATTGTGCAGTTATGGGTGAAACTAAAAAAAGAATTGAATTACTCTATTGTATTTAGTGATATAAATAGAAAATGAAGTGTAGTGATGTATTATGAGATAAATATTTGAGAGAAGATAAAATTCATTACCTACATGGTAAAAATATGTGTTAATGAACCTAGGATGTTTTATAAAAGGAAAGGGAAAATGTGTTAAATTTGGAAGGGTTTTCCATCTGGATCATGATTACCAAAAATTTATGATGAGGATGGTCAATAAAATTTATGGTAAGAAATTCCAACCTAATTTTCCACCAACATATTTAAGTTTCAATTGAATTAAGGTTAATAATTATGTAAACCAAAGTTTTAATCCATGGTGTAGTAAGGATTATAGACATCATAAACCTCCAAGACCATGGTAACAAGGAAGATCCCCTATAATCACTACCAAAGAAGTTGATCAAGATAATGAAGTTGTTAATGGTACACATGTTCTCTACTCTAGATATGTAAATATCTTATTTGAATAAGGTTCCTCATGTTATTTCATACCATTTGTGTTTTCTATGAATATTGATTCACCACCTCTAATATTGGATAATGAATTATTGATTAAAAATATTGGTGGGGAGACAAAAACATCCATGGTATATAAGTATTCTCTATTAGAGTATTATTAGACGATGCTTCCAATAAATATATTAATTATTACCTTATTATTTTTCAATGTGATATTAGGCTTTGGTTGGATCTACATACATAGATATCATATCAACTTTTAGGATATTCAAATATTATTTAATTTAAAAATTCATCCCATTATTAATTATCAATACAATTTTTTTTATGACAAAAATTTGTTAAATATTTTTTAATATGTGTTTTGATACTGATTATAAGTGATAATCGGCTCAAATGGTTTACTTGAAACTCATCTTTAAAAACATGCAAAAAATATGGGAATATATTGATGTATTTATAGAAAAATACCCTAGTTTTCTCCAAATATGAGGTTGAGTTTTCAATTTAGATTTTAACTGATTCTATGTCAATATAAACTTGTCCTTATAGAATGTCCCCCATTCGATTTAAAGAATTAAAGAAGTATCTATAAGAAAATATTGAAAATTTACTTATATGACCATGTGAATCAACATTTGGAACACTAATTCTATTAGATAATAAGACATATGGTTTAATGACCTGACCAACCTCAGGCCATGAATATCATCAACAGAACCCATGAGTCTCCTTCAATACCTTGGTTTTCGTCCCAACACACCACATGCTATTATATACTAGGGTCACTTATTATATAGATTAATATCTGAATATTCCAACATGTGTTATTTTATTGTGTCATATCCTTACTCACACACACACATTGGTAAACATACCAAGTGGTCACCCATCCTAATTGCTACTCCAAGCCAAGAACACATAACTTTGGAGTTCTAATCAGGTAGGATCCCAAAAATAAAGGTGCACATTGTTGACAAGGGTAGTAACATTTATGATATTTAAATGTCAATTTTTCAATGGATGTTATACTTTTCCCATGTTTCTAACCACAAAGATTTCATTGTGGACCCGCATATCAAAACTAGGAAGTGCCTATATACTAATGGTTGGGTTTTGGCTGTGATACCTTGGTTAACTTCCCAGGGTGTTTGTGAGTGAGGAAAAATCACATTGAAAGGAAATTTTTTATCATGTGGGGATAAACATCAATTCTATGACCCGTTCTGGAATGTGGGTGGGCCCTATGTAGGGGATCATGTTTTTGTAGTGAAATATGTGGTTCATGGTAGTGTAGGACCTGATGACCATGTTAAGGTGGTGTGGTTGTTATGACAACCCTGCTTTTATTACAACTTAAACATGATTTAATACATAAAACTTGACTTGATACAACAAAGAAGATCAATAGGTTTAGTGTCTTTGGGTCTTAGGATCATTACATAAAACTCAAAACCTGAAATACAACATCATTATTGAAAACTTCCTTTACATGACCACTACATTCCCTCGTACTTAGCATTGCATGGGATAACCTGAGGACATGCATAAGAAAAGGGTGAGCTGTAAAGCCCAGTAAGGGAGTACACATGGAATAACATGAGTAGTAAAATACATTTATGAAAATAGGTATATCAATAGATTATAAAAGAAACATGAACACAAAGGCATGATAAAGCATGACAATCATAACATGGAAATGTGGCAACAACACTTAACATTGAATTAGTATGAGTCGTGGCTCATTGCACATGGAGCATGAGTAAACCCTCATTGCACATGAAGCACGAGTAAACCCTCATTGCACTTGAATTAGCATGAGTCAACACTCATTGCACTTGACGTATCATGATACTATACTTTACCCAATGCATTGGAGCGCTATAAGGGCACACCCTTCTTAAACATTTCATTTCATGCATAAGTGTGCCACATGGATCATAAAACATGGATTCATAAAACAAAATCATTTATTCCACGATAAAGGAATGTGTAATTAATACATGAAACTTTATAATAAATAAGTATATGTACATAAAGGTGAATACCCTTGATGGAGAAATGGGCATGGTATTCACTACACAATGACATTGGCTTAGAAAATCGGTGCGATTTCGGTAGCGTAACGGCGTGACATAAGAATTCATAAAAAAGGTTGATGAGAGAGAAAGGGGTTCCTCATCATATTTACATGTAATTGACAGTAAGGAGGTATTATAGATACATGTCCCAACAATTGAAATGGAATTTAGATTCATGATACAAAAGTATTTCTTGAATGTAAAAGAAGAGAGAGAAGTTCCTTTCGGAATTTCGGCATAGTAACAGGTGTACATGGGTGGAATTTAATGACAGAGAACTGGGTCTCCCATCATTCAAACAAAGGTGTGAAACCATAACCCAATATTCATAATTGAAATTAAAAGGGCAAAATAACTTAATTTTTTTTGAAAAAAATGAGAAAGGAAGAAAAAACACTTACTTGGAAGTATGCTTCCAAAGGCTAGAGAGAGTCTTGTGAGAGGATTATTGGGAGCCTGAGGCACCTTGGGAGGATTCTAGAGAGAGTAGGGCCGAGTTTGGACGGACTCCAATGGATTTTAGTGAGGGGGAAGTGGGATCTTGGGTGGGTTTATATAGGAAAGGTGAGAGAATTCATTATTATTTTGGTTTGGGACCCCTTATATTAAATTAATCCAAACCACAAACCATACCATGGATTTTGCCCATGGTTTCTGGAAAAGGAAAGAGGAAAATAATATTTTACAAGGCCAATGTCCTACTTTAAAAAAATATTAGGGTTGCTTATGTGGAGATGAGTCACACTCCCATGGAAATTAATTTAAAAAGGAAAAGTGTTGAATATGTCTCGAGGGGTTCATTAATGCTTTGAAAAGTAATTCAAACAAACCCAAAACCTCATTATTTTAATGATAAAACATATATTGGCCGAATATAAGTATTATGGTATTTTATTACATCACCATTGGTTCATTATGATGTCATAAAACACATTATATATTTAAATGGTATTTAATTTTTACCCCAAAATTTGAATGTCTCAGAAAATTATGAAAAATTCACCTTTTGATAATTTCTATGTCCTGATTCTAGAAATGACATATATTTTATCTAAAAAAATTTATAAATATGTGACTTTTCACTTTTAAAATAAAAACCGACATTTATCGAAAATTCACTGGTTTTGACAGAAATGGCTTTCAAACCCTAAAAAAAATTTAATTGCATTCATAAAATTATAAGATCATTTATTTTTAATAAAAATTAATTTAATCATAATATTATTATTTTATGAAAATATTATTTAATTCAAAAATACCTTAATTTAATAAAATAGATTTCTTAATTAAATAATAACTAAAAACACCATTTGTACATTAAAAACTATTTACAATGTATCAAAAATGAATAGAAATTATATTCATTATTATATAAAAAAAATAATGTACATGAACATAGTACTACTTATTTGTTACATAACCCCTTAAAATTGCCACATAATACCTAAGGGTAAGGTGTGCGATGGTGACAGACTCTTGGGGCGGCTCAGATAAAATTGCTCGAGTGGTAATCTCTATCAACTTCCACATTCCCCATAGACGATCGCGTTCAATCTTGACATAATGAAGCTCAGCTTGGTCTTGGTCAAGGTAGAAGCCCAAAGATGCCACCTCTTTTCCGAGCTCCGACAAATGGGCTTCGTATGGGGAAATTCTACAGGATGAGGCCATCGCTTCCTTTGTCTGAGTAAAATTGGGTTCATTAAAGCCTTATATTTATACTAATCATGTGATCATTGTTCAACGACTATAAAAGTAATGGTCACAACACTTATCATAAAACCAAAGAAGCTGACATCTTATACAAACATTTTTTTATAAAGAGACAATTAACTAGATCAAGAGGGATTTTCCATTAATGAAACTTTGGGTCATTACAATATTCCCCCTTAAGAAATTTCGCCCTCAAAATTTTCCTTTTCCCACACTATAACAAATGTGGGTAACTCAGCTTCATCATATCCTCTGACTCCCAAGTTACCTCTTCAAACTTGTGGTTTCTCCACAACACCTTGACAAGGGGAATTGTCTTATTTTGTAGAAATTTTTTTCAACGATCTAAGATCTTCACTGGTTGATCCTCATAAGAAAGATCATCTTCCAATTGTACCACCTCGGAACAGAGTACATGTGAAGGGTCCGGTATGTACTTCCTTAAGTGGGATACATGAAAGAAATCATGCACCTTGTCAATAGTAGGTGGAAGTGCTAGTCGATAGGCCACATCCCCAACACGATCAAGAATCTCGAAGGGGCCGATGTACCTTGGACTTAACTTCCCTTTCTTTCCAAACCTCATGACCTTATTCCACGGAGATATGCATAAAAACACCATGTATCCAACTTTAAATTCAAGGTCTCGTCGATGATTATCTACATAACTCTTCTGTCGACTCTAGGATGCCTTGATATGCTGCTTAATGGTTTTCACCTTCTCTACCATTACTTGGACCATTTCTGGTCCAAGAAGCTTACGTTCACCGACCTCATCCCAACATGCCAGTGTTCTGCACCTTTTCCCATACATGGCTTCATATGGAGCCATTTGGATGCTCGAGTGGAAACTGTTATTATAAGAGAACTCAACGAGAGGAAGATGTTGATCCCATCCTTCTTTAAAGTCCATTGAGCATGCTCTCAATATATCATCAAGTGTTTGGATAGTCTGCTCAGATTGGCCATCAGTTTGAGGATGATAGGCCGTACTGAAGTTCAGTTCAGTATTTATAGCATATTGAAGACTCTTCCAAAACATAGAGGTGAATCTTGGATCTCGGTCAGACACAATAGATAGTGGTACTCCATGTAACTTTACCACTTCCCCGATATATATCTGTGCTAGTTGATCCAAAGAGAAATCCTCTCTAATAGCAATGAAGTGTGCAGTCTTTGTAAGACGATCCACAACAACCCAGATTGCATTGTTGCTTTTGGATGTCCTTGGAAGTCTAGTGACAAAGTCCATGGTGATTTTTTCCCATTTCCATTCTAGTATGGGCAATGGTTTCATCAACCCCATAGACTTCTGCCTCTCTGCCTTCACTTGCTGACCCACCAGGCACTTTGATGTATATTCAGTGATCTCCTTCTTCATATTATCCCACCAAAAGTTTTCTTGGATATCTCAATACATCTTTCTTCTCCCTGGGTGAATAGAGAAATTTGAACTATGTCCATCATCCAAAAGTTCCTTCTTCAGCTCCGGACATGATGGAACACATAGTCTTTTCCCAAAACGCACAATTCCTTCTTCATTAAGATTAAACTCTGAGGATTTCCCCTTTTTGATAGCTTCCAATTTTCCTTCAATTCCCACATCATCCTTTTGAGCATCCTTTAACCTTTCCAAAAGAGATGGTTGAGCAATCATTTGTGAATGGATTGATGATGTTCCTTTCTTTATGATTCCCACATCCATCTTCATCAAGTCTAAGAAGATTGGATCCTTATAAATTCTCATCATTAATAGAATCACAGGATCCTTTCTAATTAGGGCATCAACCACCTTGTTCGCTTTCCCAAGGTGGTAATGTATTGAACAGTCATAATCCTTGATGAGATCTATCCATCCTCTCGGGCGCATATTAAGCTCTTTCTATGTGAATATATATTTAAGACTCTTGTGGTCAGTATATATCTCACATTTCTCTCCATAGAGATAATGCCGCCAGATTTTCAAGGCAAAGATCTCAGTTGCCAACTCCAGATCATGCGTTGGATAGTTTCGCTCATGGATTTTCAACTACCTTGAGGCATATGATATCACTTTATCATTATACATCATCACACATCCTAAGCCCTTCTTCGAAGCATCACTGAATGCCACAAAAGATCCCCACTTTTGGGTAAAGTGAGCACGGGTGCAGTGATAAGCCTCCTTTTCAACTCCTTGAAGCTTTCTTTACATTCATCACTCCAAGAAAACATTACTCCCTTTCGGGTTAGCTTGGTAAGAGGGTTGGTCAATCGTGAGAAATTTGTCACAAATCGTCGATAATATCCAGCTAACCCCAAGAAGCTACGGATATCCGTTACTGATGTTGGCCTTGGCCATCCCTCAATTGCATCTATTTTGGAGGGGTCCACAGATATCCCATTGCTTGTGATGATATTGCCCATGAATGAGACCTCCTTCAACTAGAACTCACACTTTTTGTACTTTGAATAGAGCTCCTCCTTACGCAAAGTCTTCAGTACAGTTCTAAAATTCTCCTCATGGTCCTCCTTTGTTTTGGAGTATATTAGAATATCATCTACAAAGACTACAGTAAATTTGTCAATGTAATCTCTAAAGACTCTATTCATCATGTCCATGAATATTTCTGGAGCATTGGTGAGTCCGAAAGGCATTACTATGAATTCATAGTGCCCGTACCTTGTACGAAAAGCAGTCTTGGGGATATCTTCCTTCTTCACCCTTACTTGATAAAATCCCGACCGCAAGTCCACCTTGGAGAATTATTGTGCTCCACAGAACTGATCGAACAAGTCATCAATTCGTGGGAGTGGATACTTGTTCTTTATCATGATTTTGTTATGTTCACGATAATTGATGCAGAGCCGCATTGACCCATCCTTCTTCTTGACGAAGAGGACTGGTGCACCCCATGGTGAAGCACTTGGGCGTATAAACCCTTTATCTAGATTCTCCTATAGTTGTTTATTCAGCTCTTCAAGCTCAAAAATGGCCATTATATATGGAGTCTTGGATATTGGTAGCACCCCAGGTATATGTTCAATTGAGAACTCAACATCTCTTCTTGGAGGAAGACCAGGCAGTTCCTCGGGAAACACTTCCGCGAATTCCCTCACAATAGGAATTTCTTCAAGGATGGTTTCTTCTTTGGACTCAATCATCTGATCCAGATATGCATGCTCATAGGTTAGTAATATCCATGCTTTAGAGGATGGAGCTAAAGGAGATTCATCTTCCTCCTGACACTTGTAAAGAATCAGGGGTCGATTCTCCATATAGAGTGTGATTTCCCTCTCTCGAAAATTTAAGTCGGCTCTATATAAGGAAAGCCAATCCATGCCAAGAATTGCATCAAATTCCACCAAAGGGAGTATGACGGGGTTCTCTGGGAAATTCAATCCATAGATTACAACACGGGAGGACTTATATTCATGGGATGCAATGATTACCCCATTTGCTATACTCACTGACATCTTCCTTGCTGTCTTGGAGGTTGTTGGTTGCCTCCGATAACCCTTGGATTAGGGCACTGATTTTCAAAATGACCTGGTTCTTTTCATTTATAGCATTGAACAACACGTTGAGGTTCAAACGGATCATTCCTCTCCTCTTTCGCAGCCGCAGGTCCTTCTTGCCGACAGTTAATAGCTAGGTACCCTTCTCTTCCACACCTGAAGCATTTTCTCATCCCTTTAAGGCAATTTCCAGGGTGCTTCTTTCCGTACTTTTGGCAAGTGGGGTGCTGGAACTTCTTAGCGCCGTTGGATTTATCTATCAGACCACCATCAATGAAGTCCACCTTACGCTTCTTGTCCCCATGATACCCCTGTGATTCCCCGATCTCCATTTCGACCTTAAGGGCACATTGGACAATTTCTTCATAGCTGTCGAAGTCACAGATCGCTAATGCTTTCCGCAAGCTAGGATTCAGCCCACCAAAGAAGTGGTCAACCTTGCATTTGGGGGTAACGACAAAGCTGGAAGCATATCATGCAAGCCTTGTGAAGTTTTCCTCGTACGCACCCAAAGATTCTTCATCTTTTTTCTTGAGGGAAAGGAATTCCCTTTCCATCTTATGCCGGAGGGTGCGCGGAAAATATTTATCAAAAAACATCTTTCGGAATTCTTTCCATTCCAAAGCCTCGATCTCTTCCTCAGGCTTCGTATTTTTTATCAACATCCACCATTGATCAGCTTCACCCTCCAAACGATAAGCAGCCAAGTGAACCTTCTCTTGTTCAGAACATTGAAGTATTGAGAAGATCTTTTCAATGGAGTTGATCCATTGTTTAGCGATCGTGGGATCAGATGATCCACAAAAAGTAGGAGGCCTTTGCCTCATGAAGCTCTCGACAGTGACTTGTTCCTTCTTAAGGGGGTTTTGACGTTCCTCTTGACCCGTGTTTCTATTCAAAACTTGAGTTAGTTGAGAGAGAATCATGACAAAGTTCATGATTCCCGCTCCCATTGGATTGGGAATCTCATTAGTACAATCATCACACTGATCTTTAAAACGGTTGTTAGCTCGGGTCCTCCTATTACCGTCCATTGGCTAGAAAAAGGAAAGTTAGGGGTAACACATAAATGGTAATCCAAAGACAAAATTTGATGACTTATAAATAAACTTTCATTCCTTAACTCATGAGTCTATAAGCTTCAATCTAGGATTTTCATGATGTACATTCTAACATATATTCTTAGGGGCATTTTTCCCTTAATAAGGGTTCATACTAAGATTGTGAATTTATCAAAACATATCCCTCGGGAGTGTCGTAACCAAGAGTGTAGCAAGTCCCGTTGTCGTGCACCAGTTCCCGTTGGAGTCTAGCTCAAAGCGGTGTTTTCGGGGTTTAACCCTAGGATACATCTGTTCCAGAGCCACCTCTACCTGCTCGTATCCAGACAGGGATGTATTTGTTTGATAAACCACTTACATATTATTTACCAAAACTTAGGGACGTTTTTCTTATACTTAGTCTTGTATCTAAGTCTTTACTAGGGTTTCCTAATCCCAAAAATAACTAAACCTATCCTCTGATGCCAACTATGACAACCCTACTTTTATTACAACTTAAACATGATTTAATACATAAAACTTCACTTGATTCAACAAACAAGATCGAGAGGTTTAGTGTCTTTGGGGCTTAGGATGATTACATAAAACATAAAACTTGAAATACAACATCTTTATTGAAAACTTCCTTTACATGACCAAAATATTCCCTCATACATAGCATTGCATGGGATAACCTGAGGACATGCATAAGAAAAGGGTGAGCTATAAAGCCCAGTAAGGGAATACAAATGGAATAAAATGAGGAGTACAATACATGTTAGAAAATAGGCATATCAATAGATCATAAAAGAAACATGAACATAAATTCATGATAAAGCATGATAATCATAACATGGAAATGTGGCGACAACACTTAACATTGAATTAGCATGAGCCGTGGCTCATTGCACATGGAGCATGAGTAAACCCTCATTGCACATGAAGCACAGGTAAACCCTCATTTCACTTGAATTATCATGAGTCAACACTCGTTGCACTTGATTTATCATGATACAATACTTTACCCAATGCCTTGGAGCGCTACAAGGGCGCACCCTTCTTAAACATTTCATTTCATGCATAAGTGTGCCACATGGAGCATAAAACATGGATTCATAAAACATAATAATTTATTCCATGATAAAGGAATGTGGAATTAATATATGAAACTTTATAATCAACAAGTAAATGTGCATAAAGGTGAATACCCATGATGGAGAAATGAGCATGGTATTCACTACACAATGACATTGGCTTAGAAAATCGGTGCGATTTCGGTAGCGTAACGGCGTGACATAAGAATTCATAAAAAATGTTGATGAGAGAGAAAGGGGTTACTCATCATATTTACATGTAATGGATAGTAAGGAGGTCTTATAGATACATTTCCCAACAATTGAAATGGAATTTAGATTCATGATACAAAATATTGCTTAAATGTAAAAGAAGAGAGAGAAGTTCCTTTTGGAATTTCGGCATAGTAACGGGTGTACATGGGAGGCATTTAATGAGAGAGAAAGGGGTCTCCCATCATTCAAAAAATAAGAGGGAAGTATGGGGGTGGTGCAAAACCATACCCAAACATTCATAATTGAAATTAAAAGGGCAAAACAACTTAATGAAAATTGTCAAAAATGAGAAAGGAAGAAAAAACCCTTACTTGGAAGTATGCTTCCAAAGGCTAGAGAGAGGCTTGTGAGAGGATTCTTGGGAGTTTGGGGAACCTTGGGGGGATTATAGAGAGAGTAGGTCAGAGGTTGGACGAACTCCAAAGGATTTTAGTGAGGTGGAAGTGGGAGCTTGGGTGGGTTATTATAGGAAAGGTGAGATAATTCTTTATTATTTTGGTTTGGGACCCCTAATATTAAATTAATCCAAACCAAAAACCATCCCATGGTTTTTGCACATGGTTTCTGGAAAAGGAAAGAGGAAAATAATATTTTACAAGGCCAAGGTCCGAACTTATTAAAATATTAGGGTTGCTTATGTGGAGGTGAGTCACACTCCCATGGAAATTAATTTAAAAAGGCAAAGTGTTGAATATGTCTTGAGGGGTTCATTAATGCTTTGAAAAGTAAGTCAAACAAACCCAAAACCTCATTATTTTAATGATAAAACATATATTGGCTGAACATAAGGATTATGGTATTTTATTACATCACCATTGGGTCATTATGATGTCATAAAACACATTATATATTTAAATGGTATTTAATTTTTACCCAAAAATTTGACTATCTCGGAAAATTATGAAAATTTCCCCGTTGGATAATTTTGACATACTGATTCCAGAAATGACATTTATTTTATCTAAAAAAATTTCTAAATATTTGAATTTTCAATTTTAAAATAAAAACCGACATTTATCGAAAATTCACGGGTTTTGACAGAAATGGCTTTCAAACCTTAATAAAAATTTTAATTGCATTCATAAAATTATAAGATCATTTATATTTAATAAAAATTAATTTAAAAATAATATTATTATTTTATTAAAATATTATTTAATTAATAAATCCCTTAATTTAGTAAAATATATTTCTAAATTAAATAATAACTAAAAACACCATTTGTACTATAAAAACTATTTACAATGTATCAAAAATGACTAGAAATTATATTCATTATTATATAAAAAAATAATGTACATGAACATAGTAATAATTATTTGTTACATAACCCCTTAAAATAGCCGCATAAGACCTAAGGGTAAGGTGTGCGATGGTGACAGACTCTTGGGGCGGCTAAGATAACATCGCTCGAGTGGTAATCTCTATCAACATCCACTTTTCCCATAGATGATCACGTTGGAGCTTGAAATAATGATTCTCAGCTTGGGATTAGTCAAGGGAGAATCCCAAAGACGCCACCTCTTTTCTGAACTCTGAAAAATGGGCTTCGTATGGGGAAATTCTACTGGATGAGGCCATCGCTTCCTTTGTTTGAGGAAAATTGGGTTCGTTAAAGCCTTATATTTATACTAATCATGTGATCATTGTTCAACGGCTATAAAAGTAACGATCACAACTCTTATCATAAAACCAAAGAAGTTGACATCTTATAAAAACATTTTTTTTGTAAAGAGACAATTAACTGGATCAAGGGGGATTTTCCATTAATGAATCTTTGGGTCGTTACAGTTGTGCTATCAGTGTGGCCCAAAAAGATAAATGGTATTAGAGAACCATGATTTTGCTCTCTTTTGTTTTCTCTTAAGTTGATTTTGGATATGATAGGAATGAGTTAGGATGGTTGGGAGTTAGGTAGAGGAACTATGTCAGTGTCTGAAGATCATTGTATAATAGACCTATTATATTTTTATAAAAAGGGTAAATTATATTTTTCTATTAAAATTGATTAAATTAAAAAGAAGTGATACACAAGATTTTTATATGTGATTTATGAAATTTTGTGTGTGTTATGCATCATGAATAGTCACACAGGTTCACATGTGATATATATACACCTGTTGTTGTGGTGTATAGTAATTATTTAATTAAATTACTTGGATCGTTCTATCTATTCAGGATAGTATCTCTTGTGTGATATATCTATTTCTATATGTAGTGTTATATATTTTTATTGACACTAATTAGTCCAAATCAACATTTTTTGTGCTAGTATATATTTTATGGTTGGGACTAACACATTTATATTTCAATTAGGGTTAGTGCTATAATGGTTATACCATGGGTAATGAATTCACTCCTAGAAGAATCTTTTAGTATCCAATAAACCAGATAATGTCTATTTATGTTATTAATTTTCCCTCTTTTTGGGAGATGCTACCAAATATATGTGGGATAGGTAGTTTGATGTTTGAGATCAGTGGTCTGAGTTATTCAAACAATACTTCTAAAAATATATATTGGGGATGATATGTCATTAGAGGGGGATAATTTTAATTTTATCAATTTTTAATGATAATTAAAAACACCATTGTTAATAAATTTTGACTAATTTTTATATTAAATCTTAAATTTTAAATAAATATCAAATAATAAATAATTTAAAGGCTTTTTGTTAGAGAGAAATCCAATTAACACCTTATAATATTCCATAAAATATTTGGAGACTTAGGAATTGAGTTTGTGCAGACATCAGAGGACCATAGATCCTTGATATTAATATAGTAAATATAGTAAATATATTATATCACACTCAAAATATTTTTTACAAAATACTATAATATCTCTCAAGTTATCTCTCATAAAAGAAATCTGATATCACAATTTTTTTAGAAGGCATGTTTTACCCGAGGAACAATATAACATTTTTTCATGTTGGGTTTTTTAATAGATCACATACAAGGGTAATAATACCTAATAATTGAATATTTTTTGGGCTTTTAGAATAATAATAATAATAATAATAATAACAATAATAATAATGATATTATTATTATTATTATCATCATTATTATTTTTGTTAAAGACAAAAATAGAAACAAACATGCACAATTATTAATTGTGTTATAGTAGAAATATCAGTTGAATGGATATTTTATAGTTGACCAATGTAATATTGGTGATATTATTAAATGTTCTAAATAAATACAATTGAGTGTGGTTAATAAAATTTAATTACCATTTTTAGTATTTAATGGTGGTTATTTCAAAAACATTTATATTGGTAGTGATGAAAGATATTTAAAAATAGTAATGTATTATTTTCATTATTATTTTTATTATTATTTAATTGTGAAAATAATATTTTTTGTGCTTATATATACAATGTTTATATATATGGGATAAAAATATGTATACATGTGTGGGTGTATATATGAATATACAGATGTGTATACATATATATGATCTGTATATATATGGTTTATGCACACACATATATATATGAGGTTGTATATATGTATATATGGGTGTGTGTATATATAATTCATATATATATATATATATATGGAATACATTGAAAATATATTTAAATTTTTTTAATGAGTTTAAATGAGGAATTCAGAAAAATTTATATTTGAATAAAAGAAAGCGATGCATGGGTGTAAGAAGAAATAGAAATAAAAATATATAAATTAAGTAGTGAATTAATTAGATAATTAATTAAATAAAATGGGGGAAAATATGTAATTGAGGTAAATAGAAGGAAACTTGGGGAAAAATATGAGGAAATTTTAACCCACTCACACTCTCATGCATCACTCTCCCCACTCCATAATTCTATTTAATTTTTTTATTTTTTTTTCTGAATTTCTCTATTCGATGTCTTCTATGATGCTAACCATATTGAATTAAAATCAATTTCAATAGGTTTAACTCAATGATATGAAATTAAAACCTATGTTTTTTATGATGGTAGTGAGGTTTCATGGGTGAAATTAAAGATGGACATCAACCATCATCATCAACTATTATTGTACGTAATGTAGGATTCTCTAGACTTTTGAAGATGTTTTATAATAGGTTGTTGGACTAACTATTTTGTGTGCATGTGTATCTAGTGATAGATATGTTTGATGTTTCATCACATGAGTTGTGTGTGTGTTGCCTTTGACTTGTGCTTGTGTATCTTTCATATGGATTATGATTACTATGTTTATGGTACTTCTTGAATTGATGTAATATTTATCTCCTTTTTTAATTATATGTATCATATATTTTTTATTCTCATATTTTTTGGTTGAGCATGCTGGTTGGGCCTATTTGGTTAGTATGTGATATGTGAAACATACTTGGGACTATTCTCCAAGTAAGATATTATAGACTTGGGTCAAGATGTTCAGGGACTATTCAAGTTGGTGGGATATGTCACATGATTGGGGATATCCATACATGGGTGATGTTCTAGACATGGTTTAACATGTGACATTTGACATATGTTTTGTCTATCCACTTGTTACCAATGTTCTGGACTTTGGTTTTCATGTACATGTAACATTAAAACTATAAAAATGTGTCACATTCTTGGGGATATCCACTCGAAGACATTATCTTAGGCTAATTTCTGATGTTTCTATCAGAATGGTGTTATAATAGGTTCTTTTTTCCCAGCGTAGCATCGAATTTGGTAGAGATCATCCCTATAGGAAAAAAATTATTTTATGATTTTGTGATATATTGTTTATATATATATATGTATTATATTTATGATTATTCCATGAACTTTTATACATTATGAGTTGATTTTAAGGGCCATTGGTTGTTTCCTACTAAGTATTGTACTCAAACCCTACCTAGACACTTTAGTCCTCTTGTATATTTTATGACAAGGGATATAGTGAAGTGTAAGGGACCTATGGTGGATGGTTGACTAGTTGGAGCAAGAAGATATCGATGTTTATAGATCACATTTGAGTCATGCATTTGTTGATGCTTATATCAATTGAATTTACCCCACACCATGGATCCTTGTTTAGTTTTTTGTTTTATTATTAGTCATATATGACATATTTAGTTTCTATATATGTTATATTGATTTTTTATTTTTTATTTTGTTAATATTTATTTTGTTCACTCTGATGGAGGGTGTAGTCTCCCGAGTGACAAACTTGAGACCCTTTCTACTATTTAGAAACCTATGGATTACGGGGTGGCACACCTAAGGTCATGTGTAATTTAGACTTATACTTAGTGATTCAGGTAAGGATGTTTTAGAAGGATTAATGTATATTTTCATTGATTATCATTATATTAATAAGGTCACAACCAAGAACAGGTACCCTCAATATTATGTTGACAATCAATTTGGTCAACATAAAGAGGTTGAATACTTCTTAATGGTTGATATTTGATCTGGGTATCATCAACATGGGGTAAAGAGGGATGATATACCAATTATATAATTTCATACATGGTATGAACACCACACATTTAATTTAATTACTCTCCAATATACAAATTCCCCTATTTTATTCATGGATTTTATGAATAGAGTCTTTATATACTACCTTGATAATAATTTTTAGTCTTTATTTTTGATTTTATCATATATTATAAGCAAAATTAAGAATATAAAAATCATTTTACGATTACACTAAAAATGTTATAAAGGGAGAAATTGTATGATAACTTTAGTAGGTATTAATTTTTACTACAAAAATTATCTTTCTAGGACCATGTATTAATAATCAATGGTATTTTTTGGATCATTTAAAGATAGAGAGGATTGAAGAATGACCTATACCAACATTTATAATAAATATTCATATATTTTTTTGGATTAGTTAGTGATTATCGATTCTTTGTGAGAAATTTATCAGGATTATCAAATCCCCTAACCATGTTGACATGGAAGGGAGAAATGTTTCCCTATATGGTTGAATGTGATGATAGCCTCATAGATCTTAATAAGAGGATAATTACTACACCAATAATTATACTATACTATAGTGTAGAATTGTTTGCGATATATAATAAAGCATCAAGTAAGGAGTTTGTATTTTTTTGTATGTAAAATCATAAGGTGATAGCTTATGACTCATTAAAAATAATGACCTATGAAAAAAATTATATGAAACATGATCTGAATATGAATTCAGTAATTTTTTATTAATAATTTTGATGAATCATCTCATTGGATAAAAGTGTGATATATGTATTTTGGTCAAAATATCTTAATTTATATATTCACATGGTAGCCATTGGACACGAACAAAATAATATTTTAACACCATAAGATTAAGGTGTTTTAATATTTAATATTATATTTTAGAGTTATAAAATTGTTTTGGATGACTATAGGATGTCTTGGAAGTATTTTGGATGTTATTTAGGGATTTTATAGGTCACATAGTTTTTATATAGTAAAGGTAAACAGTGAAGATTTCCCATGCTTCCATGTGAGACTATTTGGGGGAGTCTAAGATAATGCACAATTGGTTCATGGTTTGGGAAAACTGTGATATAAATATATAACCTCCCATGTTTTTGGATAGCAATAAATCATATATTTGGTTCAATTTCTTCTAAAATTTGTAGTCGAACCATGAATCCCTTAGTGTCACCTAGTAGCACTGACATGGTTGGCACATGATTTAAAAAACCATATAGCCAAATTATATGCATAATTGAAAGGTAATAATAATTATATTGTAAACTAGGTTTACCCTTGTAGTAATTATTTTTCATCTTGTCGATAGGGCTTTCAAACCTCTATAACCATTTTAGATATTTAGAAAATTTCTTTCCCTCTAGAGACTTATTTCATCTAATCATGGACTGTTGGACCAATAGAATGGAAGCTAAGAGTTCCATTTTTCTTTCCCTTTGTGCTATTTGTAATATATCATGGGAGGAACTCTAAAATGAGGACTCCAATATTAGATCTATAGGAATGATTGAGTTTTAAAGGGAATTACATGTGATCTATTGATGGGTAGGTTAAGAGTTCCCATATTTTTGTGGAAATGTGTACCCTAGACCAAACATGAGTAACTTTTTTTGAATACCATATCATGTATATTTAGGGTTATTCATGATATTAATTTAAGGCATTTTTTTACTTATGTGTTCATTATTAAAATGAAAATTTCCTTTTATTATTATTCATATAAATGAGTTATAGTAGTTACCAACAAAAAATTATAACATCAAAATACTATAATAGTAATCATAAATATATGTATCATGTTCTAGATACATCATACTAAAGTGACACAAATGATTTATTACTGTAATGTGTTAGGGAATCATAAGAATTGAAAATTATTCTCATCAAGTTCAAACTTTTTGATCTCATGTTAAAAGATCATAAGGACTCACCCATTAATAGGAACACCACAGGTTTTGGGTTTCATTGGATGTTCTAATGTATAAGCATGTGTGTTTATCTCTTGAATTGAGTTCTTTATCAATTCATATCATTTGATCCCATAACATGATAAAAGAGAAAAAATTGTACATTTTTATTTGGGAAATGTTTTCTTATTTCATATGAATCATTGGTGGTATTGAATAGATGGATTGATCCAAAAACTATTTGTTACTTCCTATAGGCAGAGATGTATCTGGCCCAGTTGACTAAGATAGTCATATATTTATTAAATCCATGGCCATGGTGGTTTAAAGTTTTCCAATCTAATAAGGCCATGAATTTATAAAACAATAAACTATGATGAAAAAAGTGTGGATCATACTTTATGAGATATCATGAGAAAAGTGGATTTTATTTTTTATTGTGTGTTCATAAGAGGTTGTCAACACTATGAATACAAATTATCTACTTTGAGGCCTTCATGGGATGTTAGACTCCACTATTGGTCTCTGATAAGAACTTATTGCTTTCAATATAAGGTCCAAGAGGGTCACACAGAAAGTGTATTCAGATGATTTTCCAATTCTAATGAATTGGAGTTTAGGAAATTGTGTGCCCTATGATGGGTGATATGATATGACTGAGTTTTTTCGATCAAAAGTATTAAATTAATTTAATATTATTTTATTGTAGAAAAAAAGATTGAATTTATGTTCTCATGGTATTAGCATATGTTAATTTAATGTTAGGTAAATATATTCTATGAATGAATAATATTTTAATCATTAATTTTTAATATATTTGAGGGAGAAGTGAGTCGGGTTAATGGATCATAATTTATCATATAACATATTTCAGATGAAATATTCATGTGATAAAAAGTTTATAAATTGAATACTATGTTTTAAGTGGCATTAAGGAAATAATTAGATAGATATGTTTATTTAGAGGATAAAGAAGAATTTTTGATAGCATAATCCTATATATATAATCCAAAAGAGACTAAAATTCATGGAACTATTCATATATTGAATTTGAGAGATTCTATCTCCCCACACACAAATTATAGAAAGAGAAGAGAGTGTTTTTAAAACCCTAATCAATGAAATCGATCCTAGATAAAAGAATCGATTCTCTTAAAATCATGTAAATGTGGAAGGATAATTTTAATTTCTATGAAATCACTTGATGATCAAATATTGATGGTTGATAAGGCTTAGAATGTTTGTGTAGATGATTTAGAGGGTTTTAACTTTGTTTCCTCCATGAAAAGATTCCTAGTAATGAGAAGGCACACGTTCAATAAAAATAAACTGAAATGCACTTTTGATTTTTTGTTTTTATATAATTAAATTATTTTTTATGCTATTCATTGGTGAATCATGGAAATGGATTACTATAATTGATGCTGCGACATGAATGCAGACCTAGAAAATTTTTAAATACCGATTTTTTAAACTTTTGAAAGCTTGGTGTTTCTTATTTTGGTATCATATGTTTTATGGAATATGTAATTCATAATTTTGATTTATATTTATTGAATTAGGGTAGATGTATTTTATATGGTCCTAACTCCAGTGGTTGTGCATCGATTAGAGTTAAAATTAGAAATTGTTGGTCATTTCATGATCAAATGATTATCGAATTAATTTTTTCCTTTTTTAAAACTAAAAAATAACTGAAATGCGAATTACTCTTCATATGAATAGTATTAATATAACTATTCACATTCACAATAACCTGGTGGGGACTTCAATGGGGGGACTTCAAAATGGTTGGCTTACTGGTTGACCAAATTTATATATATTTATATGTGTTAGTCATATATATTTTTAAATTTTTAAACAATTTACATTAATAGTAATTAGTTACTATTCACATGAATAATACCTACATGTTACAATTCATTTGAATAGTACACATAGGTCACTATACACTTGAATAGTGTCCATTGTTTTCTATTCACCCGCCTGACCCAGATTACCTACCCCTAGGAATATTTTTACATAATGGACCCATTTCTGGTCTAATAGAATTTTAAAAATTGAAAATTACATAGAAATCTTTTTTTGAAGTTTGGAAATTAAAATAAAATTTTTAGGTGTCATGAGATTTATCAATAATAAAATAAAATTATTTTAATTTTAATTAAATTGATTAAAAATAATTTTGAGTCAAATTTTATCTTAATTAATTTCTAATGAAATATTATTGTATTTTGATTGATCATGAGATGATATCGACTTGTTCTTATTTTTTATATTTAGTTATTGAAATTTATTTATTTTAATGAAATTGTTTTGTACTAATGGGTTCTTAATTTTTTTAGATAGAATTTATAGTGACCCTCCATTAAAATTACATCATTTAAAAGATAAACAATATAATAGTGTTACAATTGTGAGGTCTGGGGTTCAATTTTTGGGAGTCCTCTCTTGGGTCAATTTCCTCCACCAATGTACTGCTTGCCTTGTCGGGTCACCCGGTGTCTCATAGATTGGGTATAAGGGATCAATTCAAGTAGCTGAAAGATTGATGTGTCGAACCATATCTGAGAGAGGTGTTATCCCATGGGAAGCTCTGTCATCTCGGTTGGCAACGAATCCTTCCCGGCTGAGGCTTCTCTGGATGACCTGCACATAGAGAGGGGGGTTCCTGGGTGTAGAGGGTTCCAAAAGTCCACTCATGGGAATTAACTTTTAGAAAAGAGAATATAATAGCGTTACAAACCCAAAATTTTTTTTTACTATCATGGGAAAATTAGGAAAATAAACAACATTCACATTATAAAATATTAAAATTATTTTAATTTTTTATTATCTTGATTCTTAGTGGCCCTTGTTTTCTCCATATTATAAGTAGTCACATGAGGATACACATCAAAGAAAGGGGTGATCTAAAATCCGAGTAAGAGGATAAATAAGGAAATGAATTAATATATCATGGGTGAGCTTAATATTTATCATCACAACATAATTATGGGTTCAAAAACATAATCATGAGAGGAATCATTAGATAAATTCATGGAATTTGGCAGCACATAAAAATGAAAGATCATGTGTTAGTTGTCAAATACAAAACATAGTTGTGATCAAATATATAATCATGTTCACAGATAAAATAAGCACGTAATCATATCATCATCATTGTGAAAAAATACAGAACCATGTTCCCACATATTTCACATTATCTCATGAGATACATCACATTAACAAATTCATTTGAGTTATATTTAATTCTGGGTGCATCTTTCAAATCAATACATTTACATAATCATGCACGCCACAAAGAATGTACAACGATATTTACCATAAATTAACCCTTGGGAAGGAAATGGGTTTCACGAGAATTTGGTAAATAAAAATTTCATTAATAAACATTAGGGTTACCTAAATAAAAATGGAATAATATACTTGGTATAACAATAATCAATATTGAGTGAAGTAGAAACAATGCTAAGAGAAGTAAAAGATGTTATCTTTAGCAAGAAGAGTTATTTTGGAAAAAACATTGTATTTTTTCACAAAATCAGATTGGAAACATGTATATAATAGAAAAGAAAAGGTAAAAAAAGAAATTATATATTATGAATATTAAAATAACATTCACAATGAATTTTTTCATGAAATAGGAATAACCCATAAGAAATTGGGATTGAGAATCCACTTACATTATATCTAAATTTTATCTTTATGTTAATATCATGGATAATAAAATTAGATCCATAAATTACTAAATCCATAACTTATTTTACATTTTTTTATTAATTGTAATTTTATAATGTTTTTATGGACATTATGCTGAGTTATAGAGTTCAATTTCATTTTTTGATAGTGTTTGTTTTCATTGTTTTCAAGATTTGTTTTCTTTTAAATATGTATCGAAGATTTTTTAAAATGATAATAATTATCTATAATTGAAATTATATGTTATTGATGAACTTATAAGAGTTTAAACGGTCTTAAATATTTTTTTTCATAGATATCATGATGATTCATTAGAATAATCATTTATGATAATCGTTTAGATTAATTTTGCAGTTTTTTAACCATTTATAACTTGTTTTGTTTTATTATTTAGTATTATGTATATATATTAGTTCAAGGACATAAATTAAGTTATAAAATTAATTTTAAAATATTTTTCAACCATTATAATTGTTTTATGGATATCCATGAAGGTGGTAATGGAAAATAAGAATTTTTCATCCCTATAGGCGATAAATTAACACATCGTAGAGGATGTTTTCATTTTTAGAATAAATGGGAGGGGAGAATAGGTTTGATGATATATTATTCCATTAACATAATAAAATTAGAGTATTTAAAAGATAATATATTTATCTTTCCACTTGGGTAAGGTTAGGTGAGGGGAGAATAGGAAAAGAAAATAATTTGAAATTAAATCAGAAGAAAAAGAAAGAGGATTTTACCTCTTAAATTATTCTCTTTGAAAAACTCCATAAAAAATTGGATTTGGTATTTTGTTGAGTCTAATGATTAAAAGCTGTGGGGGACTCTTGGGAAGGAAATTCGGTAGAATTTGGACAAGCTTCAAGGCTTTGCAGGTGTGAGAGGAAGAGGTGGTGTGGGTTGTATTTATAGAGTAGGAGAGGTGTTTTTTTGAATATTTTATTCATTATTTTTTTTTATTTTGGGTCAATAATATAAGTAGTTTGAACCTTATCACTAAATATATTAAATAAATATTTATAGTTAGAGATTATGTTTCTTATATCCACAATTACTCAAGAGATGGTGTATTTAACTTAAAATGTTATATAACATAAATTGCTACATTCCACTATTCACTAAAGATTCCAATATTTTAGAAAAATATAAAACATTAACCCTAAACATTTTTAGATCTGTATAATTCAAAAATATAATCCATTTTAAGGAATTTAATTTTCTAAATTTTTGAAATTTAATTTTTAATCAAAATAATAATTTATTATGAAAATACTGATTTGTAATTTATATCTGACTTTGTGACACATTAATAAATTAATTAGCATCCCATAAAAATATATTATAATTATAATAAAAATATTAATTTATGAAAAATTTTTATGAAAATAAATTTTATTTTATATATTTATATTAATAGAAAAATATAAAGAATCATTTATGTTTTTAAAAAATGGCAACATATAATTTTTCAATTTTAAAACAATTATTTTCTCATATTATCATAAAATTATATCATATTATCATTTATAAGACACCTAGATTTAATTTGTACTTTCTTTGATGATGTTACTATTTAACTCGCAAGATTAATATTCCTAATGGTTATGTTACTATTCTAAGAGTCAAGTTACTATTCCATTGATATAATTTCTTTAATTTATACTATTTTTATTTATTTAATTCTTTATTTAAAAAAACAATTCTTTTATTGAGATCTCTATTAAATGTATCCATTTTTTTCATATAAAACAATTATATTAAGGGGAAATTTTCATTGATAAAAGTTTTTGTAGTGATATTCCCCCCTCCCCCCTTTGAAATTTATCACTCAAAATTTCATTTTATAGTCTAATTTGAGAACATGTAAGGGTAATTATACTTCATTTCTTCCTTTGATTCCCTTGTGGATTATTCGTAATTATGGATCCACCATATAACTTTAACCAGGTGAGTAGTCTTGATGTGTAGGATTTTATCACTATGATCCATGATCTTCACCGACTATTCCACATAAGGGAAATCATTTTCAACTGTACCAACTATGAATTCAGTACATGTGAGGGATGTTGTATGTTCTTTATCAAGAATGATACATGGAATACATCATGAACTTAAGATATATCTAGTGGAAGTGTTCCTCGATAGGAAAAAACTATGACACCATCAAGAATCTATAAGGGACTGATGTACCAAGGACATGAATTTCATTTATTCCAAAATTTTATAATAATATTCCCTAGAGATAAGTTGTGGAATACCCTGTTTCCATCCTTAATCTCTAGGTATCCTCAATGATCATTTTCATAAATCATTTTTAGAATTTGGGTGGCTTCAATGTGCTACTGAATGGTTTTCAAATTTTTTCTATTTCTTTGATCATTTCATGTCCTCATAGCTTATGTTCACCAACTTCATCCCAACATGCCAGTGTTCTGAATCTTTTCACATAAAGGGATTCATGTAGAGCCATTTGGATGCTCAAGTAGAAACTGTTATTGTAAGATTACTCAACTAGACGTAGATGTTGGTCCAATAATACTTCGTACTCTATATAACATGATCTCAACATGACTTATAGTGTCTAAATAGTCCAATCATATTGGCCATTAGGTTGTGGATGATAGCCTATACTAATGTTCACGTCAGTTTTTAGAGATTGTTGGATAATTTTACAAAACATGGAGGTGAATCTCAGATGTCTATTAGATAAAATCTATAGTGATATTCCATGCATCCTGAACAATTCCCTAATTTATATTTTTAAAATTTTATCTAGTGAGAAGTCCTATCAAATTTTTATAATGTGATATGTATTTGTAAGATGTTTCACAAAAATCCATATAGAATTATTTCTTTCATATTGGATGGTACACATATTTCTGACCCAAATCTTACAACCCATTGCTCATCAATTTTTACCTTTGTGGATTTATCTCTTTTGAGAGATTCTACCTTCTTCTGAGTTTCCACATCACTTATTTGTGAATCCATTATTTTATCCATGAGGGACGGTTGAGAAATAATTTGATAAGGGATTGATGATGTTCCTTCTTTAATGATTCCCATGTACATACTTTTAAAATATGCGAATAATAGATCCCTCTCAATTCTCATCATTGATAATTTTGCAGGATCCTTTCTACTTAGAGAATCATCAACATTATATACCTTTCTAGAATAAATGTTGATTGATCATTCATAATTTTTGATGAGATCTAACAATGTTTTCTGGAATATATTATGATCCTTATATGCGAATACATATTTTAATATCTTATGGTAAGTATATATTTCACACTTCTCCCCATAAATATAATACCACTAGATTTAAAACACAAAGATCTTATATGCCAACTCCATATCATGATTGAGATAGTTTTTCTCATAAATGTTAAACATCCTTGAGGCATAGGCTATCACATTATCATTTTTCAAAAAATAAAACCCACTACCCCAAAAAAGTACATTATAAGCAGTTTATAAAACCACCTCTACATATTTTTAATTTTTGACAAAATCAACAATTCTCCCTAGATCCCTCAACACTTCACCCCTGACCCCTTGATGCCCAATGAACTTTCATCACTGCCGATCGCATCACTCACCACTGATCCCATCCCTCACTACTGATCTTGAGGCTTGCCACCCATTACTATCGGTCTAACCCTCACCGACCTCTTTGATTTTTCACACCAATCACCTCCCCCCAATGCTTCACCCCCTCCCCCTGACTCCCCGATCCCCTACCAAACCCCTTGAAGCCTCACCGCCAATCCTGACCGGTGTTGTGGTTTTTTTTGAAGGTGATTGTTTTCATGGTGTTTCAGATTAGTTTCCACTTCTTGGAGATATATTTTTCTATGAAATTGTTTCATTTTAGAATTATAAGCATGAATTTACTTTCTAAATTCTATTTTTATGAAATTACAAATATTTTGGAAATAAAAATGGATTTTGAAAATATATCTTGGTGTTTTGAGGAATGTATAAATGCATTTTCAAACGAATACAATGGTTTCCTCTTATAAATGGAATGTTTTATTATGATAATTTTCTTGTGAAATATCTTATTTCCTTTTGAAATGGTAATCATGTTTTGTAATTGGGTTTGAACCGATTATTATTTTTAATGTGTAAAAACTATTTTTTAAATATATTTTTATTTTAATTGAATTGTTTACCAAAAAATGTTTTTGAAATGTTGTTTTAATGTATTTAAAATAGGTATTTAAATTTTTTACATGGTTTAAAAACTATAAAATGTCTAGTTGGATTGTTTTAAATGGTTTGATGGATGTGGTTGTCCCTTTTTCCTTGTTTTGAATTTAAAAGATATAAAATCGTGTCTAATTGACGCTTTGAAACATTTTAAAGAAAATGGTTGATTTTATGGACCTATTAAAACGTTTCAAGTTGTGTTCATTTGGTTTTTGAGGGATGTGATGGTCATTGGCCCTGAATTTTTTTTCAAAGAAGAGAATAATTGTTTAAGGGTGACATTGAAATGTTTTAAATGATTTAGTGTATTCCATAATTTTATATATTGTTTTTGGTAATTTTGTTTTGAAAAATGAAATGTTTTTTTTCCAATACCTTTTTTGGTGTCAAAGTAATATTTATAACATTGGTTTTAAATGGTGTATGTGGAAGGAAACCCTTGATTCCCACTTTCTTATTTACCACTTGTGTGGGTTTTTGATAAATATGTGATTATTGTTTCTACACAAGCATGAGAATGTTATACATATGACTTGAATGTATGTTATCTATTTATGGGGTACCAAATCATTAGGTGTTAGAGTTGAGTTTAGTTCTAGTTATTTCCCATTTGTTAAACTTATCTCAATTTCACTATGCCTTAGTTACAGTATTAGTTATGGGAAACCCGATACTAATTGGATGAACTAACTTATTTCTCTAGTTGGTTCACATGCCACTAGTTTCAAACTATTAATTATAGGAATAGAGTCTATTTGGTGGGGGGGGGGGGTTATCACGAGGCTTGTGTGGGAAACCTGGATTTCAGTTATATATGTAGAATAAACTGACATATAGATAGTTCAAGTGGTTATTACCATATATGATTAACTTCTTATCACATTAGTATTACTAGGGGAGATCCCAGGACAGATTTAATTTTATGGTTACTTAGTGATTTAGGGGAGTTTTATCAAGTGATATATTATATAATTTCCAATGATTTCTTCATTATGGAATCTTTCTTGTTTATACTATATTATATGGTTACTTAGTTATTTATTAGAGTTTTATCTATTTCTATATTATAACATTTATCCTGATGTATTCATTATAGAATCTTTACATTTTTTATTGTATTTTAATATTCCTTGCGTAACTTTTTTTCAAACCCTTAAATGGAATTTATAGTTTGTGTGTTACATTTACATATGTACCTTTGTACCCCTTAGCATGCTTTGTATTCTTGGTTTTACCCTTACATAAGCTCTACATACATTTACGCAAGTTTTTCATACCATTACAAAAGTTATTATTACCTTTACACAAGTGTGTCTTACCTTTATACATGTGTTTCATACCTCTACGCAAGTTCTATGCTCCCCATAAGCGGCATGAAAAAAATTAAATTCACCTT
Organism: Viscum album; assembly: GCA_963277665.1. Classification (NCBI taxonomy): domain Eukaryota; kingdom Viridiplantae; phylum Streptophyta; class Magnoliopsida; order Santalales; family Viscaceae; genus Viscum; species Viscum album. The sequence continues at coordinate 1,795,907,423 of OY728137.1, forward strand.
TTTATAGAGAACTATCTACCTTTAAATAGTGTATATTATTTATTTTTCCCATTATGCGTGCTTTATAAAATTCTTATTACCCTTATGTAACTTCTGAGTGCCCTTATATAGCTTTTATAGTTATATTTCAATGAACAATTTAAGTAAAATATTACCATTACACTACTTTACAAGTTACCCTTATGCAATTATTATAATTTTTCCATACCCTTAAATATAATTATAATTTACCTATATAAATCTTGTGTAAAATGCTTCTTAACTTTATGTGAGATATGAATTTTAATGGTTACCTTTATGTAAATTAAAAAATATATGAGGTACCCTTACGCACTCTGTGAAAAAATTATTTTACCCTTACCTTGGCTATATAGGTATAAAATTTCCTAACTATATTTAAGTTGTAGAGTCTCTCATCTTATTGAATATTAGATAGCCTTTTTCAGTTGAAAATGATACCAAGAATCAAAATACATTGAGTATTTATTAATTTTAGCATGAAATATTAAATAGTAATATGTTTCTATTTTAATTTCTAACACTTGGGTTTTAAATGTTTGATGAATAATTAGGAAAATCCCATGTGTATAATATTCAATGGATTTCAAAAGAATGTTATCCGTTTGTGTGATTTTTATAAATAGAAGCTAAATAAAGAAGTGGATAAAGAATAATAAAGTCATTTAAAACTTCATGGATTGATTATATTGATTTTTGAGGAATTTATAGTTGCTGAATATTTCTTTGCCCTATATCAATTAAATACGGGTCAACATTCACTACTATACACCAGTTTCTTCATCGATATATTCTAATTGTCTAAGTAGTTTTATTATTTTTTAGAAGTTTCTATAATTATTTTTTTATAGATTGTTATACGTACATTTCAATGGTAGTGTATGGTTACTTAACATATTCATATTGTTTCTACTTGTATATATGAATCTATTTTCCTATTTAGTAATAGTTATGTGTTTTAATTTTTTTCATAATGTGTAGTCACATTGTGATATATACAAATAAAAACTAAATCACATTATTAAGGATCACACCTCAATATTCTAAGGGTTTTGAGGAGTTTTCATATTCTTCAACTTCTAATTGATATGGTGATTGGAAAATAATATGTCCATGTCCGAAGTGTAAATATAGAATATGGTTGAAGAGAGATAAATTTTATGAACCCTTGATAATGACGAAATTTTTGTCTCATTATTTTTGTTGTATTTGGAATGGATAATCGAATGTTATAGAAATGTTGAGCACTCATGTCAATCCAAATAATGAGCTCACAACTTCATCGACAATGGAAAATGAAATGCAAAACATTATAAATTATCTATTCAGCATTTAAAGACACCAGATTCAAAATCAAAACATATCAGAACAACCAATCAAGGGTTTTATAAATGGAAACATGAAAGGTGATGTTTTTGAGATAGTAGGACAACCAGATCAAGATTGTAACATATCATTGGATCCTCATCTTGATTTTGTGGAGACTAAGGTAAGAGAAAACTTCATTGAGTAGAAAAATGTGTTTCATGGTTTAGATGATGATGTAAAATCAAGACTTATATAGTGGATGTTAAAATTATTAAAAACTTTCTTTTCTACTGAAGTAATACCATATCAAATGATTATGTAGAATTATAAATAAGGCAATGTCCATCATATTGGAATTGTTTTGTGATGTATTTCATGAAGAAAAGATCCCTGAGTCTTTTTATGATATGAAAAAATTTTCTAACAATCTTGGTTTGAATTATACAAAGATACATGCATGTCCCAATGATTGTATGTTTTATTGGGGAGAGGATTCAAGTAGATAGGATTGAAAAAATGGTCTTCTTCTAGATGTAAGTATTTGAGTTAATTTGCAAGTTTGAATCAAAATACTACCATGAATAAGAAGAAAAAACCATAAATGGTTTTGTGTCACTTTACTTTAAATCCTTGATTACAAAGATTATTCATGTCATCGAAGACCACTGAACACATGAAGTTTCATTCTGTAGATAATAACAATAATGGGATAATGCAATATCCAAGAGATTCAAAATCATGGATGTCATATGATTCATTAAATCCAAATTTCTCATCTGATCCTATGAATGTTCGATTAGGATTGGCCGTCGATGGATTCAAACAATTTGGGACTTTGTGTACTAGTTATAGCATTTGGACGGTTGTTTTGATCTCATACAATCTTTATCCTTGAATGTGTATACAATAGAAATATTTTATCATTTTTATGATAATTACTGGAAAAAAATACCTTGAAATGATATTAATGTATACTTGTATCCTTTAATTGGATAATTACAGGATTTATGGAGGAACGTTGTTGAGGCATATGATGCATCATCTAGAACAATGTTCAAAATGAAAGCTTCTCTAATGTGGACCATTTGGGAATTCCCTGGACATGATAATTTCTCTAGTTGGAAAACATACACAAGTTTGGATTATCCTATTTGTTACATTGATATTGATTCCGAACGACTACCTCACAGTAAAAAATGGTGCTTCCTATGACATGAAGGTTTTTTTGACACATCTCATATATTTCGGCTGAATAATTCCAAATTAAATGGTTTCATTGATCGTAGAACACCTCCAAAGTTGTTAATAGATTCTAAAATATTGGCACAGCTGGGAAATGTTTAAATAGAATTTGGGATGGTGCTTCATTTGAATGATAATGGGAAACATGTTCGGAGTGCATCATCAAGTGAAATTGGAATGCATTACTTGAATAATAATGGTATATTATTCAAACTTATGTATTTGATTTTTAATTTGCTATGGCATATTATTGATGTAATGAATATTGAAAAGAATGTTTGTGAAAATTTAACATTCACATTTCTTAATGATCATGGAAAGTTGAAATATCATCTCAATGCTATGAATGACTTACAAGCAATGAACAAAAAGTGTAATCTATGGGTAGTTAAGAATGGAAGGTACACCCTGGAATTTTTTTCAATGAAAAATAGAGATAAAGATACATTCCATCAAATTTTAAAACATGTGCTGGTATCTAATGGTATTAAAGTACCATCTTAAGGTGTGTTGACTCAATTCATCATAGGTTATATGGATTTAAAAGACACAATTGACATATTTTGTTACATTAGTTACTTCCATTGGTATTGCGTATATTATTACCTAAAAAGGTTACTAATGTTGTACTCAAATTCTTCACATTTTTTAGAAAATAATGTGATAGCAATCTATATCTATTTCAGCTTGATGACCTCTAGGAGAGATTTTTATTGACACTTTTTTAATGGATATGATATTTCCTCCTTCATTTTTTACTATCATGATGCATTTAACTGTGCATTTGGTTGAGGAAGGTAAATTAGGAGGTCTCGTACATTATTGATGGATGTATTTAATTGAGAGGAAGTTTTTATATATATATTTTTTTAGTAAAAAATTATAGTCACTTCATTAAATATATAATTATGTTTTTTTATTTTATTTAAAAGATATCTTAGGCATTTAAAATCTTATATGAAAAATAAACCTCAACATAAAGGAACTAGTTTTGAAGTATATTTGGTAGAGGAGTGTCTTAACAAATTTTCTAGAAACTTGGATTCCATTGATACAAGATTCAAATGAGTTGGATGTGCGGAAAACCCATCGACTCAATCTAAAATGCATCGGAAATCAAAAATCATTCTTGATATTGATCGATCAGTTGAGAGGAGCTCAAATTTTACATTGATAGAAATGGAATTATTATAGGTACATAGATATGTTTCACTAAATAGTGAAATTTTAGATCCCTTTATTGAGGATTTGATGATACAAACAAATAGATGAATGAGAGGACAAACACAAAATAATAAATATGTAAAAAAAGTTGTTTATAAAGAGCTTGTAGAATGGTTTGAACGACATGTATGATCATAAATATTGAAATTATTATAGAAATTAGGTTGACACCTATATTTTTTTTAAATATAATAATGTAAATTTCTTTTTCCAGATCATGAATATTGATACACAAGCAAAGTTGTAAGATGATTTGATGTTTCTTGCTCGAGGTCGTATAAAACAATCAAGAATGTTTAACGCTTACAACATGAATGGATTTAGACTTCATAAAGTCAATCAAGAAGAGGGGTTTAAAATAGATAGTAGGGGAATATTTACATTTTATAAGTGGAATACTATGGAAAGTTGACTGATATTATCAAATTAAACTACTATAGGAATTATTCAGTTGTTTTATTCGACTACAATTTGGTGGATATTATCAGGCATGCTAAAAGGTATTCTTTACAATTTACTTATGTGAACTTCTATTTCCAGATGGATATTGATGAAAATGAACTACATGATCCTTATATAATATCATCATAAGAGAAAATGGTATATTATGTGAACGATGTCATGGATTATGGGTGGAGTGTAGTTTCTCACGTAAAACAAAGAGACTTGTATGATATGGGTGATGAAGTGGAAGATTTGACATCTAACATTGAATCCCATCAACAGCAAGATGTAGACTTATTTGTACATCATGATACTGAACATATTAGTCTTTCATTAGTGGATGAAGTTGATGAAGTAACGATGGAGTATCAAATTGGATTTATTGAAGAAGAAAATTATTGTATGTTCAATTATCCATTCATTTATCAACAACTAATGTAATGTTCCATTTAATTCATTATCATTGTTATTTATATTTTGTTTATTAGTTCTATGCATCTGTTATCATTTCTATTTTATTCTGTATGAATTTTTCCATATATGTTTTGAATGTAATTTTATTTGATTAAATGAAATGAATGATAAGGAGGAAGCGTTATACTCACACTATGGGGTCCAAGAGTTTTTTTGTAGAAGTGGATCAACTATGGTAATATTTTCATTAGTTAAAATATTTATTTGAAAATTTTATCTATTTAATATATTAAATTTTTGATTTGTCTTTTTTAATGCAGTCATAGTGTTTGGGAAGGATCATCCTAGTCAAGTTTGTTGGATTGGTTTGGAACTATTCCCATCTATGGTCTTTTGTTGGAAAATGGGGATTTCATGTGATGACTGGTGGTGAGTAGGTAAATTACACAACTGCAAAATCATTTAGTTCACAAAATTTTATGGATATAATGTTTAAATATAAATATAAATCATTGTTTAATTTTCAATATAATTTCCTTACATAATCAAGTAGTAGGAAGAAGAGATTGGTATGGAGAGGGTGACGAGAATAGTTCATCATTGAGAAATGATTAATGGAGAGGGTTTGTTCATGTATCGGTACATCTAATTTGGGTATTTTTTTATCTTTTTCTTATATTTTAGAAGGTATTGGGACAACATGGGTTATATGTATGTGATGTATAATTGTGTTTCTATATTCAATGTTTTAACTAGCTATGGAGATTGAAATTTCTATATGGCATATATGATGTTTAGTTTCTAATCTCTATTTTACAAATAGGTTGATATAACTATAATATTAGACTATTTACCACTTATTTTTAAAGTGTCTTGATATTCAATAACAATGTATTAGGTTTCCCTCTATTATTCAATGCATAGACTTTGATAGCCAACTAAGAATTTCTAGATAAAAATGAACTGATTTCCTGGAAAAAATTTATAAATTGTGCATTAATCATTATCATAGGATAATAATTATGTTTTTAGTGTGTTTATTGTGGTAACGGATATATTTATAGTGTATTATTTATTATAATATTTTCTTGATAATTATTGATACATTCTAAAAAATTTATTTTTGTTAGATAAATCTTATTTTATTCATAATTCCTGACATAATATGATGATTTATTTTATTCATATAAAATTACTTATTCTGATTTATAATTTATGTTTATTTCTTATTAATTAACAAAATTATAAATTGAAAAAAGCATATTAGAAATTAAATATATTAATTTCATAATATTATTATGAGTATATTGTTTATATGATTCCATAATGTTGTGTTAGTATAAAATAATGTTATAAGATAATTATTTCCATGTACATAAAATAAATTTCTAAAAATTCTTTTCAACCAATAATTATATTGATGATTTATTATTGATAAAATCAAATATTTAAAAAATGAAATGCCCTTGAAGTATGATTTGGATTCTAAAGTTTCTTATGCCATATCATGTGTTAATTCAAACCTATAGTTTAAAAATAATGTTAAATTAAGGTGAGATGTCAATATTATTTCATTTGAATAAATAGAATTATATAATTATTTTAAATTTCGATTGTTATAAAAGTATGGTAAAATATATTCAATTATATTTATTATTTTTTAAGAAAGATGTTTTAATGTTTTTACAAATTTACATGAATTTTATATGTGATTTATTATTCATGATAGGTTTTAAATTTAAGTATGAAGTATGAAAGTGACTTATGAATTAATTCTACGGTAATTATGTGATTCATTAAAAAATAAGATTTTATGTTAATAAATGTGATGCAATATTGGAATTATTTCAAAATATGATAAATTGAATATAAATATTTTATGAGTACCCCCATGAAATATTTAATTTAATTATGGTATAAAACTATGATGGACAGATTATAATTTCATTAATGGTTATGTATTGTCATACCTTGTTAATGATATTTTTCACTTAAACTACATGTTTGGTAATTGTGGTTTTTGATTTATTATTATAAGGTAAATATATGTGAAATAAATTATAATTATATCATTATTGATATATTTAGTATAATTTTCATATGATATCGTATAGTAGATGTCATTAGGGAGGTGGAATGGATATCTTGTTAAAAAATGTTCTGGTGGATGGTATGTTGAATGATGATGTGGAAAGGATGTATTGTGATAATGAGTTGATGTATGTAACATGTTTTGATAATGAATGTGTTTTCCTGTATGATATTAGGGTCTCTATGATGTTTTTATAATTAATGTGTTATTTACTAAACTTATGTTGTGATGTCAAATTGCATAAGTATTTAAATTCATGTAGTGGATAACGAGTCAAGGAAACACAAATGAAATTATAAGGGTTGAGTTTTTTGAATAAATTAAAAAGTATTTTATTTTACTTGTAGAAGTTTATGACTATATAAAGAAGCCTAAAATGATCTAATAGGAGGTTAGGATGAATTACCTAAGTTATGAGTCATAGTGTTTGTGGAAGTGGAGGGTGATATGATCACTTAGAGTTCGAGAAAGGATCTATGCTTTGGTTTGGGTAGTTTTAGCTATCATAAAATCAATGAGTTGATTATTATTATTTTTATTTTAAAATAGTAGGGAATCATAAATAAAAAATTCCTATGGGTTAGTATGATTCTAGTTCTTTTATGGGTTATTAGAAATGATTTTGTTTCTCTCTATAGAGTTTTCTGTATATCAAAGGTGACCCCCCATGTTGGTAATATGTCTAGATGTTTTATTAATTGGAAGAAGTGGTATTAAATTTGATCCTTTCACTGAGAGTGTTGGAGGTGTGTTCATAATATTTTAGACGTATTTTACTATAGTGGATAATATTTATAAATTCATTATTTTTTAATTTTTCATTATCAAGGAATAAAATAATTTTATAGGTATCTAATGTAATGGATAAGGATTTCTCAAGAATTTATTTTGTGAATTTTGGGTTTTGGGGGTCATAAGAAGATGTTTGGCTGGAGAGTGAGGGAGAAGCTATTGGTTCTATATGAAAATTCAATTGATAAATTTTATCATGAAGAGACCATGTGTGTTTATCCATGGCTAATAAGGCGATGACAAATAATTAAATGTTGTGGTGTGAGGATTAGGTCATTGGGTTTTGATGTTGTTCTGTTTAGCTAGTGGTAAATTATTTGTGGCATGAAGACTTTAGCTATGGAATGGATATTAAGATATGATTGTTGGGTTCCCTTATTTTTGGTAATATGTAGTCAGTTGCATCATGACCATGGTCATTACATCTGTTAAATCAGGTTATACCAAATATGGACAAGAGGTGTGTGAATTGTGTCTTTTACAAATTCTTCATGAATCGTGATGATGGCTGAGTCTATCATTTTATCTTTATCAGGTTGTTTATGTAGCGGGAAATAAATAGTTAAAGAATGAAAGGATGTATAGAGGTTCGAGAAATATAATTCCCCGAGTCCACGCCACCAACGCTCTACTCCATGAGAATTGTGATTTTCACTATCTAGTCCTCTTATCAACAGACCGTTCTCAAATGAGTGTCGGCAGTTGACACATTTACAATTTAATGCTAAAAAATATCCTTCTGATTCATACAAAAAATAAAATACACAACTTAGTATGAGAATCTGATTACTCAAAATAAAAATAGTATTTTTCTTGAAATACTTTCTAGTTGTTCTTCACAGTTGAAACAACATGAAACTGAAAGTTGATAGATCGTCATCTTCAAAAAGAATGATCTTCAGGTAGAGTAGTATGGATTCGATCCATTTGAAGTAGATCTTGAAATGAATTTATAATCTTTAACAACAGTAGATTTACAATAGATAATTGAGGTAGAATTTATGAATCTTCCACGTGTTTCTTCTTATTCTTCTTCAGAAAAACCGAGTTAGTGGTTCCTTGTAACCATAGATCTGTAAATCCTTAATGTCTCTGTAAACTGTAGTTGTGAAAAAAATGAGAGCTTGTTCTTCTAGTTTAGTTTTCAATGATACATTTTTTTCTTTTATGTGTAATTAAAAATAAAACATATATATATATATATAGAATAACGACGAGAATTTTCCTTAATAATTTAGATAAATAAATGTCGCCTTTAGAATCGAGATATTCAAATGTTTGAATAACAGAGCAGTCACAACTCCCCTGAATATTCACCATGAAAGATCCTCTTAAATAATTCCTTTGAATCACAAATAAATAAATTTGAAAAGTCAGAGACATGGCTTAAAATTCATTCTTTGAATTTGGCTCGAAATCAACTTACTAATCTGTATAAAGACCGCTGCTCAATAAAGTAGTAATTTAAATCTCTGATACCAAACGTACGGTTTAACTTCATTGCATTCTTTATTAAAACATAATGTTGACAATGTAAATTGGATCATTAATTCATCAAAAGTATGGTTAATCATCCATTATTTTCTCTTCAACTCTCAAACATACAGTATATTATCCATACCTTCCTTTTTAGAAAAAGATAAGATTTGTGATCTATACTTTTTGATAGAATTTAAGGCTCAATATAAAATTAAGGTTGATGATCCACACTTTTATCATCTTCTATATGTAAGGTAAATGATCCATAGTTTGAGATAAAATGTAAGGTTTTTTTCAAAAGTAAGGTTGATGAACCATACTTTTGATAAATAAACATAACATTCCATACCAACGTAAGGTTATTCTTTTATACTGTTCTGATATCCCAAACCTGAGGTTCCTTCCAAACATAGGGTTCTTCTTTCATACTTTTGTCTATAACGTATGGTTTCATAACCATACCTTTTTTATATTCCATAAAGTAAATGAATGACTTCATCCTTAGGATATTCTCCTCAACGTAGGGTATGATCAATTTTTCCAGAACACGCTCAAGTGAATTCTGAACACAAAGAGCATGAACAGTGTTTCCAAAACATGCTAATATGCTAAAATGATTTCTGAACACTTTGTCAAATATTCCCCATGGATTAAACACTTTAATATTATTCCAAAAGAGAGAAATAAAGAATATTAATTTCATGAAATATAATAAAAGTAAAATCACTATAATAATAAATTAGCGTATTTGTGAACATCAAAATCATCATAAAGAGATAGAGTATTGTTATCAACAATATCCCCCTTTTTTATTATCACAAAACTCATGAAATAACCAATGAAATTATATTTCACAATTAATTTTATATATTTTATAATTTTGAAATGATAAAAATAATAATTAATTTTAAAAAAATTATTTCTTAATAATTACAATTTCTCCCCCTTTATAAAGTGAAAAATTAAAAATCATAAAATAAAATTTTAAAAACTTATTAAAATAAAATGATGTTATTATCAAAATTTCTCCCCTATTAGTGATATAAAAAAGAATGATAAAATAAGGAATATAACACTATTTAATGTAGCACTTAACTTAAGTAAATGCTATGATAAACTATTTATCAATATATAAAGTTGGATTGTTGGAATTATATCATAGACAGTAGTGTGAAACGAACTAATAACACATAAACATGGGATGATAATATATTGTATTGAAAATATAAGTACAAGTATAGTAATGAAAATGAGAATCAAGGTATGGATCATAAATATTTGAAACTGGTTTCATCTTCTATGGATTATTCCCTTGATTTCTACTAATTGATTCCTTAGCCATGTCATTAATACATCTCCTAGCTTGATAATGATATCTCATCCCTCTTGAGTCAGATGAATATCCTCCATCAAATTGACTCTAAAGAACTCATACATCCTTTTTTCCTTTTACATAAAAGAGTTAACTTTTCTTTGAAATTATTCAACAAAGTTCTTATTCCAGGTTCAAATGAAGTTAACTTCTCAAAAAGATGATTTTGGGTGTCTAACAAGATAGAAAATTGAGCATTGTTACACTGAATGTTCTGCAAGCTATCTTTCATATTTCTCAGAGCTACTGTAATGTACTAAAATCTCTTTATCATATCATGTGAAGTACCTGAGGCAGAATCCTAAATATCCCCAACAGTTGCGAATTGTGGCTCCATTAAAATCTCAAAATATTCCAAATCTAACTTTATTACCATCTAAGATTTCAAATTTTCAACTTCATCCAACATATCCTTTAAAAAAACATCAACTTCTTGTTTGAAAAAAGAACTAGCTTTCAATTTATGAAATCTCTGATTTACCTTTTCCAATTCTCTTCTCAAAGTAACATTCTATGATTCAACTCTGGTTAACATTATATACATATCTTAATCTCTTTCATTCATAGAATCAAAGGCACCCTATGCTTGATTCTCATCCTGATATTCCACTATATTTATCATAACTATAGGTAAGGATTCAACATCTAATTTCTCTTCATCCTCTGTAATGGATTCTCTACAGATTCTTCCTTCGAGTCCTTCCCTGACTCATACACAAAAAAAATCATCATTAATAATTTTAATGTGAATTTTAGAAAGGTTCCCTTATTGATTCATATTAACATTCTCTTTCCCTTCCTTAGCATCTTCTTCATTTATTTCCTCAATGAGTGGATCCTCCAATAAAGGTTCTTTATCAGGTTGTTTATGTAGCTGAAAATAAAAAGTTAAATAATGAAAGGATGTATAATGGTTTGGGGAATAGAAGTCCCCTAGTCCACTCCACCAATGATCAACTCCACGAGCTTGGGGATTTTCACAATCTGGTCCTCTTATCAACATATCATCCACAACTGAGTGTAGGTAGTTGACACCTTTACAGGTTAAGGTTTAAAACATATTCTTGTAGTTCATACATAGAACCGAATACAAATCTTAGTACAAGAAACCAGTTACTCAAAATAAAAAGGGTATTTTTCTTGAAATACATTTCTATTATTCTTCACAGTTGTAACATCACGCAACTGATAGTGGATGGATCATCATCTTCAAAAAAAATGATCTTTAGGTTGAAGTAGTTCTGAGCCTATCCGATTGTAGTAGATCTTGAAATCAATTTAGAAAATTTAAAAACAGTATATTCATAATAGATAATCACTGAATCTTAAATGTGTTTATTCTTAAAAAAAATAGATTTTACGGTTCCTTGTAATAGTAGATCTGTAAATCTCTAATGTCTATGTAAACTGTAGACATGAAAAACTTGAGGGCTTGTTCTTCTAGTCTTGTTTTCAATGATCCATTTTTTCTTCTTATGTGTAATTCAAAATAACATATACGTATTTATAATAATGACGAGCATTTTCTTTAATAATTTAGATCCACAAATGTCACCTTTAGAATCATGATATTAAATGTTTGAATAATAGAGCAGTCATAACTCCCCAAAATATTCACCATGAAAAGATCCTCTTAAATCATTCCTTTGAATCACAAATAAATGTATTTGAATCAGTCAAATACGAGCTTTTAAATTCGGGATTTGAATTTGGATTGAAATCAGCCTAATAATCTACCTAAATTCATTTGCTCAATAAATTCGTAATTTAAATCTCCAACGCCAAATGTAGGGTTGAGCTGCATACCATTGTTTCTCAGAACATAATGTTGACAACATAATGTCATTTATACATTCATCAAAAAGAAGGTTGATCATTAATACTTTTCTCATCAACTCTCAAACGTACGGTATATTATGTATAATTTCCTTTTTAGAAAAATATAATATATGCGATCCATACTTTTTTTATAGAACTTAAATATTATTATAAAAGTAAGGTCAATGATCCATACTTTTATCATATTATAAAAATATGGTACATGATCCATACGTTTTTATAAAACGTAAGGCAGTTTTCAAAAGTAAGGTTGATAAACCATACTTTTGAGAAACAAACATAACGTTCCATACTAAAGTAGGGTTCTTCTTCCATTCTTTTTTGATATCCAGAACGTAAAGTTCCTTCCAAACTTTGGGTTCTTCTTCCATACTCTTTTCTATAACGTATGGTTGCTTAAACCTAATTTTCTAATATGTCATAAAATAAATGAGATTCCATCCTTACGCAACACTCTTCAATGTAGGGTATGAACAGTGTTTCTAGAATATTCTCAAGTGATTTCCAAACACATAGAGCATGAAACGTGTTTCCAAAACATGCAAATATGCTAGAAAAAATTCCAAACACTTTTTAAAATATTCCATGTGGATTAAATAATTTAATATTATTCCCAAATAGATAAATAAAGAATATTAATTTCCTGCAATATAGTCAAAGTAAAACCATTAGAATAATAAATAAGTGTGTTTGTGAACATAAAGTTCATCATAAAGAGATAGATTATTGTTCTCAAAAGCATCATGATTCATAACTTTTGTTTTCTTGGTCTTGTGTGAAATTTCATAAACCTTGGGGGTTTTGTCATGGTTGTTGTTTGCGGTGGATCATGGATAAGGTAGATAAACATGATCTGAAAAATGATTCTTGGAATTCGGTTGTGGGGGTATAGTGGTAGTCATTACACCATGAACATCCCTATTTATATTGAAATTAAGATAGTTCAATACCTTTTAAGAGGGAATTGTTAGAGGGATTGACCCATGATCCTAAAAAATGTGTTATGTTCTGAATGTTCATGTCGTTATTATTTTAGTAACACCATGATTCAATTAATTTGAATTTTAATCATAAATTTTTGAATTCACATATCCTTAGTTATATATTCCTTGTTTCAGAAACACCATGATTCCATTAAGTGTTACTATTGTGTTTTTCTGTTTGCAGGTTTTGGGGTGCAGAACCTGTAGCTTTATTTTTTGGACATTCATGATATTGTGGTAGTTTAAACTAATGCCCAATACAGTTTTTTTCATAGAGGTTTAAAACTGTTTCTATATTATGATATTTTTTTCATCACGGGTTAAAACAACCATTAAATATGACAAAATTTAACTTTGCGGAATTTTTATCCATATTAGTGGTTTTTTTAATAAATGGTTCAAACTTTAGCAGCAGCTAAAACCACCAATTAATTGAAGTTATTTTATAAATTGAAAATTGACACTAAAATTAAACCTCCCTCAAAAAATAAATGTTCTATAAAACCTTCTAGAAACCGCCTCTAAATGGAAGGAATCACGCATGTTTATTATTGACACTAATTTTAGTAGAGGTTTTCTAAAACCACCACAGGACCATATAGTGGATGATTAAACTACTGTCTGATAAAAAACCCTATGATATATGGTTATTTTGTTGTAGTGAACCTAATTCCTTCTTTGAATCATCACTGTATACCACAAAGAGTTCTCCACTTGTCGGGAGAGTGAGTACTAGTGTATTAATAAGCCTCTTTTTCAACCCTTTAAATAAGTCTTCACATTCACTGGTCTAGAAAAACATATATCCATTATGAGATATCTTGGTTACTGAGTTTTAAAATTTTTGAGAAGTTATTTACAAATCACTAGTAATACATAGATAGAAAAATGAAGCTACAGATATATATTTAAAATGTGGTCTTAGGACACCCTTTGATTTCCTTTTTCATAGAAGGGTCCACAGATATTCCTTTCCTGGGGATAACATGCCCCCAGAATGGAACCTTCCCCCTCCAGAACTCACATTTACTCTACATTTCATATAAATTATCCCTATTCAAGGTCTTTAGAATAATATTCAAATGCTCTTCATGTTCCTCCTTACACTTAGAGCATATTGGAATATAATTAATAAAGACTACATAATATTTTTCAAGGTAATATCTAAAGACTATATTCATAAAGTCCATGAATATTTTGGGAGAACTAGTGATTATAAAAGGAATCACAGTGAACTAAAAGTTTCCATACCTCATTCGAAAGGCGGTCTTGGGAATATGTTTATTCCTCACTGTTAATTGGTGATATCCTAACTAAAGGTATAACTTATATAAATACTTATCCCCACATAGTTGATGAAACATGTCATCCATCCGCGGAAGGGGTACTTGTTCTTTATTGTGATTTTATTTAACTCATCACAATCAATGTAGAGGAACATTGATCCATCCTTATTTTTGACGAACAGAATTAGAACACCCTATAGTGAGGCACTCGGGCATATGAAACCCTTGTCTAGATTCTCTTGTAACTGCCTCTTCAATTCTACCAACTAAATAGTGGTGATTCTATAAGATGTATTTTATATTAGTAGAGATCCATGTATAAGTTCAATTGAGAACACAAACTATTTTACACGAGGAAGACCAAGAAATTATTTTGGGAACACATCAATGTACTCCCTTATAATGGGTATGTCTTCAATCATTATTCTACACTTTTTCTAAATCATATTAGCTAGATATTATTTCACATAAGGCAATAATATCCAAAATTTATGCAGTGATTCTAAAGTATATTCATCCTCCTCATTACAGATGTATATAATTATAAGATTCCTTGGAATGTGAGGATTGATCTCCCTTTCTCACTAGTTTACGTCATATTTATATAAGGATAGAAAATCCATGACCAATATAACATCAAAATACAACAATGGAATTATTAAATGACTTACTGAGAGTTTAGTATAGATAAATTAACCAAGGTGGAGTATGATAATTTGGATGTAATAATCGCACCATTTTCTATTCTAATAGATAAACCAACAACTATATTTTGAGGTGGTGTTTGAATATTTATATTTAATTTGAAAGATATGAAATAATTCATAGAACCTGAATCAAATAGTATGTTTTATATTCTTAAATTAATAACCAATATACCTATCACGACATCTTTTTTAGGATCCACCTCAATTATAGTGATGGCATAAGCTTTCCCTAACTCATTTGGTTTTTGTGGATGTTGATGCTGATTACACTCAAGAAGTAGAGGTTTAGTGCAGTGGCTTGGACAATTCCCTTTCTCACAACAATTGAATCATTGGACCATGGCTGGTTCCCTCCTTTCCACCATCACATTGGTTGGACTCTTTATGTATCTCCTAGATTAATTATCTTGGTGGCCTTATCTTCCACATTTGAATCTTTTTTGTATCCCTTTAAGGAAATTACCACAATGTGACTTCCTATATTTTTGACATGTTGGTGGTAGAGTTTTCTTTCCATCTTTTTCGTTAGATCCCCTAGCTTAAATCTACATTTTTCTCTAATTATCTCTATATCCATGAAACCATTATATAAACTCTATATCCACTTTGATATCCCCTCAAAAAACTTCTTCAAAACTCATAAATTATCAAATTACTATATATTTTCGAAGGTGTGTCTTTACACAACTAAATATTATTTTGATTTTTATATAATTGTTGATAAAAAACCCAAGGAATGCCTTGAAATACTTGTGATTTTTGAATCAAAATCCATGAAAAATTGACCTTCCTTTTCCTTCATCTCTATTAATTCTCTCTCTATCTTTATTTCAAGAGTTTCAAGAAAATAAGTATATAAAAATATTTTATTAATATCTTACAACTCAATATCATCAATTTAATCATTCAACTTGGTATTTTTAATCAACTCAAACCATTGATCAACCTCTCTATCTACACAATAAATCGATAGATTCACATTATTTATCTTAGAATAGAAATGCACAAAAAATATCTTCTCCATTGAGTTGACCCACTACTCCATGACTGGTTGATTAGAAGATCCACTAAACATCAATGCTCTTTCCCATATAAAAGGCTCAATATCTATTTTCTACCTCTTAGGGGAAGAAGGATGTTCCAAATTATTTAATTGATTTTTAAAATCCTACAATAACTAGGTAACCATCTCCATGAAATTTTGAACTCCACCCCCCATGGTATTGGGGATATCGTTTGGGAAATCACCGAATTGTTCCTCACATACGTTATTGACATGGTTTATCATGGTTCCCAGCATTTTGTAAAATATAAAAGGTTTGAAAAAATAATAATTCAACAATTTATGAATAAATAATTTATTCCATTGTTCAATTAACTCTAAAGGCATGTATTATGGGATCACTATGTTTATAATTTTTCTAAATCAATGTTTCTTGGTTGTTTACTTATACATAGTCTCATACTAAGGGTTTCCACTAATGTTCTTTAATCCTAACTCCCAATTGAACTAAATAATGGTCTGATACCAACTTTTGTGACTCATATTTCTTACATTAATATTACATCATTTTAAAGATAAATACTATAATAATGTTACCAAACTAGGATCCAAAGTTTTAGTGTCTTGGGAATATTAGGACCATACAAAATTTTACATAATAAAAGATAAAAATTATTTTAGTTACTTATTCTCTAGAATATTAGTGGCCCACATTTTATCATTAGTATAAATAGTCACCTGATGATATACATCAAAGAAGGGGGTGATATAAAAGTATAGTAAAAGGATAGATAAGAACATGAATCAATATAACATGAGTGAGTAAAATCTTCATCATTATAACATAAGTATGGGATCATCATCATAATAATGAGAGAAATAATTATATAA
Organism: Viscum album; assembly: GCA_963277665.1. Classification (NCBI taxonomy): domain Eukaryota; kingdom Viridiplantae; phylum Streptophyta; class Magnoliopsida; order Santalales; family Viscaceae; genus Viscum; species Viscum album. The sequence continues at coordinate 1,795,924,517 of OY728137.1, forward strand.
TTGTATTGAATATGACAATACAAAAAAATGAAACATCATGTCTTAGTGGTGAAATACCACACATAGTTGTGAACAAAGCTAGAATCATGTTCATTCATAACATATGTGCATAATTATAACATCATCATTGTGAAAAAATTAGCAACATGTTCACACATATTTCACATTATATCATTATATACATTAGATTACCAAATTCATTGGAGCACTATATAATTCTTGTAACACCTACCGTATCATAAAATTTTCATAATCATGCATGCCACATAGAACGTATAATAATTTTTTCAATAAAGTAACCCATGGAAAAGAAATGGGTTTCATGAGAACTTCATAAAGCATAAATTCATGTGTAAATACTATGGTTCCAAAAAATAAAAAGGGAATAAAATTATTGGTATAATAATCACCAATCTTGGGTTAAGGAGAAACAATATCAAGATAAGTAAAATATGTGTTTTTTATAAAGAAGAGTTATTTAGGAAAAATATTTTAATTTTTCACAAAATTAGATAAAAAATTTGTATGTCCTAGAAAATAAAAGGTAGTAAAAATATTATATTTAGGAATATTAAAATAACATCCACACAAACATTTTGCATGAAATAGGAATAACCTAAAATAAGGAAATTATATTTGAGTATCCCCTTACCTTTTATAAAAATCTATCTTCACTCTAATATCTTGGATAAAAAATTATATTTATTAATTAAAAAATAAATACCCTCTATTACATGTATTTTATTCATAATATATTTAATAAGTATGTTTATGGCCATTATGATGAGTTATAGAGTTGAATTTCATTGTTTGGGAGTGTTTGTTTTCTTGGTTCACTTGTATATATGTATGTAAGATCATGTAAAATGAGAATAATTTTCTAGAATTTACATTATATGTATTTAATGAACATAAAGAAGTCCAAACAGTCTTATTTATTTTCTAGATATGAGGATTATTCATTAGTTAAATCATTAATGATAATCATTTAGATTAATTTGGTTGTTTTTCAATCATCACAAACTAGTTTTATTTTATTATTTATTATTATGTATATTTTTAAGTTCCAGAATGTAGAAAAAGTTAAAATTGACATTTTAAATTCTATTTCATCTATTATAATTTTTTTATGACTAACTTTGAATGTGGTAAATGAAAATGAAAACTTATCATCCTCAGAGGTGAAAAATTAACACCTCACATATAATGTTTTCATTTTTAGAATAAATAGAAGAGTAGAAGTGGTTTGATTACTTATTATGAAATTAACATAATAAAATTACAATATATATAAGATAATAGAGTTATCATGACACTTGGATTAGTGGATCTGATGAGAGAATAAGAAAATAAAATAAATTAAAATAAAAAGAAATATGTTTTTACTTATTGAATTCTTATCCTTGAGAATGACCTTAGGGAAAATGGATTTGGACTTTTTTTGTGACCCAAGACTCACAAAAAAGGGGTAAAGGATTATAAAGAGTATTTGGTAGAATTTGGTCATACTTTAAGGCATGAGTGGTGTGAGAGGATGAGGTGTAGAGGGTTAGTATTTATAGGGGAGGAGAGGGGTGTTTTTTTAATTATTTTATTCTTTAGTTTATTATTTTGGCTCATGAGTATAAATAGTTTGAAACTTATAACAAAATATATTAAATAAGTTCGATATTAGGGTTATTACAAAAATTACTCAATAAATAATGTATTTAACTTATAATATTATATACCGTAAATTACCATATTTCTCTATTTTACAATAAAATTCTTTTTTAGAAAAATATAAAAAAATTAATTCTAACAAAATTTCAGAATGTAAATTCCAAAAAATAACTTCATTTTATGAAAATAATTTTATAAAAATAAGAAATATAATTTTTAATTATAATATTCATTTATTCAAAAAACACTGATTTTAAAATTATGACAAATTTTATGAAAATTTTGAAAATTATTTAATATATAATGAAAATAAATTATAATCGTAGGAAAAAATAATAATTTATGAATCAATTTTTTGAGAATAATTTTTTAAAATCATTATATTCATTATAAAATTATACATAAACAATTATGTTTTATAAAAACAACAAAAATTAATTTATCAATTTTAAAACATTTATTTACTCACACATGGATATAATTATATCTTAATATAGTTTATAAAATTAAAAAAAATTATATATACTTTCATAGGTAATTTACTATTCTATTGGAAAGATTACTATTCATAATGGTCATGTTACTATTCTAAGCCTAATGTTAGTAATTTATAGGTATTGATTTCTTAATTTATATGAATTTTACTTATCTCATTATAAATTTATGATAATAATATTTTTATTGACTTCCATATTCTATTTATGTGTTTTATACTATATAATATAATTATTAGAAGGTAAAATTTTCATAGATAAAAGTTTGGGTTGTTATGGAATTCCCACCATCCCTCTACAATAAAATGTATAAGGGCATGAGTGTCTACATTTTTAGGGAAAAAATATAATTACTCATCCTAAGAATCACCTCACCTATGAATTTTTATGCCTTGTAAAAATAGATGAGTATGAAACAATGTGGTTTGAGTCGATATCTAGTGTGGAACCAAACAAGAAGAACATGTAAAATTGGGATGGGTGATGAAACTCAAGCTGGTACTTAGCTTAAATAGTTCCCTTAGGTTCTTAGTTGATCCTTAATCTTCTTGATGGATCAACCACTTGAAATAGATCTTGATCACATAACTTTTAATTTATTATATTATGCATGGTTTGACTATTGTTGGCCCCAAAAACCGGATGGGAGAAGGATAACAAGAAAATACCTGAAGCACTCTCGTGATGACCTTTCATGGAGTGCCATGGCCCCATGAGCCCACCGCAAAGCTTGGAGGTGGGATGATTCGTTAGCCCCTTTGACATTCGTTATCCCGCCACGAAGCATGGAAGCAGGATGCTTCGTGAGCCCCTTTGATGTTCGCGAGCCCACCGCGAAGCCATGAGGCGGGATTCTCTACGAGGCAATTGGATGTTCGCGCACCCACCACGAATCCAGGAAGCAGGATTCTCTAGGAGCCCCTTTGATGTTCATGAGCCTGCCACGAAGAAAGAAGGTGGGGTCCTCCATTAGCACCCTTTGACGTTCGCGAGCCCACCGCGGAGCCAGGAGGTAGGAATCTCCGTGGGCTCCCTTGACATTCGCGAGCCCACCAGGAATTGGAATCCAGCTTCGCATCAAGTGAGCTCAGCTTCACGATGCCTCTTGCCTATAAATACCAGCCTCCCCCCAGGCCCAAATCACAGATCATCTGGCCTTTCCTCTTTCAGGATCTCAAATTGCAAAGCACTTTCTGCTCTGTGAACCATGAGCTTTTCAAGGTACTTTTGCTCCATGAAGTGCCTCCCCTTTGCCTTGTTTCTCCCACTCTTTAGAGAGGTATGCCTTTCGCGAATCTCACCGGCCTTCATGAAGTAAGAAGATCCTCACGAGGACTCAGGCCATCGCAGAGCCTGTATGCTTCATGAAGCACCCCCCATGCACATGGACTGAAATGCTAAGGCCAAGTCACTATGCCTCGAGAAGCACATTTCTTCATAGGATTTTGCTTCGCGAGGCACCCATGCTTCGTAGGGATTTTCTTCGAGAACGCCCTTCCACTTTATGAAGCACCTCTTGTATGCACTTATTCCTTATGCCTAGGCTAGGACATTTCACTTCCTGAATCCCACACCTTCACAAATCCCTTCTCTTTCCTGGATCACCATAGCTCTACGAGGCCTCTACTCGTAAACCCCTTTTCTCTACAATTCTCTATCTAGTGAAACCTCTTAGGTTCGCACCAAGTAACTTCAAATTCCCCAGGAGACAACTTCCCATTGCGTTGCTTCACCTCATGCTTCTTTGCATAGGTACGCTAACAACTATTTCTCCTTTTCATAGCCACACTAACGTGGACCCCCAATGGTTCTCTCCAGGACACTCCCTAGCCAAGGTGTTGCTTGTCCCCTCTCTTTCCCAAGGTGTAGAGGTTACTGGTTATGTAATTCCTAGGGGTGCAGAGTGAACCAACCTCATTTGAGCTGCATGAATTTATAATTCCAAGCGTCGTCATCCTCAGCACATGATGTTAAACTGTGACTTCCCCCCATGAATCCTATACAGGGAAAGGGAAATCATCATGGTGTAAGCCCAAGCTTTTGTTGCCGGAGGCAACATCCTCTCCCCTCCATTCATTGGTACCAAATCCCTATCATGTAGGGCTTTGTTACCACCGGGCCTCTATCCTGGAGTAAGTCTGAACCTCTTTGGGCCGCTAACCATGTGTAAGCCCATGTTTCCTCTTTCGGATGCTAACTACGTGTAAGCCCCATTCCACTTCTCTGGGACTTGCCTTTTTCAATGTGATCATCAGGTCTCTATTGCCTCTTGTTTCTCACATAGAGAATGACTCATGTGGGATTAGAGTATGCACCGACCATGACATCCACCCTAGGTATCCTAGAGTTTAAGCCCCATGCCACCTCCTGAACTACGAAGTATATGATCCTTGCCATGTCAGGGCACGTAGGAAGCCTCCATGATGTTCAATCCCACCACCCATTGGACCACATGTCCTCCTTCACGTCGGTTCACCGACCAACCTGAACTATCATGTCTTTGATCCTTTCCAAGGCAGGGTACGAAGGAAGCCTCCATGAGGTTCAATCCCACAACCCTGGTTGTTCTAGCCATCTTTACATCGGTTCACCAACAACTTGGGAAGCCTAGAGTGTAATCCCCACACCACTTGAACTTCAAGGTCTTTTGATCCTTGCAAAGGCCGGGTATGTAGGAAGCCTCCACAAGGTCCAATACCACAACCCCGATTGTTACAGAAATCTTCACGTCGGTTAACCAACACCTTGGGAAGAATAGAGCGTCATCCCCAAACACCACCCCGAACTACGTGGTCTTTGATCATTTCCAAGACAATGTACGTAGAAATAATCCATGAGGTTCAAGCCCACCATCCACCTGGACCCCCAGGTCCTTATTCATGTCAGTTCACCGACTCCTTCCCCATACTCGAACTATGTGGACTTTGATCTTTTCCAAGATAGGGTACGTAGGAATCCTCCCTGAGGTTCAAGCCCAACAACCAATGGTCCCGACCACTTCACATTGGTCCACCCCCATCATGAATAACGTTCAATTGTATTCTACTTTTTGTTCACCATTCAGTGGGAATCCATTTTCACTCTATTCAGCGGTAAGCCATTGTTAGCCTCTTTTAGCGATAATTCATTGTCACTCCATTCAAAAGTAAGTCATTGTTAGCTTCATTCAGTGGTATGTCGTTGTCACACCATTAAGCAGTAAGTTGTTGGAACTCCAACCTGCAATAAGCCATTGTCAAGATGAACTATGTTCACAGATCTACGTGGAGTTTTATTCCCTACCACAGGGATACATAGAAAGCCCTTTCGAGTTTCAAGCCCAAAACCATCGTCATCCTCATGATTGTTCCATTTCATCCCCTCCATTTCATTCATCCACCCATCATCCATCCTGATTCTTATCTGGGCTGCCACATCCTGGTGAAATCATGCCATCTCATTCCCCATTCCCCTCAATAGTGATCGGGAAGTCAACCATACATTGGCCCCAACATCAGGGTTCCCTCTAGGGGTTGCACCCATCTAATCCACTCTAGTCAGTGTTTTGATCAGTCTGATCTGTCTCCGGTAGACATTAAACATTCTTCATACCCTGTGTTAAACATGGGAAGCAGAGAAAAACCTCAGATACATGCCCATGACATATGATTCTCCATGTTTGATGTGGGATTCCCCGGGCTTCCGCGCCATCAAGAAGCCTTATAATAAGGTACAAGAGATAGACGTGCTAGTGTCCTAGCACCCAGACACGATAGTGATGCCCAATGTGACTACACCCCTAACTGAAGGTTGATGCCTTGACCGGACCCATTATAATGTACCCACAGAATTAGTGTAATTAACTAGTTTCCAAGAAGTTATAGCACTAGGAAGTGTTTCAAAAACAACGTCTTAAATCTATAAGGGAGACCCGAACTAGGTGACGAGTTCTGAGGAGGAATCCATGGAAAGAAGAACCAAAATTCCATCATCTCGTTTTAATCATGGAGAAAATTTCCAGGAAAAAGTGACGGACGTCGCCCGCCTTTGGAAAGAGGGAATGTGGGGCAACACAACCGCTCCTTTCATCCTCAAACGTGACGGACGTGTCCGCCATGGTGAAAGATTCGGAAACAAAAATGGTGAACCCAACATGAATTTATTCTCCTCAATGTATAGATTAGTAGTGCTCAAGGAATCAAGGGATTAACATGTCACTAGATTTAGTTATATTGTGCTGGGTCTCACCATGAAAATAGCAGGCCTGGCGTGAAACTCACCAGAAGTTGGGGGAGTAGAACGTGGGACATCCTGTTCTACGACGTTGTCAGTTTGGATCCCTCTTATCCGCCATGGAAGATAGGATGACCCTAGGGAATTGGTCATCAACTCCATTTTCTTTCAGCACTAACGAGTTCATGTCCCTGCTCTCAAGAATCAAGTTGCTGCTCCAGGGACGCGATCACCGCCTGCCCATCGACTCTGGGGTAGGGGCGACACCAACACGGCCGTCCCACATGGATTCACCTCTTCCACGATTACATATACATCTACGGCCATGGGGTACTCACGCCCCATCTCCCCGTCTAATTTCATCCAATGAAGGGTGATCAATTACCTCGTGTGCCGTAATGATGAGGAGGGGTTCATCCCTACACGGGATATGGCCCCCCTGGACTTGCAGGCATCTTCCCCTCGCTGTCAACGCCACCCCCAAGGGCCGCGTAGGGATCCATTTCTCCCCACCCCGACATAAAAATGTTTCAGGAGCCTATCCCTAGATTTCTTCGGCGATTCCCTGCCCTACGCAGATGAGGTAGGTGATGTCCGGACTAGCCCGGTCAGAGTCCCATTCCAGGGGCTCCCAACAAGGACTCCCTTCTGGCCGCGTCAGCACTACAGCCTAGTATTTCTCGAAAAGGGGTAGGTAAACCATGTGCCTATGCCACTGGCTCCGGTTCATCTGACCCGATGACAGCATCGGGTGCAAGCCGAAGAGGACGCCCTCCATGGGGCGTCCACGTCGGCAGCTACTGTGGCTCGAGCCACTGCCAACAAATATCAGTAGTTCCCTAAATACACTGAGTAGGTTCACTTCTTAGCCTGACCAGGATCGAGGCCCCAACCACCGCACGGGCAGGCTGGGTCGACTCTCTTGGTCGCTAGCATAAGCAGTTGCCGCAGTGAACTAACCCGCAGTGATGCCACGTAGTACGGAGGTCCTCCCCGTACCACTACTACGGAGAGCGCATGCCTTCCCCTCTTCGAGGATCAACATGGAGTTCCACCACATGACACCCTCAATCCTGATGTGGGACTTCCCCAAGACGGTGACCCATGGTACAGAAGCCGCTCCCATGACCATTACAATGGGTATAGATTCATTCCTCCTACCCCGACTGTTGGTGTAGGGACATTACCCATCCGGTCTCTCTTCAATGTGGGGATCCTCCCTGTGTCCTCTTAGTAGGTGTTGATGGTCCTTTACTCCTCGGAAACCATAGGGGTGAAGGTCCGCCTCACCTCATAATCACCCAACATGGAGGTCCTACCCGTGTTTAGCTAGACGGGTACAAGGAGCCTCCTCCTTGCTGAGGTCACTAGGGGAAACAAGCATGGAGGTCCTATCCGTTATCTTGCTAGTTCTAGAGGATGTATTTCCCACTCCAACACTATACATGGAGGTCCTCCCCATGTACCCATTGACATTTTTCCCAGTGCTCCTCGCACCCCAGCTTTCTCGGGTGGAAACCCTCTCCGCCCTTGCACTAGTGTGCTCGAAGGAACTCGTGTCAGAAATCTACCTTGACCCGAGGAGCCACCCTAGGGAAGGAAGGCATGTCTTTTCCTCCATAAGAAGAATTATAGGAAGGTCTGTATAGAGATCAAACAAGTCCTGTTTTCATACACTGAGGTGGAGTATGAATTAGTGCTGGAACCCTCCTCTCACTCATCTGAGTCAAGGGTTGGGGTAGGGATGAGGTGCATCAGCCTAGTACTCTTGGAATGTGAGGCCCATAGGATTTCTACCTCACTTCACAGTTATATTCAGGAGGATGAAAATATGGAAACCTCATAGGTTATGGTCATGCAATCTCTACCGTCGTCAGCAAAAGCTCTCTCTACCTCGATAAGAGATCACAAAGAACTATTATGGGGATAGATGGTGGGCAAACATCAGTGCGACCTATCACTAGTATCCCTAGACCCTAATCCAAGAACTTCAGTCATCATCCCATCTTATCGCGATGTAGAGGCTATGTCTCCACACTCTTCGGAGGACAGCCCGAGAATTGGCAACTAGTCAGCCCACTCACAGTACTCTCCACCGGCCAACATGTATTCCTAATGGCCTACCTCAGTATAGCTTCCGTTTCCTCAGCCACCCCCAGTTGACGAATGGAGAAATTATGGTAAATTCCCAGAATCTGGTCTGAGGAGCTTATGAACATCCTCGTTGTGGATAACTTCCCCCAAGAAGTTCTAGCCCATGGCAACACCGAATTTATGCATACCGGAATCCCTCACCCTGGAGAAAGTTTAGTGTTTCCACCACACCCTCTGGGTGACGCATTTTAGTCTTCATCATTAGTGAGTGGTTTATCCTAGGATCCAAGCACATTTAGAAGACATTGGTGAGCAATGTCATCTAGTCGATCTGGTTGCAGTCCCTGTGGCACAGTGCTTCGAGTCACCAGGTTGCCATATGGCCCTCCAATAACAATACGTTCATAGAATCAAGGTACTCTGCAAAATAATCAAGGAGGATACCCAAACATGAAAATCTGTGGTTGGGGGCAGTATGTTTCCCTCCTCTTAAGTCCTATCCGATAGCAGCCCAACTCGCTAGGCGATATCAAGGGCATGAACCCAGTAAGGGTCACGATCAACATGGATGACATAATGGATGAGGACGATGAGATGGATCATCCTGATGGGGACTTACCCCTCGAGGGTGTGCCACCACTGTTGGACCCATCAGGGAGGGTAATGTTCTAGCAGTGAAACCTACTAGGTCTCCATGTGCCCACCGAGGCATTGGTACTCAGCCAAAATGATGGTAAGGTTAGAGGGCACATCGGAGCTTCCATGCACTCCGACCTGTCCGCCTCAGTGCAGTAGATAAAGGAGGATCCTGAGAAGGCCACGTTGCACCATCAACTGGCCAGGCAAAATAATTTGGTCGACAACCTCCTGGCTGAATGTGCTGCAGAGCGACAGACTGAATACAACAATTATAGGATAGTACAGTAGGGTAAGGAACAAATTCCCCTCAGCAAGCTGCCTCAGGAAATCCCAGTCCTGCTGATCCCGCAGACAGGTTCAAAGATGAAGCTTACGGCCAGAGGGCACATTATGTCTCTCCAAACCCTCCTGAACTATGCAGAAATCCATGGAATCCAGCTCAGGTTCCCCTAGCTGCCCCACTAGTCACTCCACCAGCCACTCCAGGAGCCTCTGAGACACCTTACCATTTTGAAGAACCCGTCAACAAAATCATGGTTAGGGATCCCTATCAAGACAGGGACTCCCACCCATCTGATCCAATGGCGGCACTCATTTCATGCCTTGAGGCATTGGAAACATGACAGGTGGAAATCCCGCCTGATGGAAAGCCATATCCAGCATGGGTGGATGATATGTCGGCACCCATTGGGTTCATGAATCCCACCTTCTCCCCCATTAACGAGATCGGGGACCCACCACAACACCTGACCCACTTCAACTCAAGGTGTGGGCCAATGTTAGGGACTTCTGTGCAGTAGGATGCTGCCATGCTCCACTGTTTTGTTCAGACATTGGAGGGGCCAATGTTTGTCTAGTACGACCAACTCCCTGTTGGATCCGTAACCAGCTGGGAGGACCTTTGTAGACATTTGATCTAATAGTTCAGCTCCACCATGAAAAAGACAAGCATCGCAAACCTCTTTATGTGCAATCAAAGGCATGATGAGCATGTCACTGACTTTATCGCCCAGTGGAATGGGCTTACATATTCCCTTGACATGCCATTGACTCAGGAGAAATTACTGAAGATGTGTGTAGGAAATGTCAAGATGGAGCTGGTTCCCTCTCTCATAACCCAGAACATCCCCGAGAGATTTTGAGACTTCTCTGATAGGCCCATCACCTGGAAGAATCCCTACAACAGGCCAGCCAAGAAAGTCCGTTGCCCCCTGTAATTCCCAAAAGGATGGCTTCCAGAGCCGAGACCACCATAGTGGCCCAAATAGATGCCCTAAGATAGTTGGAAATATTACCGATGGGGCCACACCCTCAGCCTCGCAGAGGCCTACCACCACAGGTGCAGCCTCCAGCCCAGCAGCAGCTTCCTCATAATCAACAGGCACCCCAGCAGAATGCGCTACCACCACCTAGGCAGGAGAACTAGTCTCTGCATCCTCGGTAGGGTACTCTAGCTCCTCGTTAGGGACAGTCTAGAAGGCCCCCATTTCCAGAATGAAGAAACCAGACCTACTCGTTCAATGAAAATCAGGTTCCCAGCTATTTCAGAAGTTCCTTGGAAGAAGGGATCGTGCGTTTTCCTGAACGCTGAAGGCTAGAGGAGGTGAATCTCACTGATTGTCTGAAATATTGACCCTATCATCAGATCCTGGGGAACACCCTCAAGCATTTCTATGTGTTCAAAGACTGGCTTCAAGACCAGGTCGATAACAACATAGTTAGGCTGGGCCTGACCCCAGAACAAGTGGTGGGTGTCTTCATAAGGCCAGACAACAGCAGCGATGACAAAGGTGAGTTACAACAGGTTTCTAAGCACGAGTCACATATGTATGATTATTGGATGGCTCAAAAAATAGTCGCATGTGCCCATGGAATCATTCAGGCATGCTTGAATTAGCTGGATACTTCAGAATCTGTAGCCGCTACTTCTACATCATCATGTCATCCGACCTCTTCCCAGAAGAGCAAGTATCTGTGGCGCATGGGAAAGAAACGCACCCCACCAAGGCCATTGTCATCCCGCACTCTTGGAAACTTCATGCCTCTGGAGATGGATATTTCTCTTAGAATCTGCCTAATAATGTATGATTCTTTGAGTGATAGTCAAGGGTATGTTTCGGTTAATACCGTGGAGTTGGTAAACCCCTACATGACTCCTGATGACGGGGAGCGCTCGAAGAACCTCCCCAACGTCCCCAGTAAACACCAATGTCAGCGGAGTCACATCCATATGGGTCATCGAGGAAAATCAGTTGGCATCTCCAACCATACCGAACATGACACTGAGACCATACAGTAGGCCAAGCGTAGAGGTCAGCACACACAGTTCATCCGGTGTCGTCGGGCCCGCCTCCACCATCGTTTCTATTAATGTATCAGATAGAGCTTCCTTGACCATGCCGCGACTAGCCTCACCATGATATAGGACAATATCAGTCTTCTGGTCCTCATCTAGAAACTACTCTCAGGGATTCGACTAGTGAGCAGCGGGACAATCCTACTACCAGCCAGCCACTGGCCCAACCAGCACGGCCCAGAATGCCTCATGTCACAGAGCGTCCTTCTACAAGAAGAAGTTCACACCTGGCATGGAATTATGATGTTATCAAGCACCTTACCAGCATCCAAGCGAGGCTTTCCATCCCCAAGGCCCTTCGCATGTCGTCAGATATGTGTGCGGCCCTCACTGTGGCTTTAAGAATCCCCCTCCATTTTGAGACGGAGGTAGCAGCTGTAGAAGCCTTTCATGCTGAATCGGTTAAGAACGCTAATTTTCCGGCTATAATTCCATTCTCATGAGAATATTAAGGATCTCCCATATAGGGTCACATACACCCACTATACATTACTGGCCAATTTAACGACGTGGAGGTCCGCCGCTATCTTGTTGACACCAGCTCTGGGATTAACCTTTTCCCAACACGGACAATACGGAAGTAGGGGTTATCTGAAGATGATCTGACTCACTCCGATTTAATAATTCATAGATATGATAGGACAGTGTAGACCCCCATCGATATGATCTGTTTGAAGACCTATTTTGGTGGCCTAGTTGCTAGCACCGAGTTTATGGTTGTCTCCCAGGACACTGCATACAATGCATTGATGGGAAAACAATGGCTCCACCTGCATGCAGTGCTCCCCTCATTGTGTCACCAATTCCTCAAGTACTCCGTCAATGGTTGAGTAGGAATACTCCAAGGTGAAACATATCCTTTCACCTCTTGTGAATCCCTCTACTTGGATGCCGACTATTACAAGAGTAAGGATAAGCAGGTTCAGGCTAGTGAGGTCAAACCTGTCATGGTTGTAACTGACCCCTAGGCATGTCTGGATGATGCCTACGTCTTTCCAATCCATCGATTGGAGGCCACAACCCTCGACACGGGGCAATGTTTTTTTGTCTCTGGTATGAGAGGAAATCATATTCTCAAGTCTAAGCGACGATGGAAATTCACCTCGTACTCCTACACAAATCAGGCTCAGGTGATGCCGGAGCCTCCTTCCCCCATACTGTATCAGGATGTCTTCCCCATGGAAACATCAATACGTCCTACATGTCTATTTTAATAGGCTAGAATTAACCAGATCAAGATGACACACCCCTACCGCTTTGATATCATCAAGTGTGGCCCCTTGGGCTGAAGACCAGATGGGATCAGGTCAACAGCCTTCATTGCTATGGTTTTGGCAGTACGGGAATCTCCCAATGTAGTGACCACTGTCTCCTAGGATGGTACCAGCATCCAGTTGGAATATTCCAACCCAGAGGAAGCTTCTCCCATTGGGGATCCCTCCTCTGCAAGCGAAGAATAGGATTTAGAGGACGCTCCCCCCGCCTTTGAAGAAGGTGTCTCTTCCACGGCCGATGAACTGGTACAGGTGAACCTTGGTAGCGAGCTAGACCCAAGACCCACATTGATAAGTACCACAATGTCCCCCGAGGAGCCGCAGCGGTACATGGACTTCCTGAAAAAACATCATGATGTATTCACCTGGAGCTATGATGGGAACCGAGAACTAGATCCTCAGGTAGCCATCCACCGCCTCGGTCTCCCCGTAAATCATCACAGGTTCATGTAGCCTCTCAAAAATATGCACCCTTATCATGGTGATATGGTCGAGGCTGAAGTTCACAAGCTCATCAGAGCCAACTTCTTCAAGGAGGTCCAGTACCCCAAGTGGCTACCCAAGATTATGCCAGTCTAAAAGAAGAATGGACAGATCAGAGTCTGCATCGGCTTCCGGTATATCAACCACCACTGTCCTAAGAATGATTTTACATTTCCTATGACAGATTTGATGATTGATGCTACGACTAGGTTTAAATCACTCTCCTTCATGGACAAGTACTCTGGATATAATCAGATCTAGATGGCCACCGAGGATGACGAGTCCACAGCTTTCAGGGCACCACAAATTATGTTTTGTTACCAGGTCATGCCTTTCGGCTTAAAGAATGCAGGTGCCACCTATCAGGAAGCCATGCATCGGATATGCAATTCAATCCTCATGAAATTGGTGGAATCCTATCTGGATGATCTTTTGGTAAAATCTCACTAGCCCCAGGACTATCTCAAGGACCTTGAGAAAGTGTTCGCCTTCCTCCGTTCCCACCACCTAAAGATGAACCCATTTAAATGTGCCTTTGGGTTCACCTTTGGAAAGTTCCTTGGATTTATTGTCAGGTACCAGAGCATAGAGATCGACCCAGAGAAGATCAAATCCATCAGTCAGATGCCCCCCCATGTAATATTAGGGAGCTTCGAGGATTCCAAGGCCGCTTAACCTACATACGCCGATTCATTTCAAATATGTCCGGTAAGTGTAATCCCTTTACCGGATTATGAATAAAGGAACCGCCTAAGAATGGGACATAGAGTGCTAGACCGTGTTTGAGGAAATCAAGAAATATTGGCTCCAACCTCCATTCATTATTCCACCCATCTTTGGAAACCCTGATCCTATACGTGACTACCCTGGAATTATCTCTTAGCACCCTTCTAAAGTAGAAGAACAATGAGGGAACAGAAAATAAACTCTACTACCTCAGCCGCATGCTCCTTGATACGGAGACCAGATACTCCCTCACAGAGAAAGGCTTACTTGCACTCATATTTTTCATGTAGAATATGTGACACTACTTGCAGCACCATGAGGTATAGCTGGTGTCTCGGGTAGACCCGCTGAAGTGAATTCTGAACCACCCCATGTTGACCGGTCATCTAGAAAGGTGGGCAGTAATCCTATAGAAGTTTGACATTAGGTTCGTCCCTCATAATGCTATCAAGGGGAAAGCACTGGTAGATTTCCTTACTGCCCATTCAACCCCTTTGGACAAGTCCCTAGACATGGATTTTCCCAATGAGGAAATCCTCTCAGTAGATCACTCCATCCCGTGTTGGCATATGCACTTTGATGGGGCCTCCAGAAGCCCCACCAGCAGGGGGATCAATGATCCCAGACTTAACAGAGTATGCCTTGGTATTGTCTTTATTAACCTTGTACAATCCATTTTTCCATACTCATTCCTGTTGTTATAAGGTTGCACCAACAACGAGACAGAGTATTAGGATCTTATAACTGGCCTCGAGCTGACCCTTGAGATTGGTGTGCCCTATTTTCATGTGAAAGGGGATTCAGAACTAGTCATCAAGAAAATAAACGGTGACTACGTCGTCAAAAAACAAGAGCTCGTACAATGGTTGTAGTAGACCCTCCAACTAATGGCCCAATTTCTATCTTGGCTTGAAGTTACTCATGTCCCTTGATCTCAGAACGGCTGAGCGGATGCCCTGGATGGCCTAGCTACATCACTCGCTGAACCCAAGCAAGATGATTTGATTATACACATGGAACATGTTATGTTTTTGGGGCACGTAGCTGAAGCCGGTGGGGCAAAGATTTTAAAATTTTCATCAGCAGGATGGCGAAACTTGTCGTCACCGATGATCCGAGCCCTATAGAGGTACGAGGATCTCTCGTAAATTATAAAGAGTACAAAATTAAAAGGAAAATGTACCCATTTCAAATCTGAAGGTACGGTTGACTACAACTAGTCTATGGCGATCGTCTCTTGAAGGATCCAATGTAGGATCCCTCTAGATCATCCACACACTCTCCAAAAAACCGTTGGAACATAGATCGTCGAATTCCGGGTGCAAGCCCGGCGATCCGACGAACCTTTCGATGTCTCGACGATCACCGCGTTGAGAGCTCTTCGATTCTTAAGGAAGAACTTGATCTGAACTCTTGGATCATCATCTTCTCTCTCTATTAAGTGGTAGGAGAGAGATGCTATCAATTATACATTCCATAAATTAATTAATAGTGATTTGCACACCAAAGAGAGAGGGCCTAATCTCTTTTTTATAGAGACGTTGATAAATACCAGGTAGGGTTCCCCGAACCATGTTTATTTCAACGTTCACTAAATAAATAATTTTGAAGAACTTAACTACACCAATATTATTTATTATCTTTATCACATTCTTATAATATATATGAAATATATTACATGATAAAATCCGATCCATTTAACTCGACTCGCTATCCCTCTTAATATTAAATGAACCTTGAATATTAAATAATATTCATTCGGTTAATATTTTTCTCATATTAACTAAACTCATAAATCTATTAAATAAATTCAATACCAAATATTCATAACTTGAATATTAATTAATTTATTTAATTTATCAGTGATCGATAACTTGGAAAATGCTCGAACCCTGTGGTGGGGCCCACTATGCCGATATACCTATTCAACTGAATATGGCGGATTATTGAATACACTATTGTGTGTGACCCTCTAGGCCCTCATCTCGATAGCATTGAATAAAATCCACAAACCAAGAGCAGAGTCTAGCAACTCATCATGGCCCCTAAAGAGATAAGGATGGTCAAAGCAAGGACTACCATCCTACGAACACTGACTGTGTACTATAATCTCTTTGTCATTAAATATCTCATAAAGAAGGATGCACTCTTATGTCATCGTCCTTATCTTGATATATTATTTGTTGATCTATACAGATGGATTTTCCTTTCTACTGCTTTGGCCAATGACTTATGAAGGAGGCACCATACTGATCAACCAGGCCTGAGATATACAACTTCCTTAACATGGAAACGACAAATCCTTTCATAACCATTCAACCGACTTCATACCACCCACGACGCACCCAACACAATCTACCTCACCACGACATCATGGTCATGGTTTTAATCTTGCATCAAAGTACATAATAAAATGATATACATTAGTCATGGTCTCAAGTCAAGAGACCAATACACATGTCCGTAGATAGGAACAACCAATGACACCCAAAACATGTGGTGTTCTTATTGGAGGGTTTCTCCACATGATCTCAATACTAGAGATCACCAACTACGAACATCATGAGAAGAAGTCTCAATGCCTATGAGCCCCCAGCACCTGATAGTCAGACATCTACTTTGTCTAGTCAGTAAGATGAATCTAGACTATAGAACATATATTTACGATCAATGTCATTGTATCTCAAGGTTCTCATTATAGCCTGGGATCTGCTATAACCTCTCAATGTGACAATTAACATTTGGAGACTACCATTATTATATTGGACGCAGAAAAGTCTGCAATATAATGGTAAGATATCATCATGCATATCTAACCGTACACATGATATGACAATCAAAAGTACTACATAGTTGGGTATTGGGTACCCACTATTTCAACAGTCCCACTTACACTAGATCCAACTTGCTAACTAAACTTGTTAACTACTCGCATGATAAATACCATGCTTCTGCTGAGTAATGGATTTAACTGCTAGGCCTGCCACGTTTTCACCGTGTGGTATATCTGCTATATGCAACCTCATCAGCTTGAGTGAAACTTCTCAAGATAATGTATCCCTAAGTATATTACTTTTTTTCCATTGTCATAACCTGACAACTTGGCTAGTAAGAATATCATAATTCTCATTATGATAATACTTTTCTCCCTAGGTGTGAATCCAAGAACTAGAACAAATCATTTCAATTTATAACTGCTTCTAAGCTGTCATAGAAGCTACAACGTACTCAGTATTTGTAGATATAGCTACCACTAGCTTTTATGAGCTTGACTCGCTCATCTCCTTTCCGTAACTGCGATTATAGATAAAATTGATCTAAGGATTACTAGTTTGTTTCCCACAAAAAAACTAGTATACCTTGGTCTCCATATTACAAGTACATATCATTTTTACTTGCAGATGTACAAAATGATAGTTCTGACAGGATCACTTGCAGTGCTCCTAGAAATAATTAATATTAGCCTACAATAAAGTATATCCAGGCAATATCAATTATTGTTCATAATATGGAATATTTGATTGATCTATCACTGAATTGTATGGTATCAATTCACAACTTTAATCTCTACACATGCTCCGAACATGTTAACCTAGAGAGATTATGCCATGTAACATGGGAAATAATCCTGAACATGAATTGTAATAACTTGTATTTTTGAATACAATGTCTCTATATGTATGATTGACTAGGACCATGCAACCTATGGATCTACCTCAGTAGATCGTGTTCCTCAGAACATAGGTTTCTTCTTCAATTCAATCATTGGAGAATTTCTTTTAACCTGATCTTATCTAATTATAAGGTCAAAATCTATTTTCCAAGTGTTGCCGAAAATATTTCATTTCAAAAATATTGGAACTCACACTAACATTTGGTAGACAAAAGGTAAAGATTCATTTATAATGAATGCTCAAATATCTTGTTTCTTACTTTAATCTAGAATTGGATTTCAGTAACTTTCAACTCTTATTGGCATCATTTGATGTCATTATCTCTTTCTGGTTGCATCATATAGACACCTTACATGAAAGATGACCTTGACATCCAATGACTAATAAAATGTTCATATAAGTTCATCTATGACAAGTTAAATTCTAATGGATTTAGGATTACTGACTTGGTATAAACAATCGAGCCTTATTGGTACCATTCTTGTACCATCCATGTATTATATCATTTGAATACCCACCGTAGTGTTTAATTTATAAGACCCTTTGAAATTTGATACACAGAATCCATTATTGAATTTTAGTTGATCTTTTCAATCTTAGATCATTTCCATATACTTATTACATGTAGGATTTATTATTTTTAATGAATAATTTATCACCATCCATGGTGAATATAAAACCATCACCATGGTTTCATTTTTCCTATGCAGTATGTGTCTCTTGAACATGGCTATTCTACATGTACTTGTGGAACTTTTCCCTTATGCCTACCATTTGTGCATCTCGAGCATTGACTAAATCAAAGTCAATTCAACTACCACTATCTCTAATAGAGATGTGTACCCTTTTATAGAAATGTAGTCAATATATTTCATATTCAATTTCCTTCGCCTCTGATCGGTGTCTCCGAGCTCTTGCCGAGGTGACTGGGGTTTGTCTCTCGATCTCATGTTCCTTCCCTCTCCGACCGCCTGGTCTTGAGTTTACTTCAACTGGGTCATCTTGGTGGTGGGGCGATGGTGCTGCACGGCTGGTCTCAATGCATCGATGTCCCATTGAAGGCTAATGACGGAGCTATTCTGGACTAGGGAGTGTAGGTCTTTTCTTTCCTTTTTTGTGATGTTTTTCTGGGTTGAAGGATTTTCCCTTGGATTCTTCTGGTTGAGTTCTTGATGGGATGGTTGCGCTAGGATTTTTCCCATCACCTCCTCCCTCTGGTGGTTGATTTTTTTCCGATTATTCTTTGCTCTCTGTGATGGTTCGTGGCGTCCTCTCTTGCTATGGTGATGCGCTATGTGCTTCTATGGCACTTCTGTTTCAGATCTGCGGGCATAAGACCAAATGTCGTCATACTCTTTGGAGCGTTCACGGTTTTGTTCTCGGTAGCTCGTTGTTGTCCTGTGGTTTCTTCTCAACATTTGATGGCTATCACCCATGTGGTTTAGTGCTTTGAGGTTCTATTGAGGTCTTCTTCAGCAGTTAGGGTGGTGGATTTGGAAGTTTTCCTTGGTTGCATTCATGGTGGCTCTGCGATTGCCTTCGAGTTTGTTTCGGGTTTTTGGGCTCTGTCTTTGGTGATGTGCTACAATAGTAGAATTTTTTTTGGGGTGACGGCGAGGACCTATGCGAAGGGTGAGTCGGATGGTGGCTTTCCCAGTGATGGCGTGTGTTCCCGACTGAGCATCGGTGTCTTCTTACATTATCGATGGTGGTTTTCTGATCTAATGAGGATGATCAGGGTGAGTAATGGCGGGTTGATGACGGGTTGACGATGGTGTTTTCTGCTGGATGGTGTGGGCGATGACCTGCTATGATATGATTATGGAGGCACATGAAATTAGGGTTTCTGGCTTGAGGCGGTTGTGTGTTCCGAGGGGTCGCATGGTGTGCGGCGTTGCATGGATTGAGGTGCGGAATATTTCACTAGATATTTGTGATTTGAAAAATTTGAAATTGGATTGGACTACTCGGGTTCCGCGACACGATGTGTGCTTTTTGTGTTTTCCTACCTACTTGTTTGGTTACCGGTAAGCCTTAAACCAGATTTTTAGAAAATGAAAAAATGGCTTTGAAGTGAGTTTGATACTTGACAAAATCTTTTCTACCTTAGGGATTTAGATAATATCGTAAAAAGTTGTTAGGAAAATTACCTCAAATGCACAATGTGTTTAACTTGATGCATGTTTGTTTAAATCCTAACAAACACTTTGCATATAAACAAGTCCTATGAAATAATTGATTTTCCATCATACTATTACTCGTATGATATCCATTTGTAATTTTAGTTGGTATGTTGGTTATGGGTTTAAGCAGTTATTTGCAATGCACACCAGGAAATATAATGGAATTTTCTACAGGTTGTAACATTGATACAACTTATATAATATCTTTGATGTATAAAATGTGCATTTAGGAATTTCTACATGCTACATTTTTTGATCAATGTTAATATGTAAGACTCTTCATCTATCTTCCTTATGAAAATTAGTACGGTGATGTAGATAAGGTAACATGAGTGTTGGAATTACTCCATATTACATTATCATTATCGATGATAGTTTGGTCCAGATATTCTTCGGCATACCGGTCCGAAGCAAGTCATATCTTCTTAACAAAATTATGCATCACTGGTACATTCTATAATGACTTAATGGAAACATATAAAGTATCTTTACCTATTTCTTTCTTTGTAATAGTTCACACTGCCTTGTTGAACTAACCTCAGAAAGATTTGTGGCATACCTTTATTTTTAAAGGTTTCTTTGTCTAAACTAAGGATGTCAAAAATACCAAAGGTGTTATCTATGGTGAGCCTAAATACCATACTAGGTATATATTTGATGTCCACTTTTATTTTAACTTGACAAAGAATCGCATTTCCACAACTGGGTAGGTATTACATTTTAAATTCATCATGTATTTCCATTGGTTCAAGTAGCAGTGAACTATTTTTTGGGTATGTTACCACAAATAACATGCATTCCAAAACATGGAATAATGTATCATCATGTCCAAATGGGAACATAAGATAAATGTTTTTGGTTATACTCCACAACTTATTCAATTTGAATCAATCACTTGGAAATTTGTAGTTATGTGTTTCTCACCGTTGACTTAGGAATCACCCTTTCTCAGCTGCTTGGAGAAGACACATTACTTCTAGTAATGTTTCTCTACTTGAATGGTTATTGTATTTAAATACATATGTTATTGTCATATTATATTCAATACCCAAGAAGTATATTAGAAACATTAATATACTTGATGAATATAAACTGAATGAGAAGCGTGTACATTCTTATTGTGTTTCATTTTTAAACTACCATGAATTTATTGAATTATGTGATGAAAATAACCTCATGTTAAATAAACAACCACTATGGAAGGACATGATGAAGGTTCATTTGGCGTAACTTTCCTAAAGCCTTTTCACCTTGTCATTCAATGTATTCCCCATAAGAATAAAAGATGGCGTTATCTCCAATATTCTTATTACTGGGAAAATGTTACCTTAAAGGTAATGAAGCACTTACTCTATACCGTTCATTTGTACCATTAAACGAAACTAGAGTAATTGGGTGTAAAAGGGATAATAATGGGATGACATGAAATATTGTGAACTATCTTTAACATTACACAAACCAAGTTCAACCATCACATTCAAAACGTGTTTCGCTTTCTCCTCGTAAACCTCTTAGAGATGAGAATACATGAAACATCATCTATGTCATGAGGTAGCATCCTCAACTAACATCAAACATTGATGATAGAATTATGATAGAACCATCATATGCTTGATTTATGAGTCTTTTATAAGCATATTTACACCCTCTCTTCTTGAAGTGGCTTAACAGGTTGGGACATAAGCACCTTGAATTTCTGATATGGTAGTAATGTGTGCGAGCGGCTATACTACTATTTGGAAATTCGTTCTTAGTATAGAAATTAAATTTTTCCAATGTTTATTGTAGTTTTATTATTGTATTGATTTCCATTATCTATAAATATACTTAGCATATTGTACTTTTACGTGATTACCTAATGTGACATTACTGATTATTTAATCAGTAAATGTCTCCCACTAGTTTTTTGAATACTAGAAACCCTCTATACTAGAATCGGAATACCCTTGAGTATTCTAGGGGAAAGGTTCCTTGAACCTCCCTCTTAGTCTACAAGCTATGGCTATGCAACTACTCAGAGGGTCCAAGGTAGGATTTTGGATGGCCAACCACATTAACTCACGGTTCCATGATCTGTTGAGTGAAGTCCCAGCTTTAAAAATCACTTACTGATTTACTCAATGCTTGACTCTAAAATTACAACAAGCTTGATAAAGATATTTCATTGCTGAAATTTTAGTTAAGTCGACCCACCACATGAATAAAAACTCCCCAATAGTAAGAGGAACCCTCAGCTAAGGCATGACCGACACCTCAAACACCCGGTTTTGTTCAAACATAAATGAGGGAAGGCTGTTTGTGACTTAATATTTTCTTAAAGGGTTTTATTGGTTTTCTTTCTCGACAAATGTAATCCATTTCTATTAAACTTGTTCATCTATGTTTTTGTGCTCCTAACTGAACATTAATAAAAAATCATACACCGTTTCTTTAGGCATTTTATTATCTAATATTTTATGTATTTTCCCACAGTTTTAAAACACATAAAATAATAAATAAATGCATAAAGGTAAACTACTACCCGACTGGTCTTGATCATCTAAACGACCTAAGGGTATCGTACCTGAGTCAAAGTTTGACTTATTATGCACCTTACCCCTTGTCTTGTATGTATGCTTCGCATCTGGAACACCTCCCTGTCTTGGTGGGGGTCCAGGTCATGTCTTCGAGTACCGCCTCATCTTGGCGTGGTTCACGTGACATATTACACCATCGTGCACCACCTCTTCTTGGAGGGGTCTACATCGCTCTCCTCCTTCGTATGAAGTACAAAGATACACACGTGCATATGAGAGGGACTCGGGTATAAATCTATAACATATAAATTGGGTGCGCAGACCCTTATACATATTAACCGAAAAAAAGATGATGTGCAGGCCATCTATTTAATTAATTTACAAGCATCACACAAATTTAAATAATTAATTAAATAAATAATTAAATGCAGACATACAAAGGTCGATGCTCAATACCAGACGGTGGGTAAAATAAAGCGCGATAAAATTAAAATGCAATAGTTATGTACGAGAGTTTATTTAAATAAATTAAATGAATTAATAAATTCAAATAATTTAATCAATCATCGGTCCTTTAATTAATTTAATTTTAATCTGAAAATTAAATCAATTGAACATAATTCAATTTAATAACTAAATTGAATTAATTTTATCCAGGTATTAAAATAAATAACCAAAATTAAATTTAATTAATTTAATTTATAAACTAAAATTAAATTAATTAAATTAATTAATCTTGATTAATTTAAAGTGTTAGAACCCCAAAAAACACCATTGCATGGCTTGTGCGTGTCGGGCCAAACCCGCACAGTGCTATACAGGCCGAAACTGGACCACACCGATTCACCCAAAACCCATTTTGGGTTATGTAGGTCTGCCCAGACCGATTTGGATCTAAATTTTTGTCCTGCAGAAATCCTTGTAGACAATAAGAAATTACCTCTCAGATTTGACCGATGGCGCGGTGACACGCGGTGCACCCGAAAGCCCGAGCGGGGCGGCAACTACTGTCCAGTGGCAGTGAGGCCGAAAAGGCATCCCCTCCACACCCGAAACGTGTTGGTTAGCTGGGATCTGGCCAAGTCATAGTCGTTCTGCAGGGAGGCCACTGTGCAGTAGGGCCAGTGATGTGTGGTGCAGCGGGTCATGGCTTGGGCAGGGTCCTCTGACTAGGGTGTGACATGCAAAGTAAGACGCTAAGCACAGGAGCTATGTGGGAAAGTGGTCAGGTAGAGCCAGGCGGCGGCGCTACTGTTGGAGGCTTGCGGGGTGCTTGGACAGTATAAGGTGAAGGGGAGCGGCATGGGAAGGAGAGCGTCCAGGGAGGCCTACACCTATTGCTGGTGGGGTGACTAGTGCTTCATTAAGGCTGCTCAACGGCCTGAGGTGGACTAAGCGGTGGCTGGGAGATGAGGCTAGCGGCGTCTGGGCCGCCTGTGCAGGAGGGTGCACCATCCTAGTGCTGTAGCAGGTCGCTCCGGAGGTGCAGGTGGCACCGAGTCTAGCGGTGGGAAGCTCTGGCAGTGCCTGCATAGGGTGCCCTCCTATGTGGAATCCTGAGGGAGATAGGCCGACAGTGGGCCGAGCTGCCTGTGCGGAGCGTGGGTGCGGCTCGGGCGGCCCTACGATGTGCGTCGCGCTGGGGTTTCACTGAGGAGGTGGGTGCTCGGGGTGTGGAGGGCGGCGAGTTCACAGCGGCCTGCTCTACATCGTAGCATGCGGCGCTGCAGTGTGCCGCGCCATGGTGCACCGTGTGGGGGGAAGGATCCAAGTAGACCCCTGCAATTCCCCTCCTTTTTTGTTGTTTTCTCTTTTAGGCACCACGCCCATAACCTAGGTTTTTTATTAGACTTATTTTAAAGTCTTCCACCAAATTTTTTTAATTATTAAAGAATTATTTTAAGTCTGTCATCCACCCTTTATGAGTGAAGTCACCAAAAATTCTAAAGGCTAAATAATATCCTTTCAAATTAATAATAATAAATTTATTATAATAAAATAATAAATTATTATTATATTATTATTATTAAAATAATATAAATAATAAAATTAATATTCAAATTACTAAATTATAAAATTTATAATTTGAACAATTAAATTTATTTCGAATGAACTGATTGAAACTTAATCGGTTCACCAAAATGAAATAAAAATAGAACTCGAGATGCAACTGCACCTTCAATCCAATCCAAAAAATTAAACTTTCCATAACATGGCCATTTGAGATCATATCGGCATGCAGTTTGAAACGATGAGACCGTTTTTGAACCCTCTAATTAATAGTAATGTGAATTTAATTTTCTAGGCTCAGAAAATTTATGTGATCGCTCTGATACAACTGTTAGGTTTCTAGGGCCCGCATAGGAAGCCGGTGGGACTGATATTTTAAATTTTTCATCGGAGGGATGATTTAACTTGTCTTCACCGATGATCTGAGCCTCAGAGAGGTCCGAGGATCTCACGTAAATTATAAGGAGCAAAAAATTAAAATAAAAACGTACCCATTCCAAATTCGAAGGCACGGTTGACTGCAACTAGCTGATGGCGATCATCGCTTGAAGGATCCAAATCAACATCCTTCTAGATCGTTCACACACGCTCCAAAAATCTGCTGGAATGTTGATCTTCAAATTCTGGGTTCTAGCGCGGCAATCCGATGAAGCTTTCGACGTCCCGATGATCACCGCATCGAGATGTCTTTGATGCTTAATGAAGAACTTGATTCAAACTCTTGGATCATCATCTTCTCTCTCTTGGAAGTGGGAGGAGAGAGAGGCTCTCAATTTTTCATTCCATAAATTAATGAATAGTGAATTTCACACCCAAGATAGAGAGCCTCCTCAATTATTTATAGAGATGTTGATAAATACCCAGTAGGGTTCCATGGCCCCCATTTATTTCAACGTTCACCAAATAAATAATTTTGATGAACTTAACTATGCCAATATTATTTAATATTTTTATCACATACTTGTAATATATATGAAATATATTATGTGATAAAATTAGAGCCATTTAACTCGACTCGTGGTCCCTCTTAATAGTTAACAAACCATGAATATTAAATAATATTCATTTGGTTAATATTTTTATCGTATTTACTAAACTAATAAATACATTAAATAAATTTATTCTGAAATATTCATAACATGAATATTAATGAATTTATTTAATTTATCGGTATTCGATGACTTGGACAATGCTCTAACCCCATGGAGGGGCCCACTATGTCCATATACCTATTCAACTGAATAGGGAGGATTCTTGAATATGCTATTATGTGTGATCCTCTTGGCCCTTGTCTCGATTGCAGTGAATAAAATCCATAGACCAAGAGCGGAGTCTAGCAACTCATCATGGCCCCTAAAGAGATAAGGATAGTAATAGAAAGTACTACCATCCTATGAACACTGACTGTGTACTATAATATCTTTGTCATTAAATATCTCATAAATCACGATACACTCTTGTGTCATCGTCCTTATCTGGCTTTATTATTTTTTGATCTATCCATATGAATATTCCTTTCTACTACTTTGGCCAAAGACTTATGAAGGCAGAACCATCATGATCAACTATGCATGAGATATACAACTTTCTAAACATGGAAGTGAAAAATCCTTTCTTGACCATTCAGCCAACGTCATACCACCAACGACGCACCCCACACAAACTACCTCACCACGACATCATTGCCATGGTTTTTGTCTTGGCATAAAAGTACGTAATCAAATGATATACATTGGTAATGGTCTAATGTTAGGAGACCAATACACATGTCCATAGATAGGAACAACCAATGGCACCCAACACATGTGGTGTTCCTATTGGTGGGTCTGTCCTCATGATCTCACTACTAGAGATCACCAAGTGCGAACTTCATGAGAAGAATTCTCAGTGCTTATGATCCTCCATCACCTAATAGTCAGACATCTACTGTGTCCAGTCAGTAAGATGTATCTAGACTATAGAAAATATATTTAAGATCAATGTCATTGTATCTCAAGGTTCTCATTATATCCTGGGATCATCTATAACTCTCACCATGAAAATTAACCTTTGGAAATTACCATTATTATAGTGGATGCAGAAAAGTCAGCACTATAATGGTAAGATATCATCATGCATATCTAACTGTACACATGATACAGTAATCAAAAGTACAACATAGTTGGGTCTAGGGTACCCACTATTTCAACACTCCCACTTGCACTAAAGCCAACTTGCTAATTAAACTTGTTAGCTACTCACATGATAAATACCATGCTTCTACTGAGTAATGGCTTTAACTACTGGGCCTGCCACATTTTTGCCATGTGGCATATCTGCTATATGAGACCTCATCGGCTTGAGTAAAACTTCTCAAGATAAGGTATCCCTGAGTATATTACTTTTTCCCATTGTCATAACATGACAACTTTCCTAGTAAGAATATCATAATTCTCATTAGGATAATACTTTTCTCACTAGGTTTGAATCCAAGAACTAGAATAAATTGTTTCAATTTATAACTACTTCTATGATACCTTATAATCTGCAACGTACACAGTATTTTTAGGTATAGAAACCAATAGCTTTTATGAGCTTGACTTAGTCATCTCCTTTCCCTAACTACAATACTAGATCAAATTGATTTAAGGATTACTAGTTTGTGTCCCACAGAAAAACTAGTATACCTTCCTCTCCATATTCCAGGTACATATCATTTGTTCTTTCCGAAGTACAAGATGATAGTTCTGACTACATCACTTGTAGTGCTCCTGGAAATAATTGATATTTTCCTACAATAAAGTATATCCAGGAAGTATTGATTATTTTACATAATATGGCATATGTGATTGATCCATTTCTGAAGCATATGGTATCAATTGACAACATTAATCTCTACACATGCTCCGAACATGTCAACCTAGAGAGAATAATATATGTGTCATTGGAAACAATTCTAGACATGAATTGTTGCAATTTTTATTTGTCAATACAATGTCACAATATGTATGATTTACTAGGACCAAGAAACCTATGTATCTACCTCAGTAGATCATGTTCCCAAGAACTTAGGTTTTTACATGTAGTCAATCATTGGAGAATTTCTTTTAACCTGATCTTATCTAACTATAAGATCAAAATCTATTTTCCATATGTTGCTGAACATATTTCATTTGGAAGACATTGGCACACCCACTATTCTTTGGTAGACACAATGCAAAGATTCATTTATAATGAATGCTCTAAGATCTTGTTTCTTATTTTAATCCAGAATTTGATTTTTGTAACTTTCAAACCTTATTGGCATCATTTTATGTCATCATCACTTTCTAGTTGCGTCGTATATACACCTTCCATGAAAGATGATCTTGACATCCAATGACTAATAAAATTATCAAAGATGTGTAGCTATGGCAAGTAAAATTATAATGGATTTAGGCATACCAACTTGGTATAACCAATCGAGCCTTATTGGTACCATGTTTGTACCATCCATGTATTATTTCATTTGAATACCCACCGATGTATTCAATTTATAATCCACTTTTAAATTTGATACATGGAATACATTATTGAATTTTAGTTGATCTTGTCAATCTTAGCTCGTTTCCATATACCTATTACTTGTAGGATTTATTATTCTTAATGAATAATTTATTACCAGCCGTGGTGAATATAAAACCATCACCATGGTTTCATTATTCCTAATAAGTATGTGTCTCTGGAACATTACTATTCCACATGTACTTGTGGAACTTTTTCCTTATGCCAACCATTTGTGCATCTCGAGCATTGACTAAATCCAAGTCAATTCGACTCCCACTATCTCTAATAGATATGTGCACCCTTGTATAGAAATGTATTTTGATACTTGACTACGTCTTTTCTATCTTAGGGATTTAGGTAATATATTGAGAAACTGTTAGGATAATTACCTCAGATGCACAACGGGTTTAACTTGATGCATGTTTGTTTAAATCCTAACAAACGCTTTTCATCTAAACACGTCCTATAACATAATGGATTTTCCATCATACTATGACTCGTATGATATCCATTTGTCATTTTAGTTGTCATATTTGTTATGGGTTTAAGGAATTATTTGTAAAGAACATCATGAAATATAATGGATGTTTCTGCAGGTTGTAACATTGATACCACTTACATCATACCTTTGATGTATAAAATGTGAATTTATGAATTTCTCCGTGCTATATTTTGTTTCTAAATGTGAATATGTAATTCTCTTCATCTATCCTCCTTATAAACATCAATACATTGATGTAGATAAGGTAACATGAGTATAGGAATTACTCAACACTACATTATCATGATCGATGATAGTTTGGTCAAGATATTCTTCGGCATGCCGATCTGAAGAAACTCATATCTTCTTACCAAACTTATACTTCACTGGTACATTTCTTAATGACTTAAAGGAATCTTATGAAGTATCTTTACCTCTTTATTTTTTTGGAATATTTCACATTGTCTTGTTGAACAAACTTCGGAAAGCATTGTGGCATACCATTATTTCTAAAGTTTTCTTTGTCTAAACTAAGGATGTCAATAAAAACTAAGGTGTTTAGCTGTGCTGAGCCTAAATACCATAATGGGTATATAGTTGACGTAAACTTTTATTTTTACAAGACAAAGAATCACATTACCACAACTGGGTAGGTCTTACATTTTATATTCATCATGTATTGCAATTGATTCAAGTAGCAGTGAACTATTTTTGAGTATGTTACCTCAAACAACATTCATTCCAAAACATGGAATAATGTCTCATTGTGTCTAAATGGGCACATGAGATAAATGTTTTTGGTTATACTCCACAACTTGTTTAATTTGAATCAATCATTTTGTAATTATAAGTTATGTGTTTCTCACCTCTTATAACGCCCCGACCCTAGTTACCCAGAGTTGGTGCATTATTACATAACATTGGCATGATCACCAGGAAATCATGTCTCGAAATACTGATTAGTTTATTATTATTGGAAACAAGAGTCATACATAAGTTCAACATAACAACTTGAAAAGAAATAAAACATGAATTTATTCCATTAGAAACATCCAAGCCTTCTAGATAATGCCTGCAAGTCACTCATAACTAACATCTTCATATCCTGGGAAAATGAAACATATGAAAGGGGTGAGATCAAACACTCAGTAAGGGTAATCAATACAGGGGAAGATAACATCAATATTAAGCATGATTAATAATTGAAACCTCATGCATTTACCAATAGTAAACATGAATACTTTTATGGATAGAATATGAGCTGATTAAATAATGTCATAATAAAACATAATAATGGGTATTCTACTAGTCAAATGACCACATGAACCATCAATATTATTTCCATAATGAGGGAATGTATAATTCCAGACATTCTGACAAATTTTGTCAAGGCCTCGTCCAAGATGTCTAAAAATGATTAAGGCCTCGGCCAAAACCATATATCAAATTGGGAAAAGCCTCGGCCAATTCCATGTATAGTTGTCTCATGAGACCTACCGATGCATCGAGGATCTATAGCAAGCTCCACTCGTCACTTATTAAGTCCAATACATTTCTCATATGAAAAGTTTGAAATATCACATAAATATTCATATTAAAATTAGCATAAAAATTGTCAACACATTAACCATAAACTATGAATGGTATACAAATAGCACATCCATAGTAAAACATATCACAAAATCTTCAATATAATATGAAAGTTTTATATCATAATAAATCAACTTCAAATAATCTTAAAATCCATCAAAGGATGTTGACATTGATGAAACCAAAACATTTTTTAGAGAAATATCTCTTTATATTTTGAAATCATTTAAGAGTCACATAATTTTAAAGAAAAAAATTTATTTTGAAAATATTATTATAAGCATGTAAGGGTAGCTTCGACGATTTTATAACGACGTAATACAGCCACACCCGCCGTATAAGTTAAAAACATTCTTACATTAATTTTGTCAAAAATTTTAAAAAGAACATTGTTTGGAAAATGACAGAAAGATTCATTTATAAAAAACTTATAAAAATTAAAACAAGGGTATAAATGAATTTAAACCATTGTATATTAAATAATAAAAATGTTTTAAAATATATTTTTAAGAAACATGGATGTGGATGATAAAGAGGTCCCCGTAGATAATTATGTGTAAACAACCACAGATAATGAAGAGATTGTGAAATAAACCCTTACCTTGTACTTTTACATGGTTGAGGGTAGGTTAAAATATTTTATAATGGTGAAATAAATGTTATTAAATTATAAAAGGATCATATATATGATATCATATATGATCATTTAACATTTCTTTGTTAAAAATACCTCAATATTATTGTTGTTTCGAGTGTTAACAGATTCGTTTTCCATTATATTATTTTTTATGTGAGTCTTATTTGTTATGGATGGAATGTATGTTATTCATATACAGAATTATATCATGTCTTTAAACATTATTTTTAATAATCAAATGAAAATTGGTCTTGAATGGATACGATGGGGAATGAATCTCATCGCGTTCGTGGAGACGGTAATCCGTACGTACGAACGAGCGAGAATATCATTCTTTTGATATTAAAATAATATATAATTAGATGGTATATCATATATAAAGAATCATTATCATGTTTTATTTATTATTTACATCAATTACACATCATTATTATACCCAACCAAATAATAATGTATTGAATAACAATTACACAACGAAGTGGGGACGGTAAGCCATACGCACGCACGTATGGTGACATGTCATTCAAAGGATGGATAGAATAGTGAATAAGGTTGTACCATATTTATAATAACATCACAGTATATAGAATATACTTTAGTTATTATTTTATAATGGAAGAAACACAAAAGAAGGAGTGAAAGAAGAAATGAACTTGAAAGAGGTGACGAAATATTTAACTCTTCTTCGGGTTCTTCTTTTTGATTTGATCAAAAGGGATCCATAGGTTGAGTTTCTGAGTAAATAAAGGCCTATATAATGAATAGAGGAAATTTGGGAGGATAATAGGGCAGGGTTTGGTCGAGCCAAAAGGCTTTGAAGGTGTGAATTGAAGAGGAGGGAGAGATCCCTTTTATAAGAGGGGTGAGGGACGCCTTAGAAAAAAACATAAAGTATTATTTTATAATAAATACATATTCGGTTTATAATGGACCCACATTAATTTATTTAGAGGATAAGGTGGGGATGAGTCGAAATCCTTTCAACCAATAGGTTTTAGATAGCTTTGGGTCACTCTATTAACCTTATATTTTAGATTTAACTCTTAGTTAATTAGTTTGACATTTACCATGTATCTTTGTATTTTTATATTATTTGGTTAAAAAACTTATGATAAACTAACAAGAGAACCCCATGTGTTTCATTCATGATATAGATATCATCATATAAGTCCTTTGTCTGAACCGTTGATTTTTATGAATACTATATCAGTTAATAATATAATATTTGTTTTAAAAACTCTTTTATGTCAATTTTGACACTATTTAATAATTGATTTTTTCTAAAGTCATGAAAACATTATTAATTCGAAATAAACTTATTTAATAAATATTATCGTGTCATAGAAACCTTTAAAATTCGTGGATGATATTAAAACTTTTAAATTATATTTATTTTAACATTTATAATACCATTTATTTGATTCATTCAATAATAAAGAAATTATTGCAACATCATTATGGAATAAATAAATTTAAATATTCAATGTATAAAAATTATAAATAAAATACGATTATATATAAAATATTTTTATCGTTTTAATGATTATTTATGGACGAAGATATAACATGTATAACCCAATGTAAAAATTGTTTTACTAAAAGATATATGCTTATGTCATTTTTGTATTGACTTTAACTTAATTAATATAAAGTGTTGTTATCACTTACATGTGGCTCCATGGGGTCCCAAAATTGACCCTAGGATGACCATAGTTGTAAATATATCATCAAATAAGGTTAGGACAAATGTTATGGTAATTTAATATTATTATAATATTATTTTTTCCACTTATTTACCAGATTTACCCTTTAACCATGTTATATAAAATATTTACCGAAGTAATTATTCAAAATGTCTAAAAATAAAAGTTACCTATTTACAAAATTTGGACCTCCTATTTTATGTATGGAATCTATTTTTATAAATTCATAACACAGAAGTAGAAGAAATTAATTTAAAATTAATTCCTGTTGTCAAAACTAAAAGCGTGTTTTTAAGAAATATTAACTTTTAAAAGATTGACACTTGTTTATGTCTTGTTTAAATGTGAAATTGCGTCCAATGACCAACATTATATTAAATTGTACAATATAATTATACTTTTAAATCACTAAATAATATAATTTATCACTATAAATTATTTTTATTAAAAAAAAATTTAATTAAAGTTTAGTATTTTTCATTATTCATCAAAAACTGAATGTTTTCAGAAAAATACCAAAAATTCAGCATAAGATAATTTCGATACTAAAAATCCAAAATTGAAGTCCATTTTGAAATATAAAATTTATAAAATTTCAAAAATTGTGTATTACTATTCATAACGGCTAGTTTGATTGGTTATGGTGTGTTAGAACTCGAAATTGCATAAAACACATGCTAATCCATTATTCAATGTATTATGCAAAGAGAAGTGTATCGTGTAAGATTTGATTGTTACATTCTCTCATCCTTCAAATTATTTCTTCCCTGAAATTTCTAGATTATTAATGTGTAAAAGTAATCGGGTCGTTCTTCATCATAAGTTCATCGAGTTCCTAAATTGCCTCATCCATCTTATGGTTTCTCCATAGAACTTTTACTAGACAAGTTGTCCGGTTTCTCAAAACATGTTTTCTTGTATCAAGACCCTTGAAAAGCTCTTCTCAATAAGACAGATTGGGTTCCAACTCAAATTCCTTATATGTGAGTATATGCATTGGGTTAGGAATGTATTTTCACAACATTGATATGTGGAACACATAACGACCTTTGGAAAGACTTGGTGGCATTGCCAAACGGTAAGCTACCACCCCAATTCGTTCTAGAATTTCAAAAGGTCCAATGTAACTGGGACTCAATTTTCCCTTCTTACCAAAATGTATAACACCCTTACATGGAGATAACTTCAAGAAAATATGATCTCCTACCTGAAATTCCAAATCCTTCCTTCGGTTATCGACATAGATCTTATGTCTACTTTGAGCTTCTTTGATGTGGGTTTGGATTACCTTCACCTTTTCCATCATTTCCTCCACAAGTTCTGGGCTTATAAGTTTTCTTTCACCAACATCATCCCTACAGGTTGGTGTGCAACATCTCTTTCAATATAATGCTTTAACTGGTGCCATCTGAATACTTTAATGGAAGCTATTGTTATATGAAAATTCTACCAGAGGTAAATATTGATCCCACATACCCTGAAAGTCATGTCAGTGTGATCTCAACATGGCTTCTAAGATTTGAACAGTCCGTTCTCATTGTCCATCAGTTTGAGGGTGGTAGGTAGTGCTCAAATGAAATTCAGTATCTTGGGATTTCTGAAGACTTTTTCCAAAATCTTGATGTAAAACATGGACAGTGATCAGAAACAATCGATAGTGGTAATTCATGAAGTCTTATAACTTCATTCATATATATTCTTGCTAGACTTTCAAGTGGTAAATCTTTTCTTATAGTTCTAATTTCTCTATATATATTCTTGCTAGACTTTAAATTGGTAAATCTTTTCAACTCTCATCTTGTTCAAAACACCATGATCCTTTCTACTCAAATAATATTCCACCTTATTTTCCTTCCTCAAGTGGTAGTGTATCGTGCAATCATAATCCTTGACTAGTTCAATCCATCACCATTACCTCAAGTTGAGTTCTTCTTGTGTGAAAATATACTTCAAACTCTTGTGATTAGTATAAATCTAGCATTTTTTACCATAGATAAAATTTCTCCATATCTTCAAAGAAAAGATTACAGATGCTAACTCAATATCATGAGTAAGATAATTTTTCTCATGATTTTTTAGCTATCGTGAATCATAGTAAATAACCCTATCATTTGGCATAAAGGAACAACCAAGTCCTTTATTTGAAGTATCAATATAAATAACACACCCATCATTCCCCGACGGTAGAGTCAATATAGGAGAATTTAATATTCTTATCTTCAGCTATTCAAAACATTCTTCACACTCTTTTGTCCAAATGAATTTAACCCATTTTTATGTGAGCTTTGTCAATGGGTTATCCAATCAGGCAATGTTCTGGATGAAACATCGATAACAACCTGCTAAACTAATAAAACTGCATACCTCCATTATACTCATCGGTGCTGGACATTCTTATATTGCTCTTGTCTTAGAAGGATCATTAGAGATTCCTCCCTTAGAGACAATATTTCCACGAAAATAAATATTCTAAAGCTATAATTCACACATGATAAACTTCCCATATAATTCATGTCTTTTAAGAGTGTTTAGAATGATTCGCAAGTGATTTTCAAAATCTTCATATATAATGGAGTATACCAAGATATAATCAATAAAAACCACTAAAAATTAATCAAGATACTCCTTAAAAACTCTATTCATTAGATCCATGAAAATAGAGGGTGAATTATTCATCCCAAAAGGCGTTACTGTAAACTCGTAATGCCCGTACCTAGTTTGAAATGCTGTTTTCGGAATATCTTCCTTCTTCACACACAACTGATGATATCCCGATCAAAGGTCAATCATTGAAAAGTATTGAGCTCCATGAAGTTGGTAGAATAAATCATCAATGCGAGGTAAGGGATACTTGTTCTTTATTTTTATAGCGTTGATCTCCTTGTAGTCATTGCAGAGCCTCATAGATCCATCTTTCTTCTTAACAAAGAGGACAGAGGCTCCCCATGGAGAAACACTAGGGCGAATAAATCCCTTATTACTCAATCCCTCTAGATGTCTCTTTAGTTCCACTAATTCCATAGTGGACATTCTATATGGGGTATTCGATGTGGGCCTTCATCGAGGAATTATATCAATGGAAAACTCAAATTATCATTCTGGAGGATGTCCAGGTAAATCCTCTAGAAATACATCAACATACTCTTCCACAATATGTACATCCCCTATTTGAACATTATTTTCCTCACCCACAGTTATTTCATTCTCCTCATCCCCAATAATTGAATTTAGTTAATATACTGGGGGTGGATCTAGAAAATAATTAGGTGGTGATGATTCTGCTCTAAAGATAAGGTGTTCCTTATCATCATCATCAAAAATAGTAACCTCCTTATTCTTACAATAAATGTTTGCATCATGGTCCTAAATCCAATCCATACCAAGGATTATATGAAATTCAATCATGGGTATGGTGATGAGATCATCATATAAAGAACATTTATATGCCCTAATGGGAACTAATTCACAGAACTTTGTATCAATGATACTTCCCTTAAGAGTTTAGACTGAAAACTCCCTTGTTAAATCAAATTGGAAATATCAAATTTTCTTGGGAAACTGGGAAGATATGAAACAATTCGATGATCCAGAATCAAATAAACCATTTCCTAAACTTTATTAAACCATTAAATTACATTACACTATGTATTTCGGAGCTTTAACCTTAGCAGTAGTGAGTTCATAAGCTTGGACTTGATCCCTTTTACATTTCTGAGATAAGTTTCTCTGACGCTTAGGACATTAATTTGCATAATATTCCATCTCCCTGCAATTGTATCATTGAACATTGGCAACGTCTTTCTTTCCCTCAAAATCACCAGCAAGATGGCCTTTCTTTCCACATTTTTAGCATACTCCTTTTTCTTTTAGACAGGCACCGGGGTGCTTCCTTCCACAATTATCACATGCTGGAAATTAAACTCTTCCCTTTTTCCATGATTTCTTATTTCCTTTCCCAGATTGTTCAACAGATCTCTTCTTCTCTTTCTTTTCTTCAAAGTTGTAAGACTTAGAGAATTCCTTTTTTGTCTTGATAGCACAAGATACAATATCTTCATACGACGAGAAAGATTGTGATACTAAATCTTGACAGATAAATGGTTTTAACCCATCAAAGAAATAATCAATCTTAGTTCTTAGGTTACTTATATAATCTGTAGCATTCCTCGCTAACCTTGTAATGTTATCCTCATACTTTGCAACATTCTCATCCTCCTTTTTCCTTAGGCTGATAAATTGTCTTTCCATATCTGATTGATGGTCATGAGGAAAGTATTTTTCTAAGAAAATCTCTTTAAACTCCCTCCATTACATACATGATACTTCTTCATCCTCCTTTTTGTTTTGATTCAATGACTGCCATTGATCATCATCTCCAGTGAGGTGATAAACTACCATTATAACTTTTTCCATTTCACTAATCCCCAAAGCATGAAATATGTTCTCTAGAGAACTTATCCAGTTCTCAGCTACTAATGTATTTGTATTCCAATTGAATGTTGGTGGTCGTTGCCTCATGAAGCGGCCTAACATTGATCCTCCACGATGCGGATCTGGGTGCTCTATATGGGTAAGATTACTATTCATAACCTGAGTGAGTTGTCCCAGTATAGTGAGAAGATGATCAGCACCGGTTTCATCACCAACTACACTATAATTATCTTGATTAGGAGGGAAATCCCCACATGGAGTTCGTGCGTTGACACAGTTTCCATTCCTTCTACTAGGCACCATTTCTAAACAATGTCATAAACTAGATTAATTTATGAATCTAAATACATAATTCCATACATGTAAAACACTTAACATAAATTGATAAGTTTATGGATATAATCCATAATCATAAAAAAAGTTTCTTTGAGGAAGTATATAATCATACCATTCATAATGTTTTGTAATGAAAATGAGAATTATCCTAAGTATATCCCCTGTGAGTGTCGTAACCAAGAGTGCAGCAAGGCCCGTTGTCATGCACCAGTCCCCGTTCGAGTCTAGATCAAAGTGGTGTTTTTGGTTTTTACCCCTAGGTACATCTATGTCAGAGCTGCCTCTACCTGCTCGTATCTAGACAGGGATGTATTGCGTGGAAAACTCACAAAATCTCTACAATACCAAAATTCTAGGAAGTTCTTCTATACTAATCCTCAAATTCTATCTTATGGTTACATGCTCTAATCATAGTTCATCTAAATCTAGTTTCCAAGGTTTGTACTAAACTTCATATGATACCTACTGTAACACCCCGACCCTAGCTACCCAGAGTCGATGCATTATTACATAAAATTTTCATGATCACAAGGAAATCATGTCTCGAAAGACTGATCAGTTTAGTGTTATCGGAAACAAGATTCATACATAAGTTCAACTTTACAACTTTAAAATAAATACAACACGAATTTATTCCATTGGAAACATCCTAGCCTTCTAGATAATTCCTGCAAGTCACTCATAACTAACTTCTTCATGTATTGGGGAAATGAAAAATACAAATGGGGTGAGCTCAAATGCTCAGTAAGGGTAAGCAATACAGTGGAAGATAACAAAAATATTAAGCATGATGAATAATTGAAACCTCATGCCTTTACCAATAATAAACATTAATACTTTTATGGCACGAATATGATCCGAGTAAATAATGCCATAATAAAACATAATCATGGGTATTCTACTAGTCAAATGACCACATGAACCATTAATATTATTTCCATAATGAGGGAATGTATAATGCCAGACATTCAGAATCATTTTTTCAAGTCCTTGACCATGTCATATAAAAATGTTCAAGGCCTCGGACAAAACCATGTATCAAATATGGAAAGGTCTCGGCCAATTCCATGTCTAGTTGTCTCATGAGACCTACCGATGCATCGAAGAGCTATAGCTGGCTCTACCTGTCACTTACTAAGTCCAATACATTCCATATATGAAAAGGTTGAATTATAACATAAACATTCATATTAAAACTAGAATACAAAATGTCAATACATTAACCAAAAACCATGAATCTTATAAAAATATCACATCCATAGTCAAACATATGACAAAACCTTCAATAAAATATGGATGTTTTTTATCATAATAACTCATCTTCAAAAAAACTAATAATCCGTCAAAGGATGTTGACATAAATAAATAAAAACCTTTTTTAGAGAAATATCTCTTTATATTTTGAAATATTTTAAGAGTCACATAATTATAAAGAAAAAATTTATTTTGAAACTATTATTATAATCTTGTAAGGGAAGCTTTGATGATTTTATAACAATGTAATATAGCCTC
The DNA here is from genome assembly GCA_963277665.1 of Viscum album. Taxonomy (NCBI): domain Eukaryota; kingdom Viridiplantae; phylum Streptophyta; class Magnoliopsida; order Santalales; family Viscaceae; genus Viscum; species Viscum album. The sequence continues at coordinate 1,795,963,055 of OY728137.1, forward strand.
ACCCATCATATAAGTTAAAAATATTCTTACCTTAATTTTGTCGAAAAGGTTAAAAAGGAAATTGTTTGGAAATCGATGGAAATATTCCTTTATAAACATCTTATAAAAAGTCAAACAAGGTTATAATTGACTTTAAGACATTTTTTATTAAATATTAAAACTGTTTTAAAATTTATTTTTAAGAAACATGTATATGGATGATAAAGAGGTCCCAGTATATAATTACGTATAAACAACCTCGGATAATGAGGAGATTGTGAAATAAACCCTTGCCTTGTACATTTCCTTGGTCAAGGGTAGGTTAACCTCCTGTATAATGGTGAAATAATTCTTGTTAAATTATACAAGAATCATATACATTAATATGATATCATATATGATCTTTTAACATTGCTTTGTTAAAAATATATTATTATTATCATTGTTTCGGGTGTTAACAGATTCGTTTTCCTATATATTCATTGTTATGTGAGTCATATTTTTTATGTATGGTATGTATCTTATTCATATCTAGAATGATATTGAGTCTTTAAACATTATTTTTAATCGTCAAATGAAAATTAATGTTGAATGGATACGATGGGGAATGAATCTCTTCGCGTTTGTGGAGACGGTAATCCGTACGTACGCAAGAGCGACAATATCATTCTTTTGATATTAAAATAATATATAATTGGATGGTATATCATATATACAGAATCATTATCATGTTATATTTATTATTCACATAAATTACACATCATTATTATAACCATCAAAATAATAATGTATTGAATAATAGTTACACCACGGCGTGGAGATAGTAAGCCGTACGTACGCACGTATGGTGACATGTCATTAAATGGATGGACAGAATAGTGAATATGGTTGTACCATATTTATAATAAAATTTCATTATATATAAGATACTGGAATTATTATTTTAGAATGGAATCAACAAAGAAAGAGGAAGTGAAAGAAGAATGGAACTTGAATGAGATGATAAAATATTTACCTCTTCTTCGGGTTCTTCCTTTTGATTTGATAAAAAGGGCTCTATAGGTTGCCTTTCTGACTAAAGTAAGGCCTCTAGGATGAAGATATGAATGTTAGGAGTATATTAGGTCAGGGTTTGGCCGATCCAAAATGATTTTAAGGTGTAAATTGGAGAGGAGGGAGAGTTCCCTTTTATAAGAGGGGTGAGGGGAACCTTAGAAAAAACTTAAAGTATTATTTTATAATAATTTCATATTCGGTTTATAATGGCTCCAAATTAATTTATTTCGAGAATAAGGTGGGTATGAGTCAAAATACTTTCAAAAAATAGGTTTTAGATAGGTTTGGGTCACTATATTAACCATATGTTGTAGATTTAACACTTAGTTAATTAGTTTGACATTTACCTCGTTTCTTTGTATTGTTATTATATCTAGTTAACAATTTTACTATAATCTACCAAAAGAACCCCAAGTGGATCATCAATGATATACCTATCATCATATAAGTCCTTTGGCTGAACCTTATAATTTTATGAATATTATATCAATTAATAATATAATATTTGTTTTAAAAACTCTTTTATGTCAATTTTGACACTATTTAATAATTGATTTTTTCTAAAGTCATAACAACATTATTAGTTAGAACTAAATTTATTTAATAAATCCTAACATGTCATAGAAACCTAGAAAATTAGTTTATGGCATCAAAACTTTTAAATTATATTTATTTTAACATTTATAATAACATTTATTTGATTCATTCATTAATAAGGAAAATACTGCATCATCATTATGGCATAAATAAATTTAATTATTCAATGTCTAAAAATTATAAATAAAATATATTTATGTATGAAATAGTTTTATATTTATAATTAATATTTATGGTTCAAAAGATAACATGTATAACCATATGTAAAGAATTTATTTACTAAAATATATATGCTTATGTCATTTTTGTATTTACTTTAACTTAATTAATATAAAGTGTCATTATCACTTAAAAGTGGCTTTATGGGGTCCTAAAATCAACCCAAGGATGACCATGGTCGTAAATGTATCATAAAATAAGGTTAGGACACGTGTTAGGGTAATTTAATATTATTATAATATTATTTTGTACCCTTATTTATCGGATTTACCCTTTAACCATGGTAAATAAAATATTTAGCGAAGTGATTATTCAGAATGTATAAAAATAAAAGTTACCTATTTAAAAAATTTGGACCTCCTGATTTTAAATAGGGAAACCATTTTTCTAAATTCAAAACATAGAAGTTGATGAAATTAATTTAAAATTAATTCCTGTTGACAAAACAGAAAACGTGTTTTTAAGAAATATTAACTATTAAAAGATTGAAACTAGTTTATGTCCAGTTTAAATATGAAATTGCATCCAATAACCAACATAGGATTACAGATTATAATCTAAATATAATTTTAAATCACTCAATAATATAATTTATCACTATAAATTATTTTTATTAAAAAAGTTGTTTTTAATTAAAGTGTAGTATTTTTCACTATTCATAAAAACTGAATGTTTTCAGAAAAATACCAAAACTTCACCCAATGCTAATTTCAATACTCATAATCCAAAAATGAAGTCCATTTTGAATGATAAAATTTATAAAATATCAAAAAGCTGGCATTACTTTTCATAACAGCTATTTTGATTAGTTGTGGTGTGTTTGAACGTGAAGTTGTGTACAACACACGCTACTACATTATTCAATGTATTATTCAAAGAGAAGTGTATCGTGGATGCTTGAGGCGTTACAAAACTGACTTAGGAATCACCCTTTCTCAGCTTCTTAGAGAAGACACATTACTTATAGTAATGTTTCTCTACTTTCTTGGTTAGTTTATTTAAATACATATGTTATTGGAATATTATATTCAATACCCAAGCAATATGTTAGAAACATTAATATACTTGATGAATATAAACTGAACGTGAAGAATGTACTTGCTTCTTGTATTTCAATTTTTAAACTTCCATATATTTATTTCATTATGTGATGGAAATAATTTCCATTTAAATAAACAACCACTATTGAAGGACATGATGAAGGTGCCTTTAGCATAACTTTCTATAAGCCTTTTTGCCTTTTCATTCAATGTATTCGCCAAAAGAATAAAATATGGCAATATCTCCAATATTCTTATTACTTGACAAATGTTACCTTAAAGGTAATGAAGCGCTTAGTCTATTCTATTCGTTTGTACCTTTAAAAAAAAACTAGAGTAATTGGGTGTAAAAGGGATAAGAATGGGATGACATGAAAGATTGTGAACTATCTTTCACTTTAATCTAACTGAGTGCAACCATCACATTCAAAACATGTTTATCTTTCTCCCCATAAACCACTTGGTGATAATACTACATGAAACATCATCTATGTCATGATGTAGCATAGGAAACTAACATCAGACATTGATGATAGCATTATGATAGAACCATCATATTCTTGATTCATGAGTCACCTATAAGTATTTTTACACCCTATCTTCTTGATGAGTCTTAACAGGTTGGGACACAAGTACCTTGAATTTTTGATATGGTTGTAATGTGTGTGAGCAGCTATACCACTCTTTTGAAATTATTGCATAGTTTAGACATTAACTTTGTCCAATGTTTATCATAGTTTTATTGTGGTATTTCTTGTCATTATCTATAAATATACTTTAGCAGATTGTACTTTTATGTGATTAACTAATTTGACATTACTGATTATTTAATCATTAAATATCTCCCACTAATTTTTCGATTTATAGGAACCCTATGTACTAGAATCAGAATACTGTTGAATATTCTTGTGGAAAGGATCCCTGAACCTCCCTCACAGTCTAAAAGCTATGGCTACACCACTACTCAGAGGGTCTAAGGTAGGCTTTTGGCTGGCTAACCGCATTAACTCACGGTTCCTTGATTAGTTGAGTGAAGTCCTAGCTTCAAAAATCACTTACTTATTTACTCAGCTCTTGCCTATAATATTACAACAATCTAGCTAATTCTATTTCATTACTGCAATTTTAGTTAAGTGGACCAACCACATAAATTGGAACTCCCCGGTAGTAAGAGGCACCCTCAGTTAAGGCATGACTGGCACCTCGAACACCCAGTTTTGTTCAAACATGAATGATGGAAGGCTGTTTGTGACTTAATATTTTCTTTGAGGGATTTATTGGTTTTCTCTCTCGATGAATGTAATCCATTTCTATTATGATTTCTCATCTATTTTTTCATGCTCACAACTGAATTTTAATAGAAAAACATACGCCGATTATTTATGGATTTTATTATCTATTATTTTATGTATTTTTCCACTATTCTAAAATGCATAAAATAATAAATAAATGAATAAAGGTAATCTACTACCCGACTGGTCTTGAGCATCTAAATAACCTAAGGGCACCGTACCTGAGTCAAAGTTTGACTAATAATGCAGCTTAACCCTTGTCTTGTATGTTAGCTTCGCATTTAGAACATCACCCTATCATGGTGGGGTATAGGTCATGTCTTGGAGTACCGCCTCATCCTGGCATTGTCCACATGTCGTCTTGCACCGCCTCATCTTGGCGCGGTCCATGTCGCTCGTCGTCTTCGTTCGAAGTACAATGATACTCACACGCAGGTGAGGGGGACTCAGGTATAAATGTACATCATATAAATTGGGCGCGCATGCCCTCATACATTTTAACCGAAAAAGAAGATGATGCGCAGACAATCTGTTTAATTAATTTACAAGCATTTCTTGAATTTAAATAATTGATAAAATAAATAATTAAATGCAGATATACAAAGTTCGATGTTCAAGACCAGACAACGGGTAAAATAAAGCGCAATAAAATTAAAATGCAATAATTAAATACAAGGGGTTTTTAAATTAAATTAAATGAATTAATAAATTAAAATAATTTAATTAATCATCAGTCCTCTAGTTAATTTAATTTTAATTTGAAAATAAATTAATTGATAATAATTCAATTTAATAACTAAATTGAATTAATTTTATCTGGGTATTAAATTAATTAACCAAAATTAATTTTAATTGATTGAATTTATAAACTAATATTAAATTAATTAATTTAATTAATTTTTATTAATTCAAATTGGTCGAACCGTGAAAACACCATTGCATGGCTTCTGTGGGTTGGGCCAAACCTGCGCAGCACCATGCAGGGAGAAATTGGGCCAGGTCGATTCGCCCCACACCTGTTCTAGGTTGGGAAGGTCTTGTAACGACCCAAATTTTCTCAACTGAAATTCCCTTATTATATTTATGTCATAAACTAACATGAAAACACAACATAATTAACTACTAAGTGATAAGTGACCTTTAAACATATGTTTGTCACTTCTGTGTTTGGAATTTCGAAAATCCGACATACACGGTTGTGTTCAAGTTGATTTCTGGAGTCTAATGAAACAAAAATATTTTTTATTGAATAGTGACCTACCCTTATGAATGGTAACATACCCTTATGAATAGTAATATGACCTTTATGAATAGTATATCATCCCACATAAGAGTAACATTACCAATTAATAATTAAATAAAATTCAGACATCATAGAAAGTGACAATTTGACATTAGTAAACTTTTTGGTATTTTTTAAGTCATAAAAAATTAATTATAAATAATTAATTAATTTAAAAGAAAATTTATTTCCAAAAAATTTATTCATAAATTATTTAGTCAATGTATTTAAGTTTTTAAATAATTTTATAAGACCCTACGTAATTTCTAAAAGCACTATGAAATCAGTTTTAATCTTAAAAACTGTTTTTTAAGGTAAACTATGATTTTAATTGAATATTAAATTAATAATATTTAGGAAATTATTTTTGATAAATGGATTTAATTTTTGGATTCTAAAAGTCGAAAAATGGTTTGGGTAATTTTTTGGGATTTTTCTGAGATACTTGAATTTTTGATGAATAGTAGAATCCGATAATTTACTATAAATGCTAAATAATGGAATAATTCAGTCATCAATGATGCTATGCTGATGTAAGCCCACTTGGTTCAGGATCACATGATAAAATTACTATTATTGGTCATTCAAGACTCACTATTCCTTGTCTTAGGGGATATTAATAAACTAATGAATTTTATATTAAGGAAACCCCTCTCCCTTCCACTATAAAAGCCACCCTACACACTGTCATTTCCTCACACCTCTCAAGCTACAATCCTTCTCTAAAATCTGAAAAAACACCTTTTCTAGCCCCTCCCCCACCTCCAAGAGTTTCTGTTATCATCAAAAGTCCAGGCTTAGTCCCTTAAGAAGGTTCTCAAGAGAAGTATTCAAGAGGTAATTTCTCTCCCTCTTCTCCTTTAATTTCCTTTCAAGTTCATGTTCATTATTAATCTCTCCCCACCTATCATCATCAAAATTGTATTGTAACTCCAGTATTATACATATAATTTAATTGTATAATTCTAATGAGATATTATATCATCCAACCACATTTTCCTCTTCCTTTTATTTTATTAAAGAGAACGTTGTTCGTGAGGTGTTAATTTATCACTTTCAAGAATGACATGCTTTCTTCTTCCATTTCTACCTTCAGATCTGGTAATGAAACCAGTTTAATGGTTGAACCAGAATATGTTATATTTATTATGTTCTATTTAATTTTCTGAATATAACGTATGGACATATTACTATGTGATAAGTTAAAACAAGTTTGTTTTGATCCAAAAACCATCCAACTTGACCCAAATAACCATCATTTAATTCTTATCTAATGATTCATACACATGGATATAATATGATTCATTATAATATCATTCAAACTCCTGTAATATCATTAATAACATGTAATATCAGTTCTGGATGTTTACCCATGTTCTACTCGAACTTCAATTTATGAATACAAGTGAATCGCCCAAGAAAAACCATAAAAATGAACATCCCCAAACAATGTTTTTTAAACTCTACAAGTCATCCAAAGGAACATAAAATGACATAATGAAACTATAATGAACCCTATTAATTTATAAAATGTTCTGTAATTTCTAATTAATGAATATAATGTCATTATACTGGACATTAAAGAGAAGGAAGCATTCAGGTACAAGGTAATGGGAAATTCTCAAACCCAACTTTTGTCCTTCGAGTTCTACCTCTTTTACTGCATTTTGATATGGTCACTCCTTAAAGATAATTTTTTTCATCATTTTATTCCCTTTTCTGGGATATATAATATTTATACTGATGATTATGTCAATATAAATGTTTTCCAAAAGAACTCCTCTTTTAAAAACTCATCTTTTACCTCTCATTCATGGTTGAGGGTTCTTGTATCAATTATGTTGATCCCTCTTTCTTTTGAGAAACCAATTCTTATGAATGTATTCTTATGAGATTAAAACAATTCCTTAACATGGGTTAGTTATGTTCATTATTAATATATGTTCTATGTGGCATGCATGTTAATGATAATGTTATGAGGTGACGGGTGCACCCTGAATTATATAGCGCAATATGAATGATTGAATGTGACGGGTGCACCGGGAATTATACAACCCTCCAATGCATTGGGTAAAGTGATGAATCTCATGAGTAAATGTGAAATTATTTGTGAAAAATATTCTATCTTGGTTCACAAGTATGTGTGGTAGTAAACCACTAAGACATGATGTTTCATTTTTATGCATTGCCACATTTCAAGTCTTTTATTTATTCTCCTCTCATGTTCATGAAATTTTTCCTATGTTATGACTATGATCACCCCATGTTATATTTTTCTTATCTATCCTTTTACTGGGATTCTAACTCACCACATTTTTATGTATATCCTCAGGTGGCTACATGTACTAAGGAGAGGACAAGTGCCAATAAGAAGCTAGAGAAGAAGAAATTAAATAAATGTTTATTCTTGATGTTGTATTTGTTATGTGTGGTCCTAGTTTTCCCAAGACACTAAACCATTGGATCCTCTATGCGTAATACTATTATGTTGTTTATATTTAAAATTATGTAATAGTAATTTAAGAAAAGGACGGCTTGCTATAGTTGGTTTCAAAGGTAAGGTTTAGTTAATTTGGAAATTAGGATTAGTGAACCCTTATGAAAACCTATAACATGAGACTAAGTACAAAAATGAACACAAGAATATTTATATAGGGATCCCATATTTTATTCTTTTGGTATAAATTATTTAAATGAATTATTTATTACTTATTTACTTATGTGTGTTCTAACCTTTTCTATTTTATAAAATGGTTGGAACCAGGAGAAATAAGGCCAACAACTCATGCGAGGGTCAATGCAATGATTTCCCGAATGACATCCGGAATGATTTTGGAGGTAAAGTTAAAAACATCATGGCGATTCTTGCCCAATTAGATAAGGTTATAAATAATAACCATAATAATGGAGAACTTACTCCTTCACCAAAGAGGGAGTAACTGGGTATTGAGTGTTTTATGCGGCAATGACCACCGATGTTCTGTGGATCTTATGATCCACTAGTTGTGGAACAGTGGGTCAACTCCATGGAGAATATCTTTTATGTGCTTCACTATTCTGAGTTGGAGAAGGTGACTCTATCCGTTTATCATCTAGATTGAGAATCTGATTAATGGTGGGCTTTGATTAAGAACACCAAGCCAAGGAAGGAAATTGAAGAGTTGGAATGGGAAGAATTTAAGATAATGTTTCTTAACAAGTATTTTCCAAGAACTCTTCGTACGAAGATGGAGAAAGAATTCATAGAGCTCAAGCAGAAAGAAAGAGAATCTGTCACAACCTATGAAGAGAATTTGACAAGGCTAACAAGGTATGCTTCGGGTATTGTTATCAACAATGATAGCAAAATCGATAGATTCTTTAGTGGATTAAAACCACAACTTCGAAAGTCTCTTGCAATTCGAGACATTGGGAGTTATGAAGAAGTTGTTCAGTGTGCTATCAAAGTGGAGATGGAGTTTGGAGAATGGTCCCATGGCTATGATGATAAGAAGAGAAAGATGGAGTTTCAAGATGGTGGATCTAATGATAAATGTGGGAAGAAAAATCAATGACCCACATGACAAAATTGTGGGAAGTTTCACAATGGGAACTGCCTCAATGGGATGGGGAAAAGCTTTAAGTGTGGGAAAGAAGGAAACCATGCTCAAGAGTGTCAAAAAGACACAAAAAGGAAGGAGAATGTAGCTTATGAAAGGAGAGAACGACTCATGGTCTAATGCTACAACTATAAGGTGCTAGGTCACTATGCAAACCAGTTCACTAAACCTCGAGGTCTTGAGGGTAATCAACGTCAGGAAACACCAAATCCAAAGGAACAAGGGAAGGATTATGCCACGACTACTGCAGAGGTGGATCGTGATAATGAAGTAGTACAAGGTACACTTTCTATTCACAAAAGAAAGGCGAAATTATTATTTGATTCTGGTTCTACGCATTCCTTTATATCTTGCAAGATTTCTAGAACTATATAATCAAAGCCCCGAAACCTTGAAGTAGAGATATCAATAAAAACACCAAGTGGTGCAATCATCACAAACCAAGTGTTTGACTCTTCTCCTATTGGCGTATGTGGGAAGATTCGTCCGGAAAATCTCATAATACATCCCTTTGTGGAATTCAACGCTATAATGGGAATGGATTAGCTCTCATTATATAGAGCACATATCAACATGTCGGGAAAAGGAAAATCTTTTCATATTCCAAACCACCCCATGCACCTCTAAAAATGCAAGGGATATCATGAATCTCCTTTGAAAAATCCTTCAATGATGTGGGTGTTGATTCCCTATGAAGAATCATACCTCGCCCAATTGGTTAAGTCAAAGGAAAGTGCCATCCTTGAGGAAATTCCCATCGTGAGGGAATCTGGCGATGTATTTTCTGAAGAGTTACCTGGAATTACCCCGGATATTGAGGTAGTGTTCTCAATTGAACTCATACCTGGAGCTACTCCTATCTCGAAGTGTCCTTATCAGATGGCCCCTATCAAACTAGAGGAGTTAAAGAAGAAGTTGCAATATAATCTGGACAAAGGGTTTATACGCCCTAGCGCATCACCTTGGGGTGCTCCAGTTCTCTTTGTGAAGAAGAAGGATGAAAAAATGCGGCTGTGTATTGATTATCAGGAACTCAACAAGATCACCATAAAGAACAAGTATCCTCTCCCAAGTATTTATGACTTGTTTGACCAATTAATAGGATCTCAATACTTCTCAAAGGTGGATCTTCGTTCTGGATATCATCAGGTAAAGGTGAAGAAGGAAGATATTCTGAATACTACCTTCCGTACAAGGTATGGGCACTATGAGTTTTTGGTGATGCCCTTAGAACTTACTAATGCCCCTGCAATCTTCATGGATTTGATGAATAGAGTCTTTGGACATTACCTCGACAAATTTGTGGCAGTTTTTATTAATGATATTCTCATCTACCCCAAGATCAAGGAGGAAAATGAAGAACATCTAAGACTTGTGTTGGTGACATTGAGAAAGGAGAAGTTGTATGCCAAGTTTAGAAAGTGTGACTTTTGGATGAAGAAAGTCACATTCTTGGGACATGTGATCACAAGTGAGGGAATTTCTATGGATCCATAAAAAAAGGCGATTGAGGAATGGCCCAAGCCCTCTAGTGTCACAGAAATCTGTAGTTTTCTTGGATTAGTTGGGTACTACTAACGTTTTGTGAGAAACATCTCACGATTGTCAAGCCCGCTAACTAAGATAACAAGGAAAGGGGTAAATTATGTTTGGATGGAAGAATGTGAGGGAGGCTTCAATGATCTAAAAAGAAGGCTGATCACTATACCTATACTCACACTACTGAAAAGTGGAGAAAGTTTTGTGATATACAGTAATGATTCAAAATAAGGCTTGGGTTGTGTACTCATGCCAAATGATAATGTGATAGCCTACACCTCATGATAGTTGATGATCCATGAGTAGAACTACCCGGCGCATGATCTAGAGTTGACAGCCGTGATTTTTTCCTTGAAAATCTAGAGGCACAACCTTTATGGTGAAATGTGTGACATATACACCGATCATAAGAGTCTAAAGTATATATTCCCACAAAAGGTGATCAACATGCGTCAAAGGATATGGTTAGTGCTAATCAAGGATTATGATTGCTCTATTCACTATAATCCTAGAAAGGTGAACAAGGTAGATGATTCTCTAAGTAGAAAAGAACCAGCTACTCTGTCCATGTTATAGATTGAGAAAGACCATATCTTCTTAGATATGCAATGGATGGATTTAGAAATCATAAGGGCAGGGGATACATCCTTCCTTGCACAAATGATTTCACAACCATCCTCCAAGAGAAGATTAAGGAAGCACAAAGTGTTGATGTGGAGACAAAAGAGGGTGAATGAAGTAAAGGAAGGGAAGCTGCAAGAGTTCCATATCGATGATGATGGCATGATTCAGTTTGGAATGCGGCTTTGTGTGCTTTCATCACCTGGGATAAAGAAGAATCTATTGGATAATGCACAAAGATCAACTTTCTCTATCTATCCTGGGAGTACCAAGATGTACTGTGAACTCTGAGAACACTTCTGGTGGGATAACATGAAGAAGGAGATTGCGGAATATATATCAAGGTGATTGGTATGTCAGAAAGTTAAAGCTGAGCAACAAAAGTCCAAAGGTATGATGCAGCCATTTCCTATACCCATGTGGAAATGGGAAAATGTTACTATGGACTTTGTCATGGGTCTCCCAAAGACGTCAAAGGGAAATAATGCGATATGGGTTGTGGTTGACCGACTCACCATGACTGCCCATTTTATCGCTATTCGGGAATACCTCTCGCTTGAACGACTTGCAAAGATATATGTGAAGGAAGTGGTGAGACTGCACGGTGTTCCACTCTCAATAGTTTCTGACCATGATTTAAAGTTCACATCTATGTTCTGGAGGAGTCTTCAACATGCTTTGAGTACTGAATTAAATTTTAGCACGGCCTATCACCCCCAAACTGATGGCCATTCTAAAAGAACTATTCAGACTCTTAAGGAAATGCTAAGATCTTGGTATCTTAAATTAAAATGGGTTTGGGATCAGCATATCACATTGGTTGAGTTCTCATACAAAAATAGCTTCCACTTGAGTGTTCAGATGGCTCTGTATGAAGCTCTTTATGGAAAGCTGTGTAGAACTCCAACCTGTCAGGATGAAGTTAGAGAAAGAAAGCTGCTTGGACCCGATCTTGTTAAAGAGATGATAGAGACAGTTCAAGTCATCTAGAAACACATCAAAGCTACTCAAAGTTGGAAAAAGAGCTATGCTGACAACCATAGAAGGGACTTGGAGTTAAACTTTTGTGATAAAGTCTTCCTTCGAATATCTCCATGGAAGAGAGTCATGCGATTCGGGAAGAAAGGGAAGCTAAGCCAAAGGTATATTGGCCCCTTTGAGATCATTGACTGCATAAGAGTCTTGGACTATCATATTTCACTTCCACCAAATATGGCTCAAGTTCATGATGTGTTTCATGTATCACTACTGAGGAAGTAGATACCATACCCCTCACATGTACTAAACTCAGAGGTGGTGCAGTTGGAAGATGATCTCTGCTATGAGGAGCAGCCAGTAAGGATTCTGGATTAGAGAGATAAGGTTCTATGAAACAAGACAACCCATCTTGTCAAAGTGTTGTGGAGGAACCATAAGATTGAGGAAGAAACTTGGGAACAAGAAGAGGCAATGAAGGAGAAGTACCCTCACCTGTTTGTGTAGAATGAAATTTCGGGGGTAAAATTTCTTAAGGGGGGAAGAATGTAATGACCCAAAGTTTTTCAATTGAAATTCCCTTAATATATTTATGTCATAAAATAACATGAAAACATAACATAATGAACTACTAAGTGATAAGTGACCTTTAAAAATAATTTTGTCACTTTTGTGTTTGGAATTTTGAAAATCCAATATACATAGTTGTGTTCAATATGATTTTTGGAGTCTAATGAAACAAAAATAATTTTTAGTGAATAGTGACCTACCCTTATGAATAGTAACATCCCCTTATGAATAGTAATATTACCCTTATGAATATTAAATCATCCAACATAAGAGTTTCATTACCTATTAATAATTAAATAAAATTTAGACATCTTAGAAAGTGACAATTTTACCTTAGTAAACTCTTTGGTATTTTGTAAGTCATAAATAAATAATTATAATTAATTAATTAATTTAAAAGAAAATTTATTTCCCTAAAATGTATTCATAAATTATTTAATTATATTTTTATAGTTTTTAAAAAATTTTATAAGACCCTACCTAATTTTTGAAAGCACTATAAAATCAGTTTTAATCTTAAAAACTGTTTTTTAAAGTAAATTATGATTTTAATTGAATATTAAATGAATAATATTTAAGAAATTATTTTTGAAAAATGGAATTCATTTTTGGATTCTACACGTTGAAAAATGGTTGGGGTAAATATTTGGGATTTTTCTGAGATACATGAATTTTTGATGAATAGTAGAATCTGATAATTTACAATAAATGCTAAATAATGGATTAATTGAGTCATCGATGATGCTCTACTGATGTAATCCCACTTGGTTTGGGATGACATGATGAAATTACTATTCTTGGTCATTCAAGACTCACAATTCCTTATCTTAGGGGAAATTAATAAACTAATGAATTTTATATTAAGGAAACCCCTCTCCCCTCCATTATAAAAGCCCCCCTCACACCTTCATTTCCTCACACCTCTCAAGCTCCAATCCATCTCTATACTCTGCCCAAACACCTTTTTTATACCCTCACCCACATCCAAGAGCTTCTGGTCTCATCAAAAGGCCGAGCATAGTCCCTTAAGAATGTTCTCAAGAGAAGGATGCAAGAGGTAATTTCTCTCCCTCTTCTCTTTTAATTTCCTTTCAAGTTCAAGTCCATTCTTGATCCATCCCCACCTATATTCATCAAAATTGTATCTTAACTCCAGTATTATACATATTCTGTAATTTTATGATTCTAATGGGATATTATATCATCCAACCCCCATTACCTCTTCCTTTTATTTTATTAAAGAGAACGTTGTTTGTGAGGTGTTAATTTATCACCTTCAAGAACGACATGCTTTCTTATACCATTTCTACATTCAGATCTGGTAATGAAACCATTTTTATGGTTGAACCAGAATATTTTATATGTATTATGTTATATTTAATGTTCTTTAAATAAACAATGGCCATATTACTAAGTGATAAGTTAAAACAAGTTCATTGTGATCCAAAAAACCGTCCAAATTGACCCAAATAACCATCATTTAATTATTATATAATGATTCATCCACATGGATATAATATGATTCATTATAATATCATTAAAAATCCTGTATTCTCATTAATAACATGTAATATCATTTCTGTATGTTTACCCATGTTCTACTCGAACTTCAATTTATGAATACAAGAGAATCACCCAAGAAAAACCATAAAAATGAGCATCCCTGAACAATGTTTTTTAAACTCTATAAGTCATCCAAAAGAACATAAAATGAAATAATGATACTAGAATGAACCAAATTAATGTATAAAGTGTTGTTTAATTTCTAACTAATGAAAATAATGTCATTATATAGGACATTAAAGAGAAGGAAGCATTCGGGTACAAGGTAAGGGGAAATTCTCAAACCCAACTTTCATCCTTTAGGTTCTACCTCTTTCACTCCATTTTGATATGGTCACTCCATAAAGATCATTTTTTAATCATTTTATTTTTTTTCTGGGATATAAATTTTTTCTAATGAAGTTTATGTCAACCCAAATGTTTTCCAAATGAACTCTTCTTTTAAGAACTCAACTTTTACCTATCATTCATGGTTGATGGTTATTGTATAAATTATGTTGTTCATTCATTCTTTTGGGAACCCAAATCTTATGAATGTATTCTTATGAGATGAAAAAAATTCCTTACCATGGGTTAGTTATGTTCATTATTGATATATGTTCTATGTGTCATGCATGTTATTGATAATGTTATGAGGTGATGGGTGTGTCCAGAATTATATAGCGCAATATAAATGATTGAATGTGACGGGTGCGCCCGGAATTATACAGCACTCCAATGCATTGGGTAAAGTGATGAATCTCATGAGTAAATTTGAAATGAATAGTGAACAAGATGCTATCTTGGTTCACAAGTATGTTAGGTAGTTAACCACTAAGATATGATGTTTCATTTTTATGCATGGCCACATTTCAAGACTTTTGTTTATGTTCCTCTCATGTTCATGATCTTTTTCCTATGTTATGACTATTGTCACCCCATGCTATATTGTTCTTATTTATCCTTTTACTAGGTTTATAGCTCACCCCCTTTTGATATATATCCTCAGGTGGCTACTTGTACTAAGGATAGGACAAGTTCCAATAAGAAGCTAGAGAAGAAGAAATTAAATAAATGTTTATGCTTGATGTTGTATTTGGTATGTGTGGTCCAAGTTTTCCAAAGACACTATACCTTGGTATCTTCTATGTGTAATACTATTAGGTTGTTAACTTTAAAATGATGTAATAGTAATGTATGAAAAGGCCGAGTCACTATAGGTCTTCCCAGACCGGTTCGGAGAAAAAAAAATTTGTCCGGTGGAAAGCCTTGTAGATAATATGTAATTACCTCCTTGATTTGACCAATGGCGCGCCGACGTGCGGTGCACCCTGAAGCCCGAGCGGGGTGGAAACTGCTGTCGATGGCAGTGAGGCTGAAAGGTAATGTGTACCACTACCAAAACCTGCTGGTCGACTGGGATCCATCCAAGTCATAGCCGGCCTGCAGGGAGGCCGCTTTGCAGCAAGGCTGGTGGTGTGTGGTGCAGTAGGTCATGGCCAGGGTAGGGAATTCCGACTAGGGTGTGGCATGCAAAGGGCAGAAATATGCACGAGAGTTGAGTGGGAAAGAGGTCCGACCGAGCCAGGTGGCGGCGCTGCTGCTGTTGGCTTACGGGCTGCTTGGACGACGACATGTGGAGGGGAGCGGCAAGGGAAGGAGGTCATCCGGGGAGCCCAATGCCTGTTGCTGGTGGGGAGACTAGCACTGCGGAAAGGCTGCGCAGCGTCTTGAAGCGGACCCGGCGGTGGCTGGGAGAGGAGGAAGGTGGAGGTCGGGCCGGCTATGTGGGAGGGTGCACCATCCTGGTGTGGTAGAAGGTCACGCTGATGGTGTAGGCGGTGCCGAGTCCCGTGATGGGAAGCTCCGGAAGTTCCTGCGTGGGGGGTGCCCTACTATGCAGCATCCCGGGGGAGACTGGCCAGCGGCAGGCCGAGCCTCCTATGTGGCGTGCGGAGCGTAGGTGCGATGTCGGCGGCCCTGCACTATGCGTCATGCCATGGTTTTTATGAGGAGGCGGGTGCCCGGGGTGTGGAGGGTGGTAGTTTCAGGGCGGCCTGCTCCACGGCGTATCATGCGGCGCTGTAGTGCGTCACGCTGTGGTGCACCGTGCGGGGTGAGGGGTCCAAGCAGAGCCCTGCAATTATCCTCCTTTTTTTCTGTTTCTTTTGGGTGTCACCCCCAACTCCTTGGTTTTTTAGTAGACTTATTTTCAAGACTTCCACCCAATTGTTTTAATTATTAAAGACTTATTTTAAGTCTTCATTCCACCCTTTATGATTCACGTCACAAAAAATTCTAAAGGCTAAATAATATCCTTTCAAATTTATAATAATAAATTTATTATAATAAAATAATAATTTTTTATTATATTATTATTATTAAAAAAATATAAACAATAAAATTAATATATAGATTACTAAATTATAAAATTTATAATTTTCAGAGTTAAATTTATTTCGGATGAACAGATTGAAACTTAATCGGTTCACCAAGATGAAATAAAAATATAACCCAAGATCAAACTGCAACTTCAATCTAATCCAAAAATTTTAAATGGCAATAACTTGGATGTCTGAGATCAGATCGACACACAGTTTGAACCAATGAGACCATTTTTGAACCCTCTACTTAATAGTAATGAATATTTAATTTTCTAGGCTTAGAGAATTTATGTGATCACTCTGATACCATTTTTAGGATTCTGGGTTCCGCAGCGGAAGCTGTAGGGCTGGGGATTTTAGAATTTTCGTCGGCGGGATGACAAAACTCATTGTCATCAATGATCCGAGCCTTGGAGGGGTCTGAGGATCTCATGTAAATTATAAGGAGAAAGAAATTAAAATGAAAATGCACCAATTTAAAATCCAAAGGTGCGGTCGACTGCATCTAGTCGATGGCGATCATCACATGAAGGATCCAAAGTAGGATCCCTCTAGATCATCTAAAAGCACTCCAAAAATCCATTGTAACATTGATTGTGAAATTCCTGGTGCTATCATGGCGATCTGAGAAATCTTTCGACATCCTGACAATCACCACATCGAGATCTCTTCGATGCTTAAGGAAGAACTTGATCCGAACTCTTTGATCATCTGCTTCTCGCTCTAGGAAGCGGGAGGAGAGAGAGGATCTCATTTTTTCATTTAAAAAATGAATGAATAGTGATTTTCACACCAAAGAGAGAGAGCCTCATCTCTTATTTATAGAGACATTGATAAATACCCGATAGGGTTCCCTAGCCACGATTTATTTCAACGTTCACTAAATAAATAATTTTGATGAACTTAACTACACCAATATTATATATTATTTTTATCACATACTTGTAAAATATATGAAATATATTACGTGTTAAAATCCAATCCATTTAACTCGACTCTTTGTCCTTCTTAATATTGAACGATCCTTGAATACTAAATAATATTCGTTCGGTTAATATTTCTCTCATATTTACTAAACTCGTAAATACATTAAATAAATTCAATCCAAAATATTCGCAACTTGAATATTAATGAATTTATTTAATTTATATGTGATCAATAACTTGGACCATGCTCAGTCCCCGTGGTGGGTCCCACTATGTCCATATACCAATTCAACTGAATAGGGATGATTCTTGAATATTCTATTGTGTATGACCCTCTAGGCCCTCATCTCGATAGTAGTGAATAAAATCCACAGACCAAGAGAAGATTCTAGCAACTCATCATAGCCCCTATAGAGATAAGGATAGTCATAGCAATGACTACCATCCTACGAACACTGAATTTGTACTATAATCTCTTCTTCATTAAATATCTCATAAAACAGGTCACACTCTTGTGTCATCGTCCTTATCTTTCTTTATTATTTGTTGATCTATCTGGATGGATTTTCATTTCTACTAATTTGTCTAAAGACTTTTGATGACATCACCATCCAGATCAACCAGGCCTGAGATAAACAACTTCATAAACATGGAAGTGACAAATCCTTTCTTGACCATTTAGCCAACATCATACCACTAAAAACACACCCAACACAAACTACCTCACCACGACATCACTGCCATGGTTTTCATCTTTCATCAAAGTAAGTAATCAGATGATATACATTGGTAATGGTCTCAAGTCAGGAGACCAATACACATGTTTGTAGATAGGAACAACCAATGAAACCCAAAACATGTGGTGTTCTTATTGGCAGGTCTGGCCTCATGATCTCACTACTAGAGATCACCAAGTGCGAACTTCATGTGAAGAAGTCTCAATACTTATGAGTCCCCAGCAGCTGACAAACAGACATCAACTATGTCCAGTTAGTAAGATGTATCTAGACTATAGAACATTTATTTAAAATCAGTGTCATTGAATCTCGAGGTTCTCGTTATAGCCTGGGATCTGCTATAACATCTTGACATGACTATTAACCTTTGGACATTACCATTGTTATGGTGGATGTAGAAAAGTCTGCACTATAATGGTAATATATCATCATGCATATCTAACTGTACACATGATACGATAATCAAAAGTACTACATAGTTGGGTCTAGGGAACCCACTATTTCAACAGCACGTCAGAGAGTCATTACTCCCGTCACCCCAGATGATTACAATGGCCTACAGGTAAGCCATCTTAATATCGGAACATCCACGTCAGGACCCCCAGGTTCCTCAGATGCAGCGGTTGATGTGACCCCTGGCTGGAGAGCCCCCTTTGTCGAGTATCTATAGAATGGTTACCTCATGGTAGATCGGGCAGAGCAACAGCGAATCTGATGCTGTGCGATGCAGTTTACCCTTTAGAGTGGTCCCAGTCTGGAAAAGATCCTCAAAAAGTGTGGATTTGATGGCGTTCTCCTCTGTTTCATTCAAGGAGTCGAGATTTCATAGTTCATGTAGGAGGTTCACGCTGGTTCCTGTGGGGCTCACTAGACTGGGCCGAAGCTATCACATCCGATCCGGAGACTGGGGTACTTTTGGCCCTCCAGGATCCCTGATTGCATCGAGTTTGCTAAGAGATGTCATGTGTTCCAGATTCATGCTAACGTCATTCATCGGCCGCTAGAACCCATCCATTCCACCAAATACTCTTGGCCATTTGTGGTGTGGGGACTCGATGTCATGAGACCATATACACTGACGACAGATCGTGAGGGTAGGTTCATCCTGACCGCCACAGATTTCTTTTTCATGTGGGTAGAGGCAGTTCCACTCAAGGAGGTCAAGGACCATTCTATCATTGACTTCGTGAGATCCAACATCATCTACCGATTTGGAGTCCCTCACACCACCCTCAACGATAACGGTACCAAAATCGAAGTAGTTGTGTTGAAGAATTTGTACTCTAAGAACAACATCTCTTCGAACCATAACTCATGCTACCGTGCATAGGAAAATGGACAGATCGCAGCGTTAAACAAAACCCTCTCTAAAATTTTTCATAAAATGGTTGGTCAGAACAAGAAGAGTTGTCCGGACAGGGTCCCCAATGACATCAAGGCTTATTAGATGATGGCTCATAATTCTTCACAGGTGACCCCATATTCTATGGTGTAAGGACCTAAGGCCGTTCGGCCTATAGAGATGTAGCTGCCTTTGTTACGCACAATGGTCTATGACCAACAAGCTCCAGATAAGGTAGCCGAAATTCGTCTGGCTGAATTGGAAGCACTTGACAAGAATTGGCTTTCTGCCTGGCAAAATCTGGAAAGGCATAAGAATAAGATATCTAGAGCCTTCAATAGGAAGGTTCGCCTCTTCTCTTTCTTACATGGTGACTTGGTATTGGCCCTCCAGACACCAATGATATCTGGTCAGAAACCTCCCAAGTTAGAGCCAAAATAGGGGGACCTTATATAATTCACAGGGATTACCCTAATGGTGGATACTCACTGGTGACCATGGATGGTGAGCGTATAACTCCTCCCCCACAAATTCCAAGTTCCTCAAGCAATAATTTACCTATACCTACTGGTCCTTCATGACCCTAAACTGTCTTGTCCTACATGACCTTAAACTATCATATCCTGCATGACCTTAAACTGTCTGGCCTTGCACAACCTTAAAATGTCTGGTCCTACATGACCTTAAATTGTCTGGTCTTGCACGACATTAAACTATCTGGTCCTACACGACCTTAAACTGCATGATGGTCCCATGGGACCCTATACTGCAAGACAGTCCTACACGACCCTAAACTTCATGACGGCCCCGTAGGACCCTAAACTGCATGATGTTCATGCACGGCCTTAAACAAATCAGTCCCGCAAGACCCTAAACTACATGATGGTCCCGCATGACCCTAAAATGCTTCATCCCGCTTGACGATAAACTGTATGTCATTTTTCAAGATTTTAAAATGTACCCTTAGAACGATGTGTGGATTTATTCCCATCTGTATGGGATACATAGGAACACTCAAACATTTCATCTTGAGCCCATCCCCAAACTTTTTTCTTTGACTGTCCCCCTGGGTATAGTTCTCTCAGAGGATCCTTGCACGATATGGTGTAGGCTTCCTTAGCCCCACTCATGTTAGGATTATAACAGTCGCACCATGTACCTCCTCCCTATTCTTCTATCCTCCCACATCCTCACCACATGATGTAAAACTGCATGGCCTTCAAGAACTGAGTACGGCTTGATTCCCATACTTATGGGATACGTAGGAATGCCTGTACATTTCATCTTTTGGCACAACCCAAATGCCAGAATCTCTCCTCAGGTCAAGAAATCTGGTATGGTACATGATTTTCCCCCAATTCATGTAGATCTCACCTCGAACCCGCTATACATCTCTCTCCCCGGAGGTGTCTTCCTCTTTCATATATGGGCACAACTATGCTTCAACCACTCCTCTGATTGGGACTATATTATCTTTCACATCCAAAAGGACCCCGGCCTGGCATGGATGCTTGGCGTAAGGGCTCTCCTACCACTTTGGTCCAACGCCCTCAGGGATGTTGAGAAACAAATTGATAGAAGTCTCGCATTGAGAATATGGCCAGCAGTTGATGCTCATTTTTTGTCCCATTTTAGGTCACTATAAGGACGATGTGTTTTGAACATGGTCAACATCTATCCTTTTTCATTATGGAAACCCCAAGATGTCCCGAACACTGAGTGCAATGGTTCATTCTTCCCCATTGTATCTCCAAGCGATGAACTCCACTCGGGCGATGGCAGCTACTAGACCCCTATATGGTAGGTAGATCCGAATCAGAATCATTATTTCCCACACTGAGCACTGCTCATGTGGGTTAGGTGATGCGATGAGGTGGTAACCACACAAGAGGTCGTATGGCTACCATTGGTTGAGACACCCAGCCTCAGGCCCGTTGGCCTTTTCAAGCCCTTGGTCCCTTTATGGCCCCTGGCCCAAGTTCTCCTTTAGGGTTGTGTGGTGTGGAGCAGACTAATGTCCCCATTCACATAGAGATATTTTTCCATGACACACATATCTCGTTGATGCATACCTCTCTTCATTTATCATCCATTCTGTGAGCACATGCCCTTTTGTGCTTCGCGTGCACAGTTTCAGGCCCCCGACCCAGGTTCTCTCTTATGGGATTTTACGGTGTGGTATGGGATTATGTCCTCATTCATGTTGGGTTACACTCCGTGCCATACAACTCCCCTATTTTGGGTATGTTACCCATTTATTCGTCCTCATTTCAAGATGTTAAACTGAAAATTGGTTGGGACTTCCTGTCCAAGGCCCAACCTTAGGCCCCTCGGCCTTTTTGGGCCCCGAACCAGGTTCTCACTTAGGATTGTATAGTGTGGTATTGGATTATGTCCTCATTCCTGTCAAGTTACTCTCCATGTCGTACACCTCCCCTATTTGAGGTATCTTACACCTTTCTTCATTCTCACTACAAGATTTTAAACTGCAAACTGGTCGGGCCTTTCCATCCAAGGCCCAGCTTCATGGCCCTTGGCCTTCTTGGGCCCCGGCCAAAGTTCTCACTTTTGATTGTATGGTGTGGTATGGGATTATGTCCTAATTCATGTCAGGTTACTCACCGTGCCATACACATCACCAGATGAGATACCTTATCCATACTCGTCCTCATTGCAAGATGTTAAACTAAAAACTTGTCGGGAATTCCTGTCTCAGGCCCAGCCTCCGGCCCTCGGCCTTTGCGGGTCCCCATCGCAGGTTCTCACTTAGTGTTGTACGATGTGGTATGGGATTATGTCCTCACTCATGTCGGGTTACTCGCAGTGCCGTACACCTTATGTATGTGGGGTATCTTACCTATTTGTGTCCTTATTGTATGACGACAAACCACACATTACTCCCTTAAAGAACTATGTGTGGATTGATTCCCATTCTCATTAGAGACGTAGGACTGTCCGAATGTCTAGACTTCAGTTCCATCCCCACCTCTTAGAAATCTCATTCTCATCTTGGCCCTTGGCCAGTATTCCCCCACAGAGAGGAATATACAGTGTGGTATTGGACTATGTTCTCACCCACATCGGGTGTTGTAACAACAACACCATTTACCTCCTCCTCCTGATAATTGTCCATCCCCTTGTTCCATAATCGTCTTTTCAAATTGGCCACTATCAAGATGAGCCCCTAGGTCCTCTTCAGTGATTCACCAATGTGCCCAAGGGTACTCTAGTTTAGTACCTAGAATGTCGGACACTACTCATACATGATTTCACCCATTTTTCTAGATTTTTATGCTCTTTCATTAGGGATTACATCACCTTTAACAACTAAGAGGACCCCAGAATGGCATGGATGTTGGGGCCAAGGGCCTTCCTACCATTACGGGAGAATGTCCTCAAGGGTTCTGAGCAACAAATTGATACAACTCCCGCATTGCGAATATGATCAACGGTCGATACTCCTGTGTTGTTCCCATTTCAGGCTAATGCGATATGGATGATGTGTTTCAAACATGGACAACAGTTATCATCCATCATCACGTCAATCCCATTATACCCAAAAATTTCAGTTGCATGACCCACACCCTTCTCCACCTCATCATGTCCAAGTAGAATTTTGATACTCTTTGTACTATTCCTCAGTGCGCATCCACATGTTAGGAGGAAAAAAACATGATAAGGAAATAATTCGGGGCTCCCCCGATTTCCACTTTTCAGGAATTTAATGTATTTCAAATACCTTATCTGTCGCTGTTTCCTACACTATGTTTGACTCACATAGGCTTAGAAATCCGATTATGGTCCGCACTTACTTGGAATAGTCCTTCTTTTCCATGGTCTAAGTTCTAACACCTTAAACTAAGATCTTTTCAAATTTCCCCTTTGTAGAACTACGTATAGGTTGATTTCAATTCCAAGGGATACATAGAAACAACTGGAAAACTCGTCTACAGGTCCAGCTTATTTGAGATCCAATCTCTCATACTTTCTACCAACTTAGCTATTTTTGGCCCCTTGGCCCGAGGTTTCATTCTTGGAAGTGCACACGGTGTGGTATGGGATAATGTCTTCATTCATGTTTAGTATTCATTATTGCACCGTGAAAATTGCACATTTAGCCTCGTCTCTACTATGTATGTGATGCACGATGTTAATGTGCATTGCTGGCCCCATCACAAAACCCTAAACTATGATAGTATCTTCTTGGACACACGATTAAAAATGACGCAACATTGTGGTTCCCTTGCTCAAGGGACATCATGTTTGGTATCTTTCCAACACCATACCATTCATTAATGCCTTAATTTGTCTTGACTCTTATTGTGATGCATGGATTCTCTATTCTAGGCCCGTGGTTTCACAAAAAAAAACATCTCCATTCACCCTAAAGGACAAACAAGAATTAACAAATGCCACTTCTTTTGGTCCGAGGGATAGACCCTCACACCCCTTTTATCCCTAGAACTAGTACCTTATCGTGCCACCTCTCAGAACTAATTATGGATTGATTCCCATTCTTAAGGGATATGAAGGAATTCCCAGACATTTTTTGTCTCTGGGTCTAGCCCCAAGATTCCAAAATCTTGTCACCTCTCTTTCAGCCCCTCGTCCAGAACTCTCTTAGGATCATGTGATGTAGTGAGTACCTAATGGGTACTCATTCATGTAGGGTTTTTTTGAAAAGACAACACCATGTGCCTCCTGCATCTTCTTCCCAGCGTGGTCTGAGCTCTATTCCCTTATACTAAGATCTCCCTATGGGAACTGTGCATCACATTTGGCTATTTCACCACACTGAGCATAACCCATTAGATCAATCTCCCCTTAATGGTCCACCACAGGACTGTAGGTTGATGGCGTGTGACCCTAGGAACCTTTTCCTTTGAAGGGGAATCGATTACCTCTCTCTGATATGTCTCATTGTCATACTCAGATGAATTCTAACAAGAACCTAAAGTGTGGAATTTTCACGGGGACATTCCCCTTGTTCCATGTCCAAGCTTAGTGAGCCTGTTATTTGGATCCTCATACTCTTCCACATCCGAAGGGACCCCCTTAAGGGACTGGTCTCATTCCACCTCATCTCCCATACCGTTTTAGGACAACATCCATAAAGACCCTAGACAACATTTTCTACAGGTCTTGTGTTTTGAACACATTCTATAGTCGACCTTCATTTTCCTGTCCCCATTCTAGTCTAACGCGATATGGATCCTGTGTTTTGAACATGGTCAATAGCTATCCCCTATCGTCATGCCAATATAATTGTGATCCAGATTTCGAGCATCAAGATTCATATGTTTCCACTCCCTTATGTTCAAGTGGAATTCCAACATACTCGGCTTTACTCTTCAGTGCATCTAGGTGCGTTATATAGGTGGGTCAACATTAATGGGATGTAAGTCATCTAATTCCCTATCATACCTAACATGTGCCTCCCTATGCTAGGAAATTCTAACCACTACTTCTTATTTCCTACATCGAGCACGACACACGTGGTCTTAGTAGTTTTCATAGGATGTGTACTAGCGCAGCCATTGCCACGCAAGCCATTCCTCATCCTCCATGATGTCAAACTGCACTCTCAGAAATACATTCGGATTGATTCCCATTATCATGGGATGCATATGAACCCCTGATATCCGGCCTTAGGGTCCAACCTCAGTAAACATAATTTCTTTCCCCCCTCCTTTACCAGTCCCTTGACCAGAGCTCTTTGGAGAACCATGAAATTATGGCTTTACCCTGAACATGTTTGGATGCCCCATGAGAAATATTGGGAGCCGACAGTTTCCTCATCCAAGAGGTCCTGTTCATAATTATGGTTGATCTCTGATAAAGCCAGTTTATCCCCCTAATGCATTTCCACCATGGTGTAATAATTTTGAGAGTGTTGGACTCTAGTCGAACAACCCATCACTCCACTCTCCATGCTTTTCATGCCATTTATTCGGACCATCTTCCTCTCTCACATCTAAAGGAACCCCCTAACAGTATGGATGCTCGACCTGTGGCTCGCCTACTATCCTGGTCCAATATTCAAGAAGGCTGGTCGATGACATTCTGAGTCAGGACCTACATTTCAAACATGGTCAGTGGTCGGCCCTTGTTTGTCATCCACATTTTAGGCTAACACAATATATATTCTTTGTTTCAAACACGTTCAACAATTATATTTTATTTTCACGCCATCGCCACAATGTTCTGAATTTGGGGTACTGTAATTCACACTTTCCATTACCTTATGTTTGGATTTATTCTAGCGCCCCTAGCATTACCCAGCTCGTGCACAAGAGCATGCAGAGAAAACGATAATTTGGCTGTTCTGAGAGCTTCATTTTATAGTCAGGTCTCTCCTTTCTCTTCCCAGGAATCCAGACTCGTTTTTCAAACCCCCAGAGGCCCGAGGCCTGGTTTACACTCCTACATTTGAACATGACAATAAGGTGGTTTTCCCTTGTTTCTCACATCATGCCCGACCCACATGTGCTTAGGGATTGACCACTGGATGCTCCAAAAATGTCACAGGAATTCAATTAACCAACACAAATAACAGAACTCATGCATGTAATTGGAATAAATTAATCAAAGTATGAATGTGCATTCAAAGGTTACAAGCACCACAACACCCTAGGACTGATCCCTCCCATGGACGATTTGACCTCATCAAAAGAGTGTAGAAGCTCCGCCTCCCTTTTCCTAGTGTAATCTAGTATTTTTGCCGCCTGTTCAGTTCCTACTCTTCCTCGGCAGTGATGGGGCACAATTCATCAGTCACAATATAGGCCCGCTCCACACCAGTATGGATGACGATTATTTCCTTATAGGATCACATAATTACCTCTTCAGACTCTACTAGCTAGGCCTTCAATCACAATATTATCTAAGATTTATTGTTGAGAGATGCCAAGTGCTCGTCCGCCCGATTCTGTAGCCGCAGGACCACATCTTCAGCCTCCTGGAGCCTCTTAATGTTCATCGCTTTCCTCCACTGCCAACCAACACGGAGGCCATGGTCATGCTCTCGAATCATCTCCACCCTAAGATATCAGACGATCATGTGAGGACGTTGGGCATCCACTCCCCCGACACACAATTTGTGTAGTCATGAGCGAAGTATGTCCATCTTATCCAGCCATAGTGCTTTTGGGTGTCATCAATGATGTGCTTGATCTGCTTCCATGATCAGCAACAGACTATTCTGTTGTCCTCTTCATCAGAGGCTATCTCATCCCTGTCAACATGGTTGGCGAGATCATATACAGAGAATACCCCTAGGAACTCATCATCTAGATCCACATCCGGTGTTTGATCAGGCATGGTGGGACTTGGGTTGTCTGACCAATCCTCATCGTCGGACCCCACCTCGATAATCTCAGGTTGAGCCTCCATGACAATCCCATTGGTGATCGAGAGTGCCAATGTTCAGTTAATCCGGACCTCCATCTCCATAGCCACTGGCATTCCCTAGGGAAAGGTGCTACCAAGGATATCGAACGACCTCTCCAAGGAAACCCACGCCATTTGGAGGACTGTGCGTACCAAAAAGGGATCATGCATGCCAGTTAACATGATTGATGGATTACAATCATTAATTTGGTATAATATACATACAGAGATTGGATTCTCAGTCTCATTCTTATGTTGATACCATCAGGACCCCGAAGCATGGACCTCTTTATATTGTTGGAAAGTATGAAGGTTCGGGAGCCACATCGGGTATTCCAGCCTCGCCAGACATGCTAATCTCCCCAGCAGAAGGCGTGGACCCCGAAGGTCCCGCATCTGTATCTCTTGAAGGGCGATAACGAGATCTGTGTAGAAGGCCCTCCTGCACAATTTATATATTAGAAGAGAGTCTAGAATAACCTGAAAGTGGGCCCTAAAGAAGGGGTTTAGAATCTTTACCTCAAGGGCCTCAGCGAACTATTC
This sequence comes from Viscum album, assembly GCA_963277665.1. Taxonomy (NCBI): domain Eukaryota; kingdom Viridiplantae; phylum Streptophyta; class Magnoliopsida; order Santalales; family Viscaceae; genus Viscum; species Viscum album. Next base: position 1,795,990,687 of record OY728137.1, read on the forward strand.
AAGATCCGAGTACTGATCCTTGAATTCACCCTCCTCCAATGGGCTCGCTCTCCAGACCTCATCTCCCCAAGAGGATTCATCTGATTCTTTTGATAGATGGAACCGTTCTTTTATGTCAGCAGCCGAAAACTGCGGGGGAGTGGTGCAGTCGAGCAACACCTTGAACCGATCTATCATCGGATGCGGGGTACCCTGGGAGTATACAAAGTCCTCTAGCTCTGTCAGGTATTTCTCTACCTCCACCTGAGATAACACAAATCCGGATCTGATAAGGATTATCCATGGAAAATCCTTCTTGAATCGGTTCAGATGTTTCCACATCTCCGACAGGTTGAGGAATTGTCGGTTAACTTTCGAGATGTCCCAGGCCTCAGGGAAGACATCTTTATTTGGCATATCACTGTGGCGCATCTGCTTCCCTAGAGCCTGAGTGGATATTCTACTGAACCCTCTAGGTGGCCTCCCCTTAGGATGGCTATGATCTTCTGGGACCACAAGGTCAGTTTCCACTACTGCCTCTCCCTCAACTGGTGCAGGCCCCACTGCTACAGTAGCCCCACCAACACAAGATTCCCCTACGGCCTTATGACCTCAACCCCAAGGTTTTGGATGAACGCCATCATCAACTGGACTAGTTGGTTTCATTATCATTTCTCCCAGGTAGGCCGCTACCCAACTCTGGGCATATTCCTTAACTAACCCGATGATAGCGGTCAACAGGGGCAGCTGGTTCCACATATTAATGTCTTCTGTGTGAACATAACCACATCTGCCTCATCACACATGAGTGTTCCTCATAGCGCACCCCCAAATAGACATATGGGGTTAGTCACTGCATGCACCAGAATTGCCAAGCAAATCTGTGGGGGGTGTATGGCTCGCAGAGATGATAATGATCCACATTTCCACCAAAACTCCACGTATAAAGGCCATAACATAGGTATGGTGCTCCTTAGTTCCCCATCCATTGACAGTGAATATCCCCATCAGAAATGGGAATGGGTGGAATTTGAATTCCTCCACCTTCCACACTCGGTTCCGAACCGATGGTGCGGTCATCTTGGCTGAAAAGCTCCCAAAAGCGTTCACGATGGATGAGAGGAAGTGAAATCCTGGAGGGGAAATGGGGATTAAGTATTCGTAAACCCCCCTAAAGATTGTCCCTATCCACCCATACAAGAGGTGGAATGGCCCACATATTATCTACAGCCTCTTTACCTCGCTGATATTCCACGACATCTTGTACAACTTGGTAAGCATCGGGTTCCCGAGGTTGACCTGCCTTCCTGTCGCCAAAACGGATGCCATAATGAATGTTCTTTGCCGCACTCTCATATTGGTGTCCCTCACGGGTAGGATCCAACCATAGATGAGAGCTACGATGAATGTCGCCTGCCTGACTATCGGTTGTTGTTTGGTGACGATGCTAAACCCCATCTTCTTCCACTGGCTATCCTCCAAAAGTCCCCAGTATGAGTGCTCCATACTCAAGGCCCATTTCAGGCAAGTCTGAGGCCTCACCGAAAGCTATCTATTCTCCAGGAAGCCCAGGAACAGTTTGAACCACCGCTTGAAATGGACGTCCCTCAATTCCTTCTTGTCCTCTCCTGGCACAAGCTCCATCAAAGCCATCTCCAGCAGCGACATTTTCTCTGGACCTCCAATGCACTCATGATGAGGAGGAATTCGTCATACATAGCCCCCAGTATTGGGACCCTCGAGATCTGGTGGATGTCCCACAAGCTGATTCCAACTTCCCTGTGCTGAAAATCAAATGTGTTAGTCCTCAATGACCACCTACTCAATAGCTCCGGCATTAGCTGCTTCGGCTGGTAGATGTGATAATGGGAGGGCCAAGCTGCTCATATAGGCCCACTCTTCTCAACTCCGCCCCAAACTCCTCACACGAGGCTCCTACCTAGTAGACCCAGGGCAAATCCTCTGTGAAGTTTCTGTCCTGGTGCAGGTCTAACTCCTCAGACCACCCCTTCTCCGGGTTCCCCAGATCATCCTTCAATATCATCCGATGCATGAGGGTAGACGTCTCTGACTGCAACTCCTTCCTGTCTAAATTATTCAGGTAGTTGTTTAAGCAGTCAGCAATGATGGGTGTGAAATCCTCTCGGGCATGGCCATCAACTACTCTGAAACATCGGTTCTGACACGGTGTGCTCCTTAACCAGTAATTTGTTTCATCCCGACTCCCTTCTGGGATGAAGATGTTATCGCTCATCCCGAAGCTATAAAAAGGCAAACTCATGCATAACGGGTAGTTCCTCTACCTCTCTGATAGCAGCTCCACCAAAGAACCATGGTCATAGTGGTCTTGAACTAACTCTCATAATCCCAGGATGTTCACCATCTCATCCCTTCAGGAAAAATCCACAAGGACCCCCTGGGCGACTTCTTGATGATCCATTCAGTCTTTTAGGTTGGGGCGACTGTTTTGGTTTGGTCATAGAGCTAGTTCACAGAGCGCGTTCGTGGAGCATGTTCGTGGAGTCAGTTCGCGGAACCCTACCTTAGCCTCTGAACACAGAGATTTGAATCACACAAACAAGAAGTCAAAGAATTGCTATGCGCCGCAAAGATGAAGGCACGTTTTTGGAGAGCAAGTTGCAAAGTACACAGAGATTCGTGAATCTAGAGTTCTAAAATACAAAATCATGAAAGAGAGAGAGGAAAAAAGAGAAGTATTCCCCTCTATTTATAGGTGAATACACCAACCACTTCATAGTATGTGTCGACTATGGTGATATCCACAGCGCACCCAGCCGACCTGTCAATTTCCCGCTCAACAATCCTCCTTCACGAGCCTGATTCGTGAAACGACTGAGGAATTTTGGAGATTGACCCTCAGACTTGAACCTTGATTTCTCCTCGGCTCCAAGACTGATGGGGGCATTTTTTTTGCACCAAAAATTGGAAGAGAGAAGGATAAAATGAAAATCCCTGAAGTTGTCTCGCGAAGACCTTCTGTGGGGTGCCATGGCCCCACGAGCCCGCCGCAAATTACGAAGGCAGGATGCTCTGTGATCCCCTTGAATGTTCATGATCCCGTCACGAATCACAGAGGTGGGATGCTCCGTGATCCCCTTTGACGTCCGTGAGCCCGCCGCGAAGCCAGGAGGTGGGATGCTCTATGAGGTGATTTGACGTTCGTGGGGCCGCCACGAATCCAGGAGGCAAGATGCTCCGCGAGCCCCTTAGATGTTCGCAAGCCCACCACTAACTTGAGAGGCGGGATGATCCGCTAGCACCCTTTGACGTTCGTGAGCCCGTCGCGAAGCCAGGAGGTAGGATGCTCCACGAGTTTCTATGATGTTCACGAGCCCACCACAAAGTGGAATCCAACTTCATGCTGAGCAAGCTCAGCTTTGCGGAACCTCTTGCCTATGAATACCGGCCTCCCCCCAGGACCAAAGCACGGATCAGCGGACCATTTCTCTTTCCAGCTCTCAAATCATGAAGCACATTCTGGTCTGCGAACCATGAGATGATCATGGTACTTTTTCCCCACGATGTGCCTCCCCTTTTCCTTGTTTTCACCACATCTTTCAAGAGGTATGCCTTTAGTGAAGCCCAAGGGCCTCCGAAAAGGAAAGAGATCCTCACAGGGACTCGAGTCATCGCTAAGAGTTTATGCTTCGCAAAGAACTCACCATGCACACGTGACTCAAATTATAAGGCCAAGTCACTATACCTCACGAAGCACATTGCTTCACTGGACCTTGCTTCGCAAGGCACCCATGCTTTGTAGGGCTTTGCTTCACTAAGGCCCTTCCACTTTGTAAAGTACCTCTTGTATGGACCTATGACATATGCCTAGGCTAGGCCATTTCAGTTCCTGAAGCTTGCAACTTCATGAATCTCTTCCTTTACATGGAGCACTAGAGCTCTACGAGGCCTCTACTCTTAAACCCCATTTCTCTGCAACTTTCTCTCCCATGCAACCTCCTTGGTTTGCATGAAGTAACTTCAAAGTTCCCTGGACACCACTTCCCATTGTGTTACTTCGCCTCATGCTTCTCCACATTGGCACACAAACAGCTATTGATCCTTCCCATAGCCACAATAATGTGGAACCCCAATGGTTTTCTCCATGACACCCTCTAGCCACGGCGTTGCCTGTACCCTCTCTCCACCAAGGTGTAGAGGGTACCAGTTATGTACGTCCTAGGGGTATGGAGTGAACCCACCTCGTCTGAGCTGCAGGACGTTAAACTGCAAAGCATCATCGCCCTCAGCACATGACGTTAAACTGTGACTTCCCTCCATGCATCCTATGCGGGGAAAGACAACCATCCTGGTATAAGCCCCTAGATTTTCTTTCCGGAGGCAACATCCTTGCACCTCCTTTCTTCGGAACCAAATCCCTCTCCCGATCGGCTTTGTCGCCACTAGTCCTCCATCCTGGAGTAAGTCCCAACCTATTTAGGGCCTTCAACCATGAATAAGCCCCTGTTTCCCCTTTGGGATGCTAACTACGTGTAATCCCCACTCCACTTCCCACGGACGCACCTTTTGCGAAGTGATTGTCAAGTCTCTACTGCCTCTTGTTTCTCACACCGAGAATGACTCATGTGGGATTAGAGTAAGCAACGACCATGACATCCACCCTAGGAATCCTAGAGTGTAAGCCCTATGACACCTCCTGAACTATGAAGTATTTTATTCTTGCTAAGGTAGGGTACATAGGAAGCCTCCATGAGGTTGAATCCCACCACCCATTGAACACCAGGTCCTCCTTCACGTCGGTTCACCGACCCACCTGAACTACGAAGTATTTGATCCTGGCCAAGGATGGGTACGTAGGAAGCCTCCACGAGGCTCAAGACCACAACCACGATTGTTTCAGCCATCTTCACATAGGTTCACCAACACCTTGGACATCCTAGAGTGTAAGCCCCATACCAAATGAACTACATGGTATTTGATCCTTTCTGAGGAAGGGTACGTAGGAAGCCTCCACAAGGTTCAAGCCGACAACCCCGGTTGTTCCGTCCATCTTCACGTCAGTTCACCAACACCTTGGGAAACCTAGAGAGTAAGTCCCAAACACCACCCTGAACTATGTGGTCTTTGATCTTTTGCAAGGCTAGCTAGGTAGGAATCCTCCCCGAGGTTCAATCCCACCATCCACCTGGACCCCAGGTCTTTATTCATGCCAGTTCACCGACTCCTTCCCCATAACCGAACTACATGGACTTTGATCCTTTACAAGGAAGGGTACGTAAGAAGCCTCCCTGAGGTTCAAGCCCAACAACCAATGGTCCCGAACACTTCACGTTGGTCCACTCCCATCTTGCATGACATTAAACTGTATTACACTTTCTGTTCCCAATTCAGCAGCAAGTCATTGTCACTCAATTCAGTGGTAAGCTCTTATCAGCCTCTTTCAGCGGCAAGCCGTTGTCACTCCATTCAGCAGTAAGCCATTGTCAGTCTCTTTCAGTGGTACGTCATTGTCACTCCATTCAAGGTTAAGGTGTTGGAACTCCAACAAGAGGTATGTCGTTGTCAATATGAACTATGTTCACCAAACTACGCAGACTTCGATTCCTTTCCACAGGGATACATAGGAAGCCTATTCGAGGCTCAATCCCAAAACCATCTCCATCCTCATGACTATTCCATTTCATTCCCCCTCAACTTCATCATCCACCCATCATCTATCCTGATTCTTATCCGCACTGCCACATCCCATTGAAATCATACCATATCATTCCCCATTCTTCTCAACAGTGACCGGGAATTCAACCATACGTTGGACCCTACATCAGTGTTCCCTCTAGGGGTTGCACTCATCTGATCCACTCTAGTCAGTGTTCTAATCAGTCTGATCCATCTCCGTTAGACGTTAAACTTACAGAATACCATGTGTTAAACAAAGGAAGCTAAGGAAAACCTCATATACATGCCTGTGGCATATGATTCCCTGCATTCGATTTGGGATGCCTCAGGCTTCTGCACCATTGAGAAGCCCAATAATAAGGGATAGAGGACATACACGCCAGTGTCCCAGCACCCTAACACACCAGTAATTCCCAACATGACTACTCCCCTAATCAAATGTTGTTTCCCTGAACGTACCCCTTTGAATGTCCTGATAGAACCAGTGTAATTAACTGGTGTCCATGAAGTTATGGCACTAGGAAGATTTTCACGAACAACTTTTTAAACCTATAAGAGAGACCCAGACTAGGTGAGGAGTTCGGATAAGTAATCCACAGATGGAAGAACCGACATCCCACCATCCCATTTAGATCAAGGAGAAAAATTCCCTAAAAAGGTGACGGATGCCGCCCGCCTTTAGAAAGTGGGAATGCGAGGAAACACAACCGCCCATTTCGTTCTCAAATGATATGGATGTGCGCACCCTGATGAATTTCTCAGAAACAGAAATGGTGAACTCGACGTGAATTTCATCTCCTCAATATGGATATTAGTAGCGCTCGAGGCATAAATGGACTAACGTGTCACCAGATCCAGTTATCCGGTGCCATGTCCCACCAAGAAAATTGTACGCCTGGCATGAAACTAACAAGAAGTTGGGGCTGTAGAACATTGGACATCCTGTTATGCGACATTGTAAGCATGGATCCCTCTTACTGCCCATGGAACACAGGATGGATCTGGGGAATTGGTCATCAATACCTTTTTCTTTCAACACTAACGAGTTCTTCTCCCTTATCTCAGGAATAAATTTGCTGCTCTAGGGATGCGATCAACGCCTGGCCATCGACGCAGGGGTAGGGGAAGTGCCAACATGGCCGTCCCACATGGCTTCACCTCTTCCATGTTGACCTTTACATCTACGACCGTGGGGAGCACACACACCATCTCTCAATTCGAGGTCTTCCAACGGAGGGTTATCAACTACCTCGTGCGACGTTATGAAGAGGAGGGGGTCTTCCCTATGTGTGATATCGCCCGCATGGTCATGGAGGCATTTGCGCCTCACCATCAACATTGCCCCCATGGGCCACACAGGGAGCCATTTCTCCCCACACTGACATAAAACCATTTTGGGAGCCTGTCCCCAGAACGCTTCGATGATTCCCTTCCCTATGCAGATGAGGTAGGTGAGGTTCAGGCCAGCCCGGTCAGAGTCCCATTCTAGGGGCTCCCAGCGAGGACTCCCACCAGGTTGCGCCAACGTCACCATTCGGTCTTGTTGGACGAGGGGAAGGTAAGCCATGTGCCTATGCAATAGGCTCCGGTTTATCGGACCTGACACCAGCATCGGGTGTAAGATGAAGAGAAAGCAAGCCAAGGTGCGTCCACGTCGGCAGCTAATGTGGACCAAGCCACCGTCGACGCATATGATCAGTTCCCTGAATACACTGAGCAGGGTCACTACTACAACCGTTCATGATTGAGGCCCCAACCACCCCATGGGTAGGCTGGGTCCACTATCTTGGTTGCTGGCACAAGTAGTGGCCGCCACGAACCAAACCGTAGTGATGCCACCCAGTACAGAAGTCCTCCCCGTACCACTACATTGGAGAGCTAGATCCTTCCCCGATTCGAGGCTTAGCATTGAGGTCTTCCCCGTTACACACACATTCCTGATTAGGTCCTTCCCTACGACGGTGACAGTTGATACAGAATCCTCTCCCGTGCCCATTACACTTGGTATGGAGTCACTCCTCCTGCCCCCGACCACTGGTGTAGGGACATTGCCCTTCCGGTATCTCTTCAATGCAGGGATCCTCCCCGGGTCCTTTTAGCAGCTGTTGAAGGTCCTCCACACCTGGTAAACTAGAGGGGTGAAGGCCATCCTTGCCTCACTATCACCCAACATGGAGTTCCTACCCGTGTTTAGTTAGACCGGTACAAGGAGCCTCCTCATGCCGAGGCACCATGGAAAACAAGCATGGAGGTCCTCCCCAAGCTCATGATAGTTCTAGTAGAGGTCTTTCCTGCTCTTGCACTATCCATGGAGGTCCTCCCCGTGTCCCCTTTAAAAATTTTTCCAGTGTTCCTCGCACCCCTGCTTTCCTGGGTGGAAAACCACCCCACCCTAGAAACAGTGTGGCCGAAGGACATCATGTCAGAAATATTATTTGTCCTGAGGAGCCACCAAGGTGCAGGAAGGTGGGTTGTGACCGCCATAAGAAGAATTCTGGGAAGGTCCGGATATAGATCAGTCCAGTCCACTTTTCAGACTCAGTAGTGGAGTACGACTTAGTACTGAAACCCTCCTCTCGCTCATCTGAGTCAAGAGTCGGGGCTGAGACGAGGCACATCAACCTGGTACTCCCAAAATGAGAGGTCTATAGGATTATCACCTCCCTCTGTAGGTATATTCAGGAGGATGAAAATATAGAAACCCCATAGGGTAGGGTCGTGCAATCACCACCGTCGTCACCAGAAGCGCTCCCTACCTTGACAAGGGATCACAGAGAACTATTCTGGGGACCAATGGCAGGATAACATCAGCGCGACCTATCTCTAGTATCCCTATCCTCTATGCCAGGAACTGTAGCTATAATCCCGTCTTATCAGGATGTAGTGGCCATGTTGGTACACTCTTCGGAGGACTGCCTGAGAATCGGTGTCCAGTCAGCCCGCTCGTAGTACTCTCCACCGACCATCATGCCATCCCATCGGTCTGCCTCAGTACCCCTGCCAGTTCCTCAGACACCCCCAGATGACGATTGGTGAAATCAAGAGCCATACCCTGAATCTGAGCCAAGGATCTTATGGAACATCCTCGTAGTGGACCACTTCCCCGATATGTTCTAGCTCGCGGTAGTACCAAATTTATGCATACTGGAATCCCTCACCCCAGAGGAAGTTGAGTGTTTCCACCACACCCTATGGGTGACAAATGTTTGTCTTTGGCATCAGGGGGTGGTTTATCCCAGGAGCCAAGACAATTCTAAGACATTGGAGAGCAATTCCGTACAGTCAATATGGTTGTGCTCCTTGTGGCCCAATGCCCCGTGTCACCATTTCTATATAAGGCCCTCCAGCAGTAATGCATTCAGATTATCAAGTTAGTCCACAAAAGTTTCAAGGAGGCTACCCCCATGTGCAAATCTATGGCTGGGGGCAGTATTCTGCCCTCCTCTTCAGCCCTATCCAGAAGTAGCCCGACTCGCTTGGTGATATTCATGACATGCCCCCAGGAAGGGCCATGGTCAACATGGATAACATAGTGGATGAGGAGGATGAGATAGAGATTCTTGATGAGGACTTACCCCCAGAGTGCGTGCCACCACTGTTGGACCCATCGGGGAGGGTTACGCACCAGTAGAGAAACCTACTAGGTCTCACTGCACACATTGAGGCTTTAGTACTCAACAGAAATTCCGATAAGGGTAAAGAGAACATCGGAGCTTCCAAGCACTCCAACCTGTCCGCCTCAGTGTGGATGATGAAGGAGGACCCTGAGAAGGCCAAATTGCACCAACAACTGGCTGAGTAGAAGAACTTGGTCGATGAAATCCTAGCTGAACGCACCACGAAGCGAAGACTTGAATACGACAATCCTAGGCCAGTTCAGCAAGGGAAGGAACAACTTCCCTTCTGTGATCTGCCTCCAGGCATCCCTAATCACACTGCACCCATGGAAAGGGTTGAAGCCAGAGCATAGGGAAATAGGGCACGGTATGTCTCACTAAACCCTCTTGAACAACGTAGAAATTCAAGGAATCTAGCTCGGGTTCCCCCAGTTGCCCCGCAAGTCGCTCCTCCAGCCGCTCCATGAGCCACTGAGCTACCTTACCTCGTTGAATAAACCGCAAATGTTCTCTTGGTTAGGGACCCCATCAAGATAGGGACCCCCACCCAGATGATCCAATAGCGGCACTCATTGCCCGCCTTGAGGCATTGGAAACACGACAGGTGGCAATCCTGCCTGATGGCAAGCCATATCCAGTATTGGTGGATGATATTCCGGCACCCATGGGGTTTGGGAATCCCACCTTCTCCCCTTTAATGGGATGGGGGGACCCGCCGCAGCACTAGGCCCACTTCAACTCTAGGTCTGGGACCATGTTATGGACTTCAGCATAGTAGGAGGCTGCCAAGATCCATTATTTTGTATAGACATTGGAGGGGATGACGTTCGTCTGGTACAACCACCTCCCTGTCGGATCAATAACCAGCTGGGAAGACCTTTTTAGGAAATTACTCTACCAGTTTAGCTCCACCACATGGAAGATGAATATCACAGATCTCTTCAAGTGCAAACAAAGGCCTGATGAATGTGTTGTATACTTTATCGCCTGGTGGAAAGGGCTTACATATTCCCTTGACATGCGACTGAATCAGGAGAAATTACTGACGATGTGTGTAGAAGATGTCAAGATGGAGCTGGTTCCATCTCTGATAACCAATAACTTCCCCAGGATATTTCGAGATTTCTTCGATAAGGCCTAAAACCTGGAAGAAGCCCTGCAACAGGCCTGCTAGGAAGGTCTGTTGCCCCATATAATTCTTGCACGGAGGGCTTCCAGAGCCGAGCCCTCCGTGGTGGCCCAAATAGAGGCCCCTAGATAGCTATAATTTTTACCAGCGGGGCCACATTCCAAGCCTTGTAGAGACCCTCCACCAAGGCGCAACCTCTAGCATAGCAACGACTTCCTAAGAATCGGTAGGTGCCCCTGCGGAATGCACCGCCAGCACCTCGGCGGGACAACCAGGCTCTCCCTCCTCAACAGGCTCCTCCAGCTCCTCATTAGGGCTAGGCTCCAGGCCCCCCTTTCTGAATAGAGAAATCCGGACCAACTTGTTCAACAAAAATAAGGTTCTCAACTATTTCAGAAGTGCCTTGGAACAAGGGATCAAGCATTTGCCTTAGTACAGAAGGCTTGAGGAGGCTAACCTCACTGATCGCCCCCACTATTTCCCATATCATCAGATCTTGGGAACACACTCAAGCAGTGTGATGTGTTCAAAGACTGGCTTCAAGACCAGGATAATAAGAACATAATCAGGCTTGGCTTGGCCACGACACAAGTGGAGGGTGTTTTCATAAGGTCAGATAGTAGCAGCAATGACGAAGGTGAGTAGAAATAGGTTTCTAACCATGGGTCCTAGAAGTATGATGACTATATGGAACACAAAATGGTATCCCATTCCCATGGAATCATTTGGGAATGCCTAAATAAGCTGGATCCTTTAGAAGCTGCAGTCGCTACTTCTACATCATCATCTCAGCCAGCCTCTTCCAAGAAGAGAAAGAATCGGCGATGCATGAGAAAGAAATGTGCCCCTCTAATGTCATCATCGTCCTGTAATATTGGCAAATTCATGCCTCCGGATAGGGGGATTCCACCCAGAATTTTCCCAGTAATGGATGACTCTTCAGGTGATAGTCAAGGGTATGCTTCCGTTAATACCGTGGAGTTGGTAAACCCCTACCTAACTACCGAAAATAGAGAGCGCCTAGAAAACCTCCCCAACGACTCCAGCCGACGCCAAAGTCGGTGGAGTCATGAACATATGGGTCATTGAGGCACATCAGTTGGCACCTCCTGCCTGGCCGTGCATGCCACTGACACTAGACAGCAGACCAAGCGCTGATCTCAACACGCACAACCTTTTCATCCGGTGTCGTTGGGCCCACCTCCACCATCGTTTCTGCTATTGAATCAGGAAGAGCTACCTTGACCATGCCATGACCAGACTAACCCTACTACAGGTCAATCTCAGTCCTCTGGTCCTCATTTGGCAATTAATCTCTGGGCTTCGACAATGAGAAGTGGGACATTCCCATTACCAGCCAGCCGCGGGCCTAGCTGGCAGGGCCCGCCATGCCTCTTGTCACAGGGCGACCTCCTAAAGGTAGAAGTTCGTGCCTGACATGAATGTATGATATTATCAAGAACCTTACCAGCATCCCATCAAGGCTTTCCATCATTGAGGCCCTTCGCCTATCGCCATATATGCATGAGGCCCTTTCTGAGGCTTTAAGAAGCCCCCTCCAGTTTGAGATGGAGGTAGCAGCTGTAGAAGCCTTTCATGCTAAAGCGGTTGGGAATGAAAAATGTCAGGCCATCATTTAATTCTCAGGAAAAGATGAAGGCTCTCCCATACAGGGGCACGTCTCCCCACTGTACATCACCGGCCAATTTAATGGCATGGAGGTCTGACGCTGTCTTGTTGGCATAGGCTCTGGGATTAACCTTATCCCGAAACAGGCACTACCGAAGATGGGGTTATCTGAAGATGAATTGACTTCATCTGATTTATGAATCGAGGGATACGATAGGGCAGAGTAGACCCCATTATGTAAGATCCATTTAAAGACCCAGTTCAGTGGCCTAGTTTCTAGCACCGCATTTATGGTTGTCTTCCAGGACACCGCATTCAATGCATTGATGGGAAGACCATGGCCCACCTACATGTGGTGGTCCCCTCATCGTATCACCAATGCCTCAAGTACACCCTCAATGGTCGAGTAGGAATAATCCAAGGTGACGCATCTCCTTTCACCTCTTGTGAAGCCCGCTACTTGGATTTCAACTATTACAAGAGCAAAGATAAACAGATTCAAGCTAGTGAGGTCGAACCCATCGAGGTTGTAACTGACCACTGGCCAGGTCTGGATGACGCCTATGTCTTCCCTATCCATTGATTAAAGGGCACAACCCCCGACATGGGTTAATGTTTTGTTGTCTCTGGTACGAGGGGGAAGCATATTCCCAAGTCCATGCGATGACGGAGAATCACCTTGTACTCTTACACAAATCAGGATGAGGTGATCCCGAAGCCTCCTACCCACATACAATATCGGGATGTCCGCCCCATGGAAACATCAATACGACATACAAGTCTGTTTTGTCAGGCTGGAATTAACTGGATCAAGCTGACGCGCCACTACTGCTTTGATATCATCAAGCGTGGCCCCTTGGGCCGAAGAGCAGATGGGATCGGGTCAAAAACCATCATTACTATGGATTTGACAGTACCAGAATCTCCCAATGTAGTGACCACTGCCGCCCAGGCCGGTACCAGCCTCCTGTCAGAATCTTCCTACCTATAGGAAGCTTCTCCCACTGAGAATCCCTCCTTTGGAAGCGAAGAAGAGTATTTGGAGGACACTCTCCCACCTTTTAAGATGGTGTCTCCTCCACGGTTGATGAACTGGTACAGGTGAACCTTGGTAGCGAGGTAGACCCGAGACACACATTTTTCAGTGCTTCCATGTCCCCCAAGGAGTAGCAGCAGTACATGGACTTCTTGAAACAACATCGTGATGTATTCTCCTGGAGCTATGATGAGATTCCAAGAAGAGATCCTCAGGTAGCCATCCACCGCCTCGGTCTCCCCATAAATCATCGTGGGTTCAAGCAGACAACTAGAAAGATGCACCCTTCTCATGGTTCCATGGTCGAGGCCGAAGTTGAAAATCTCATCAGATCCAACTTCGTCAAGGAGGTATAGTACCCCATGTGGCTAGCCAAAATTGTGATAGTCAGGAAAATGAATGGATAGATTAGAGTCAGCATCATATTCTGGGATCTCAAATTCCACTGTCCGAAGGATGATTTTCCCCTTCATGTGACGAAATTTCTGATTAATGCTACTGATGGGTTTCAATCCCTCTCCTTCATGGATGGGTACTCTGGATATAATAAGATCTGGATGACCCCTGAGGATGAAGAATCCACAGCCTTGAGGGTGCCGCAAGGTAAGTTTTATTACTAGGTCATGCCCTTCAGCTTAATGAATGTAGGTGCCACCTATCAGCGGGCCATGCATTGCATATTGAAGCCAATCCTCAGGACATTGGTGGAGTGCTATGTGGAAGATCTGGTGGTCAAATCTCACCAGTGCTAGGACCATCTCAAGGACATTGAGAAAGTGTTAGACTTCCTCCATTCCTACCACCTGACGATTAACCCACTGAAATTTTCCTTCGGGGTCACCTCTTGGATGTTCCTTGGCATTATTGTTAGGTATTGGGGCATCGAGATTAACCCAGAGAAGATCAAATCCCTCAGACAGATGCCTCCCCTAAGTAATATTCAAAAGCTTAGAGGTTTCCAAGGCCACTTATCCTACATACGCCGATTCATTGCAAATCTGGGCGGCAAGTGTATTCCCTTTCCCGGCCTATGAAGAAAGGCACCGCTTACGAATGGGACAAGGAGTGCCAGAACATGTTCAAGGAAATCAAGAAGAATCTTCTCCATCCTCCAGTCATGATGCCACCCTTCTCCGGAATGACTCTGATCCTGTACATGACTGCCCTAGAAAGATCTCTTGGCAGTCTTCTCACCCAGAAGAACAACAAGGGAACTAAAAATAACCTCTACTACCTCAGCCGCATGCTCCTCGATATGGAGGCAAGATACTCCCTCATCTAGAAATGCTTCCTTGCACTCATATTTTCTGTGCAGAAGTTGTGACACTACTTACAGCACCATGAGGTACATCAAGTGTCTCGGGTAGACCCGCTGAATTACATTCTGAACCGCCCCTTGTTGACAGGCTGTCTAGCACGGTGGGTAGTAATCCTCCAGTAGTTCGATATCAGTTTTGTCCCTAAAAAATCTATCAAGGGACAAGCACTGGAAGATTTTCTTGCTACCAATCCAACCCCCGTGGACCAGTCCCTGGACCAGGATTTTCTTGACAAGGCAATCCTCTTAGTAGATCACACCATCCAGTGTTGGCAGATTCACTTCGATGGTACCTCCTAGAGCCCCACCGGCAGGAGGCTCAATGATCCTAGACTCAACAGAGTAGGCTTGGGTATTATATTTATTACCCAGGTGCAAGCCATTTTTCCATACTCATTCCTATTGTCCAAATACAGAATGTGAGATGCTCCGAAATACCCTTTGTCATTCGCGAGCCGGCCGTGAAGCTTGGATGTGGGATACTCTATGAGAACCCTTTGATGTTCGCGAGCCCACCGTGAAGCCATGAAGTGGGATTCTTCACAAGCTCCTTTGATGTTCACGAGCCTACCACGAAGTGGAATCTAGCTTCTCGCTGAGCTAACTCATCTTCGTGGCACCTCATGCCTATAAATACCGACCTCCCACCAGGCCCAAAGCATGGATCATCCATCCTTTCCTCTTTTCAACTCTCAAATCGTGAAGCACTTTCTACTATGTGAACCATGATCTGCTCAAGGTACTTTTTCTCCATGAAGTGCCTCCCCTTTGCCTTTTTTTCACCCCCTCTTTTGAGAGGGATGCGTTTCACGAAGCCCATGGGCCTTCACAAAGGAAGAAGATCCTCACAGGGACTCAGGTCATCGCGGAACGTTTATGCTTTGCAAATCACGCCCCAAACATATGTGACTCAAATACTAAGGCCAAGTCACTGTGCCTCGTGAAGCACATTGCTTCAGAGGACCTTGATTCATGAGGTACCCATTCTTCATAGGGATTTGCTTCATGAACTCCCTTCCACTTCATGAAGCACCTATTGTATGCCCCAATTCCCTATGCCTAGGCTAGGACATTTCACTTCGCGAATCCCACACCTTCATGAAGCCCTTCCCTTGAATGGAACACCAGATCTATATGAGGCATCTACTCATAAACCCCTTTGCTCTGTAACTCTATATCCTGTGAAACCTCCTAGGTTGACACAAAGTAACTTCAATGTCCCCTGGACACTACTTCCCATTCTGTTGCTTCGCCTCATGCTTCATCTCATAGGCACGCTAACAGCTATTTCTTCTTCGAATAGCCATGCTAACGTGGACCCCCCAAATGGTTCTCTCCATGTCACCCCCTTTCCATGACATTTTCGGTCCCCTCTCTTCCACAAGGTGCAGAGGGTACCAGTTATGTAAATCCTAGGGGGGTGGAGTGAACCCACCTCATCTGAGCTGCATGACATTAAAATTCCAAGAATCATTGTCCTCAGAACATGAAGTTAAACTGTTACTTCCCCCCATTCATCCTATGTAGGGAAAGGAAAACCGTCCTAGTGTAAGCCCCTAGCTTTTCTTTTCGGAGACAACATCCTTTCCCCTCCTTTCTTTGGTACCAAATCCCAATCCTGTAGGGTTTTTCCACCACCCGGTCTCCATCCTGGAGTAAGTACTAACCTCTTTGGTCCGCTAACCATGTGTAAGCCCATGTTTCCTCTTTGGGATGCTAACTACGTGTAAGCCCCACTCTACTTCCCACAGATGCATCTTTTTCCACGTTATCGTCAGGTCTCTACTGCCTCTTATTTCTCACTACGAGCATGACTCACATGAGCTTAGAGTAAGAACCAACCATGAAATCCACCCTAGGTAGCCTAGAGTTTAAGCCCCATGCCACCTTCGAAACTACGAATTCGTTGATCCTTGCCTAGGCAGGGTCTGTAAGAAGCCTCGACGAAGTTCATTCCCACCACCCATTAGACCCCAGGCCATCCTTCATGTTAGTTCACCGACCCACCTGAACTATGAAGTCGTTGATCCTTTACAGTGCAGGGTACGTTGGAAGCCTCCATAAGGTTTAAGCCCACAACCACGGTTGTTCTAGACATCTTCATGTCGGTTCACCAATACCTTGGGTAGCCTAGAGTGTAAGCCCCACACCACCTGAACTATGAGATCTTTGATCCTTGCCATGGGTGGGTACATAGGAAGCCTCCACGAGGTTCAATCCCACAACCTTGGTTGTTCTGACCATCATCACGTCGGTTCACCAACACCTTGGTAAACCTAGAGCGTAAGAACCAAACACCACCCTGAACTACGTGGTCTATGATATTATCCAAGGAAAGGTCATAGGAAGCCTCCACGAGGTTCAATCCCACCATCCACCTAGACCCTAGGTCCTTATTTATGTCGGTTCAATGACCCCTTCCCCATACCCGGACTACATGGACTTTGATTCTTTCCAAGTAAGGGTACATATGAAGCCTCCCTTAGGTTCAAGCCCAATAAACAATGGTCCCGTTCACTTCACGTCAGTCCACCCCCATCCTTTATGGCATTAAAATGTATTCCACTTTTTGTTCCCCATTATGCGGTAATCCATTTTCACTCCATCCAGCAGTAAGCTATTGTCAGCCTCTTTCAGCTGCAAGCCATTGTCACTCCATTCACTGGTAAGACGTTTTCAGCCTCTTTCTAAGGTAAGCCATTATCAATACATTCAATGGTAAGCCATTGGAACTCCAACCAGCAGTAATCCATTTTCAAGATGAACTACATTCACTGAACTACATAGACTTTGATTCCTTTCCATGAGGATACGTAGGAATCCCCTTCGAGGCTTAATCCCAAAACCATTTTCAACCTCCTTACGGTTCCATTTCATTCCCCCTCCAGTTCATTCATCCACCCATAATCCATCCTGATTCTTATCCGGGCTGCCACATCGCATTGAAATCTTGCCATAACATTCCCCATTCGCCTCAACAATGGCTGGGAAGTCAACTATATGTTGGCACTATCATTTGTATTCCCTCCGGGGGTTACAACCATCTGATCCACTCTAGTCAGTGTTATGATTAGATCGATCTGTCTCTGCTGGATGTTAAACTTGTGGCATAACCTTTGTTAAACATGGGAAGCAGAGGAAAATCTTAGATACATGCCCATGGAATATGATTCCCCGCGTTCTATGTGGGATGCCTCGGGCTTTCACTCCCTCGAGAAGTCCTATAATGAGGGACATAAGACATAAGCGCCAGTTTCCCAGTGCCTAGATACACTAGTGATTCCCAAAGTGACTACTCCCTAAACCGAAGGTTGCTACCCTAACCAGACCCCTTGGAAAGTCTTGAAAGAAGAAGTGTAATCCACTGGTGTCCATGAAGATATGGTGCTAGGAAGAGTTTCACGAACAAAGACTTAAATCTATAAGGGAGACCCAGACTAGTTGACGAGTTCCGATGAGGAATCCCAAAAAGGAAGAACCGACATCCCATCATCCCATTTCAATCAAGGAGAAAAAATCCTTTAAAATGTGATGGATTATGCCCACCTTTGGAAAGCGTGAATGTGGGGAAACACAACTGCGCCTTCCGTCCTCAAACGAGAATGACGTGTGTGCCCTGGAGAGAGCGTTAGAAAGAACTATTTTTGAATGTGTTGATGATATACGATCACATAGAATAGTTAACAAAATTGTATAGATAAAATAAATAAAAAATTGTGAGGAATGTATTCTATTTATCCTTGGTTAGAGTTTTAAGTGTGATCACATAAAATAAGAAAGATACATAGAATTATATTTCAAATAATAAAACACTAATTATACTGAAAGGAAATAATATTTCATTTAACGCCTTCTATCAGTTGAGTTTAAAA
Source organism: Viscum album (assembly GCA_963277665.1). Lineage (NCBI taxonomy): Eukaryota > Viridiplantae > Streptophyta > Magnoliopsida > Santalales > Viscaceae > Viscum > Viscum album. Next base: position 1,796,008,922 of record OY728137.1, read on the forward strand.
AAAACTATATATTTGAGGTGCACATCCTCTAAAGTGGAGGGTGACTATTATTTTTTATTTTTTTTATTTTTTGTTTATTTTTTAGGGTGACTATTACTACTTGTGTGTTATTATGATAATGTTCAGTCAAATTAACTAATGTAGGATGTCAATAAGTTACTATAACTATCTTGTTACAAATTTATAAGAAATATATTTAGAAATAAAAGGTAATCCTCTACTAGATAAAAGACACTAATCAATATAGAAAGGACCCAAAAGTCAATTTTGTTAATAGCCAAAAACACACCTTGAAACTCTTCGTGTAGTGGTGTCAGGATAACTTGGAATATGAAGAGAGGTTTTAAGGATCCTTAGAACTAGAATACCCAAGGGACCCGGTATTGTGAATCTATTAGTTGAGGGATACTAGGATTTTATAAAATAGTGGAGACATTTAAGGTTAATAAATCTATAATGCCTAAAAAACGAAAATCAATATAAAAGTACTAATCTAATAAAGGTTTTTTTTGTAAAAAATGGAAATAAATAAAATCAATGTAATAAATTTTTTACAATGAATATGTCCCAACCAATACTAATTTCCAAGATTATTAATACTTCTTGCACATAGTTCTATGCATTAAAAAGTAATTATATGCACCGTAGTACACAATACCAGTTGATCGACCTTAAGAACCAATGGAGGGTGAGAAGGGAAATTTTAAGAGACTGAAGGGTGATACATTTTATTTTTACATCACAACATAGTAATCATTGTGTAGTGAGTTGTGAAAGTGGAATGTGAACTTGGATGTTATTAGATAATTTGGTATCTCTGAAAAGTTTCCGAGGAGAAAGTGAATAAATAAATAATTGAGATTATGATTACATCGTACAAGTGTAAATTGAGATATGGATTCATATTGAACCAAAATAATTTAAAAAATATAATTCAATAATTTTTTTTCACCCAACTACTAAAAATTTATTGAGTATTATAAAACAAATAGTGTAACGCCCCGACCCAAGTTACCCAGAGTCGGTGTATTATTACATAACATTGTCATGATCACAAGAAAGATCAAATATCGAAAGACAGATTGGTTTAGTAGCCTTGGAATCACTAGATATATTCATAAAGTTTTACATTACATCATAAAGTGAAAAACTACTACAACAACATATTGTCTCCATAGTCCACACTATTATCCCCTCATAATATCCCTGTAGGTAATTCATAATTTACTTCTTCACATCCTGGGAAAAATAAAACATAGAAAAGGGGTGAGCTCAGATGCCCAGTACGGATAACAATATAGCGGAAACTTTCATAAAGAAGAATAATCATTTAAGACAATGTATAACTAAAACAAAAGCCTTTTAAACTTAAACTTCAACATAGTATAGAAAAAATAAAATGAAATAATTCCATTTACTTATTCCCATGGATATTCTACTAATTGAATAATCACATGCAATATCAATAACCACTTTCATAATGGTGGAATGCATAATGCCAGACTATCATAACCACATAGCCAAGGCCTCGTGCCAAGACTACAAATAAGATTTTGTCAAGGCCTTGTGCCAAGACACTAGTTTGTCTCATGAGACCTACCGATGCATCGAGGAGCTATAGCGGGCTCCACCCATAACATATTAAGTCCAATGCATTCCCATATGAAAAGGTTTAAATATAACATAAACATCCATATTAAAACTAGCATACGAAATTTCAATAATTTCACCATAAACTATGAATGGTATTAAAATAGCACATCCATAGTCAAACATATCAAAAAAACTTCAATACAATATAGAAGTTTTGTATCATAATAAATCAACTTCAAATAAGCATAAAATCCATCAAAGGATGTTGACATAGATGAAATCATAACTCTTTTTAGATAAATATCTCTTTCTATATTGAAATCTTTTAAGAGTCGTATATTTATAAAATAAAACATTTTATTTGAAAATATTTTTATAAGCTTGTAAGGGAAGCTTCGACGATTTTATAACGGTGGAAAATAACCACACCTGCCGTATAAGTTAAAAAACATTCTTACCTTAATTCTGTCGAAATGGTTAAAAAGCTCCTTATTAGGAAAACGACAGAAAGATTCCTTTATAAAACTCTTATAAAAATTCAAACGAGGGTATAAATGACTTTAACCCATATTCTTTTAAATAGTAAAAATGTTTTGAAATACATTTTTAAGAAACGTGGATGTGGATGATAAAGAGATCCTAGTAGATTATTACGTATAAACATCCTCGGATAATGAAGAAATTGTGAAATAACCCTTACCTTGTACTTTTCCTTGGTTGGGGTTGGTTAAACTCCTGTATAATGGTGAAATAATTGTTATTAAATTATCCAAGAATCATATACATTAATATGATATCATATATGATCTTTTAACATTGATTTGTTAATAATATCTTAGTATTATTGTTGTCTCGGGTGTTAACTTACTCATTTTTTTATATGTTTTGTTACGTAAACTGTTTTTTTTTCATGGATAGGTTGTATCTTAATCATATCCATAATGATATCAAGTCATTAAACAATATTTTTAAATCATAAAATGATAATTATACTTGAATGGATATGATGGATAATGAATCTCATCGCGTTCGTGGAGACTGTAGTCCGTACATACGCACGAGCGACAATATCATTCTTTTGATATTAAAATAATATATAAATGGATGGTATAACATATATACAAAATCATTATCATGTTATATTTATTATTTACATGAGTTACAAATCATTATTATACCCATCCAAATAATAATTTATTGAATAACAATTACACCACGACGTGGAGACGGTAAGCCGTACGTACGCTCGTATGGTGACATATTATTCAAAGGATGGATAGAATAATGAATATGGTTGTACCATATTTATAATAACATCACAGTATATATAAGATACTGGAGTTATTATTTTAGAATTGTAATAACAAAGACGGAAGAAATGGAAGAAGAAAGGAACTTGGAAAAGGGTGGTGAAATCATTACCTCTTCTTCGGGTTCTTCCTTTTGATTTGATCAAAAGGGCTCTTAGGTTGGCTTTCTGACTAAAATAAGGCCTGTAGGATGAAGCGAGGGACGTTTATAGACTATTTGGGTAGAGGTTGGCCGAACCAGAAGGATTTGATGGTGTGAAGTAATGAGAAGGGGGAGTTCCCTTTTATAAGAGGGGTGAGGGGAACCTTTGGAAAAGCTAAAAATATTAATTTATAATAAATTCATATTCGGTTTATAATGGCTCCAAAGTTTATTATTTAAAGTTTAAGGTGGGTATGGGTCTAAAAACATTCAACCAATAGAATTTAGACAGGTTTGGGTTACTATATTAACCTTATCATTAAGTATTAAATCTAAGTTAATTACTTTCACTTTTACAATGTCTCTTTGTATTTTTATATTATATGGTTAATAAACTTACTATATACATCCAAGAGACCCTGAAGTGGTACAGTAATGATACATCTATCATGATATAAGTCTCTTGGCCTAACCATAGATTTTAGGAATTTAATATCAATTAATAATATAATATTTGTTTTAAAAACTCTTTTATGTCAGTTTTGACACTATTCAAAAATTGATTTTTGTGAAACCGATAAAAAGATGATTACTTAAAAAAAGTCAATTAAATCAATACTAATATGTAATATTAACCTATAAAATTAGTTTAATTCAATAAAAGTCTCAAATTATATTTATTTCGGTATTTATAATATCAATTAATTTAATTTTTCACTATTATGGTAATTACTGCATCATCATTGTGTCATAAATAAATTAAATTATTTAATGTCTAAAAATTATAAATAAAATATAATTATGTAGGAAATATTTTTATCTTTATAATTAATATTTATAGTCTAAAATCCAAGATATATAACCATATGTAAAAATTGTTTTTCTAAAAGATATATGCTTATGTCATTTTTGTACTTATTTTAACTTAATTAAAATAAAGTGTCCCTATCACCTACAAGTGGCTCCATGGAGTCCCAAAATAGGCCCAAAGATGCCCATGGTCGGACATATATCCACCAATAAGTTTAGGACACGTTTTAGGGTAATTTAGTATTATTATAATATTATTTGTTTAACCCTTATTTACCGGATTTACCCTTAACCATTGTAAATAAAATATTTACCACAGTAATTATTCAAAATGTCTAAAAATAAAAGTTATCTATTTACACAATATGAACATCCTAATTCCAAATATGGAATCCATTTTTCCAAATTCAAAACACAGAATTGGCAGAAATTAATTTAAAATTAATTCCTGTTGTTAAAACAAAAAGCATGTTTTTAAGAGATAATAACTATCAAAAGATTGACACTTGTTTATGTCTGGTTTAATTGTAAAATTATGTACAATTACCAACATTATATTAAATGGTAAAAATAAATTCTAAATATACTTTAAAAATACTAATATTCATAATTTATCAATATAAATTATTTCGATTAAAAAAGTTGTTTTTAATTAAAATTTAGTAATTTTTACTATTCATCAAAATATAAGTGTTATCTGAAAAGTTCCAAAATTTCACCCTAGGAAAAATTTGATATTCCGAATCCAAAAATGAAGTCCATTTTGAAATATAAAATATATATAATTTCAAAAAGTAGGTATTACTATTCATAACTGTTGGTTTGATTGGTTGTGGTGTGTGTTAGAACTCGAAGTTGCGTACAACACACGCTACTGTATTATTCAAAGGAAAGCGTACCGTGGAAGCTTGGGATGTTTCATTTTAATTTTTTGATGTCCCCATTTAGTCAAAAAGTTTAAAATATAGTATTTAAAAAAGGTTCACTATTAAAAGTTGGTAAAAATGAAATACTGAAAATGATTTTGTTCTTACATTATGTCTAAGAAACTCATAATATGGATTCTAAAATTTTAAGGATTATATAAAGTTTAAAATTTAGTTAATACTATTCATAACCTTTTTTGAAAGCCTTGTTTGGTAAGTCATGGGGTGTTTGAACTCGGTGTTGCGTGTAGTGAAAGTTATTGAATTATTTTGAAGAAATAACACACTATGAAATCTTGGGGTGTTACATTCTCCCCTCCTTCAATAAATTGCGTCCTCACAATTTGAAATTGTTCTTAGAAAATAAAAGTTCTAAAATAGAAAATATCTTTGTGGGAAAACCCACATCAGAAATTGGGTTACTAAAATTTAGTCTTAATATGAGGAAAAGTGAACTGAAAGGGTCACCACCAAATTATGATCTTGATTAGGAGAACATTGGTGGATATTAGAGAAATATAATTGGAGGAAAAACATAAATATTTATAGGTAGTGATTGAGGTCATCAATCACAAAAAAGTGTAAAATTCAGGTCCTTAAATTCATCAATCTATGATGATTTGAAATACCATCAGTTCAACAAAACATAGGGTATTAGGATAACACATTTTTGGTTTTAGGATTCCTTAAATAAAGTATAAGAATTAATTTCTTCATAGAATAAGAGAAGAAGAAAAATATATTCTTGACAAGTAGAGTTCCATCCTATAACTAATTTCTACCACAAACTCATTTTTCACTCTAAAAGATAATAGAACATAAAAAATATTCTATTTATCCTATTCGTATAGGGTTCCAAAAAAAAGAATTTATAATTCATATACTAGATCTTTAAAAAACTACATTATTTAATCCTGGAAATCACGTTGGTCAGTGGTAGGTGATACACCCTTGTCGCCCTTCGGTTGTGGGTTCAAGTCTCGCGGCCTTGCTGGACGCGACAGGTTGCTACCCGACCTCTGGGTTGTCCTTTTATGGCAATCCAAAATAATCCAAACTAGAACTATCCAAAATTCTTCAGTCCAAAATTTATAAGGAAGGTAAACACAATAAAGATCCTTTTTTCCAAGTAATAACATGTGAACACCTTCATCATGTATTCCTTTAGAACACTGCAACATCTTGAATTACCATAAAACCTTATTGATTACATTGATGATCCCTTATTCCTTAAAGAATAATGGATATACTCCTTCAATCGAATAATGTTTTAAACCCCAACAATGATGGAATATACAAATCATTAATCAGTTTCAAGGTAGTCAAGAATATCCGTTATAATTTATCCAAATCAATCATGTATTATTCCAAAATCACTACCTCGGTATCAGAACTATATTATGGTTTATCATTCTCTCAACCATATATTTTCCAAAAATTTATCCTGATATTGAGTCACATTTCTTTGTTCCACACAATCTCAAGTCCTTAATGAAATAGTAATGTCGTACAATCCTTATATACTCCATAATTATTATAACAAGTACATTGTTGATACAACACTCAAATGACATAATCAACACAATAACCCTAATCATTCCTCTTCATCTGTGGTAGTATCATAACTTGATTATTATCCAATAGCATCATTTGTGTCATAGTCTGATGACTGGGACATAGGTTCGCGTAGTGTCCAAACTACTTGAAAATGAAGCATTGTACATTTGAAACAATTTTCTTACCCTTGCAGTCACGTACATTGTGCCCTTTTCCTCCACACTTATAAAAAACTCCCATTCTTTTCAGGCAAGTTCCAGGGTGTTTCTTCCCACAGTTATCACATATGGGAAAATTATTCTTTTCCCTTTTCACTTTATCCATCTTTCTCTCTTCCATCCTTTTCTTCTCTTGCTTCCCTTCAAAGCCATAGGACTCAGTAAACTATTTACATATCTTATCAACATATGATATTATTTCTTTATATGATGATAATACATGGGAGACTATTTCTCTTATAAATTATTGCTTAAGACCATGAAATATATGATCCTTCTTTCTCTTTGGATCATGTGCATTGCTAGAGTTCTCATTCCTTCTACTTGGCGCCATTTCTAAACAATGGCATGCACTAGATTATTTTATGAAAAACTATACCTAATCCCAAACTTGTAAGACACATAACATAAATTAAATAGTTTATGGATATAATCCATAATCATAAAAATTTATCCTTTGAGGAAGTATATACTCGTAAACCCTTCATAATGGTTTGTAAAAAAAATGAGAATTATCCTAAGAATATCCCCCGAGAGTGTCGTAACCAAGAGTGCAACAAGGCCCGTTGTCGTGCACCAGTTCCCGTTCGAGTCTAGCTCAAAGCGGTGTTTTCAGGTTTTACCCCTAGGTATATCTGTGCCAGAGCCGCCTCTACCTGCTCATATCCAGATAGAGATGTATTGGTCGGAAAACTCACAAAATCTCTACAATACCAAAATTCTAGGAAGTTCTTCTATACTAATCATCAAGGTTCATCTTAGGATTACATGCTCTAATCATAGTTTATCTAAATCTAGCTTCCATGGTTTGTACTAAACTTCCTCTGATACCAACTGTAACACCCCGACCCCAGTTACCCAGATTCGGTACATTATTACATAACATTGGCATGATGACAAGAAAGATCAAATCTCGAAAGACAGATTGGTTTAGTAGCCTTGGAAACACTAGATATATTCATAAAGTTTTACATTACATTATAAAGTGAAAAACTACTACAACAACATATTGTCTCGATAGTCCACACTATTATCCCCTCATAATATCCATGCAGGTAATTCATAATTTACTTCTTCATATCCTGGGAAAAATAAAACATAGAAAAGGGGTGAGCTCAAATGCCCAGTAATGATAACAATATAGCAGAAACATTCATAAATAAGAATAAACATTTAAGGCAATGTATAACTAAAACAAAAGCCTTTTAAACTTGAACTTCAACATAGTATGGCAAAAATAAAATGAAATAATTCCATTTACTTATTCACATGGATATTCTACTAATCGAATAATCACATGCAATATCAATAACAACTTTCATAATGGTGGAATGAATAATGCCAGACTATCATAACCGCATGGCCAAGGCCTCGTGCCAAGACTACAAATAAGATTTTGTCAAGGCCTTGTGCCAAGACACTAGTTTGTCTCATGAGACCTACCGATGCATCGAGGAGCTATAGCAGGCTCCACCCATCATATATTAAGTCCAATGCATTCCCATATGAAAATGTTTAAACATAACATAAACATCCGTATTAAAACTAGCATGCGAAATGTCAATACTTTAACCATAAACTATGAATGGTATAAAAATAGAACATCCATAGTCAAAAATATCAAAAAACCTTCAATACAATATAGAATTTTTGTATCAAAATAAATAATCTTCAAATAAGCGTAAAATCCATCAAAGGATGTTGACATAGATGAAATCAAAACTCTTTTTAGAGAAATATCTCTTTATATTTTGAAATCATTTAAGAGTCATATATTTATAAAATAAAAAATTTTCTTGGAAAATATTCTTATATGCTTGTAAGGGAAGCTTCGACGATTTTATAATGGCGGAAAATAACCGCACCAACCGTATAAGTTAAAAAAACGTTCTTACATTAATTCTGTCGAAAAGGTTAAAAAGCACCTTATTTGGAAAACGACCAAAAGATTACTTTATAAAACTCCTATAAAAAGTAAAACAAGGGTATAAATTACTTTAACCCATATTCTTTTAAATAGTAAAAATGTTTTGAAATACATTTTTAGGAAACGTGGATGTGGATGATAATGAGATCCCAGTAGATTATTACGTATAAACATCCTCGGATAATGAAGAGATTGTGAAATAACCCTTACCTTGTACTTTTCCTTGGTTGGGGTAGGTTAACCTCCTGTATAATGGTGAAATAATTGTTATTAAATTATCCAAGAATCATAGACATTAATATGATATTATATATGATCTTTTAACATTGATGTTTTAATAATATCTTAGTATTATCGTTGTCTCGGGTGTTCACTTACTCATTTTATTTTATATGTTTCATTATGTAAACTATTTTTATCATGGATAGGATGTATCTTAATCATATTTAGAATGATATCAAGTCCTTAAACATTATTTTTAAATCATCAAATGATAATTATACTTGAATGGATATGATGTAGAATGAATCTCATCGTGTTTGTGGAGACAGTAGTCCGTACATACGCACGAGGGACAATATCATTCTTTTGATATTAAAATAATATATAAATGGATGGTATAACATATATACAGAATCATTATAATGTTATATTTATTATTTACATGAGTTACACATCATTATTATACCCATCCAAATAATAATTTATTGAATAACAATTACACCATTACGTGGAGACGTTAAGTCGTATGTACGCACGTATGGTGACATATTATTCAAAGGATGGATAGAATACTGAATATGGTTGTACAATATTTATAATAACATAACAGTATATATAAGATACTGGAGTTACTATTTTAGAATGGTAAAACAAAGACGGAAGAAGTGGAAGATGAAAGGAACTTGGAAAAGGGTGGTGAAATCATTACCTCTTCTTCGGGTTCTTCCTTTTGATTTGATCAAAAGGGATCATAGGTTGGATTTCTGACTAAAGTAAGGCCTCTAGGATGAAATGAGGGAAGTTGAGAGATTATTTGGGTAGAGTTTGGCCGAACCAAAAGGCTTTGAAGGTGTGAAGTAATGAGAAGGGGGAGTGCACTTTTATAAGAGGGGTGAGGGGCACCTTTGGAAAACCTAGAAATATTAATTTATAATAAATTCATATTCAGTTTCTAATGGATCCAAAGTTTATTATTTAATGTTTATGGTGGGTATGGGTCTAAAAACATTTAACCAATAGAATTTAGACAGGTTTGGGTTACTATATTAACCTTATCTTTAAGTATTAACTCTAAGTTAATTAGTTTTACTTTTACAATGTCTCTTTGTATTTTTATATTATATGGTTAATAAACTTACAATATATATCCGAGATACCCCCAAGTGGTCCATTAATGATAATAATATCATGATATAAGTCTCTTGTCTGAGCCATATATTTTAGGAATTTAATATCAATTAATAATATAATATTTGTTTTAAAAACTCTTTTATGTCAATTTTGAGACTATTCAATAATTGATTTTTGTGAAACCCATAACAAAATTATTACTTCAAAAAACGTCAATTAAATCAATCCTAATATGTTATATTAACCTATAAAATTATTTTAATTCAATAAAAGTATCATATTATATTTATTTGGGTATTTATAATAACAATTATTTTACTTTTTCACTATTATGGTAATTACTGCATCATTATTGTGTCATAAATAAATTACATTATTTAATGTCTAAAAATTATAAATAAAATGTAATTATGTATTAAAGATTTTTATCTTTCTAATAAATATTTATTGTAGAAATTAAACATATATAACCCTGTGTAAAAATTGTGTTTCTAAAAGATATATGCTTATGTCATTTTTGTACTTATTTTAACTGAATTAAAATAAAGTGTCCCTATCACCTACAAGTGGCTCCATGGGGTCCCAAAATCGACCCAAAGATGACCATGGTCGGACATGTATCCACCAATAATGGTAGGACACGTTTTAGGATAATTTAGTGTGATTATTATATTATTTTGTTAACCATTATTTACCGGATTTACCCTTAGCCATGGTAAATAAAATATTTACCGCAGTAATTATTCAAAATGTATAAAAATAAAAGTTACCTATTTAAAAAATATGAACATCCTGATTCCAAATATGGAATCCATTTTTCCAAATTCAAAACACTTAATTGGTAGAAATTAATTTAAAATTAATTCCCATTGTTAAAATAAAAAGCGTGTTTTTAAGAGATAATAACTATCAAAATATTGACACTTGTTTATGTCCGGTTTAATTGTAAAATTGTGTACAATGACCAAGATTATATTAAATGGAAAAATTAAATTCTAAATATACTTTAAAACCACTAAAATTCATAATTTATCAATATAAATTATTTTGATTAAAAAAGTTGTTTTTAATTAAAATTTAGTAATTTTTACTATTCATCAAAATATATGTGTTATCCAAAAAGTTCCAAAATTTCACCCAAGGATAAATTCGATATTCCGAATCCAAAAATGAAGTCCATTTTGAAATATAAAATATATATAATTTCAAAAAGTTGGTATTACTATTCATAACGGCTGGTTTGATTGGTTGTGGTGTTTGTTAGAACTCGAAGTTGTGTACAACACACGCTACTATATTATTCAAAGGAAAGCGTACCATGGAAGCTTGAGATGTTTCATTTTAAATTTTGATGTCCCCATTTAGGCAAAAAGTTTAAAATATTGTATTTAAGAAGGGTTCACTATTTAAATTTGGTAAAAGTGCAATACTGAAAATGATTTTTTTCTTACATTATGTCTAAGAAACTCATAATATGGATTCTAAAATTATAAGGATTATATAAAGTTTAAAATTTAGTTAATACTATTCATAAGATCTTTTGAATGGCTTGTTTGGTAAGTCATGGTGCGTTTGAACTCGGTGTTGTGCGTAGTGCAAGTTATTGAATTATTTTGAAGAAATTACACACTATGAAATCTCTGGGTGTTACAAAGAGTATGGAGGAACCACTTCAGTATATTTTTGGTATGATTCACTAAGAATATTAGAACCTAACAAATTTGAAAAAATTAGTTCATATTTTTAACAATTTGGAAGAAAAAAAACAAAAAAAAATTTAATGTGCACTTCCAATATATCCATAAAACATCCTTTTAATTAACAAAATAAGAATATTAAAATAGAGAGTATTAAACAGGATGCTATTTGGTTCCCATGTGATGAGAGATGTCACTGGGAATAAAACATCAATGATAAACAAGAATGTTGTTACTTTTAATTCAATAATATTCATCATTGAATATAATATTTATCTTTTATTTCTTGGGTATTTGATACAATATGTTTTTCACACATTGACATAAAAAAAGAATTAATAATGTTTTAAAAAAACAATATTTCATGGTGAATTACTGGAGTGGAAAAGAAATGTTGATTCTTATGTCATATTATTGTCAAGTGAATGATTCTTGTACAACTATAATTGTCTATTGAAAGATTCTAAATAATTATCTTAGTGTTCTTTGAACCCAAAAGGTGTTATCCATTTTGGAATGAATTTTATTTTTGGTGTATAATTCCTATTTAATAGTTAAATAATACTTGAATCATCAATAATAAATGAACAATACAAAATATAAGACTTGTTAAAACATAATTATAGGAAGGTAATTCTTTTTAAACAGAAACAAAAATTAGTTTTTATAGATATAAATAGTAAAATGTTAATATTTTATATTGTAAAAATCATTGCTAATATCAACAGACTTACTTATTGGGTTCTATGAAACGAAACATTTAGAAATAAAAACAATCCACATTGATAATGGGAATAGTACAATATGATATGTGTAATCTATTTTAAGTTAAAATTAGATGTAAATTCATAAAATTTAGGGTATTCCTTTAGAAAATTTATGGAACATATGATTTATGTAAGGAACATGAATGGTTAAAATATATGATTTTATTTTTCCCCATTAGTCGAAGGATATCTTAACCTAGCATTCATCAATCATGAAATAGTATTATGGATTAATTAAAAAATTCACATTTACTCATCCACATCAGATCCATGATATTAGTAAGAGGAGGATCAATTATGAGTCTTATAATAATTCCTTTATTATAAAAATATAGAGTAGATTAATTCATATACTCATATTTCCTTATACAAACCAGAGCCACAATGTTAGTAAATGGAGGAAAATTTACGTGACCTTGAATTTGTGAAATGTATTCCAAAATATTTTAATGTAATACATAATAAATATCATGGTTAACCATTAAACATATGAAAATTATTATTATTATTTATAAATTGAAGTAAATCCATTATTTCATACTATATGTTTTTATATACAATGATTCTGATAAGGATATCTAGACAAAACAATTTCATAAAAAACACAAATGTACATCCTTGGTAGTTATCCTAATGGTTTTAAGGATACTATATAAATACATAGTATATAAAGTATATTGTGAAGTGATGAAATATAGTTATAAAAAAGTGTTCACATCACTATTTGAGAGGGGGGAGAAAATTTTACTTAGTTAATATAAAATCTTGAATGTGAGAATACTTAACATAGGAACATGTTCCATAACAGTCATAGAATATGTGTGTTATAGAGACACATACAATATATTAATGATAAAACCAAGAGTTGTTTTATTCCTTGGTATGGGTGATATATTATTCATATATCTTATAAGTAGTAAATGGAAATAATATTAAATTAAGAGTGATATTTGAATTCATTAAAATAGATTCCATCTACCATAATCTCATTTTAATATTCATAGTTTCTCTAATTTATGTAAATATATTAGTTTGTATTCAAGATAAACTATACATGGGTGGTATAATCATTGTATAAATATGGATTATTTGGGTTTTCCATGTAATACTTCTTGAATAGATTAGAGTTATAATTGTCATTGTATATTTCTAAGATCATTTTATTAATAATTGGTTTTTAATAATACCATACTTAGAGGGTATTTTTAGGACAAAATTAGAAAGGATTAGTTAAAACACAAAATTCCAATGAGGAATTCATGTTATAGTAATATATTTATGGATTATTGCAAGAAACATGATCATATAACATTCATTCAAAATGAAATTATTCTGAATGTATGTAAGAGGTTAGTGGGATAACCACATTTAATCAAGTAAAAAATGAAGATAAAATATAAAAAATATGTATTAGTATAACATTTAGTTAAAACTAGGTTTGAAGAAACTATCAAAATATTAAATTAAAGTAACAACCTAGGTTTTTGGGATAAATATATATTAAGGTATATCTAAAGGGTTTATGAGATCAAGTTAATGTAAATATACTAAAAATGTATTGGAAACATTTGAGAGAGATTTTTCCCAAAGTCACACAATATAAATCTCTACAATGTGACATGAATAATACATAAAAGGAGATTAAAGTGGTGAGTATAACTTTATATTCTTATAAAATGGATTATCACATCATTAAATCTATGTAAATGATATGATAATTATAACACATTTATTTTGATAGGAAAATAATAGATTAAACAATGGGAACTTCATAGGAAGTAGTCAATGATGTGTAATAGTACTTGATAAAGTATAAGGGATGTGCACCTTGTATATACAGAAGAAGCATTACCTATTGGAAAGGAGAAATAAAAATTAGTCTTCAAATATATTGATTTGAAATAATATCAAAGTAGGTATAAGTAAAAATGAATGATAAGAACATTGAATCTATGGGTATCTATATTTATAAATGCTGTGTATGTTTCATCATCAGATGTGGACGAAGAAGTAGTAAAAAATACAAAACAATGAGTTCATGTTTTTGGAAATATAACAAAGATATTAGTCAAGATGTCATGTTTGGAATGTGGAATAGAGTAATATACTCAAGGGATATTATATCATGATGGGTTTTACTCAAGGAGGTGATGTCATAAGTAACAATGTATGCATGCAAGGAGATAAGGCATGCCCAATTATTAAATCCCTAACTTACTAGAGGCATGATCTTATCATTTTTGAGTTATTTGGGATAGTTATCAAGAGGGATATAGTTCATGTGGGAGTATTATGAATGTGGGTTCCCTAGATCCAAATTGAGTGTTGTATTCTGATTATCATATTAATTATATAGATATTTATACTTGATATTATCTTACCTTAATATTGTTGATACATCTGCATGTATTATTTATGTTGTAATTCCCATATATTATTTATCTTATGAATGAGATTTCATAGTTAACAACATTAATGATAACCTCTAGAATATTAAATATATTTAATATAGTCAACATACATCATAATTCCCATACCGATATGTTTTATGACTATATATTTCCAGGGGATTATAATCATTGAGACTTATTATCATAATGTTCTTACTTGCTGATTTCATGTAAAGGAGATAATGAGGATTAACATGTAACTTAAAGTGAAACATGTTTTGGTTTTCATTGGACATTTCTATCTATGAGCATGTGTATTAGACTCTTGACATGATATCATTATCATTGTATATGATTTTATTTATTAAGTTTATGAAATAAAAAATCCTTGAAAATTATGTTTGTAGGGATGTATATTAAATTTGGTGCATCATTGTTTGTGTAGAATTTATCCAATGATTGAGAAATGATTTGTTTCTTCCTAAATGAAGATATATCTCGATCCCAGTTGACATTAATGGTAGAAAATTTATTAAATACAAGGGCATGGTGATTGAAGGTAAGCATATTTTTTAAAAATAATAATGAATAAATAAATAAATATGTAAATTATAGTTGAAAAAGGTGTGCATATTGCTTTATCAGATATAACGAGACAAAGAGACTATAATATGAAGGTCATGTTTGTAGGAGGTTATAATTTCTATGACTAAAAATTATAACTATAGGGGACCTGATGGGTTTCTAGATTTCACTTCTAATAAGTGAGTATAACACACTACTATCGTGATAAGGGACTAGAGGGTCACACACAAAGGCTATTCCATAGCATATCCAATTATAAAAAATAGGAGTTTGTAGCATGGTGAGACCCATAATGGGGGACATGATGTCTGATTTTGATTGATCAAAATAAATAGAGAAACATAATACTATTTTAGTGTAAAATAATAATGTTTGAATTCATATACGCAAGGAATTCAAAATTGTTAAGTGAATATGAGGAAAATACATTCGAATAATAAATAATATTTTATTCAAGGTTCATTAAAATATTTATATATGATGTTAGTCAAGTTATTAGATTATATTTTATCATGTAACATAGTGTATATGTTAAATATATTTCATAAAATATTTATCAAATTTATGGCATGCATAACAAGTTGGGAGTTTCATTAAGGGTTTAATTGGAATGTTAAGTTCACTTAGGTGGAAAATTGGGATGTCGATAAGTTTAAACCTCACTATATAATCCATGAGAGCCTCAAATTATTGGAAATATTTACAGCTCAAAATTGATATCTTCTAACACTTTTCTATAGTTTTGGAGAGTGAAGAGAGTGATGTGAGAACCCCAATCCAAGAACTCCCTCATGGATCGTAGAATTAGTGCTACATAAATCATGTCAACATTGAAGGCCAATTCAATTATTCATGCTAGCCATCAAAGATACAATATATATATTTATGCCATATTTTTTAGTATACGTTGATGATCTAGAGTGTTATTACTTATATATGATTGATCAATGATCACCAACAGTGAGAGAACATTTGTTCGATCAAAATCGACTGTGGTATGATTTTGATATTTTTTTTAGTAAAAAATTATTATTAACATGATCCATGGGTTAATACAAGAAATGGGTTACTAAAATTGATGCCGCAAAATTAATATACACTTTAATAAATTTAAAATTCTATTTTTCACACATCTGCAAGCCATGGGTTCCTTCTTGGATTTGTGATTTTATAGATTGATTCTTCAAAAGGAACCCATTAGAGGTCAGTAGATTCTCTATGACTGTAATCTTTTATAGAACTTATATAATTTTTTTTAGAAATAAATTCCAATTTTGTCTTATTGGGAACACCATACTGATCTTACTTATTTATTGACATTAGAATAATGGATTGTTGGTACTTCCCACAATCTGTTCGATGAAATTATTAAATGTTATTCTGTTTTCAATTAATTTGTTTGGGTCTGAGAAATTAAAGTAACATGGTCAAAATATAATAATGATATATTATGGGGACTTGTTGGTTCAAAATTGGACACTAATCGCATTTTGAGGCACTCAAGATTTACCACCAAGTGAGGACTAATATTTATAGGGAAGATAGCTAAAACAAGTCTTAAACTATTTAGTGAACATGTATGTTGAGTAATACATTGGTTAGGAACATGATTTTTATTGTCTAGATTCATGAAATAGATGGCCTATGTGGTGTGAGTAACTCCCACTGATTCAAAACTTATATATCACTTTTTTATTCCTGATACACTTCCTAGTTTTATATATATATATATTATTCATTACTATGATAAAATAAGTTCATGTTTTAGAAGAGTGTGTGGGATGTGATGGGGAATGGATACGAGGTTGTATAATCCCTTCATTCATATTCATATAAGTGTGTATGATGGAATTGTTTATTATATTATAGATAAGGGGAAGTTCTAATAATTTTATAATAGATCATCTTGATGTTTCAGTCATGGTTGATATGGGTGGATCATATAGATGTTTAGTAGTGGAGATGGTCGTGGTAGAAAATCAGTCCCTGAATATATCTTATTTATATGTATTTTTTTATTGTTTTTTAGTTATAGGTATTTTATTCTTTTTAGGTTATGTTTTATTTTATTTATTTTTCTTTTTATCATTTAATATTTTATTTTATTTTATTATTGTTTAGTTTTTATTTCACATTGTGTTTTGAATGGGTTAAATCACCCCTATAATTTGGTAAACCCTTGTAATATGTTTACATCCTTTGGGGTCCGGTGATGGACAAAATCTTATAAGTATTTCTATCCTACCCAATCCAAAGGGTCTGAGTTGGGATGTTACAAATTATATAAGTTTATCATGGTCTATTATTTTGATGGTAAGAGTGTACATAGGATGTGCCAAGACTTGAAATATATAGTATAAAAAGAAATATATAAAATATATAAACTGAAAATAAATTTACTAAGGTGGTTCAGATACAAATAAGTGTTTTTAATTACAACTATTATTATCATCATGTAAACTTCAAGGGTTTAGCTAATGAGAGTCCAGTATCATGAATTAGAAAAGATACTTTCCACTAGTAATTCATCATTCATATAATATTTTATCATAATTCATGTCATGTTCAACATATAGTTAAATATAAGGGATTGAATTTTTCTTATGATTAAAAAATAGTTTTCCTATGATTATAGGAAAATGTATCCAATTAGGAGACTAAAAAATCAAAAAGGCGGTGCTTCAAAGAATAGGGTTCCCACTAAATTAGAGTATAATAAAAATAATTTCAAAATCATTATAGTTTTTTTCAATGATGTTCAAAAAAAATTGACATGAGGAACCAAGTCACATAGATAATTAACTAGAATGCCAAAAAAATAATCAATCAATTTTTAGGCATGACTTCAGACCCAAGAAAATTGAACCATGAAAATTTATAATTAATATAATATTTAATTTATTGGTAATTTTAAATGAAATTAAAGTGAAACTCATAGTGTATATTCTCAATAATCTATAATTAAAATGGAGGAACCTAGCTATCCAAGAAAAGGTCGATCAAGGATTTACATGGGATGGATTTGAAGAAATATTTAACTAAAAATTTTATGTATATGAATTTTTAGTATAATAAAATATAATTCAATTATTTAATGAAAATAAACCTTTATGTTATGGAATATAGATCACATTTTATATAATATTCTCAATTTTAAATGGATGTTGTGGCTAGTTACTCAATCAACACATACAAATTCGAATAAATTCTATAAATAAACATTCAAATAAGGTTGTAATTTATATGTTACATGGATGGTTGGAGTTAACAAAAGGATACAATTTCTCAAAAGATTACCATTCTATGATGGAAAACAAGTGGAAGATACTCTTTGTGGGATGAATCAGGTGGCCTTATCTATATCAAATATTGAAATAGACCCAATACTCATGAAATTAAAAAGGATAAACCGATAAATTATAACATAATGGATAAAATCCTATAATTTTAAAATTATTTCTAACTCATCCATCTTTGTGAGGATTAATGAAGTGTAGAAGGATATCATCAATCTATATAATATGGTAGTATATATTTGAGAATTCATCCTCAATAATGATGAAGTTATAATATTAAAAAGTAGTTACATGTCCCTTTATAAATTTAATTTTGGAAGGATATTTTACACGAGGCACATATCTCATCAATCTCTATTCACATGGGATGAAACAAATAGTGATATCAGGGAGTATTTATAGTAGTATAACATGAAGAATAATATTAAATAGTACTTATCATGATTATTGGTCTACTAATAAATCAGGATTTAATATCCAAATTTTAGGGGGATTAGGTAGCCACTACCCATACCTATATGAAAATGGGAGAACAGCACAATGGATTTTGTTATGGATCTTCTCACGACCTCTAAAGGCTATACTTCCATTTTTTTTGTTAAACTAATAAATTTGTAAAGCATTCTTTATATTTAATTGGATTACACACTCAGTAAACATACAATGTTTTACATAAAGTAATTGACAAGGATTCATCAAGTTCTACATTCAATTTTATATGATAATGATCTATGGTTTACATAAATATTTTGGAGAAGACTCCAAAAATTATTGGATACAATATTGAACACTATCATAGCTTATCATCCTTAAATTCATATAAAATATGATATAACTATTTATAAATTTCATAGCATTTAAATATAATTATAAATAGATTTGAATTAATATCGGGATCAACATCTTCCTTTGGTTTAGTTATCATAAAATCAAATTTCAATTCTTACATACAATTCAAAGAATATGAGGCTCTATATGGGAAAAGATGTATAAATCTATCATGATTTGATTAGGTTGTAGAGAGTTAGATATTAGGCCCTTATACTATTTGTGAAATGATATAAAATGTTAATGTGATTCATCAAAATATAACTAATCAAAATATAAACATAAGTTCTATTGAGATAATCATTAATGAGATGTGGTGATTGAATTTTGTAAAAAAGTATTCCATTTAATATAGAAAATGATGATGGTGAATAGATTCATTGATAAGTGAAAAATATCCTTAAGTAAAATAGTCCCTTTAATATTATTGATCATGTAGGTATTGTATCTTATCACGTAGAGATTCCCCCCCAAAACTTTTCACAGGTGTATGATGTGTTTCATTTATCACTTTTGGAGTAGTACAAACTAGACCCATCATATGTTCTAAACATAGAATATATTCAATTTTAACAATATATCTTGCTTGAGGTAAAACTAACGGATATCATGATTTATGGAGATAATATATTGAAAAATAAAATGAACCACCTATTCAATGTTCTTGAAAAAACAATAAGATTGAGGAAGCTATGTAGGAACATGAAGATGTAGTTTGAAAAAAGTGACTACATTTTTTCTTTAGAGTAATGAAATTTCATGTGAGAAATTTTATTAAGGGGGTATAATTCCACACCATAAACTTATAGTGCTAAATTCATCTTTAAAACACTGATTGATTTTTTATATGGAATTTCAAATTAAAACTCATATTAGTTTACATCATTACTATTGAAAATTACAACCTATAATTAAATACATTCCAATATATCTAACTAAAATATAATTAATGAGATTAATAAATAAATAAAACCATAAGTAAAAAAATAAAAAAAATATTTAAGTATTATACATTATGATATTCTTTTAGGATAATACCACTAATGATAAAGACACAGAAATATAAAAAAAATTAGGAATATGATAAATAAAACTAGGTATTTAAAATGAGATAATGAGAGAAGTGATTCTATTGAAGTCTATGTGGTTATATATAGATATGTATTATCATCATTTTATATATGGTTTTTAGGATTATACTTACACTGGGAATATATAGTGAATTTTCATATAATACATTCATTGGACATAAGAACTATTAATTAAGGAAATTTTAAGTCTATTGGAAGTGTTATTTTCTTTAAATTGAACTGCTATAATGTATTTTTGGAGCAAACATAAATAAATTGAAGTAACCAAATTATAAACTCTATATAGAGAGTATGGGAAATTAAATCTATAATTATAAGTATTATTTATCAGGTTTATTTATCTTAGCACGGAAAGAAAGTATAATCACTTGTGCTTCCATAATCTTATACAAATCTTAACATCTATAGGTACACCTCTAGTGAAATTGTATGTGAGAGAAGTTCAAACTCATAGAAATCACTATAAGATCGATAATAGTTGAATTATCACCTATGACTACCATAATTGATCATATCACCCTTAGGTATTATTACATGGTATTAAGGGATTTCTTAATAAAAAATTTTAATGATATATACACATAATTATTAATTTTATAAATTATATATATATATATATCGATTATTATGTGTATTTTTCAACCTACATTTTTTAAAAAATTTACTTTTAGTAAATGAATTATATTAAATAATAAATGGTCATTTTAATAAAAATTAATTAAAAATGAATAAGATGAATAAAGTAATAATCATTTAATGATAATTACCTTCCATAAAAATAATAATAAATTCATTTTATTTCTTAAAATGTTTTTTTCTAAAAATTAGTTTTTATCTATTATGCATTTCTATTTTAACAAACTAATTATTATATGGTTTAAGGATGATTTTATTATAATGTAATTTTAATGAGTATAAAAAAATTTATTTATAAATCATGTGAATATCAGAAATTTCAATGAAATAAAAATAAGAATAATTAATGTTTTAAATGAATATTTTCTATAAAAAACAGTTTTTAATATATATTTTATATTTTAATTTAAATTTTAAATTAATAATATATGGAAAGCGAGTTAGATTAATTGGAATCCAAAATTGAAATAAAATATTGAAATTAGGTAATTGGGATCTTCTTGTATTTTTAGTAATAGAATAATTATCATTGTAAATAATTTAAAATGATAAAAAAGGTAAAAGGGGTAAAAATGTTATGGCATGATTTTTTCATAGTTGAACTGATGTTAACCCATTATATAGGCCTTATTTTAGGTTATAGAGTCAATAATAAATTTATCATTGCTATTTCCAATCCCAAATAACCTAACTCCATTGTGATTTAATCTTTACCCTTCACTAATTAAATTTTTTAAAGAAATTTCCATCAATATCACATATCAAAGGAGATATCTTCCATCCAATACAAAAATATTAGATCTTTTAGTTTTATTTTTAATACCAAAACAAATCCTATATCCTAAACTCATATCCCACTTTTGGTAAACTATGGACATAATAAGGAGTCCCAAATCCATCAATTCCATGAGATTGATTTTGATATGGGTAATAATTAATTAAAAATAAATTTTAAACAAGTGGTAAGACCATTAAAATGAATTTTATAAAATTTTAAGAAATATAAATATTGTTTCTATATAGATACATAATATATTATTCACAAAACTGGTTAGATCATTTTTGACCAAGAAGTAATCCATGGTATACATTTAGTGTCTCAATTTTCATTTCATTAGGTCATAGTATTTCTTACATCACTACGATCTTATATATATTTTATATTTTGATAATCCTATATTAAATAAGGTTTCCTCTATTTTATGTGGGGAAATAATTTTTTCTTATGAAAATATTCATCTTTAATAATTGTCTTACTTTAAAAAAACTTTATGTTGTTATGAGTGATTCCCCAATCTGATATGACCCCTATGTGTGTATGTGGAGGTGTGTAAATTATAGGTCTTCATATCATAATAAAACTATTAAACCCAAACTGTTAGACCTAAAATCGTAAAAATACAAAACTAAAATAATTCTAAATAATTCACCACTTATTCAATTGAATATGAAAAGATCACCACACACAAGATTTAGAAGGTTTGTAAATAATATAATACTCTATTAACAAATTAGTTTGTCCCCCTAAATCATGGATTGTTCCACTGTCAACCAAATTCAGAACAACTAAATATTTTATAAGTCTTATCAACATAGTGTACCACCATATTTTGGTAAATAGAGTCCCCCTAAAAGAGAAAATTATCTTATAAAATATATGATCAAATCAATGAAGGATCCCTATATAATCATTCTTTCTTCTACACTAATTATAAAATGATATTCCATCGTGAATTAGATGGATCAATAGGTATTATTATGTGCACATTCATGTGTTTACCTAGTGGCATTCCTCAAAGCATAGATTCTTAAATTTTTTAGCTTTCGATATCTGGACATGATGTGGTTCTCTTTAGCACTTAAAAGTACTCAGGAACATCAGTTAACCTTGTTATTCAATGAATAATCTCTTCAAAATCCATATTCCCAATTCACATTAGTGTATTGAAAACATGATACCTCAAAATTCATTTAATTAGTACTGAGAGTTCTCTAAATATTTCACATCATTCATTATATCCGTCCATATTATATAATTAAAATGTCATGAATATTAATCCCATATTCAAAATATGGAGGCTCCTCATCTTTTGGTCAATTAAAAATATCCTTAATAAAACTAAGAATATTTTTGAAGTTCAAATTATTTTTTGAATTCTATAAAAATCTCATCAAAGTCTTCCAATTTAAATAAACTAAAGGCTCAGAATTATTTATATATTTTCAACTATTTGTGAAATATTTTTCATTTAAATCCACTGTAATCACCATCCATGGGTGAATAAATTCATTCTTATTACATGTAAGTGTTCAATTTTGGTGTGGATAACATTTCAGCATCAAAATTATCCCTCTTCTCTTCATCCTTCACACTTGGCTCCATTCATGATAATTTTAGTGATCATGATATTTTAAAATCCATGAATACTATTTAACCTTTCACTATCTAATTTTAATATTCATTTATTCAGAATATATTTTCTAAGCATTCCATATATTTTTACTGATATTTTTCCATCGAAAGCCTTATTGAGTTGATAGTTTCTTTATTATTTGGTTATATACATGGTACTAACATTGTCCATAATTTAAGAAATGACCCTTATACAAGCTCAATAATTTTTTTAACGCAACCCATGCTCTTGAATATGATGCTTACATGTCCTCAATAATGTTGTTTACCTAGTTTATTCAGAATAAAAATCCATTTTTCTATATTTTTATTCTAGACAACATAAAAAAATTCCAACACATCCTTTAACTAATATCTAAACCAAATAATTGACTCAATACTCAATTAAAAAATTCTCATCACTTGAATATATAATGAACAATATTGTATACCAGTTCCTTCTTTAAAAAAATATGTCTGAGATAATATGGATCAAATCCCTAACAATCCTAACAATTAATAGGTTTCATTTTCTTGATCCTCATAAATCATTCAAAATGACGTTTTTAGGAAACAACCTCAAAGTTCATTATATAATCTCATTTTCAATATCAATCATGAAATAAAATTCCAACTCAATGTTTTTCCCCTATAAGGATAAATCTAAAAAAATACTCCCAACATCACAAATTTCCATTAACAAACTCAAATTGACTTGTTTTTATCAAAACTACATTTATACTGATTGAAAAAAATACAATTCATTCATGACATCTTATATATCACCTTTTAATTTTTTTAAAAAACTATAACACCGCATGGTTAATGTGTTTTCGTATTCTAATTATTTTTTAAAAGGAATACAATAACAATCTTGGGTTCTTCTTAGCACAACAAACCTATTTTAAGAATATTTCTTTCCATAATTTACATAATTGAATTTTAAATTGTTCAACCAGAGAGAAATATGATTCCATGTGACACCTATTGGGTCAATGGTACATCTTATTTGTATGTAAATTTTATTATTTAATAAATCATAGAGTTTCTAGGAGTTGTAGTTTGAAAACAGAGGTTTTGTGGGAAACATGCACTTGTTTATGGGTAGTGTATAGTTAGTAGAAACAATGTGGCTAACCAAGCTAGAGTGGTATTAGGGGGATATTGGGTGTTACTAAAAATTGATAACACCTTTTCTAACCATGTGGTTGTTTCTATAATCCTTGTGTATGTTTTTAGATATAGTTTCTCCCTCATGGTTGGTTCATAGTTTTTCTAAATTCATGACCAAACAATGTGATTTATCTAGGTCATTGAAAAATAGATTTTTGTGATTTTCCCATGTCGATTTTATCTCCCATTGACCTCATTTCTTTCCCCAAACATGATGAAAATATACCTTGTACATGTATATCTCCTCCCTTAAATTTTAGGGGAATCCCATAGTCAATTTATTAAAGGAAATATATCATTATTGGTATTTTCTACCTTTCCATACAAAATATCATCTTGTTATTCGATTATCGTTGCATATGGAAATACTAGATTGTGTTTTAGATAAACCTAGTGTATTTTGATGGGGGGTTTTTGTGGTTTAATTTTGGAATAGGTGGGTGAGAATTGTATCTCATAGAATTCAGTTGTTGTCATTTAAGGAAACATGTTTTGGCATGGTATTAAGGTAGGTGTCTCAATTTACAGCATTTTTTCATGGATAACATTTAATTCTTGATTGAACTTGGTTATTTTTGTTATCAAAATGACTTTAAATGTTGTTATATGTGATAATTTATCCCTATTTAATGTGATTCATAGTGTGTGTCAGAAATATGGTTGTTTAATGTGGATTTTTTAAAAGGGAAGTTGTTTTAATAAATGAAGGTGTTTTATAAAATTCCTCAAGGAGAATATGTGATTTTAAATGGATATAAAAATTGTGTTTGGAAATATTTTACATTTTTGTTAAGTTTAAATTATTATGGGTATTATTGACTTATTTAATGGGATGTTTTAATATATTTTTTTTTTCGGGAATTGTGCATCATATGTGGGACCATGGGTTTCATCGGTTGTCCTAGGAAGAGGAAGTCCTGACCTAGGTTTTCAACTAGCTAGTAAACATTATCCGTGTAGATTTGACATAGGCTATGGGGGTAATTTTACCCATATGACAAAGACGCATTGTGGGTGGGTAGTTATCATTGTGGACTGATGGATCCCATTTAAATAATGTTACACAATGGACCAAGGGATCCCTTGGTTAGGAATTATGAGCTGAGGAAGATTGAGAGAGATTCACAACATGTATTACTCTCTTAGTGACTAGTGAACTTGGGGTTCTTCTAATTTGTACTAGAACCGCTTTTTTAGATTTGATGAATCCTATTACTTTTTACTAATTGGGACCATAAGAATCTCTTCTTGTTTTTATTCCCATGTTTCCCCTTACTGGTTATATGACAATTTTTATACTTATGTTTATTATAGTAATTATAATTATTTCATGTTGGGGTGAGTTAAGAATTATTTTATTAGTTGGATTACATCTTTCATTACTGAAGACTTATTTATTAATATTATTTATATATGAAAGGTTTTTTTGAAAACCCAAAGGAATTGAACAAGATATATTTTCAAGATAACCTATTTTTCAATATAAAAATGGATTTGGAAATGAGTTTAAAAACATACTTTTTTATGGGTAATGGAAATACATAGATTCCTAGTGGCATCCTATTATGGTTTATGCCTAAAACCGTACGTATGAATTTGGGAATATACAAGAGATTTTTAGGAAACATGGAAGTGAAAGGGAACCATGAAATACAATGTTACGTTTTCAATTAAAAATACATTCTTGTTTGGGATGGTGGAGGCATGATATCATGGACTTTAGCTCATAATACCAGTTTTGGGTTTTTAAACCATTGGAATTTTTTTGACCTTCAGGTATTTATCCCTATTTTAACCTTTTGACTAGATATCATATGTATATGTATTGTAAATTACTTTTTGATGTGTTGATGTTATGATATCTATTTTAGTCATTATTATTTTTACTCTTTTGTATGTTTACATCAATTTATTATATTTAATTGGTTGGAATGTTCATCCAATTCATGGATTGATCCTAATAGATTTATAAGTGAAAATCTATTCCCACATAGTGAATTTTCATTCCTATGTTCTTATCACTAGCCTATGGAATTTGGGAACGTGCTTCAGAACTTAATATAGAATAGATTAGGTGATGTGTTGGGTTGACCCATTCCATTTCATCAGAAAATTCTTTCAGTGTCCAATTATTTTAGGGTAAATAGATGAAATTGTATAGGACAATCAAGGATCAAGGGATAGGTTTATAAGGGCGATGACAACCACTTTTTCATTGAAAAAACCATGTTTCAATTGGAGTTTTATAATTATTATTTTATTTTTTTCTTTTTTGGGGGGTTTTATGAAATTTTACTCTTTTAATTATTATCTATGTGATTTAGGTATAAACCATAAACATTTTGGAGAAATTTTGAGTTTCAGTGTGAAACAGGGTGTAGAAAGAAGAGGAATATAGATAGTGGTAATCATTCGAATCCTATGATTCCATGTGTACAATAAAACTAGTTCCCTTTTTTATGGTTGGCATAAATATTGTTAAATCATTTATCCTAACATTGAAAAATGAATAAATGTTTATACTTTTTATGTTTTTATCCCTTTTTAGTTTGAAAGTGTCTTTCATGTTTATTCTATTTGTTTGGGTTTCTATGTTATAATTTACGTTTTAGGGATTAAATTATGTATTTAAGGATTTTATATCATGTGTTTTTGGCCAATTAATCCTATAAGGGCCACTTATAGATAAATTTTATGAGATGGTGAGTATGTTTTGTAGGTGATCCCTCCATTTGAACTATTTTTTTGGTGAAATCAGTGATCAATGTCATTCACTACTTAGGTCAATAAGGGGTAGGTGGTTTGATACTTGTGATAGATTATGATCTAGAGTTCACTATGTAAAATCCATCAGTATTCCATGGTGACAAAGTTATCTACGAGACTAAGGAATTGATCTAATGTATCATGTTTTTTTATTTTTCTAAAAACCCCTAGGACCTTGAAGGTGTGATGCAATATGTATATATCAGAAGGACTGGGTAAAAAATGTTTGGAATCAATGGTGAAAGAAAAAATGCATAAATATTTTACATGGAACTCCATTAAAAAGGATATTAATATTTAGTTTTATTCAAATAAAATATGGATAGAAAAGGTTCATATGTTTTGAATTAAATAGATAATAGACCATTCAGAAATTGAGTCTGCTACATGGTTTGTTGAGCTAGTTAATTTGTCTCTTAGGCTCCTTCTGAATGACGTTCTTATGGTCTGGGGTTTTGAAATTGGAATAATGACCAAGATCATATCAATGTTTATTTTACATTATATACCAACATATTCCAATGTGGTGTATAAAGTGGGTTTGAATGCGGAAGAATAATTATGGAAACTAGGTCTTAGTGTTGTATCATTTGTAGTTTGTGGTAGCCATTGATCTTTTTCTGTCTAGAATAGGAAGCTAGATGAACCTCTTTAGAGTAGCGATATGGGTGATCGACAATCATCACATTAGATTCCATTGGAATATTATGGAAATAAGTTGGTGACTATTTACAAATGTGGGAATTTTTTCCATACCGAAGATGATTTCTAAGTTGTTGTGAGAATTTTCCACTAGTGGCTTCCGAAGGCGCATTGTATGGCCCATTTCATTATATGGCCTTTTTTATAACTACCCTATACTACTTTATCTAATTATTGACTTATCTCTTCAACCAAAATACCTATATTGATACTCTACAATGATTCTATAGGTGATATCCCTTCATTCCTGCACCTTCTTTCAATGCCCAAATGATTAATCGTTATTCCGTTCTTTTTCTAATGAGTTGTTGTTTATTATGGATTAATTACATTATATTCTATTGAATCAAAACTATATATTTCCATGTTGTATTGATTACATATAAGGGTTTTGATATGGTCTAACGAGGGTTTTGTGATCATTGATACAAGTGGAACTGGGATTCAATTTTTTGGCATCTGCACCCCAATCAGACCATTTTTTTTTGTTATTAGTGATTCTCTTCAAGTATGTTTGACCTAGAAATACCATTAGGTTGTGGTTTATTATCATCCTTGATCCTAGTATTTTTAATAATGTCTAATTGTGTTTGTTTGTATGATACGGTGGTTCTTTTGGACTTTTATAGAGACCCTTTCTACTGAACTATCTTTTCACCTAAGGTATAATTCCCTAAAATTTAGCACATATTTTATACATATTCTTTACATGATTATTGGGGGTATGTGTGTAACCAATGATTCATATTTATAATTTTTTATCACATGTTCTAAGTATGTATTCCTGAAACCTTTTCAAATGTTATTTTCATGTATTTTTTAAATGACTCTGATAATTTTTTGATTGTATGTGATTATTTATCAATAAATTTTATCATATATAATATATATATATGGGTAATGTATCTTACACATTTGGATGTGTGGGTATATCGCAGTGAAAATTTCTCTAATAAGAATGTTCCAAAAAAGTGGTCAACATGAATTTGACAAATGTGTTTTGGGGAATGTGTAAACTTATTACTTGGATTATCCCATAGAGGGGGATCTGTCATGTTGGAAGATTAAGTTTTATCTAGCATGGTACCAAATTAGATTGATCATTTCTCCAAGGTACTAACAAAAAATTTATGTCATGTGATTTACTTTTTGTTCCTGTACTCTGTTAAAATTCATGGAATGAACCTATATCAATTATGAACTTGTTTTAAGACCATTTTTTGTGTCTTACTGAGTCTTATACTAAAACACAACTTGATAATTTTGATGCACTTATCAATTTCATTACTATTGATCTGGTGAAGGGAAAGGGTCCTTTTATAGATGGTTATGTATGTTTAGAAAGATGATGTGGACATTCTAGATGATCTTGGTCTGAATATTTTCTTCCACTCTTATTTACAATATTTACCTTGTATATTAGATCCTTTATTTATTTTTGTACTATGTACTAGGAAATACATATTTATACTTCACAATCTATTTGATTTTTATATACATATACTCAGATTCATATTTATTTATTCATTATTTATGTATTATTGGTATCAATTCTTTTACTATACTATAATGTTTAGCTAGTATCAGGGGAATTGTAAGCTTGTGATGCTCCATAAGCCATGACCCCAAGTAGACAACCCCTTTATTTTGGGGATGCACACATGAGGTTATGTTTTTCTCTAGATTAAAAATTTTGTTTTGCGATAAGTTGATACAAAATGGTAACAAAGGTCCAATTTTAATAACTCGTTTCTTCTCACTATCTCAATCTAGTATAGTGTAGATAAGATTAGTATGGTTTTGACTAGTTGGGAAGACCATGTAAGTGCATGACCAGTAGAGTATTATGGACCTCTATGTATCTATAAAATGGGAATTATTGTTTTTATTGTTTTATTTTACCATTTATTAGATTCATTATGGTTGATACAAAAGATGTATTTATAATAATTTATGAACATTGGTTGGAATTCATTCATCATGATAGCCACATAGAATCACATTATCTATACATGTTTCTTGAATTATATATAGACCAAATAATTAAATGGACATTGAAATTATGATTTCAAATTTTGGGAAATTATTGAATTCATTCAATTACTTGAGATTATCATATTATATGCCTAAGTGAAAATATGTGATTGTGAAAAATGTGGGGATACTGGATGCTTTTATTAGGAAGTGGTTAGTGATTATTGGGGTTTTTCATTTTTCTTATGGGAAGCCTCTTAGGTTGAACCATGTTGTGAACCCTTGTGTGTGCATGTTTTTTTCAGTGTCATCCATACTTACCCAGTTTGATATCTCTAAGGGTTTTTTAGTTTTTTCAAGGTATACCACCCCATAAAAGTCTTTTTGATCATTTTTACCCATTTTATGTTATAGGATACAACCAAGAACAATTCCTTGGTGTCTCTAGTGGGTTAATAAATATAATCTATACATCCTTGAATCTTTCAACTAGTGCCTATTTTTGGTGGAAGAGCCCACAAGGGCAGTTTATTGTGGGTAAATTAGGCCTGATACTTCCATCAATGGAATACTTAATCCTTTTAGTAAACTGGAGTCCCCAAGATGTAGAGTACTCAATACATATCATTGAGAGCATTTTTGATCTAGTGGATACCCTAGTGGAACATAAGGTTAAGATTACGACATTTATGATTTAAGGTTTAATCTAATTGTGGTGGGATGCTGTGATTTAAGTGAGTAGATGTTAAGGGATGACATGAGAGATATTAAAAGATCACTTATTTGAGGTTTTTTTCCTAGATACATTGAAGGTAGACCATGCACAAGAGTTCAGGGAGCTCCAATAGTCAATAATGATAGTGTTCTCCAATTCAACATGAATAATACTGTTGATTTTTTCACTTCTCTTATGATGAGTAATGAGGAATAGGGAACTATAGTGTTTGAGATTGGTATTCTCCCAGAAAAAAACATCATGTCAGAAACTTCAATATGATGGCCTATATTACAGTTCATCATAAGTCACTAATATTTTAGAATTTAATTGAATTAGAAAGAGACTATGGACTTATTATAATTTCAATTTTCTAAATATGTAATTTCTAAAATTATTTCAAAATTTCCTATTTTGGGTATAAAAAAGGAAGTGACAGAATACACACCATGGTAATGACTTTTAGATATAGTTATGTTTAGGTTCATTGAATATCTTTTTATCGAATGAATCATCATAGTGTTACAAATATGGGTGGATGTGACACTTTATAAAGGATTGTAAATATTATCTGAATAATTTAAACCAATGTGGGAAGATAGATAATTTTAAATGTTTCTGTGATAGGTATTTGATGATGCACACAATACGTGTAGGAACAAGACCTCATCAGATGATGCGGACCCCAAAAGGGTTGGTAAATCCGTTGACTCATGATCTTATGGAGAATCATGGAGCTGTGGATGAGAGGAAATATGTAGTACAATATTCTTTAGAAGACATTTGATTTAGGCCTTAAATAGTGTGATGTACATTCTGATTTATTATATAATATCATTTTAATTGTTTGATATATGATAATCCCATTCATTCATATCAACTCATGTATTTTCTGGGATGGATTTGTCAGAAAAATTCTCTTATGATATGTTATATTTTTTCACATTCGTATGAAGATAAGTAGATAATATTAATATTTTTCCTGACATTTTGAGGGAAGATATTATATACGAGTATGTTTTGTGATTCAAAATTATTGCGATGATAGGTTTCATTGTGATCCTTGACAGGGACCATCTAACCATATCCCATATACGCATATATTTTTTCCTAATATAAGTTACTTTCATAATTATTAAAGGGGAAATATTCATGATGGATGTTGAATTAGATAACAAAGTAGACAGAGTTGTACTAGTCCCTTTCAATAGAGAAGTATTTTCGACACATGTGGATGATTTGATCCTTTCATTGGATCAAATGGTGACTCCATACTTTTTCTCTATGGTGGTAGACATGTATCAATATATCTTTACAGATGATTTATTAGGGTTTCCTCCAGATAGGGGAGTAAGTTTTGAGATTTATATTATTCCTAATGAAATTACCATATCTATTCTCCCATATCGCATGAAACCATTCTAGTTTAATGATTTCAAGGTGTAAATGGATGATCTTGAGACTAACTGTTTTATCATATTAAGAAATTTATCCATGTTATTCATTGGTTTTGTTCACCAATATAAAGAATGGTATTCTTAATCATTGTGTTGAGTACCAAAATCTTAATCATATTACTGTGAATAATAGGTGTCCATTTCAAATAATTTAATAATTGTTTTATTCTAAGGGATCCCAATGGTTTTAAAATATTGATCTATATTATGACTACCATCAATTTTGGATTAGAGAGGAATACATATCAAAGATATCATTTTGGAATAGGTAATGGTTTTATGAGTATCTTGTTATGCCCTTTTGATATTCAAATGGTCTGAAAGTGTTCATTACCCTCATGAATAAGGACTTTCACCCATAGTTGGACTCTATCAATTTTGTTTTCTTCATTGAAATGATAAAATATTACAAGATAGAAAAATCACATGTTGGACACCTTAATATCATAATGAGCACACATCAATCACATGAACTTTACACTAAGTAATAGAAGTCTCACTTTTAGATATTTGTGTTTCTCTTTCTTTGGAATGTGGTTCCTCGTGCATGAATATTATTTTAATTAGAGAATGTTGATGGAATCATATTTGGTGATTGATTGAAGAATCCAATATATATTAGAAGTTTCATTAGTTTGGATGGGCACTACAAGTGGTTTATTCTATACATTTCTTTTCATAAATCTCTTATAACCATTCTAAACATCAAGGGGTTATGTTTTAATGTATAGAACAATGTATATAATTATTTTTAGATGTGTAAAAGTGTATGACAAAATATATGATCCAAAATTTTCCAAATCCAGGAGTTATTTGTATAGATTATTGCGATGCTTTTGGAATTTTTATGTGATCTATTCTGATAAAGGGTGACAAGTTGGTTTAATAAGGGTCCTATCAACTACAAACCCATGATTTTAACTACCCTACATATGATGTAGAGTTGTATGATATGGTTCATTCATTGAAATTTTGGTAACACTACAACTTTGGTGAGATATTTTTCATGTATACATACCATAAGATTTTGAGATATATCATCTACCAGTGTGACCTAAATCAATATTAGAGGCAGTTAGTAGATTACTTAATTCCATTAAAATTTTAGATAGATTATTCTGATTTTAATGTAAATGCAGGTACGGATACACTAAGCATGAAAACAGAAGAAGATGGTGAGCTAATATAATATTTTGAGTGAAATCTCATGGAATTTTTCTGAAGATTGTCAAATTGGTGTAATTAAGGATCGAGGGGTAGTGGATTGTTTACCCAAAGTGATCACATCCTTATTGGTGGAACAAATTATTTTTAGTCATTATCATGATCCATATTGTACAATGATGTTTTAGGGAGAAAGTGGTTTCATTTTTAGTTGGGATTGGGATTGACATGGAGTGCCTATAGTTCATGGAAGATTGGTGGATCCATATTATATGAGAGGGGATTTTATTAGTGCATCTCATTCTTCATAGTTTAAAGTGTCATATGGGTATAACAATATGTATCATGATTTAATGTGGTAGTTATAGTCACCTGAAATGTTGAAAGACATTAAATTATTTGTCTCATGTTGTATGAAATGTCAGGGGGTAAAGGTTCAACATAAGAGACCTTGAGGGTTGCTCAAGAAACTTCTAGTGCCTACATAGAAGTGGGAAAATGTGATGATCTAATTATTTATGGGGTTTCCAAGGACACTAATTGGTAAAAAATCTATTTAGGTTTTTGTGTCATAGTTGACCACTGTGGATCAGTTCAAACAAATTCAAGATATGATCTCATTAGATGTGATAGGAAATATCTATATTTTATTGATATTTGAGAATAAGATAATGTATTTGAGAATGGTATATTAGATATAAAAATGGTTCAACTATCTTTTTTTTTGAATCGATTATAGAACTAAATGTGATCTCAGTTGAAACTGAGTAAAACCTTTTATCCTTAGACTAATGGGAATTCAGAGAGAATGTTCCAAATATTGTAGGATGTGACATATTTAGGTATTTTGGACATTAGAGGAACATGTGAAAATAAATTATCTCTATTAAAGTTCAACTAAAATAAAATATTTTAATCCATGATATATAGGGATCTATTTGAGGCTTTGTATGGGAGGCATTGTCGTTCAACTTTATACTAGCATGAGGCAGGTGGTTATTTAGTTTTTGGGTTGGGAATTGCACAAGAAACTGTGGATTCTCTGTATTTTATTTCTAAATGGCATGTTAAATCTTATAATAAATAAAAATATTATACTGACAGAAGGATATGACCATTAAAGTTCACTATGGACGATAATGTATTCTCATGGGTGTCCCCTAAGTTTGGGAATCTGTGTTTGTGGAGGCATGGAATGTTGGCACCACTATATGATGGGTATCTCAAGGCCATTAAATGAATTTGGATAGTGTCACATTAGTTTTACATCTATCCATATAATCAAGGTATGAAAAATGTATACCACGTTCCTCAACATTTGAAGTATGATTGCAATATTTCACATGTTCTCGACCACAAGGATGTTAAGGTGTAGACGGATGCATATTTAGTGGAATGGAATGTTTAGATAGTGGACCAAAATGAGATGTTTATAGGAGTAAATATTTTTACTCTTTCTACACACTGTGGTAGAATATTTACTTTCTATAAGAGATAAGAGAGTGAAAAGATAAAATTCAAGAAATATAGCCCGAATTGTTCAGGAAGCCCTCTGGGGAAACTTCTTATAAACAAGAAGTCATAATATGGGTAGAAGTTTGACACATTTATTTTATTTTATTCGTATCTACAACTTTTATATTGTTTTTGAACATGTTTTAATGTGATCTGAGGTTGGTTAGAGGTTTTTGAGAGGTTGGTTTTAGAAAAGGGTCCAGGATGGTGGGATTTTTGAAACATAAAAACCTATAGTAACTCTACATACTAGAATGTGGGTCCTGTTGTCTAGCCAGTGGGGCTCTAGTGAAAAACATGTTCTACCCATTATCCATTATCCAGCTAGTGTAATCTAGTTCTTTCCCAGTGGCTTTTGATAGGGCTTAGTAAGTCATTCAACCTTATGTGGTGTTTTTTTAAAAAAAACAACACCCATAACCTTTTCTCTCACTCTATATTTCACTATTCATCCCTAAGGACAATAAGGACCCTGTCCACTAATTTTTTGGGAGCTATCCCTCTCTTCACATACCTCTGTTCTCTACCCATATGATGAACTATTCAAGCGTTCTTCATCTAGTGGGTTTTTCTTTGTTATGGATAAATTACCTTATCATATTCTTGATAAAAAATGATTACATCCCAGAAGTATTGATTCTATCTAATAGATTCTATATGATCCAATGAGGGGTTTGTGAGGGTTGATAGAACAAACACCAAGATTTAATGTTTTAACTTCTATGAACTAATGAGACAAAGATCAATGTAGGTTGCAGATCATCTCAAATATGTTTGACCTTGAACTACATTTATCAACTGGTTTATTCAAAAATTTGGTCTTATATTTTTGAATTGTGAAAAATTGGGTTTTGTTATATATTTTGGTGGCTCTTTTAGACTCTAAGAATAACCCTTTTTGCAAAATAATCATTTCACCTAAGTTAGGAATCCCCGTACTATATCATCTATCTTTATGGGATCTTGGTATGATTGTTGACATGTGATTGTATCGTGAGAGGAAAATATATTTTGGTTGATCATATGAGGTGTGTTTCTATAGCCCTATGACCTACTGTTGTGTACCTTTTTTTGTAATTCTAAATGATTTAGAATATTTTTTGATATGACATGATTCTTGATCTATCATTCGTATCCTATATCTTATGTTTGGGATATTATTCTACCTTCTATAGTTTGGAAAGAAGGTTAATCCTAGTCGCATTCCCCCTAAATATTTTTTGTTAGATGAGTGGCCAATATGAATTGGAATATCCCATCAAGGGGTATGTTCCGACCATGATTTTGGTTTATCCAATCATAGGGGATGTTTCAGGAAAGTAGTTGACATTCAATCCCATATAGTGATTATGTAGGTAGCGCCAATATTTGAGGGCCTGAGAAATATGAAAAATATCTTGTGATATACATATTGTTCATGAATTATTTTTACATTCTTGAGAATCATTTTCATCCATTATTCCCTTATGTTATGGTTTTTTGGTGGTTTCTTACAAAGTCTTATACTCCCACACTGCTAAAGATTTTCAGTGTGCTTATAGATTTTACATATAGGAATCTAGCAAAGGTAAAGGGCCCTATAGTGGATGCTTGAGTTGTATGAGAAGGAGGATGCATACATTTATGGATGGGATTAGACAGGATATATATATTTTTTAATTTTACTTTCCAGATTTACCTCATAAATTAGTTCAATTTTTATTTTTTTATGTACAAGACATTATATATTAATACTACATGGCTTTTTTATTTGTATATAATTTCACTCAAATGAGTTTTAATTTATTCATTATTTTTTGATAATTTTTATCTATTCCTTTATTATAGTTTAATGTTTACCTTGTCTAAGGGAATACCCCACAATGATGTTTTGTAAGATGTCACCACTAGTGGAAAACCTCTTGTGTGTGGGGAGGCATGTATAATGTATTGTGGAACTCTATATTGGAGAAGGTGGTTTGGATGGGGGTGTTACAAACTAAGTAAATCATAGTGGTTTTCAAAAATCAACCTAATATTGGTGTACTATCTATTAATGCTTCAGGAAGAGGATTCCCCTAAGACCAC
This sequence comes from Viscum album, assembly GCA_963277665.1. Classification (NCBI taxonomy): domain Eukaryota; kingdom Viridiplantae; phylum Streptophyta; class Magnoliopsida; order Santalales; family Viscaceae; genus Viscum; species Viscum album. The sequence continues at coordinate 1,796,045,973 of OY728137.1, forward strand.
ATTCTGGATCAATTATGAACAATTTTGGGATTTGGTTATTCTTTTGGACCATACCAATTTTCCATTGGTCATTATGTTATTGATGAACCAGATCATTAAAATATTCATCTAAACCATAGTAGGTGTGTTTATTTATGACATTTTATTGTATTATGAGAGAGTGGAGAACCATTCAGACTAGCTGAGAGTTGTTTTGGATTCAATCCGAAATTCTAGATTAAAGAGTTAAACTCTTTGTTCTATGTTATTTTTGAGAGATATATTTTAGTGGACCCTAAGAAGATATAAGTTGTTAGATCCTATCATTATTATAGGAATTTTCCCAACATTTTTATATTTTGGGTCTTGTTTAGATATGGAAGGTGTTTTGTTTTTAGGATTTGTATGCGATAATTTTTACCTCGATAGGGTCAAATCAAAATAAAAATATTTTTTTAGTGGAGTGGGAATTTTCATCATTATTTTTTGGAGTTATAGGTTATTTTTATATAATATTTATAATTTATTATTCCTATTCCTAGGATGGGATACATAGTGTATTGTGATTCCCCAGGTGTGGGGATGGGGTGCGTACTGATGCTAGATGATCATGTGGAGTCCTATGTCTCTCTATACTTATGAACACATGAGAGGAATGACCTACCCATGATATAAAGCTATCATTTTTTATGCATGTTTTGAAGAATTGTAACCATTACCTCTTTATGGAGTTGTTCATTATTTATTTTTATAATGAGAGTCTGATGTATATTTTCGTCTAGAGGGAATTGAGGCTCAAAACAATATTCTTGGTGGAATATCTTGAAAATTTTGGATTTTATTTTTCCACTAACCCTAGTAAGGGGAATGTCATTATCAATTATTTAAGTATAAAGTTACTGATCCCTGAAGTTAAAGAATTAGTGGATTAGTATAGTTTGATTATTATTTTTATTGATCAATATATGTAGTTTTAGGTGGATGAAGAGTAGGTGTTATTGATCAATGTTTAGGTCGCACCCTCTCAAGATGACCATGATTATTGTGGGAAGGAATTAGACCATAAGATCTAGTATATTAGAATGGCATTAAAAGGTGGTATGACCTTAGGTGAGTAGTGTTAGTCTCCCAGTAAAACCCTTTTCTTCAAGAAGTAGATGGTGGTTCCCTTGACATTGAGTTATGAGGTGATACTCAAGGGGAATTATTCTAGTTAGGGTGTCCATCTTATTTATACCAATATATTTTTTACATAAAGGTGTCGGTACCAGTGGATGAGGATGTGACGATCAGTTAAAGATTTTATATCTTGATGTTTTACATACTGTAGGACCACAGATGAGCATTAGAGGAAATCTGGGGTTGATTCAGCCACTTCGCATTCTATTATTGATAGGCGATAAGATATCAATATACTTTGTGGTAACTTTATCTCATAATACTAGTAGGAATGATACTGTATATGTGACTATAGGCCAGTTAAATAAACAATACCATTTTTTTCCCATTCTAGAGTAGATGAAGATAGATGATATCCAGAAAATGTATATCTAAGAGATCATTGGGGTCCATAGTATTCAATCAACAATAGTTACTAACCAGGTTACAAATGTAATATTGATATTCATAAGAGTCTCTGGGAATCCCTATGTGTCCAATTGAAGTAGAGAACATATTATCTCCCACTGATGGATAGTTATATAGAACAGGATATCTAGATTCTTGAATAAATGAATCATGATTTTTTTATTAGGCACATGGGTTCATGCTAAATGTATCTCTCGTTGGTTAAATTTTATTACCAAAATAGTTACATGACCCAAAGTAGATGCCCCATTTTTCATAATTTTATGGGAATCCCTATCGATCCCCTTTGTGTTGGGATAATCTCGGTGATAATTCCTTATTCTGACTAAGTCTCATCCATGAGATGACAAAGACAGTACAATCAAGAAAAAATTTCTTATTAATATATTAGGGACACCATAAATTTTATTTCAACCATTTATATTTTTAGGTTAGTGATTAGATTTTATTTTAGATATCCTTTGAACATGGAAATTGCCACTTCAAAAATTAGGATAAGTTATCTTGATGTTATGTTGGTAAATTTTATATTATTAATACTCTTAAGAAGGTGTCTAATTGCTTGGAATTACAACCATGTAAAACCTGAACCAATGATGTCTTTCATGTATTCTAGTTGAAGAAGTATCATCAAGACCTATCTCATGTGGCATAGTGGGAATATTTGGAGTGAGAGTCTTACATCAAAATTATGGGTAAAACTGTTCATATTTTTTATTATCATAACAATTTTCTCCATATTAGGATGATTACATTAGTGTTTTTATTTAACATTATAATATATATTTACATGTGACACGGGAGTGGGATGTTTTAGTAGTGGAGCAGAAACCTCACATGATTTTTTGTAAATATACTTGAGGATATTCTTAGTGTAAAATGTTATATAGTATGGAGAATTTTGACATACATCAGGTCACTAGCATGTTTTATTTTAATATTTATTTTATTTAATCATAGAGTTTTCTACAGTTTGTGGTTGAATATATTGTTTTTTATGGAAAAATATTATTTCTCATGGGTATTTTGTGGTTAATAAAAATATTATTGATAACCATTTGGGATGAATGTTTGGGGAAATTAGGTTTTTCATGGATTTATCATGGTTTATGTAAGTGTGTGGGTATTTATAAAAACTCTACATCCAAAATTTGGGGAGATAGTGGCTCTGAATTGGTTGGAGAATGGTTTTCCTAGCAATGTGTCAAAACAATAAAAGTTTTCCTAGTCATTGAAAATATATTTTTACCATTTTAACCTAGTCTATATTATCTCCGCTTAGCCTCATTTCTCACCCCAATCATGTTAAGCCATCTTCCAAGGCCTTAGATCACTCTTCTTTTGGGTTTTGGTGGAATCCCTTGGTTCTTAGTTTATTTCTTCAATATAAGCTTTCTTTCTTCTTGTTTCCCTCCTCTCATTCTCTTATCTCACATTATTCTTCAATTTTGTATATGTATGAAAACACTAAGTTGTTATTTATATGAACCCAGTATCATTATTTTGGTTATGTGTTTATTTTAATTATTTATTAAGTGTATGTGGATTCTAGATTCTTGATTCAAGTGGTTTTTGTTGAAGGTGACAAGCGTTTGTCTTGTATCAAGGAAGATGTCTATATTAAAGGGAAATTTTCCTTAGATAACATATAATTATAAATTTCCATTGGTTGTTTGGTTATTTAACTTCACATAAATACTATTATAAATAACTATTTATCCATTCTTGATGCGATTCATGGTGTCTGTTAGAAATTTTGTTATTTAAAGTGTATTTTTAAAATGGACGTGGTTTTAATGCATGGAATGCGTTTGTTAAATTTCACAAAGGAGGATATGTGATTTTAAAATGAATTATAATGGTTTTTTAAGAAGATTATTCCTTTTGGTTTAGGTTTAGTTATTATGGTCGTGGTTTTATTATTTAATGTGAATATATTTTGGATTTTTGTATTGTGCATTTAGTAGAACATGAGATATATTGGTTGTGTTTTTATATATTAGAATGTATAATCCCTATTATAGGTTGTAAATAAGAAAGGTTATTTTATCCATGTGTGTTGATATATTCTATGGTGATAATTTTATATGTGGGACCAAGAGAGTCCATTAGAGTTGAGTTATACATGTGGAATGAGGGATCCCAGGGAAGTATTGTTAGCCACGTGAATGAGGGATCCATTAGGAAGGATTTATGGAATGAGTAATATTGATATATCTTTTTACCTTGTTGTAATCGCATAAAAATAGTTGAAACATGGGTTATTATATGTCACGGTAGAGCCCATTTGTTAGAGACTGAGATGTATATTAGTTGTTCTCAGTTTGGATCATATTACTTTGTGATAGTGTTTATTTCTGTTTTTCCACTTGTTGGTTTTATGATGTTGTTTTTTTATAATTATTCTTATAGTTAAGTTTATCTAATATATACATATGTTTAGTATTCTATTTCAAGGGGGGGGGGGATTAATTCCTTTTTTAATTAAACCGTATATATTAATTCTTTAAAAATATTAGATTTTTTGAGAGAAATCAAAGGAATTGTAAAGTGATGTTTCATGTGAATTTGATTTTAAAAGATAAATTGGATTTGAAAATGATTTTTATACAAGAAATATTGGTTGATATGGGAAAATCTTATATAGATACATGGTGGTATCCAATTTTTATTTTTTCTTACACCTCGTATATACCGTTGGGCATATACAAAAACTGTTCTTCAAGACAAATGGAAGGGTAAGGGAACTATAAAGTATGCTGTAACTTTTTTATTTTTGATGTTCACATTTATTTGGGAAGGTGGAGACATGGTCATGTGGAATTTAACTCATGTGAATATGTTTTGGGTTTTTGTATGTTTGGGATGTTTTGTATTGGTCTTTCGGTCTTTATCCTAAATTTGTTCTTCTAGATAGATATCATATGTATTAGTATTTTGTATTAAATTATTTTGTGAAGTTGTTATAAAATATAATATTGTTATTAATATATATAATTACTTGCATATTTATATCTTTTTATACCTCTTACATGGTCAGTGTTACTATCAAACTAATAGATGGGGCATGCCAAATTTAGATGGGAGAAACCATTCCCAAAAAGATAATTGTAACTCTAGAGTTATTTTCACCCACCCATGGTAATTGGGAAATCACTTGGAGCCTTGTGTTGAAAGCATTTGGGTGACTGGAATCACCTATCTAGGCCATTTTGTTACATTCCATGTGATTTTTTTAGTAAGAACACATTAGTCAGGAGACTCTAATTCTACGTGAAATAAAAATTTATTAAAAAAGGGTTCATAATAAGGGGTTTTAATGATTTCTGTAAACTTATATACATGTGATACCATTCTCAGGTTACTCATTTTGGGGGATTCTCAATAACAATTCAGCAAAAAAAACTTACATCCAACACACACCTCGAAAAAGAGGTCGTAAAGTTCAAGTGAAAATAATAGAACTCCCACTTTTATCATTCCTTATTTTACAAGAAAATATTATTCATAATTAAGTTTTATGTAAAAAAATGGTTTTATAGAATAGTTTAACAACATCACTCCCTAATTTCGTATAGATTTCTATAATTTTCTAGAATCACTGTCTGAAAACTATACATCCATTATTTGTTCCACTTAATTTAGGAATTTAGTTTCACCTATTCATGGATGATGAAAAAATTCCTGATGAACATCCTATTCGATGTATACTTTGGATATCCTCATCATTCTCCTTCCACTCAATTCATGTAAAAATAATAATCTAGAATTATATTGAATATGGTGGAACCCCTTTTCTATTAAAAATTAATATGGAGGTTTAGTTTTTTTTCTCACATAGGATTCTCATTAATTCTATGAACCATATGTGAATTATGCATTGTATCTACTTTCTTATTATGAACCTTAATAGGATGTATTCTCTCTTACTTCCCATGAATTGTTTAGTTTTATGATATAGTTTTATTTTCCTCATAGGCGAATGAAACCTCATTAAATTAATCTAGTATTATCTTTATAATTATGTATTATTAGCCTCTTAATATTTTCATATAATAATCTTTCCAATTCCAAAAAATTCCACACCTTTTATATAGATTTCATGAATTATTTATCCTAAATTTTAGAAATATTCCCATAATAATGAATCACTTAATGTGTAACCACTTGTTTTACACTATTACTTGAACTAATTGGTGTATTATCCATTTTATTTTATATAATCAACTGATTTGATAGAATTTTCATGAATTACTTCTTAACGGCCTTAGGTTCTATAGATTTTTCAAGTGACCTTTTTATAGTATCAGAAGAATACGACCATCCACTTTTTTCTTTTGAACATCCTTTCCATTCAAAAAATAATTATCCTCATATAAAAGCCTAGTCATAGAGACCTCAAATTTCAAACCCTCAAATCCAATTCTACCACACAATTGTTCCAAATAACGAAATCTATTCAATGAGGATATATTTTATATAGTTTGTATTACAAATTTTTTTCTTGATTAAAATTTCCTTTTATTGATGAACATTGTTTTTTCTATTATTATCCTCCACTTTTCTTTATCGAGCTTTGTGATTTTCCACAAAAAATAATCCTACAAACCTTTCACCTTTAACTTAAGTTCTTACCTTTTTTACATCATCATCAGTGTATGATAAATCAAAAATTTTCTCAAAATACTAACAAAATTTAATTAATCTTCTAATAAAATGAGGAATTTATCTTTACAATTATTTCTCATTAAACATATATTATTATGGCTGGAAGGATTCTTATTTTCTTAAAAATTATTGGATATTGGATATTTTTCATCCTTATTATAAGATTCAAATTCATAAGCCTTATTGTTTGGGAAGTCTTTGAAAATATGAAAAATGATATCACATTTTGTAGAACATTAGTAGTTTTTACCCTTTCCATTCTACTTTCCCGTCTTGAAAATTTTTGAGAGAAGATAAACAATATTTTTGATGTATTTTTTATCCTCCTCAAAATACCATGATTTTATAGCAAATTATTATTTGAATTTTCATTTTCACATCAACTCTAAATCTATCCAATATTTTTATTTATTATGGAATGTCAGATCCTTTCTCATTTCACAATATATAGGAATGTTATAAACATCATAAAAGGATAAATAATACTGATCTTCCTTGGATGAGATCTTAGGATAATATCAATCTGGAAAGACTTTCATTTGAATTTTGATAATGGTGAAATCATCCAAATTATCCCCAATCACTCCAATGTTTCCTAAAGCCCCATTAACCCAATTAATTTAGTAAAAAATAGTCTCAACATTAACCATATTAATAAATTAAAATATTCTTCTAAAAACATGTTTCTTTAATTAATTTACATTTACATAAACTTCATAGAATCTTCGAAAATTTTCAACAATGTATTTTTTAGTTTTAATCCCCATTGAATTTATATACACATTCTCTGAAATATACATTATGCAATAATTTTATGCTTCGCCATTAGCCACCAAATTTCACTTGTGTGAGAGTGTCATATAAACTCTTTCAAGAATGTGTGGAAAACCAACATTGAATGTATCCCTCAGTTATAGGATAATAGAAAAGGGATAGGGAACAAAATTATTAATATATATATATGGTACTTATTTCTATTTAACATAGGAACACTCATACTATTCACCAAATTCTGATTCTCTATTATAAGAAACTTATATGATCTCTAGAGGTTACTATGACATTATAAGATACCAATAGTGATTCCCCAAGTCATATGGACCACTAGGAGGGTATAACACCCCATTTCACAATCAAAACATAATTATATGATTTATTACAATTGTTTAGCTTTTTATATTTACATGATATTTTGGTTTTAGAGATTTAGAGAATTTAGACAACCAATATATAATATAGTGGAAATTTATATGCATTTTATATTTTTTTCCACAAAACCAATTCTTATGTTTACTAATCAATTGTATTCTTTACACTTTTTCTTCACTAAAGACATTTCACTATTGACCTAGGTATATTTCCTAAAAATAATTCATACCTATAAAAAACATTAGAAAATTTTGGATGATAAAAATAAAACTTAGTAATGGATATACAAAAATGAAACTGGTTTTTTTTTAAATTCATTAAAAACCATATGAAAATTTTCATATTTACATAATATTAATTACAATAAAAATAATTATTAGATACTCATGAAAATAACTTCAAAGCATAAATATTTAAAATTATTTTTGTAAAAAATCATAACTGTGAAATCATAATCATGAATTTTACATGTCAAAACAATGAGATCTCATGAAAACAAACATTTCAACAATATATGATCATAAATGTTCAATTAGTCAGGAGTCTATTCCCTTACAACCTAAATTCAAATATATTCCTTTAAAACCCATAGAAAACATTGGATAACCCTGTCTATATCTTTGGACATTATTGACACATTTAACCTTATAGGAACCCTTACAAAGCAATAACCAAAAAAATTAATTCAAATATATGCATAAGGATTAACTGAAGGACCTCAGAACACCCTAAGAGGGGAGAGTTGATTTAGGGTGACAAATGTTTCTTCTAATGCGATGTTTATTTTTCCCACATTGGTAGGAACTCATTAATACTTTGTGATGGATTTGAATAGTAAGAAAACATTCACATGTAGAGAGACAACATAACAATTTTAATTGGTTCACCATTAAGGGATATTACAAGGAGAATACACTAAAAGTGTGTCAGTAGTACCTAAATAAACTAATCCTCACTATATTTGGGGTACAAGAGTTCAAAAATTGTCACTCTATGCCAGGGTAACTACCTTTATATTATTTTAGGGATAACACACAACGTCCCTCAGAACACTTCCGTCGACTCCCACAAACTCACTGCCATGGGTGATGCCTTACACAGTTTATTAACTTGATGGTCTATTAAATAGATTTTAATTTAATTATTTGTCTCTATGATCCTCAGACTCTACATGAATTATTGTTCGGAATTGTTTCACTTGAGAGTACTGATCAAAAAAACTGGATATCTTAATATTTTTAGAAGCTAAACACATCACTTGAGTGTAACACCTATTCTTACACAGAATTTTTTGAATTTTCATGAAATACTTCTCTCGTTCAACCCATATAATTCACACAACAACACCATGGGGTTCACATGGTATGGATTGACTCATGGATCACCCTGTGTGTATGATTTACTGTATTTTAATCATTCATGCAGAAGAGCTATAGAATCCTAATTGAAAAAAGTTCTATGTTGTGAATGGGGTGGCCACCTATTTATAGACGTCGAAAACCCAATAAAAAAGTTCTCCATCAATGGAATTTAATTATATATTTCATTGGGAGTGTATGTTTCTTCCACAAAACCACATCTTTTGCACAAATTAATATATTTCATACACTTTTTCCCTTTTCAACATTTTTATGTGATGATCCAAAAGTATGCCTTAAGTGAAACATTTATATCCACCTTTAATATTGCACCCAAATTCCTTTGATAAAACACTTTTCTTCATTCTCTAATATTTTGACCAAATTTTTTTGCAATCATAACTAATTGATACTACCTTCAATACTATTGTCTTCTTGAACTGTAAGATCCATTTCCTCGAAAAATCCCTGATCATCCATGAGAGGATGGACAAAAAACACAAATCATACTCCATTTACAGTAATGAAAATGCTTGGTTCCAACATTAACATAAAACCCATTTACAAAGACATTTTACCTAATACAATGAGGATCTATATTAGGACCACCTACTATTAATGCTACATCAAGATACCCCATTATCATATGAAAAATCATAAAATCGTATCCTATGAAAAAATATAAAATATATCATTTATATTGTAAAATATTATTAAATTTTTTACATAACACTTATTTAGAATAAATTTATGAATTCAAATAAATATGAATAAAATTACATTTCCCATTGATTACAAAAAATAGAAACTATAGAATTCCTAATAATATGAGAAAAAATATATACATTAAAAAAATTGAAAACCTTTCAAGGAATCTTATTAAATAACCATTATTTTGACAACATTAAATTACATTCATTCCATATATTTTAAAAAAAATTCATTTTAATTATTGTTAAAGAAAGTAAAAAAAGTAATTTAAGGAAAATTATGATGGATTCATTTTTAATTCTTTGTAAATAATGTCAAATTTAGTTGAAAATTATAATAAAAATCATCAATGTATAAATAAGAACTTTTTAAAAACATTTAAAATAAAATGGGAATGAAAGAAAAATATTTTAACACATTTCAAATTATGTTTAAAAGAAAAATCCCTTTCCAACTCTCCTAACTCACCACATAAATCCTTTACTTTCCTGAAAAATAAAAATGTATTAATTGAATTCTTTCCTAAAAACTATTTTATCATTTAATCCATTATCCTAATCCATTTTATCTAATTTATTAACATATATTATATAGTTACAAAATTTGTTTAGATAACATTGTATTTTGGGGGTTATTTAGTTCATATCCTCAAAATAGCATTGAGGTTTGGATTATGGTCAAGGTGGTTGTAATTGAAAAACCTCATTCAACTAATAATGTCATCTGAATTATCCTACCACAAAGTCAAAAGTATGTTCCTGATCGACATGGGTTGGAGAATAGCACCGTGGTATTATGAAGTGAAACCATACACTGATTTTACCCTCAAAAAAAATAATATGATATATAAAAAATAATGTTTCATAGAGGAAATATAGAATACATCACATGAAAAAAGACTAACCCATAAAGTTAACAACCATGATTTGGATAGGAATGTCTATAAGAGTAATAAAACAATTCTCAACATGAAACCCAAAAAAACCCTTGGGTCTATATACTCCTGAGATTATGTCACCACATTCCTAACCAAATAGAATAAGAAAAAAACTTAGAGAGTGATCCTATATATTACACTCTTCCCTTTACCTATTTAATGTAAAATAAAATCTACAACCACAAAAATGGAAAAGTAGGCTATGAGAAATAAAGCTCAGTAGGATAGTGGTTAGGAATCTATACAATATATATCTTAATAAATCTATAATTCCTCATATAAAACATATTGTTCCCACATTTATAGAAGAAATCATTTTCCCATATTAAACCATAATCTATATTTGTTTTTAAAAACATTCCATATTCAAATAAATAAGAAAATACAATATATTATTTATCTATAATGAATAAAAACATGAATAAAATTAGTTTAATGAATAAATATCCATATTATGTGGGTAATAATCATATAAAGTGAAAATTCTCAAAATGTATTTAGAAATAACCGAAGGGAAAATCCGCAACACAAGGGTGTACACAACTGAGAAAAATAAACACTAGATGACATAACTGAATATTATAGTCTGTGAACCTAAATTCCCAAACAATACAACCCCTAGTAACCATGGAATCATATTTTCTTTCCATATTGAAAAATAAATCCAATAGGGATCCCATATATATATAGTTTTCCCCTTACCCAAAGGAGTTCCCAATGTACCAATACATTTCCGTTCCATTCATGAAAACAAATTCATTTTTCCTAATCATTTTCTAAGGAATTTCATTTAATTTTAGTCAACATATATTTAGAGAAACTATTATATCAAGAGATTACATTACTTATATTATTTAAATCCATTTACATTTCTAAACCACATTAGAGTAATTTTACAAAACACATTTTGTTGATAAAATCTGATTTCAAAAAAATTCCCTTTTTAAAAAATAATTTCCCTAGATATCAAATATGAAATTCACTACTCGTGGACTCTAAGTAATCAATTTAGTATATCAAAATGAAATGTAAATTAAATTGACATTAGTAATTACAATATATAAACCATAGGATATATAAAACTTCCTTAATAACTAATAAAACATTATTAACATTGAAACCAACGGTGGAAAATGTGTAGATTTAGTCCTCATGAGCTTCGATATACAATGAGAAAATTAACAAATCTGGGAATAACCCAAAGCCAATTATGAATGTGAGCCATGAAAAAATAAAATTTTTAACACACTATATTTTTAATCTAATCCAAACGGGAGAGAAAAATCGATACAATAGTGTGATGCTGATTTAATAGATGCATTGATTCCTCCCATTAAGGTTTCATATAGTTAGAGTGATCACCCCAAAAATATTATGAGGAAAATATTTGTTCAAGAAATCTAAAACCTCTTCTACCGAACATGATTATTTCCCACAATGACATTTTGGATTCTCCATAGAGACTAGTGGAGGAACTTTTCATTCCCATACCCTAAAATCGATTACATTTTGATTTTTCCATGGCCTCCCCCATGTTTGTGGTGAGGCTTGGTGGCTATAGAACACAAAGAAACCACTAGTAGGTTATGCCCAGGACCACGCCCAGTCATGGAAATGTTGTGCAGGTTTTTTCACATAGTAAACTTGTAGTTACACCATGACCAACACCATGGTGGTGTTTGTGACCTTTTTTCACCAAAATTGTTTAAAATTAATTTTTAAGTGACCAAACACCACCAACTCCCCTGAAACAAAAAGGTCAAAGACTAAAAAGGACATGTACCTCATTTAAAATGTCTAGGTATGACATATATCCCATGAAAAACATTCTAAACCCAAAAAAATCATCAGTATCATAAACCAAAAGAAATATTTTTGTGCATTACTACATCATCAAGTCCTCATTCTCCCATGTCTCTTAGATTTAGCTTCCAAACTATTTTCTCACTCAAACCAATGTGACCATATTTCTATGTCAAACATTATATTATAATTCCACTATATGAAGAAGGATTCCAATAATTGAGGTTCCATGTTCAATCTCAATATCCTCACACACAATCACATGGGATGGATACAAATGATACATTCTTAATTGGGAAACATGAAACATATTATGGATAAAATTCAAATGGTCGGTTACATTTAATTGACAAGACACATTCCTAGGTATGTCCATAATCTTAGAAATACTGTAATAATGATGTGATAACATAAAATGATTCACAAAAATATTTTGTCCTATCTATAATGAAATTATTAGGAAAACAAGATTATCAAACTCAAACTACAATGATTGATTACTCAAGTGAGCATATTATTTCTTGAAACTATGATCTATTGATGATATTTTCACAATAAAATGCACAATATCATCCATATTGTAGAAAATTATCATTCAAAACATATACCATTCACCAATAAATTCCTAACAAAGAGGATATCTATGAGGACTCCCATATAATTCATTAAATGGTTCCATCCTGATTTAATTTAGATAATAACAGTTAAAGGAAAAGTTCACTAAGGGGAAAAATTTCTCTAAATATCAATTGAATTAAATAAAATATTCCAAAATCATGTATTTAAGAAAATCTATGGCTTACTTAGACTATCGATTAGTCTACGGATGGTTATTCATGCTCTACTTCAATTGGGAACCCATCAATACTTGAAATTCCCTAAAACATGGTATGTTTAATGAGGTTCTGTATCATAAATTATAGTCAATGGAACACCATGTATATTATGAATCTCTTGAATATACATGTTCCCCTGATATTCTTACCTTTTGACTCATTGATTTTAAGGAAAGGTTCCAATTTAATGAGTCAGTCAATAATCAACCAAATCACTCCTTTACCACTAGGAGTCCAAGGTAGACCAATAATAAATTACATGGCTATATCATCCCATTTCCACACTATAATGTGTAAGGGTTGTAGTAAACTAGAAGGCCTATGATTTGTTTGACTTAACTATCTTACATGCAAGGCATCGAGATATGAAAACAACAGTTAAACATTTAATTTTTGGCCACTTGTAATAAAATATTAGGTTATGATACATCATGGAAGCCACGGGGTGTGTGAACGAATTATATCAATTTCCATTTTCAGTTAATCCCTATATATGGTATATTAGAACAATAATCCAACCTGATAAGTGGAGAATCACATATAGAGACTGAGACAACTAACCCAAGGTATCCAAGAAATAAGTATTCATTCATTAGAAATTACATTTTATATCCTCAAATTTCCAAAGTCAAATATGATCATCTATAAATATTATAGGCCCTGAAAAAACATGGGATACCTATCCATCATCTCAATATTTATCCAAGAGAATCTTAGAAAAAAAACTCATCAACCACTACTCTTCCACCGATTTCATCACTATCCTAGTCAATAACATTTTTCAATGAGAATCATTGACCACATTACTATTTATTGGGGGTTATATAATATCAAAATATAAGTTCTATGGATATTAAACCTAGAATATTTGTGAATTTTTTTGATCTATCTGAGTGAAAATGAATTTTATAATCTTAAGGTTTCAATACACCATAAACCTCTCCGTGAAGAGGTTGGGGTACCATGTCTTAAGAAGTTGAATCCCTACCACCAAATCAGGATCATTAATGGGGTAGTTCATTTCATTAGGTAAGTAATGTTGAGAGACATAATATATCACTTAAATTACAAAAATTTGAAAACAAAACAAAACCATTCCTTTATTATTTTAGTATACATCATATCACAAACCTAACTCATTTATAATTAAAGGTTCAAATAATGTTTATCTGTCATTAAACTCCTAATATTATCTATATTACTACTCACTCAAAATGAATTTTACACCCTTATAGGTTAACTCTATCATAATAGATTTGATCTTAGAAAATTACCTAAAAATGAACCTAAAATAACCAAATAATCCTAAGAAACCCCATATTTGAAATAAATTTCATTGTCATTCTCAATAAATCACAACCCTAATATTAATGGGATCCACTGAGGTGCCTTCTATGAAAATATGTGGACCTTAAAATTTACCTTTTTGAATTTAGGACAAAGATTTGGATATATTCCCAAACAGAGGATGTTCTTTCACAATCTTGGTAATGATATTCAAATTCCCAATATGATCCTTCTTTGATAATATATAAACAATTTTATCATCCACTGAACAACCAAAAAGGTATCCTATAATTGAGGGAAGAATATATTCATTAGTGTAATAAACATTTTAGTATCTTTAGTGTGGAAAATTACATGACTTGATGCTCAAAATTCCCATATATACAATACAATTCTATCTTATGAATTTCATCCTTTTAAAACCTTATCTGATGGTACCCAAATATTAGATAATTTTTTGAAAACAATTGGGTTTCCTTAAGTTGATTGAAAAGGTAAGAAATCATTGAAAATGGATTTTTATACTTAAACATAACCTAGTTGAGTTTCTAGTAATCAAAATAATGTCAAAGAATCCAATCTTCTTTCATTATAAGGGGAACTTATGATTCACATAGTGAAGTTCTAGGATAAATAAATCCATTAGACTCAAAATGATCAACCTGAAAATTTAATTATTTCAATTTTATGGTGACATATGGTATTATTTAAGGGGAATGGGCCTCATACTAGAAGAAATATATTGAAAACATGAGTCCCCACTTAGGTAAAAACTCCAATAAATCATCAATAAACAGATTAGGATACTCACTCTCCACCATAGGAAGATGGACACTAAGATGCACATTTGAAAAAAATCAAGGAAAAATTATTATATTTTTTATGATATAATCTCAACACTAGGGACAGTGGGACCTTAGCTCTTAGATCTATGATCCCACTAACCCTGAAATACAACAGTGAGTCCATCAGAAGAAAATAATTGGACTGGGCAATGATAGTAATAAATCTAAGCTATATAACTAATCATCAAATCAAATACAATGACGAGATAAAGATTTCATGATTATGAACTTATTATTAATTTAATTTTCATGTCTAGTAATCATAACCCAACATTCAAGACATCTAAATTCATAGTGCATTTTCTTTCCCGAAGGATTCAAAAGAGTCATCATGAAATGAATAATATATAATTGTAATCCCAATACATCGATAATCATGGAGGTGTAAAAATAATGATTTTCACCAATATCTTAAAAAGAAATAACCATAAATTATTCAATAATAAATATAATTATCATGGAAGCCGTTAATTCCATAGTATACTCTGATGCACACTCTGCTACATACTGACATCTTGCCTCATCTTAGCCATTTTGCAAAACCTAATCATCATTGTTAGCATGAGGTTGAGACAATACCCCGTTTATCATGTCATATCGATATAGAGAGCCCATGTTAAAGGTTTATCCATCCATGATAATTTGTTATTTTCTCTCATTGAAATTTAGATGATCACTATATTGGCCACATGAGTGATATAATAAAACCGATATTTTACAATAAGGTTTGTGGTGTAACTTTCCCCCACACATGTAAGATACCCCTTGAATCATCCCTAACATCGTCGGTACACTCTTACCACCACATCAATATTAGTAACCCCACTTCCTTTTTTGGATAGAATGTAAACTCTAACTACCACCTTTTTTTACTATTTCTCGAAAGAGTCCATTTTTCCTAGATATATTTTTCTTATACATTTTTGCCTTGTATACAACCTATATGAAGATGGGTAAGTATATAAGAATCAATATTGGCTGAATATCAGCTCTCATCCCATATAAAACTACATAACCTTAAGATAGTCATTGAACATATGTTATTAAGACATGTGCACAAACATGGAAAACCAAGTACCATACTCCATGTTGGAATGATCTATTTTATCCAAGGTCAAGAATTACTTTGCCTTCATCAATCAAAACGTTTTAGGATAAAAAAAATTTATTAAATTATTTCATTAATATAATCAAATTTATATCTTCAATAAAACTATTTTTCCAAATAGATTTTCACCACCTCCTTCTCACTGCCTTATGCATATAGTTGGAAAAACTATACTTGGAGACTTCAAGAGTAATCAAGAAGTGGAAACTCAAATCAATCCGAATAATCCATTATTCGGATTCATTGGGTAACTTATTACCATAAAGGTTTAGTGGATTCTACTCAGTGAACTCATTTTCTTGGTATAACATCTGTTTCGGTTCAACAGTGAAGACATAACCCATAGACAAGATCTATTGGATAGTAGTTTCACCAATATTGAGTTAACTGAAAGGATTTTCTTATCGGGTTGACTCTATAGCTTTCTATCTAGAAGTCAGATATGTTCTCCTTGATGGATCCATATTATATAAAAAATGTGGATGGAAACCATAAAAAATTTATTTTGAATCATTTACCATAAATGGAATATTATATAACTGAATACAAATGTATAAAATCATTAATAAGAATAATGGAAAACCCCTAAAATCAAAAGTTATCATGAAGTTCAACTAGAAAGTAAGCTATCTAGATACAAACCTATACTACCTCTTGAGTTTTGAAAGCCCTATATATATTCTATGAATGTCCTCTAGAAGAAATAAATTGATATACAAGAATGAATAGAGGATTGAAGGACAACCTGACCCATTAATACCATTTTTTAATAGACCAATCATAGTTAATCCATAATATATGTGAGTCAGCCCTTCATAAGGTGAAAAGAGAATTCCCAGTCGCTATAGGAAATAAAAATGAAACTATGTATCAAAAAAAATAAAGAAATTATTTCAACATCATTAGACATGTGATAAGATATAAAAATGGATAATTATATCTAATATCATAAATTAATCACATGTAAAAAATACCAAACCATAAATGAAACATATAAGTACTAAATAACAAATAGAAGAAAAATAATTGAAATACCATCAATATAAAATTATAAGAAACCCATGGGTTAGTATTCTCATAACCATATGTCACCAACTTCCTAAACCACCAGAAGGAAAAATGAACTATTATATTAATCCTCTATATAACTCTCCTCTTGTTAGTTGTATACTGTAAAACCAAGGATAAAAATCCAAAATGTAACAAATAGTGTGTGAGAACATAATCTGAATAGTTTACGACAATGGAATATATAAAATATCTATCCAAATTCATGAATTAGTTATTTTATAAACACATTTCTAAAAAAATCTACAATAAATTATTTTAAAATATAAAATCATCCTTTCGTATTCTTTTCATAAACATTTAATATTCAAATACACTAAGAAATAGGACATGAAATTTACCCATGAGACATAATAATATGAATACAATAGGTTTTAAGAATCAATTTCAATATCAAGTGGAAAATAATCATATAAGTTGAAGATGATCTTAAAATATCCATAAATCCATAAAGGGAAAATCAACAACACGAGTTAATACACTTGTAAAATAAATAAAACTATCTAGTGTAAGTGAATCATATCATCTGTGAACCTCAGTTCCCAAAACAGGTTACACATTAGAAATAATGGATTCATGTAGACCTCCGTTAATGATGGATAACTCCATTAGGGTTTACAAATGTTTAGTTTTTTCCCATAAACTAATTTATTACAGATGATATATTTCATTAACGTTTATGGAAACTAATTAATATTTCATAAAAAATTCATATGAAAATCTATTTCATTTTCATTCCCATATTTTTAAAATACATTTTATATAGACATTTTTTACCACTTCTAAGAAAAAAAATTCCATTTCCATTTCAAAATTATCTATCAGGAATTCAAGAAAACATTTCATGTTTATCAAAATGGGTTACAACAAAACCCCCTATTATATATCATTTCCATATACCTAAAATATAAAATTCAACTCTTATAGATTTCTAAATAAATATTTTCATTAATAAAAAACCAATGGAATCAAATAGAAATAAGTAATGCCAATAGATAGACTAGTGTATTGGATACTAACCTAAGAATAATTAAATCCTTGTTTAATTTGAAACTAGTGATGGAGAATGAGTTGATATAGTTTTCACAAGACTCAATCTACTAAGACCAAGAAAAAGTAGAAGGGAATCATCCTAATCTATTATTAAATGTTATAAAAACACTGTAAAACCATCATAGAATGTGATATTTATTTAATATGGCACAAATGGTATAGAGAAATCTGTTTAATAGATGAAAAAAAAGTCTAGAGACCCATAAAATCACTCCCTTAAGGTCTCTTGTGACTAGAATAACCACCTTTGAAATATTAGTCATTGAACAAGAATTTCAAAAATCTGAAACTACCACCACCATGACAAGATGTTTCCCAACATGATGTGATAGTATCACATAAATGATCAACCATGATAACTAACCATTTAGTAGACTTAAAACCCATTATTTTTTGGTCTATCTAGGGCCTCTACCATTCCAATAGCGAGGCTTATTGGTCATGGAACACTGGGCAACCACCACCAGTGTCTGTTTGGGACCATGACCTTCACTGGGTGTGGTGTCTTTAGATATTTCACAAAAGAAAATTTTCATATACATCATGGTCTCTACCACAACCATGTTCCTTATTATTTTTTAATATTAATGGCTGAAAACCCATTTCAAGCAACTTAGAACCTCCAACTCTCCCAAAACATAAATGAATAATACATGTGAGTCTCTGTAGTTGATTCCATATATTGGTGTTTAAAAGGGGCCTTGTTCTATTATCTCTATATAATTATAAATATTATAATTATATTTCTCATACACTAGATACACCTTTATAGCCATTTATATATATATATATATATATATACATGATAAAAATTAAATCTCCTCGTAGAGGTTATAGTCCGTCCATACAAAGGAGGGATGTGATCATTTTCGAGTAGATGAAAGCCAAAGATGATATATACTATATTATATCATTGTAAGTAGAATAAAATCATAAAAAGAATTATATATTCAATAATTTTATCTCTATATCTAGGTGTGTGAGGCAGTGATGTAAAATGATATACACCACTTTGTGGAAGAGGTAGTCCACACACACATGATTGATGTTTTAATTTCTCATAGGATGGAAAATAAAATGAAAAAGGGTACTAAGATAAAATTTTTAACATTTAGTTATATTTTAGATAGTAATTCTATCATATAAAAATGGTAGTATAGGTTTGAAATAGTTTGTAGAAGAAACAAATAATAATGAGCTCAGTAAAGAGTTATACAAATTCTTTTAAAAACATCCTTTAGATTACATCATAAGCCTTAATGATTGGTATTTTAGAGATATTAAAACTAATAGGATGAATGGGAGGATGTTATGAAGGTATTTGGGTAGGAATCATATATGTTATGGAGCTAAAAGTTTGTGAATATTCAAGGAGAAGAGTTTCCCTTTTTAACAAGAGGGAGTGGCACACTAGTAAAAATCCACAACTTTTAAATATTATAAATGTGTTACTCATGGTATTGTGGATATAAAACAAATAAAATTATAATATAAAGTGATATGGGTTGAAATAATCTCATTTAATAGTAATTAATATACGATCTTGGGACCTTATCATATAGTTTTTACCTTAGTTAACCCATTTTATCCTTTACTGTGCTAACTATTTTTCACCATCATAACCATTAATTATAACCAAAAATGAAATTGAACTCATTAAATATTTTAAAACACATGATTAAAAATATAAAATAAATTTTTATTAATGCACTTTTTTATAGTTGTAAGATATTAATTTTAATATATGTTCTGAAAATGCAATAAAAAAGATTTTAAAAAATATGTTTTAGCTTAAAAATGAATTTATAACAAAATTAAGTATAATTATGAATAACTAAGAATTAAAATTATTAATTTTAATAAAAGGGATATAGTTTAAATTTAAAACAAATCTAATGAATAATGGGACATTACAAATAACAAAAAATAAATTATAGTTTTTATAAAAAAATAGTATGTCTCACTATTCACAAAAAATCAATCCTTTCAAAAAATCCCAAACATTCACCATATGAGATATATGATATGATGATATAAAAATAAATATAATTTAGAGTTCATAACATTAAAATTTAATCTTATAAATAAAATCATATAAAACATATAATACAATTCAGTTCGAATAAAAATATTTATTTTTTCATTGAAAAATTACATAAAATTATTATAGTGATAATAACTCAATAAAATATAATCAGTAATATTAATAAGTCATGATATTGAATTATTATTAACATTACATGGTCGTTAAAACACTTCCCCCCCTTAATTATATGTCATCATTAAAATTTTATTCATTACATTAACAAGTGAAGGTATTTTTCCCACATAATTTTTCTGATTCCTATGTTTTTTCATACAAAATATTATTATTCTATAATAACTAAACTAGGATATTCACCTAATTTCTCCAAAAAAATATTTAATCTTGAATATGAATATTATTGTCCTCATAATAAATATTGTCTTCTAAATATACCACTTTTTGTATCAATAAATGAGATTCATATGGTACATATTTCCTTAATAATGAAAAATTGAACACATCATGCACCTGAAATAAACATAGATATAAGGATAATAATTATTATACTAATCCCATTATTTATATAATATAGTATGGACTAATATATCATGGATTGAATTCTAACATCCCCTTTGGTAGTTTTCTCTGAGCATTAAACCATTGACATGAAAAAAACTTCAAGGTAAATTTATATATATATATATATATATATATATATTCCATTCCATATCACCCATAATATCCCTAAAAATATCATTATATATTATTACTACTAGGATAAATTGAAAATGTAGAGTAATAATCCTTACTCAGTAATTATTTATTCAATTAAAAATACATCTGAACAAATAATAACCTTCCAACTTAATAGTACATTATGTTTCAATATTATGGTTAGGAAATTTAATGTCCTTTACAAAACATTATCTTACCACTAATCCTTATTAATTATTTATTATAGATATGAATATTGTGATACTTGAGCTAAAAGTGAAAAGGATTATTAATACAAAATTTACTAACATATATTTATTAAATAATCAATTAAATTATCAGTATCTAGGTGTAACATGGTTAATAATGCATTGTATTTTTAACTCAGGTCATCAACTACTTTATTTTCATTACTAGGATAATAGTGAATTGTTTAATCATAAAGCTTTAACTACTGAAAATATTACCAATCCTAATTAATTCAAACCATTGGTATAGCCACTCAATGTATTGGTATGTTTTCCATTAAGATAGATATATACTGATATTTTACGGTGAACCATTTTTATAGGGTGGTTAGTATTTAAATTTACCAACTGCTCATTTTGAACTATTCGTATATGAATATAACATCAGTTTATAACCATCGAGATAGATCTATACCAATGCTTAAAACAACTGGGATATATCTATCCCAATGGTTCTGAATGGTATGAAAATACCTATACCAATAGTTCAAAATGAACCATTGGTGTAGGGGGCTAGAATGTTATTTTACCAACAGTTCTATTTGAACTATCAGTATATAGGTGCAGCAATGGTTTTTAAATTTTTGGTATAGACACCACCAAATCACCAGTGAACAACATCCCAACTACCCACTCACTACACATACAAGAACCTACAATCAAAACATCTGAAAATACTCATGACACAACACACCTGCAATGAAAAAAAACACCACTAGGACTACTGCAGTAAAAAAAGAACATCCTCAACCAACAATGAAACCAACAGAACATCCTAAAAAAATAAATCATTCAAATCATCTAGTAGATCATCCTCAAAGAGAAACAAGCGAATATATAAATAATTATTTCAGAGGAAATCAATTTATACAAATAAAAAATTATAAAAAACATAAAAAATATCACATATATTCATTAAAGCCAATCATCAAACAAAAAATTTCTTAAATATCAAAAAAAATTATTAGATTAATATGTCCATCATCACTATCACTATAATCTCTATTGTCCTCATTCTCATTCTTATCCTCATCTTCTTCCTTATCTTTAGCATGCCTTATTCTGTGACATCATCCTTTCTCTCTTCCTCCCCACCATTCACACCCTCTTCCTCACCATCATCCCTTCCATATTCCTTAAGGTCATCCTCACCATCACCATTGCCATGAATGTTATCATCCAGAACAGTAATAGGAATAATTCTCAGTGCACTATATAACATAATAATCCTCAAAATATATGCATCACAATCCAAAAAAATATATGGTGGAAGTGATAGATAGAATAAATCCATCATTTTCATAAATTTAGTGTTTTCCAGTTGAGCCCATTCTTCCACCGATATGGCCTATTTTTTGTCTTTTTCTTCCTTAGCCTCATCATATGCCCCTAATTATGAATTTGGGTTACTATAATTTTAACTTTAATTTATCCGATTCCCCATTGGTAAAATACTCTCCACTGGTCGACAACGTACTCCTCCATGGTTCTCATCTCTCAAAACATGATGTAAGTGATTGTTTGGGCCAATGTTATTGGGTTCTTGAGTATCAAGGGACTCCAAAGTAGACTGTTGTATATATATATATATACTATTATGTTAAAAATATTATATTATAAATTTTAATCAATAGATTAAAATGTAAAATTATTTACCGTGTCAATTCATTTATTGTTCTCCCATATTTTTTTTCTTGTGCAAAATCAAATTCTCAAGGAACACTTCCTTAAATATTTAAATCCACCATCTGAAATGAAATTGTAAATTAGTACATTGATAGGAATCAAGATAAAATTAAAATAATTTATGAAAGTCATTTAATATAATGTTTTATGGACATCACTTCTATGAATTAGAAAGATATTGAATAAATAAGATAGTGAGATGTTCACGAATGACTATTAGAGGTTAAATAACCCACTAAAAGTCCCAAATTAAATAAAGGTAAAACAAAAAATGAACTAGAGGTAAAATACCCTAAAATTTTATGTTTGAAAAAATTTACTCAAACTAAAATATAAGAAAAAAATTAATAATTAAATAAGTAAAAATTTTGTTTGAATTTAATATATTTTTTTTAAATGGATATAGACAATTTAGATATCTTTTTTTAACCATTGAGATTTGAACGGATATGAATCATTTTTGGGTAAGATAATTTTTTGAGTTATGTCAATTTGGATCACTTAAATTTATTTTTATTATTAATATTAATTTATTGGTTTATTGAGATTCGTAAATTTTTTGATTGGGCTTGGACTATTTGTTTGTGGTTATAAATTTTCCAATAAGGGTGTGATAACTTTTCCACTCCTTGGAACACTAAAAAACAGCTTCCCACAAGTTGAATAGAGTATTAATGCCATGTACTAGTGGTGGTATTAGAAATAATTTACCATCATATAAGGATTTATTGCATGTTATTACTATGGAAATATGGAACATACTCAAAAACACTAGTTCCTCATCCATGTGACATTAAAATCCACAAGGGAAAAATGGAAGTCATTCTAACCAATTGTGTGTTTGATGATGGATTTTTTTAAATCAATAGGATTAAGATATAAGTAGTGAGGTTTTTCAATAAATTATTGAAATAAATGTTTGTTGGGTTTTTTAGAATTTCAAGATGATTGGAATGAGTATACATGGTGTCTTGGATAAAGTAATGAAGATGAATATGGTTAACACACACATGAAAACCAAGTTTTGATTTTATGAAGGATGCACATCAGATGGAGTGATTCTGGAAGAAGAAATAAAGAAGGAAAAGATTTGAAATTTATCCAAGAGAATCCAAAAGATGCATATTTTTATGATATAATTAGGTTAGATAATCAAAAGTTATTGAATATTAGGAAGATTGATTGTTAAATACTTATAAGGTGGAAGTTCTTATATAGTTCAAATGATAATCTAGAAGTGATGAGTTTCAGAATTAAATTAAGAGTCAAAGAGTTAATTTTAAAGGATGGGATTAATTAAACAATTTTAATTTTTTTATAGAAGACGAAAAATTAGTTTTATAAAAAAAATTAATAATATAGAAAGGATATATGTATCATAGGGATTTGAATTTGGTAAAGTCACATGAAACATGTGGTTTTAATTTTTATAATTGGTTTTTATTTATTGTATGATCTAGTGATAATTTATAAATCCCCTAACCATTTAATGTGTTTCTAAATAGTATGAGAATCAATATGTTTTATGTCATGAAGTTACCTGTGTACATAACATATTTGTGGATCTATGTAAGATATTTGGGTGATGTTTAAAAAAAATAAAAATTTCCCAAAGCATTACAATGTATATGTAAAAATTTTGAATTGAGGAACTATATTTTCAGTGAGTCCTAAAATGTGGAAGAAAGAAGGAAACCTATTGGATACCAATTATATATAGGGAGTTTAAGAATGTGGAAAAATAAAACGAGCACCCAATATGTGTATTATACTTGAGAAGACGTGTAATATGTTTTATTTTTAGTTAATTTTTTTTAAAAGGAATGGATCATCATGGTAATTCATAATATTCTATTTTATATGTATAACATAATTGTTTGTGATAAATAATGGAAAAGGAATGAATTCACCATGAATGAGTAATGATTTTCTATAAAACATCCTGAGTTGCTTAAGTTTCTTGTTGTGAAATTCCATGTTTTTCAAAAATATTTTCTTAGTCATATGTTTTTTCATTATGTAGAACATGGATATACAATTTTTCTTTTAGGAAAAGTATAACATCTAATATCCTTTGACATTGAACATTGAACCATAATAAATATTTGTTGAATTTTCTTTTTTCTGTCTGTTTCAAGGTGACCACACTATGAACAGGAGTTTCCCACTAAAACATCTTCATACATAGGTATATTATCAATCATATTATTCTATTTATAATATATATGGATGAGATTAATTACTCCATGATATTTTTTGGATGTATGAATACCATGATATTGAAAGGAGATCATAAATATAATGAAGAATTAAATAGAAGGATTTCCTAGAAATAATTTAATTGAGTTTCTATATTAAAAATATATAAATTTTCTAGTGTGATCATTTGAGAAAAATATACAAGAAAAAGAAACAAAGAGAATATGACACTATGTTTATTATATGTTTCTATGTTGAAAACATTGAAAATATATCATAGGATTATTTTTTGAAATTTTTAGAAGAAAAAATGAAGGATAAAAAGACAATAACTAATGATACTGCTATCATAAATATCTATGAGCCTTAAGAGAATACAAAAACATATCAATACACTTGAGGAAGGATAATAAAGTGTTTTATGACTAAAATGATTTTAGAAGATATAAAGGATACATTTTTTGAATGTAAATCCCCGACCCCAGTTACCCAGATTCAGTGCATTATTACATGACATTGGCATGATACAAGGTATCATGTCTTGAAATAATGATTAGTTTAGTAGCCATGGATGTACTAGATACATTCATAAGTTTTACATCACATCATGGAATAAAAACATCGACAAAATTTTGTTCCATTTGAAAATAGTTATATCCTTAGCCTATCCCTACAGGTCAACCATTAAATACTTCTTCACCTCCTGGGAAAAATAAAACATAGAAAGGGGTGAGCTCAGATGCTCAGTAAGGATAAAAATATAATAGAAACATTTATAAATAAGCATAAAAGTTTAAGGAAATTTATAAGACTAAAACAAAATCCTTTTTAAACATAATCATAAGCATATTATGGAGAAGATAATATCAAATAATTCTATTTACTTATTCACACGAATATTCTACTAGTCGAATAATCACACGAAATTTCAATATCCAATTTCATAATAATGAAATGAATAATGACAGACTTCATAAACACATAGTCAAGGCCTTATGCTATGACTAAAAATAATATTTTTACAAGGCCTTGTTCCAATACACTAGTTTATCTCATTAGACCTACCGATGCATTGAGGAGCTATAGCGGGTTCCACCTGTCACATACTATGTCCAATGCATTCCTCATATGAAAAGGTTTAAACGTTACGTAAACATTCATATTTTAACTAGCATATGAAATGTCAATACTTTATCCATAAACAATTAATGTTGTAAAAATAACACACCCATAGTTAGAAATATAACAAAAACCGTCAATACAATATGGATGTTTTGTATCATTATAAATCAACTACAAACAAGATTAAAATCCATCAAATGATGTTCACATAGATGAAATCAAATCCTTTTCAATATAAATATCTCGTTATATTTTTAAATAATTTAACATTAATATAAATGAAAACATTTATTTTGAAAATATTCTTATAAGCTCGTATGGTATTCTTTGACGACGTTATAATGGCAGAAAATAGCCACACCCACCGTATATGTTAAAAGAAATTCTTACCTTAATTTTTTCAAAAAGGTCAGAATGTAACTTGTTTGGAAAACGAAAGAAAGGTTCCTTTGAAAACATATAAAGTCAAATAAGGGTATAAATGACTTTAACCCATTATCTAGTAAATAAAAAAAATGTTTTGAAATACATTTTTAAGAAAACACGGATGTGGATGATAAAAAGGTCCCAACAAATCTTATATGAAAAAACCACGGATAATAAAGAGATTGTGAAATAAACCCTTACCTTGTACTTTTCCATGGTTGAGGGTACGTTAAAATCCTGTATAATAGTTAAATAATTGTTATTAATGTAACACCCTAGGTAAATAAAGAATATGACATTTTTTATATTTATCCCTATTTGTGAAAAAAAATAATGTTTTAAAAGGAACACTATGCCCGATGGTGTACCCAATACGAAACAATGAGTTTCTTGCGAATCTTACGTTGCACTCTAATAATAAAATAATATTATTTTAAATGGTAGTTAACGCCTAGCCATTGTAATGGTGGGAATTAACAGAACTAACTACAAAATGATTATATATGTTTGTCATGTATTTTTACTCTTTACAATAAATGTTAGTGGATTAAAAATGTGAATGAATCCAATTTTAAGCGTAAACATTCTTATATTCATTAAAAGGTCCATTAACCGCCTTTTGATGGTGAACCTCTTTTGAATCCACTTTTTGAAACTTTTATGTGTTATATTTGACAAAATATAATTCTTCTTTAGAATAGAGACATCAAAATTTACTTTGTGTAATTTTTTTGTATCTTTCCGATAAAGATCATTTTTTTAAAGAATAGTGAAAAATGTTGTATTTTAATTCAAAACCACTTTTTAATCTATTTTATTTATATGATTATATTATATTTTTAATTATATTTAAAGTTCAATTAGAATATATTTTTACCATTTAATCCAATAGTGGTCGTTGGAATTAATTTCATCTTGAAATTGGACGTAAACTAGAGTCAATCTTTTGATACTTATTGTTTCTTAAAAACACGCTATTTGTTTTGACAGTGGTAATTAATTATTAAATTAATTAATGAAAATTATATGTTTTGAATTTTGTAAAGTAGACTTAATTTTTTAATTCGTAATATCAAATATATCTTAGGGTGAATTTTTTGTATTTTTCTGAAAAACTTCAATTTTTGATGAATAGTGAAACCACTAAGTGGTAGTTAAAGAAACTGATTTTTCGTTTAAATGAAACCTTTCAACCTCTGTGTTTGAATTTCAAAAGTCTGACATAGATGGTTTTCATTAGGAAGTAAAATTTGGTTCAGTGGGATTAAAATAATTTTTTGGTGAATAGTAACTTTTATGTTCATAATTGCGATTAGAGGTAATTAGTGTAATTTAAGGTAAAAATAATGTTTTAATAATGTTAAATGACCTAGAAACATGTCCTGCCCTCATTGGATGTGTCACGTACGACCAAGAAAATCCATGGGTCAACTTGGGGACCCCATGGAGCCACTTTGGTTGGAAAATGACATAAATAACTTTTTTAAAAAGTTAAAATAAAAATGTCACAAACATGAGATGTTTCACTAAAACAATTTTTAAATGGGGTTATACAAGTAATATGTTTGAATATAAAAATTCATTATAAATCTAAAAATATTTCCTACATCATGATATTTTTTTATAATATTTAGACATTAAATAAATTAAATTATTTATGACATCATGATGATCCAGCGATTACCTCATTATTTAATGATTTAAATAAAATGAAAAGATAATGTAAAAACTAGAACCTAAACTTGTCAAAAACCTATTGGATTGGTATATTACGAACCCTTATCACCTTATAATTGAATTATATCAATGTTGGACCATTTAAATCCTAAACTCATTTTCAAATAATGTAACATTTCTTTACTTTCCAAGAGTGCCCCTCCTCTCCTCTTATAAAAGGTCCCCACCTCTACCTCCTTAACCACACTTCCAAAGCCTTTGCCTGGGCCAACCCCTGCCCATTTTGTCTCTCCAAATCCCTATCTAACTCTTAAAAGCATCACTTTGGTCATAAGTCTTCCCAAGAAAGCCTTTGAGCTCAAACCATAGGGAGTTACCCAATTTTAAGGTAATGTCTTCACTTGAGTCCTTTTGTTTTATTTTGCTTCTCCACCCCCTAAACTCTTTTTATTCCTTTATTTTGTAACAAAACCAGTATCTTAAATATACTAGGATGTTGTAATGTTATGTATTCAAGCTACACCTACACACACCTACATCAAATGGTTAAAGAATATACTGTTTCTGTGGATGGAGAATCTCTGTCTCACAAAACGATGATTGTTCAACACTCATATAACACCATAAAAGGTGGCCATTAAGATGTCACTATATTTATATATGATATATAATATGTTTATGTTTTACTTATGCTTATGTATTTTTCTTTTTTGGCATACCTTTATGGTTTCCATTGTGGGTAAACATGATAATTTCATTTTAGGAAGTGCGGACTACCGCCTCCTCAAAGTGATTTGATTCGTTAATGCCATATGTGGGATGTATAAAGGATGTATTTAACATTATTATATATGATTTATGTTACATATAAATTATGAATATAATCCTGGAATTAAAATATACATACCTCTCATTTAGTTTTAATTCCATTAATATGACATAGAAATGAAAGTAGCATTAATGCGTACGTACGGCTTACCGTCTCCATGAACGGTGCATTTCATTTCATACCTATAAATGATTATGTAATATTATAAATACATGTATATTCTGGATATATATGATATATATGATATCCAAATCATTAATATCATTCTGGATATAATGAACCTTTGACCACACGAACAACATGTAATTGTAAGAAGTCCACTTTCGACTTAAGAACCAAATATCGACAAAACAATCATTATTAACATAAATGAATACATAATGTTTATAACATGAAAATAATTGATATAAAAGGAATAATTAACATGAAAAAGGTTCTAAATCAAGTATAAATTAACTCAAGTTTATTATTCAGGACATTAAAGGACAAGCGAGTCAAGTCGGACCCGAGGTAAGGGATCCTACTCCTCTATTTCTTTTTTAAGTACACTCTTTTATGTCATTCCTTTTAAGCTAATATTTCTTGTGATTGGGATGTTATTTTATATTAATATTACTGTAATTTTTATTTTCATATGATGAGAGACCCTATTCTCTCTCATCAATCCATTTTTGTAAGTTTTAAGTGGCGCAGTTAGTTTGTCGAGTTTTCATAAGGGATTTTTCATCTTACTTTTATTCCAGTGAGATTTATGCTACATTTGCCACAATTTCCTTTGAGTGGTGTATATACTGCCCATTATTTTACTCATTGTGTAATCTAATTTCATTTATGAGTATTTAAATCAATGTTTTATTTTCCTTCTTTCACGGGGTGTATGTTTCGAAAGATACCCATGTTGGTAAGGGAATCTTTCACCCTCCACTTTCTAAAAGACTTATTTTGTTATGTCTTTTAATTCACATAACATTATGTTGGGATATTTTCTTATATATCCTTAGTGATTTAAATTTTATGTCCAAGTGATGAGATACCCTTCTTATCTCTCATCATCTCATTTTCTGAATTTTGTAGTGACGTTGTCAGGCTGTCAAATTTTTGCAAGGGAACTTCTTAACCAAATTTTGTTTCTTTGGGACAAGCTTGTACTCCTTGAATATGTCGTTCTACGAATATGTGTGAATAACCTATGATTGTTTTACACTTAATATCCACTTATATTTAGTGTATTATTTTTTCACACATTATTATGTAATTGATTTATCCTTAATCCAAGGATACCATCTTTGTATGGAACATTTTCTCAATCTCCTTTCATTGAGGCATATTTTGTTTTATACACAAGCTTATTTTATATGGTGTATAAAACCCTTTGACTTTTAAGTTTATCCAAAAGGAATCTTTTTTATACAAAGTGTTTTACTAAACTACAAAAGGGAATGTTTTTGTCGTACGTATGTGGTGACAACGACTTCTCTACCGTCATGACCATTATTTGTGTTTCGGCTTCTTCTACAAGCCATACCATTTTTTTAAAAGAAAAATAAATACAATGTTTTAATTTTCTTTTATTTTGGTATTGAAAATGGTTTTCATAATTTTTTGATATCAATGTGTTGTATTGATATCTTGTGATTGAAAGGTGGAAATGTTATGTTTCCTTTATGCATGTTTTATGTGATACGATTATGTTGAGGTTCTTGGTCATTATTATGAAGACAGGTGGTTCTATGATAAACTAAGGGTGGTTGAGCCTGATATAGCTCTCCAATGCATTGGGTAATGTGAATGGGTTAAATGTTAAGGGTTCTCCGAAGAGATTTAGGGAATATACTGTGATGGGTATTCCAAACGTAACCAAGAGGGTTACTACATACGTAAGAATGTTATGAATGCCTCAAGTTACCATTATGTCTTGTGATTTCTATGATTTATTCATGATTTGATGAGGTATGTTAATGTTCTTATGTTTTATGGGTAAAGTATGATTTCATTCTTATGTATACATGTACTCATGTTTCCTTTCCATATTTTTATATCCCTTACTGAGCTTTTCATGCTCATCCCAAGTTTTTAAAATGTTTCTCACAGGTCAAGGGAAGGGTACATAATATGATGATAGTGTCAAGGATGTGTCAAGGAATAATCCATGTTTTATTTTAAATATTTTTCCGTTGATGGGAAAAAATGAATACTATCTTTTATGTAACCACTTTGTTTAAATGTGGAATGTAATGCATGTTTTATGATCTAATTTTCTAAAACTCTAAACCTGAAAAGATCCTCAATGTGTAATCTTGTAATAACTCAAGATTATGTAAGGTTTAAGGCTGGGACCTTATAATTAAATTATAAAAGAACCATATACATAAATATAATATCATATAAGATCATTTAATAATTCTTTGTTAATAATATTTTAGTAGTATCATCATTTTCGGTGTTAACTGATTCGTTTTCCTTTATATGATTGGTTTCCTAAGCCATGTTTGTTATGAATATGATGTATTTGATTCATATAGAAATTTATATCATATTCATAAACATTATTTTGAATCATAAAATGAAAATTATTCTTGAATGATTATGATGGGGAATGAATCTCATCGTGTTTGTGGAGACAATATTCCATACGTACGTACAAGTGACAATATCATTATACTGATTGAAAAATCATATTTAATTGGATGGTATATCATATATAAAGAATAATTAAAATGTTATATTTAATATTAAAATCAGTTATACTCATTATTATACCCATCCAAATAATGATGTGTTTGAATAACAAACTACACCGCGATGTGGTGACGGTAAGCCATGCGCACACATGTATGGTGAAATTGTCATTTGTAGGATGGATAGAATAACAAATATGTTTGTAAAATATTTATAATAACATAAAAGTATGTATATGGTACTTGATTTGTTATTTTGGTATGGAAACAATAAAGAAAGGGGAATTGTAGAAGAAAAGATCTTGAAAGAGGGTAGTGAAATTATTACCTCTAATTCAGGTGTTTCCTCTTGAGTTGATCAAAAGGGCTACTTAAGTAGTCTTTATGATCAATGTAAGGACACTAGGATTAAGTTAGGTAATTTGGGAGGATATTTGGGTAGGTTTTTGCTGATCCAAATGGATTTAGAGGTGTAAAATTAAGAGAAGGGGAAGCTCCCTTTTATAAGAGAGGTGAGGGTCACTTTAGGAAAAGTTTGAAATATTATTTTACTATAAAATAATTTTCGGTTATAATGGCTCAAAAATGCATTTTTTTGATGCTAAGGCGGGCATGGGTTGAAAAACTCTCAACGAATAGGTTTTAGATAGGTTTAGGTCATTGTATTAACCTTATCGTTTAGATTTAACTCTTAGTTAAATAGTTTGACATTTACCACGTCTCTTTGTATTTTTATATTATATTGTTAATGAACATACAATAACAAGCCATGTGAACCCCATGTGGTTAATTATTAAAATATATAACTTTATCTACATCATTTTTCAGAACCTTATATTTTTAAGAATATTATATAAATTAAGTATATAGTATTTGTTTTAAAAACTCAATTATGTCATTTTTGACAGTATTTAGTATTTGATTTTTTTGAAAGCCATAAAAATTTATCACATCAAATAAAATTTATTTAACCAACCCTAACATGTCATATTAAGCTATAAAATTATTTTAATTCATCATAGGTCTCAGTTTACATTTATTTGGATATTTATAATATCAATTATTTTAATATTTCATTAATAATGTAATTACTACATCATCGTTGTGTCATAAATAAATTAAATTATTTAATGTCAAAAAATTATAAATAAAATAAAATTATGTAGGAAATCATTTTATCTTTATAATGAATATTTATAGTCGAATTTATATTGTCTGTAACCCTATATTAAAAATGGTTTAGTTATTAAATGTTGAATTTAACTCTTTTAACTCTTCTTTAAATAAAATATTAATAAATGTCTTAATCTAATCCAATTGGACCAAAATTATCATATTTTATTCCTAAGGTTTTTTTGGTCAAATTAAACGTATCTAATAGAATTAGGACATGTGTTATGGTAATTATAATATCATTTTTACCCTTAATTAGAATATTTACTTTTAAGAGTGGTAAATAAAAGTCAAAAGTTAATATTCACCAAAAATTATTTTCATCTTATTGAACGAAATTTTACTTAATTATGTCAACTATATTTCTAGGATTTTTGAAATTCAACTCATAGAAGTGGTAAAATTTAATTTTATTCGAATTTTCAGATGGTCCTAGAAGGTGGGTAAAAGACGGTAAAAAGTTCAATAAAATTTCATATATCTAAACGTATTATAAAATGAATCCAATGAATTAAATTGAAAATATATAGGTATTAGGTATCTATTTTTACCTAAAATAAATTAAAATAAAATAACTAATTGCTTAAATAAAATTTTGGTTTTAAAAAATAATGCAATGTTTTTCACTATACATCAAAAAATGAAATATTTAAGAAAAATACCAAAAATTCACCATAAGATAATTTTGATATTCCGAATCCAAAAAATGAATTCCATTTTGAAAAATGAAATTTATAAAATTTCAAAAAGTGGGTATTACTATTCATAATGGCTACATTTATTGGTCGTGGTGTGTTAAAACTCCAAGTTGCGTACAATGAAATTCATTTCATTAATCAAAGGGAAACGTACCATGGGAGCTTTGGGTGTTACATTCTCCCCTACTTAAAATAATTTTTCCCTCGAAATTTTTAGTATATTACTTCATAAAATGATTAGGTTGGTTCTTCATCATAAGTTACTCAGGTTCCCAAGTTGCCTCTTCCATATTATGATTTCTTTATAGAACGCTTACCAGACGAGTCGTCAGGTTTCTCAGTGCTTGTTCTATGGTATTATGAATTTTGACCCGCTCTCCACAATAAGATAATTTGGGTTCTAGTTGAATTTCCTTATAAGTGAGTACATGTGTTGGGTTAGACATGAATTTTCTCAACAGTGATACGTGGAACACATCATCAACTTTGGAGAAATTTTGAGGCATTGCCAACCAATAAGCTACAACTCCAATTCTTTATAGAATTTCAAAAGGTCCATTGTACCTAGGACTCAATTTACCATTCTTAATGAAATTTATCACACCCTTCCATGGATATACATTCAAGAAAAAATATCCTTCTACTTGAAATTCCAAATCCATCTATCTGTTATCATCATAGCTTTTTTTCCTACTTTGGGCTTCTTTGATACAGGTTTTGATAAACTTCACCTTTTCAATCATTTCATTTACAAGTTATGGTCCTACAAGTTTTATTTCACCATCATCATCCCAACAAGTTGGTGTGAAACATCTATTTCGATATAACTCTTCATATGGTGCCATCTGAATACTTGAATGGAAGTTATTGTTATAGGAAAATTCTACCATAGGTAAATATTGATCCCAAATACCTTGAAAGTCAAGTTTGAAAGATCTCAACATGTCTTCTAAGGTTTGAATAGTTCATTCCGATTGTCCATCGGTTTGAGGGTGGTAGGCAGTGCTCAAATGAATATTAGTATCTAGGGATTTCTGAAGAATTTTCCAGAATCATGATGTAAAATAGATATTACAATCATAAACAATCGATAGTGGTACACCATAGAGTATTAAAAATTCATTAATATATAGTCTTTCCAGAAGTTTAAGTGGTAAATCTTATCTTATAGAAAGAAAATGTGCTTACTTGGTATGAGGATAAAAAATGACCCACATTGCATCAATCCTTCTAGGATTATTTGTTATCCCCATTACAAAGTCCATCGTAATATTATGCCATTTAAACATAGGTATGGGATGAGGTTGCATGAATCCTCCAGGCTATTGCCTTCCTGTATTCACTTGTTGACAAACCATACAACTTGACACAAAATCAATAATCTCCTTCTTCAGGTTGTCCCACCAAAAATGTTCCTTCAAATATCTATACATCTTGGTGATCCCAGGGTGTATAGAGAAATTGGATCTATGAGCATCATCCAAAAATTCCCTTTTTAGATCGGGTATGTTAGGAACACAAAGTCTCTTCCCATATTTCAAAATTCCATCATAATATATGAAGTCATTCAATCTACCATCATTCACAGCTTTAATCATCTCTTAAATCTCCTCATCATCAATATGAGAACTCTTTATCCTTTCAATTAAAGATGGTTTGAAAACCATTTGAAAATGTGTAGATGTTTCGCCTTCCATGGTTATTACCATATCCATATTTACTAGATCCATGAATATAAGATCTCTTTCAACTCCCATCTTGTTCAAAACTCCACGATACTTTCTATTGAAAGAATTTGCTTCCTCAGTTTCATTCTCATGTTGTAGTGTATAGTGCAATCATAATCCTTGAGTAGTTCAAGCCATCGTCTTTTCCTCATGTTGTGTTATTTTTGTGAGAAAATATACTTTAAACACTTGTGATCAGTATAAATCTCAAATTTGTCACTATAGATATCATGCCTCCATCTCTTACGTGCAATGATTAAAGTTGTTAACTGAAGATAAAAATTAAGATAGTTTTGTTCATGAATTTTTAGCTACCGTGATGCATAGGCAATAAATCTATCATTCTTCAAAAGGACACAACCAAGTCCGTTATTTGAAGCATCACTATAAATTACCAAACCATCATTCCCAGATGGTAGTGTCTATATAGGTGTGTTAACTAATCTTCTATTAAGTTCTTCAAAACATTCTTCACACTCTTTTTTCAAACAATTTTAACCCCTTTACGTGTGAGCTTGGTTAATTGGTTATCCAATCAGGAAACATTCTGGAAAAAATGTTGATAATAACCTGCTAAACCAATAAAACTATATACCTTAGTTATACTCATAGGTGCTGGCCATTCTTGGATTTCCTTGTTTTTTAAAGGATCAATAGAGTTTCTATCCTTAGAGACAATATGACCAAGAAAAGAAATATCCTAAATCCCGAATTCACACTTGCTAAATATTCTATATAATTTATTTCTTCTAAGATTCTTTTAGATAATACACAAGTTATTTCCTTGATGTTAGGAGCTTTTAGAATATACCAAGATATCATCAATAAATACCACAAAAAATTCTTCAAGATATTCCTTGAAAAATCTATTCATTAGAACCATGAAAATAGAGGGTGCATTAGTCAGCCCAAAAGGCATTACTGTAAACTCATAATTCATGTACCTGGTTCTAAATGGTGTTTTCGAAATGTTTTCCTTATTCATACACTTCTGATGATATCCATATTTGAGGTGAATCTTTAAAAAATATTGAGCCCCCTGAAGTCGGTCGAATAAATCATCAATGCAAGGTAGGGGATACATGTTCTTTGTTGTTATAGCATTGATCTTCTTGTATTCCATGCACAACCTCATAGATCCATCTTTCATTATAACATACAGAACAG
The DNA here is from genome assembly GCA_963277665.1 of Viscum album. Lineage (NCBI taxonomy): Eukaryota > Viridiplantae > Streptophyta > Magnoliopsida > Santalales > Viscaceae > Viscum > Viscum album. The sequence continues at coordinate 1,796,082,732 of OY728137.1, forward strand.
GGGATCCCCAGGGAGAAACAGTAGTTAAAATAAATCCCTTATTACTCAATTCCTCTAGTTGTTTCATTTGTTCCACCAATTCCCCAGTGGCCATTCTATAAGGGGTCTTCGATATGGGCCTTGAACAAAAAATTAAATCAATGGAAAACTCAATTTCTCGTTCTGAAGGATGTCTAAGTAAATCCTCTAGAAACACATCAACATATTCTTGCACAATAGGTAATTACTCTATTCGAACACTATTTTTCTCACCCTTAGTTGTTTCATTCTCTTCTTCCCCAATAATTTAATTTAGTATAGCTAATGGGGGCAGATATAGATAAGAATAAAGTGGTGACGTTTCTACTCTAAAGATAAGGTACTCTTTATCATCATTGAAAATTTTAACCTTCTTCTTCTTGCAATAAATTTTCACATCATGGTCTGAAATCCAATCCATTCTGAGGATTATATCAAATTCAATCATGGGTATGATGATGAGATCATCAGATAAAAAACATTTATATGCCCTAATAGGAATTGATTCACACAACTTTTTTGTGATGAGAATTCCCTTAGATGTTTGTACAGACAACTCCCTTGTTAAGAAAAATTAAAAATATCTAATTTTCATAGCAAACTGGGATGATATGAAAGATTGTGATGATCTGGAATCAAATAATGCATTGTATAAACTTGAGGAAACCATTAAATTATCTGCCACCACAACATTCAGAGCTTCAACCACAGCAGTATTGACCGCATAAGATCGACCTTGCTCCCTTCGAATTTTCTAAGGTAAGTTCCCTTGGCACTTAGGAAATTCATTTTCATAATTCCCCTTTTATCTACAATTATAGCATTCATCATTGACTCCCTCTTTCTTCCCCTTGCAATCACGAGCTTCGTGGCCTTTTTCACCACACTTGTAATGTACTCCCATTCCCTTCAGGCAAGTACAAGGGTGTTTCTTCCCACATTTACCACATTATGTAAATTAAACTTTTCATTTATTCCACTTATTTACATTTCGAGAGTTTTCATTAGATCTCTTCTTCTCTTGCTTTGCTTTGAAGTCATAAGACTTAGAGAATTCCTTTTCTATCTTAATAGTGCATAAGAAAATATCTTTGAACAATGAGAAGGATTGTGAGACTAATTCTCGATGGAGAAATGGCTTTAACCCATCTAAGAATCATTCAATATTACTCCTTGGGTTATGTATATAATATGTTGCATGCCTTGCTATCCTTGTAATGTTAGCCTCATACTTTGTGACATTATCATCCTCCTTTTTCCCCAGACTCAGAAATTGTCTTTCCGTATCCGCTCGTTAGTCACAATAAATGTATTTTTCTATGAAAATATCTTTAAACTCCCCCATTCCATGTTTGATACTTCTTCATATTACTTTGTGTTTTGGATTAATGACCACCATTGATCTGCATCTCCTGTGAGGCGATAAACTTCCACGAAAACTTTTTCCCTTTTTCTACTCCCCAAACCATAAAATATTTTCTCTAATGAACATATCCAATACTCAGATACTAATGGATTTTTACTCCCATTGAATGTGGGTGGTTGTTGCCTCATGAATTAGTCTAACATTGATCTTCCGTGTGGTGGATCATGGTGATCTATTTGGGTAACGTTGTTATTCCAAACTTGTGTGAGTTGTCCTAGTATGGTGATAAGATGATCAGCACCAGTTGCATCACCGGCTCCACTATAATTATTTTGAGTAGGAGGGAAATAACTACATGGATTACATGTGTTGATACGGTTTCCATTCTTTCCATGAGGCTCCATTTCTAAAAAATAGAATACAGTAGATTTTTTTATAAACCACAATACATAATTCCAAACATGTAAAACACATAACATAAATTGACCAGTTTATGGATATAATCCATAATCATAAAAAAATTTCTTTTAGGAAGTATATACTTATAAATCATTCTTAATGGTTTGTAAAGAAAATATGGATTATCCTAATCATATCCCCTAGGAGTGTCATAAGCAAAAGTGTAGTAAGGCCCGTTGTCGTGCGGTAGTTCCAATTCGAGTCTAGATCAAAGCGATGATTTCATGTTTTACCTCTAGGTACATCTGTGCCAGAGATGACTCTTCCTACTCATATCCAGATAGGGATGCATTTCATGGAAAATTTTCAAAATCTAAACAGTACCAAAATTATAAAAAGTACAACTATGATAATCCTTAATGTTTATCTTGGGGTAGTGTTCTCTAATTAGAGTTTTTCTAAATCCAGTTTCCAAGGTTTGTACTAAAATTCCTCTCACAACAATTATAATGACCCAACCCCAGTTACCCAAGGTCAGGGAATTATTACAAAACATTGGCATGATACAAGGAATCATGTCCCAAAATACTGATTAGTTTAGTAGCCTTAGATGTAGTATATACATTGATAAGTTTTACATTACATCATGAAACAAAAACATCAACAAAATTTTGTACCCTTTGAACACACTTATATCCTTATCCAATCCCTATAGTAAATCCATTATATACTTCTTAATCTCCAGGGAAAAATAATACATATAGAGGTATGAGCTTAGATGCTCAGTAAGGATAAAAATATAGTGGAAACTTTCATAAATAAGAATAAAAATTTAAGGTAATGTATAAGACAAAAATAAAATCCTTTTAAACATAAACATCAGCATCATATGGAACATATAAAATCAAATAATTCCATTTACTTATTCACATGGATATTCTAATAGTCAAAAAATCACATGCAATTTCAATATCCAATTTCATAATGATGGAATGCATAATGCCAGACTTCATAACCACATAGTCAAGGCCTTGTGCCAAGACTAAAAAAATAATTTTCCAAGGACTTGTGAAAATAAACTAGTTTCTCTCATGGTACTTACTGATTCATCAAGGAGCTATAGAGGGCTCCACCAGTCACTTACTAAGTCTAATACATTCAGAAAATGAAATGGTTTAAACATAACATAAATATTTGTATTAAAAATAGCATATCAAATGCCAATACTTTATATATAAACCATGAATGGTGTAAAAATAACACATCCATCGTCAAACATATCAAAAAAACCTTCAATACAATATGGAAGTTTTGTATCATAATAAATCAACTTCAAAAAAGCTTAAAATCCATCAATGGATGTTGACATAGGTGAAATTAAATCCTTTTTAGAGATATATCTATTTCAAATTTGAAATAAGTTAAAAGTAATACAATAGAAAACGTTTATTTAGAAAACATTCTTATAAGATTTTATGGGAATCTTCGACGATGTTATAACTAGGGAAAATATCCACACCCGCAGTAAAAAAAATTCTTACCATAATTTTGTCAAAAACGTCATAAAGTACCTTGTTTGGAAAATGACGAAAGGATTACTTTAAAAACTTATAAGGTAAACTAAGGGTATAAATTAATTTAACTCAATTTCTAGTGAATAGTAAAAATGTTTTGAAAAACATTTTTTAGAAAAAATAGATGTGGATGATAAAGAGGTCCCAGTAAATACTTATGTTAAAACAACCTTGGATCATAAAGAGATTGTGAAATTCACCCTTACCTAGTACTTTTAATTAGAATAGGGTACATAACTTCATGTATAATAGTTAAATAATTGTTATTAATTTATAAAAGAACCATATAAGTAAATATTATATCATATATGATCTTCAAATATTGCTTTGTTAATAATATTTTAGTAGTATCATCATTTTGGGTGTTAACAGATTCATTTTTCTTTATATGATTGGTTACGTAAGCCATGTTTGTTATGAATATGATGTATTTGATTAATATACAAAATGATATTATGTTCATAAACATTATTTTGAAAAATAAAATGAATATTATTCTTGAATGATTACGATGGGGAATGAATCTCATCACTTTCGTGGAGACAGTAATATGTACGTATGCACGAGCGACAATATCATTATATTGATGAACAAATAGTGTGTAATTGGATGGTATATCATATATATGGAATCATTAAGATGTTATATTTATTATTTACATCATTTATACTCATTATTATACCCATACAAACAATGAAGTGATTGAATAACCAACTACAACACGACGTGGAGACGGTAAGCCGTACGTACGCACGTATGGTGACTTTGTCATTAGTCAGATGGATAGAATAATGAATATAGTCATACCATATTTTTAATAAAATAACAGTATGTATAAGTAACAAGATTTATTATTTTGTTATGGACACAAAAATTAAAGAGGAAGTGGAAGAAGAGATGAACTTGAAAGAGGGTGGTGAAATTATTACCTCTACTTCGGGTCTTTCCTTTTGAATTGATCAAAAGGTCTCGTTAGGTTGGATTTATGATCAATTTTAGGCCTCTAGATTGAATTGAGGGATGTTGGGAGGATATTTTGGCAGGGTTTGGCTGATCCAAATGGCTTTTTAGGTGTGAAATTAAGAGAAGGGTAAATACCCTTTTATAAGAGAGATAAAGGTCACTTTAGGAAAAATTTGAAATATTATTTTCTAATAAAATAATTTTCTGTTCTAATGGATAAAAAATGTATTATTTCTATGAAAAAGTGGGTATGGGTCGAAAAAATCTCAACCAACAGGTTTTAGGCTAGTTTAGGTCACCATATTAACCTTATCTTTTAGATTTAACTCTTTGTTAAATAGTTTGAGATTTACCATGTCTCTAACTATTTTTATATTATATAGTGAATAAACAAACAATAAAAAGCCATGTGAACCCCATGTGGTTCAGTATTAATATATATAACTTTATCTAAGTACTTTGGCCAAACCTTATATTTTTAAAAATATTATGTAAATTAATAATACAGTATTTGTTTTAAAAACTCAATTATGTCAATTTTGACACTATTATGTATTTTTTTTGAAAGGCATAAAACATTATCACCTTGAAAAAATTTATTAAACCAACCCTAAAATGTCATATTAATATATAAAATTATTTTAATTCATCATAAGTCTCTATTTACATTTACTTGGACATTTATAATGTGAATTATTTTATTATTTCATTAATAATGAAATTACTGCATCATCATTGTGTCATAAATAAATTAAATTAGTTAATGTCTAAAAACTATAAATAAAATACCATTATTTATGAAATATTTTTAGATTTATAATAAATATTTGTAGTAGAATTTATATTGTGTGTAACTCCATATTAAAAATGGTTTAGTTTTTAAACTCAAAATTTAACTCTTTTAACTCTTCTTTAAATAAAATAAAAATAAATGTCCTCATATAATCCAAGTGGACCAAAAAGATAATATTTCATTCCTTAGGTTGTTTTTGGTCAAACTAAACTTATCCAATAGAATTAGGACATTTTTTAGGGTAATTATAATAAGATTTTTACCGTTAATTACCCTATTTACTTTTAACCATGGTAAATAAAAGTTAAACATTAATATTCACCAAAAATTATTTTATTCTTATTGAAAAACATTGTAATTACAGATGTCAACTGTGTCTCTCAAATTTTGGAAATTTATCTCATAGAAGTGGTAAAATTATGTTTTATGAAAATTTTCAAATGCTCCTAGAAGGTGGGTAAAAGATGGTAAAATGTTCAATAAAATTTCATATATCTAAACATATTATAAAATGACTCCAATGAATTACATTGAAAATATATAGGAATTATGTATATATTTTGACCTAACAAAAATTAAAATAAAGTAACTAATTAATTAAATAATAATATTGTTTTAAATAAAAACCTACTGTTTTCACTATTCATGAAATATAGAATGTTTTCAGAAAAATACAAAAAATTCACCCTAAGATAATTTTGATATTCTGAATCCAAAAATTAAGTCCATTTTGAAAAAAGAAATTTATAAAATTTTAAAAAGTGGGTATTACTATACATAACGGCTACTTTGATTGGTCGTGGTGTGTTAAAACTCTATGTTGCATACCACGCAAGCTACTGCATTAATCAAGGGGAAACGTACCGTGGGAGTTAGGGGTGTTACATTGAAGGATAAAAAGGGGGAACTGTATGGATCAACATGTCTGATTTTAAAGAAGTTGAAAATGGATAGAAGGGATCCACACATAGATTCAATTCATCATATTAGGTATAAGCAGAAAAATAGATCAAAGTGTATATGAACTACATCTTGAAATCTATAAGTTGAAGCAGTGGTTAAAGATAATTCAAATGCATAATTATCTTTATCTAGAGGAAAAATTTTGCTAATGTTGTGGAAAACAAAAGATTTAACTCTCTATAAGGATTTTAACCTATCCATTTAGAATAAAAATAGTGTAGAAAACATAGAAGCCAATAGAGCATCAAATTAGATTTGAAGATGCACTCTAATCTTGTATTTTATATTAGTGAAGGATTGACCGTAAATTTTATAAATTTACCACAACTTCATCAAATAGGTGCATATAGTGTTGGGAGAGAATACCTAAGATTGATATTTAATATATCCTAAATAATTACAATAACTATAATGACTGTTATTAACTCTTGGTATGTCATCATATCGTTAGCTTATTCTCTAGGGATTATCTCATTTTTGGGAACCAAGTAAAACACTCATATATTTAATGATTTTCAATTTTTATTCATTATTGAGATTCAGTGAGGTTATGTGAGAATGTAATTAAATAATAAATTGATAATTAGTATTTCATTCATTCTTATCAGTAGAATACTCATAACATATAATACTTCATGCATTCTTATGGTTATAATGTTCATAACATCCATTGTACCCTAAAAAATATCATGTTTAGTACAAATGAAATTATACAAAAAATAGTATATAATTATATAATACTTATTACCCTTTAAGGAATAGATTTATCAAAGTGGCCAGTTTTTAACTATCAATTTTTTTAACAGTGATCCTTTTGATAGAACCAGTTCAAACTATTGTTAGTTTGAGTAGTATAAGACTATTAATAGATTTGGGTACCTCTACATCAAAGTAGATAAATATCTGAAGAAATTTATCATTTATGATTTCAATATATTTTATGGTCTTCCATTAGAACCTATCAAACTAGAGGCTATTTTTTAGTTGAAATTTGTATTCTGATTCACCCATATATTTTCATTAGATATAAAAAAATTATATCTAATTAAATGGGTGTTGTACCTTTTTAATCTCATGGTCTGAAAGTGTAGTCCACCCTAAAGTGTGGTGGTATTCCATAACATCATTGTTTTTTATTTTTCCTTGAATATTACAAAAAAAAAATAATGAAAGAAAAAATTATTAATGAACATCATGGAAATTTTCATTAAAAATCTTGAAATTTGATTAATAACTTGAACTCACTATTCATCCAATGAGTAATCATTTCTCGATAATATTCTACCAGAAAATCATCTATGACTGTATTGCCCCCTAAATGAATTCTAGATATAGAATTAAAACCACTATATATTCATGATTATATCCTCTCCAGATCTCACCTAATTCCATAAGCTGTTTTGGCCTTACAACCTCACCATCAGGAAAATTAAAAAAGACAGCACACAAAAATCAATTGAAATAAATACATAATAATATAACATTAAATCCAATGTATTTTTACCCAAATTTGTGCCGAAACATTATGTATTATTTCATTTGGAATGTGTCTCTAAGAGATTGGATGTAGAAGAGTGATGTCAGAGTATTTTAATAACATCTCCAAAAAACTAATTCGTTCCACTCCTATTTTTCCAACCACTTGTTTGTCCTCATTGTACTCCACCATCAGCTATGTGCAGTAGTTCCACAATACATAGATCTATGTATACCCACACTGCTTATTGGTAGATCCCACTATTAAATAAGAAAAAAACTATTAAATCAATACACATTATAATGAAAATAAATTATAATATTTTTTTACTAGGATTCAATAAATATACCCAAGGCAGTCTAATTCATGGGAGTTTCTGGATCCCCAAGAACTAAAGGAACATCTACCTTTATAGATGTAGTGGGTCCAAGTGTATTCTTCGCATGTTCAGATGGTTTTATGTAAGTTTTTAAATAAGCATGAATATAGTAGCTCACAGAGAAGGGAGTAGATGGAAAATAATATGGCATAGATGGTTGTGTAAATTCATAATAAGGATGAGAAGTAAGAATCATACGTAGATACAGAAAAGAGATTCCGAGAGTTTTAGATGAAAATGGAGGTCAAGGAATGGGTGACCTAAATATACATGGTATATATAATGACACCACTTGATTAGAAAGTGTGTTAGTTGGTACATCAGGGGGAGGGTTGAGGTCTGATAGGAAACACCTAATAGAGTTTCTAACTATATTACCACCCCCTAAAATATCTATAATGAGCACCATAACCACTAGGTGGTTAGTGAATAAATGGAAACATAGTGTGGTATCCTAATTAAAATTAAAAAGCAAAAATAACCACATGAAATTATTTGTTATTTATATATATATATTTTAAATAAAATACTCACAAAGGGTAGTAGAGGAGGGACGCCCATCACACTCATTATGTGATTGTTATCTGGATTCATTTTTCTTCATTTCTCTTGAGTGTTTTTCATTACTTTTATTTGAAAAAATGATTAATTAATTAGATATCCATAATTGACGTGGAACCAAAAAAATAAATGACTAGTATGATATAATTAAGTAATATTACTTATCAAACCAAATACATGATATACAGTGACATAGAAAAAAATTTATATCTAAAGGGAATAATATCAAAACGTAATACATGTCGTAGAAAAATAAATACATTCAAATTAACATGTTCAACATGGGAATGATATATTTTTATTCTATTTTCAATTCGATCCAATTAAATTTTTGTTAGGTCATTTGGTTCATTCTAGTCAACTGATTTGGATATTAGTTCCATTTTATTTTTCTTTGGTGATTTGGTTCATTTTTTATCAATTAATGGGGTGATTTCTCTATTTTTATTTGTCTTAGGTTATTTGGTTTATATTTTGGGTTATGTCATTATACTATTTTTTTATGTTGTTATTTTCATTGGTTTTTTATTTTCATATCTATTAGATTAATATTTACAATTCATTTCATCTTGTTTTTTAATACAATTTACATATTTCAGTTTTTGTTTTGTTTGGATGGTTCGATGAAAGTACAATTCGATAATACGAAATGTAACTAAAAAAACTATAACTAGTAAATATTGAAAATACACATGGTGGTCTAGTTTGATATAAATTATTTACAATAAATAGTAAATCAATTCTTATAGAACCAACCTCAATAACCGAAGTGGGGCTAAACCAAGGGGACTAAGAACATAGATTGATGATTCTATATACCTCAAACCACATCTTTAGGTCCGTAATATACTCTAAAAATTAAATTATTGGATTAATTATAAGAAATAAATGGATCCGGGGAAATGTGAGTAGGGATGGTGTCCATTCCATCATCACTATCATAAAAAATATTTCTTTGGATTACTATAATAATGACACCAAATTTAGGTCAAATATGATCATTTAAAAAAAAACTCCTTTATCTAAATATGGTTCATCGTAACAAGAGTGTGATTCATATAAATAACTCGAAATCCTTAATCCTCAATAAATGTTTTATGACTCTTCGTCGAATCAAACCACTAGAATTTCGTCAGAGTGACTGAACCATGAATGTAATAATCCAATATTTGTATTTTCTAAACGACTCCATAATAATATAAATTTTAAAATTGAGGTGCATTATCTGATGAATTATCACAATATTTTTTTTGTGGAATCTAAGATAAAACCATCATTTTGTATTCTCATATTCTTTTCTCATTCAGTGATAATAAATATATACCTATTGATCAAAATTTATTTGCATTCCTGAACAAGAAAATTCGGACCAAAATCGAAATCTCTCATTTCTATAGAGATAGAGCTAGTAAAAAAAATCATTACTAGAAATAATAATTAATATTATAATTAATTAAATATTTATTTTATTAATTTATTATAGTAATATTTCTACCCTTAATTTTATACAAGAAAAAATAAATTTTCACGAAAAAATATATCACATTATCAATAATAAAAAATTTCACATTCTATTTATAAATTTATTATGTTCCCTAACGAAAAAATAGAAATAGTTTAAAATATTTGTAAAATTAATATAGATGGAATAAGATATACATGATCAAATTACTTACTTGATATATTCATCGATGAAATCAATGTTGATCTAAATTGTGATGTGACATATCCCACTATTCAAGGGTTAATGTCATCAAAATATATGATCCAGGAATCCCCCTTTCTTGGGGGAAGTGATAGAAAACTGAGTTCAATTTTCTAATAATATTATTTTTCATTTATCATTGGTTTTTTCTATTGTGTATTCAGATCGGATAAATACATTGAATATAAGTCCATATATTATTGAGCCATGTAAGCATTGACGATTAAACCTTTCGGATGATTTCTGTTCCGGATATAAGACTTCAGTGAAAACATGTTTCTTTCAGTTGGATACATATAATGAAAAGAAACAGGTCCTTATTGAAGTATTTTGGTTGGAATATGGATAGTTAAATGAATCATTCATGTGAAGAATGATAGAGGATATATTTTTACGAACTCACACAAACTTTACAGTGCCTCTGAAGACATTTTTTTCAAGAAAGAAATCAATAATTTCTTAGCACAAAAATTTCAAAATAAATTCAAAAACAGAATAAGAGATAGTATTACATTATTGGAATGAAGATAATAGATTGTTATTGGTATCAACTCATGAAGAAGGATGTTATAATCATGAGTCTTAAATGATTATAGCTTTAACTCTCTTTTGTTTACCCATTTTGATATGTTTCTTAAATATCCATCAAGAACATTAATAGTATCTATTACATTCATAAATTTATTTCTTAATTAGGTTTCCTCACAAATGATGAACATTGAACATTATATTTATTTCCACTAATACACATAGGATGAAATTCATGTTTGATTCCCCAATCCACCAAGTATTATTTTGATTGTAAATCATCTTTTATCTTTCCATTGAAATTTAGATGAATTGAAATCATAATTTCAAATATATTGTTTTCAATGTGAATTACATATAAACGATGGTGTAATAAATTGGTTGACCAATATGGAATCTCAAAGAAGATACTACTCTTCTTATAAGTGTAAAATTTTTCAGTGGAAATATTCATCCTCATTCTAGATTTCATCAGACCATTCCCAAATGAAAAACATAAATCTTTTAATTCATTAAGTACATCAATTACAGACATACCATAAGTTGTATTTTTGGTGTCCATGGTATTTTCAAATCATCTATGATTATTTTTATATAGATGGTCCATTGGGAAGATTCATCAATATCCCACAAAGATAAAACTATGGTGTTATTTTAGTCTTCTCGATCATGTGTTCTTCATAAAAATAAGACAAGATTTATTTCCCTTCATTATATATCCATGTATCACTACATAAGTAGGGAAATCATTGATCATCTATATAAACACAACATGCATATGAAATTTATTTTTCAAACATTCATCATTTGTGCAGACACCCACAATTCAAATATGTTTCATCTCTTTTATTAAATGTTTTATATAAACATAAATATCATTGATCAAAAGTTGAATATATTATTATACTCATTAAAGTAAAAGGTTTTTTTATACACATCAAAATAGTAAATCTGTAAATGTATCTAAAAACTGGCCAAGTTTTGTGAAATGTAAGAATATGTCCAAACAGATTAAACTAATCACTTAAAAAAACCAACCTCACATTATGGAGGTCTGATATGAAATCTGGATATCAAGGATCCAATATCTACTATGAGAATTAATCTATAGGGTTAACCAACTCATCATTATTAATCATTCTATAAGTATCATGCCATCAATTTTTGTTTATATTTCATCAGGCATAAAAATATTTTGGGGTCTGAGGATAAATTGAATGTTTCATATTACTTTTGGTGGCACATGGGATGTTATTCGTTTAGGTTCTAGATTGCATCGAGATGTCCCAAATTTTATACAATCATTCCATTTGGTAGTTTCCTCCAATAATATGTTGTATTGTGTCTAGAAATAATGGATTTTATTTTTGAAAATCCAAGTTCCTCAACTAATATCCATGACATATACTATTTCCCATGAAAGAATCTAATTAAAAATTCCATATTATCCATTTTAACACATTTTTGATATACTAGATCATGGTAGAATAATTCAATTTTATCATCTTGTCAACATCATCATATTCATTAGATGCATCATTTGTGATCATATCAAAGTCTTATTAGATCAGAGTCTCATCATTCTAAAGATGACGAATAAAAGGAAACCATTTACATAACAAAATCTCCAATATAGTCCTTTCATTTGGATAATGTGCCTTTTGATATTTCAGTTTCTCTCTATTGTTATACCACATGTAGTAGTTTGTTTGAGAAAATGATTGGTTGTTTTGTTGCTAAATTATTCATGTCTCATATATGGTTTTCGAACACAATTATATAAAGGGAAATATATGTGACCACTATCTAAATAATTATCCATGAAAAAATATAAAGAGCTCTCCAATTTTTTTTGAAAATCTATTGAGATCTATTCAGTTTCATACATACGTCATCTATCAATTATATATAAAAAAATTTATATAAAATAATCATAATATAATAGAAAAAAATATTTTATATACAACAAAATATTATAAATATAATACGATGATATTAAATTATATTATATCAATTAGTAATAAAAATACATAATACTACACGAAATTGTGTTTATAATTGATGTTTTAATTTTTTCAGTTATTCTATTCTATTTTTAACTAATGTTATAATTATTTAATAAATTAATGTATAAAGGATGACTAGTTATAAGTAATTGTCTTCTATTTGATTCAGATATATTTTGGTCAACTCCATTTATTTATGATTATATTAGTTCTGGTCGATTTAGTTGGGTTGGGTTTGTTTTTTTATTAGATTGTTTCGATTTATGTCTGTTAAGGTTTTATTAAATAATTTTCATGTCAGTTCAATTTTGGTCATTACTATATAATTTCTTTTAGTTACGTTAAATTTTTTTTACTTATTTTTATTTTAGTATAGTTTCATACAGTTTTGTACAGTTCAGGTATACTAATGTCTACATGGATCAGATTGCCATATTATTTTCTTTAAATATTTCTCACGTTTTCTAGGAACCATATTAGTACCTTGTGTTTTATTATATTGATAAAAATAATCCCCTATTATTTTTCAATCTTGATGTGAATATTAAATTCTTCATATAAAATAGGTTAAAATATTTAAAAATTGAATTTTACTTTCTATAATTATATTAACCTCTTTTCAATTCTGATGTAGAATATTAATGCATATTTGGATTAATATAAAAAATAAAAAATTCAAATAAAAATTCATAATAAAATTATTTACACATATTTGACATCAAGGATATATTTCCTAGATATAAAAATATAATGGATTCCTTTTCAAATACACAAAGTATAATTTTTAAGCCTCATCAATCAACAACTAACACATCATCCATCACCACATAGTACAATCATTAAAGAATGTGAGTTCCCTTTATACCAAAATTTTATTAGGGAATAAAATATTAGTGTATTCCATATCTCTATGAAATGGTTGGTAGAGTATATATGGACATATATCATTGTAATTACAAAAAAAATAACTATATGTGATATTTATATGTTTAAAATAACAAAAGAAATATAGTTACACTAATATAATAAAAATTCAATTATAAAAAACTCTTATTCACATCAAACACAATATTCAAAATTTTATAAAAAACCAAATATTATACTGTAATTCAATCAAATATTCAACATCTTAAAATTCTCACATATGAAAAACAATTTTGATGATTTATGAAAACCAAAATTTATCATATATTTTAAAGGCTGGTGTAAATCTTAACTATATAGACATAACAAATAAAACTATAATAAATTAAAATAAAAAATCATCAATTTTAATATCAAATAGTTCAATAACTATGTGATCTAAGTTATACCAATTAAAATACAAATACATCACACTCTAAATTATATGCAACATTGCCACATTTTTAGTATTTGGAACACACCAATTTCATTTTCAAGAATAATCAAATGAAAACCTTAACAGATAGATTGAATCATATGTAGAATAAAACTAAACATCATAGATAATGTGGAAAAATAAATATAAGAAGAAGATATAACTCATTTCAAACTAGCCAGTTTGAAGTGGAAGATACCAAATGACTTAAACCAATAACGTATCACCAGGTGGGATGAATATCATTGATCACTAGATGGGTGGAAGAAGGATGAATGCTGATATGGTCTAGATATTGTGTTTTTTGGAGAGTGATACAAGGTATTGACCAAGGATGGATAATAGTATGGGAATGAGAGGAGTGGTTTGACTAGGGAGAATATGGGTGCAAACCACTATAGTCTCGGTATAAGATTTTGAGTGGAGCACTGCAAGGGATCAAGATGAGGGGAGGGGATCCACATGCAAGGTATGCGAATTAGAGGAGGGGAGTAAGGATGATGGGAGTTATAATGAGATAGATGGAAGTATGAGGGGAGAAATGGATTTAAGGGACTTTAAGGAACCCTTATACCAATGGTTTTAAAAAACCACAAGCATAGGCTAGTATATCCCAATGTTTTTAGGAAACTATTGGGATATCCTTTAGTATTAAAACCTATCCAAATGGTTATGGAAAACCATTGGGATAGCTATGTTCTGAAAACCCCTATTTCCAGCCGTTCTTATCAATTACTCATGTCTTCTTGTAATCATTTTCAACAATTTTTGTGTGAATATATAAATAAATCATTGTTTGTCTATATATATTTCAAATTTTACCCCATAAAAAAGATACCTATAGATTTTTTAATAAAAACCCACCACCATAAGATCAAGATAATGTTTTGGATAATTATACTCTTGTATTTTCAATTTCCATGATGTGTATTCAATTACCAAATCAACTTGAATCAAGAAAAAACAAAGGACCTTCAATGAATGAATATTGTAAACAAAACAATTGACAGTTTTAGATGATAAAGATAACAATATAGAATTGTCCAATATTCATTTCAACTCCAAAAATTTTTATAACATTATTTTATCCAATTTAATTTAAATGGTTTATTATTTAATATTGTTAGTGGGAATTTTTAATCATGAAATGTTTTCTAAAAACTACCAGTAGTTTTTTGATAATCCATGAAAACATTAAATTTCAGTGAAATTTTAAAGTATTTACCAGTATTACACCACTCTAGTTTTTGAAGTGTTAGCATTTATTCTATATTTAGAAGCAATATAAAAAAAAATATACTACTGGAAAAAATTACAATTAATAAATATTCCATATATCTTAATTTCATTAAATGTTTCATGAAAAATCCATAAATATATATCTACATCTTTATAGATTTTAGAATATATAATAATTTCATAAATGAAAACAAATATATATTTATCTCAATACTCATGGAAAATTTTATTCATAATATTATAAATTTTATAGGGTTCATTCGTCATCCAAAATGGAATAACTTTAAACTTATAATGGGAATTCCTAGTATGATACATTACACTCAAAATAACCTCATTATTTAAATTCATCTGATGGTAGGCATATATGTGGTCAATCATGAAAAAATAATGAGCACCATAGAGCTAATCATAAATGTCACCAATATGCGGAAAAGGATACATATGAAAAATTGTAATGTTATTGATTGATCTATAATCAATGTAAAGAAACATATATCTATCATACATATGAATAAACAAAACTAGATCACCCCAAGGATGAATTAATACAGAGGATGAAACCCTTCTCTTTTAATTATGGTAACTACATTTTTTATTCCAATACATCCATTAGAATCATTTAATAATGTAGTTTTTAAATTAGATTATATAGAGGATGAATGACTATGTAAAATAAACCTATAAATATAGAATACCAAAAGAAAAATAATTTGGATATACATATGAAAATATATTTACCTTAGGTACATAATAAAGATGAATAACTATTTTCTTTTAAAATACATGTGATTGATAACACTCAACCACATCTTTAAATAATTTATCTGTATTATTATATGTAATTATTGGTAATAAATGATTCTAATATTCGTATTCAAACTAACTCTGAGCATCAAATATGAATTCTTTTGATCTGAAATCTATATTAGCATGATAAAATGAAATCTAATCCACACCCAAAATTACATCATACTCCACCAAGGGTAAAATAACTAGATTATTAGGAATACCATTCTATATAAATGTTAGGATTTATTTTTTGAGGTCTTATTTCAATTTTACGGTAGATATTTCAATAAATAAAATAATTTGTAAAAACCAAGTAAAATAATATATTATAATAATATGGGTAAACATTTTCTGTAAATTTCACCACTTCATTCAATAATTTTTCATTTTTGGTGTTATCCACAAATGATGTGTCCACACCCTTATTCTTATGATCATGATGATCTACACCCATCATATTTTTCATTGGATATGTATTTCTGTAATTGACTCTCTCATAATAACTAAAAAATTATACAATTGTATTATAATAATTTATCTCACCAATAACATTATTATTCTCGTTATACATGGGAGCCATATGTACCATATCACCCCACTTGTAACAAATTATAAATATCATAATAAATATAATTTTTTTAACAAACTAATCACAATAGGTAATCTTAATTTTATTACCTTTGTATTTATTTTATAAACTATTTCCGCATTTTTATTTACATGACCCGTTTATTATCATTGTTGATATTGTTATATAAAAAACTCCATTTATACATTCTCATCACATTGTGTAGTGTCCTCATAACTTCTAAATTCAAGATTCTCCAAATCCATTCATAAAACTGGATTCAATCCTATGTAAAATAGATAAATTTAAATATAATGGTATATAAATAGATTTTGTTCATACGTAGATTTGTTTAAAATATGATTCAAAAGTAGAAATTATTTCTGCCTTCATATTATTCAATTAAATTAATTTTATTTCCCTTTATATGAATAATAAATTTAAGAAAATAATTTTTAATGAAAAAATATTTTATTTTTTTCTGCCCTATGGAATCAATCTCAAAATTCACCTTGGTATAATCAAATAGAGACCACCATTGTTCAAATTCAGATTCAAAACACAAAATTACAAAATATACATTATAATTCTCTAGATATCCTATATGTTTTAATATTTTTTTCAATAATTGAACCATCCTTCCATTACAATTGTGTTTGAAGAACCACCAAAAGTTGGTGGGTATAGTTTCGTGAGGTTTTTAAGAATAGAAATGTTCCTATAAAAAGAATTATGTTACTCCCTTTCTTGTGTTCCACCATTTATAGCCTATATTAGTTGAGTTAACACATTTTTAGATGTCTCAATTTTAACTCCAACTATTCCTTATTGTTGATTAATAACTATATGATTCTCTTGTTTCCTTCATAATTCATTTTCCCAATTTTCTCTATAGAAAACCATTCTAAATAGAAATTTATTAAATAAATAAATATTTAAATTCAGAAAATACATCTCATGATAGTATAATAGTAAATTATAATATCTCAAAATTATATTTTAGTATCATTATTACATTTAAATGTATCTAAAACTTTCCTTTTATATTGACTATAACACCCCCACAACATAATAATCCCATAATTACATGATTTATAATAAGGGATTCAATTTCTTAAATTTCCATGATCTTTTTGGATTATAATATTACACAATTTGAAAATTTATTACATAATAGAGTGTAAATTTCCATAAATATTACTTTTTTTTAATAAAAATGGGTTCATATTTTTACAATCTAATTTTATTCATGAAACATTTTCTATATTCATAACTTTTCACCATTTAACATCATATAGTACCTAAAAATACATAATCCCATTGAATTTTTTTAATGATTTGTATGATTAAATGAATGATCATTAAGGGATAAAAAATGAATTGAAACCCATTAGTACTTTTTAAAATTATTAAAAACACATAAGGAATGTATTTCACCAAATAAACATTGATCAAAAAATAATCCTTACTCTTGAAATCAACTTAAAATCTAAATGTTTTTGGAATTATATTTAGCACGCATAATAGAAAAATCATTACCTTTATAATCACTTGGAAAAAACATGATAACTCACTAAAATAATCATTTCACCATTAGAAGATCATAAAATTTCCATATATGAACTCTTAAAATTAAATAACCATTATTTTTAATTCCAATATATCCTTTACGAGTAACTTAATTCTCATTAACTCTATCACTTTACAAAATACATTGGAGGGATATATCAGGATCACCAATTTTTAGAGCGATATAAAGATCAACTGTTATCATATAAAATTTCAAAGAACTATATAATGAGAAATCAGAGAACATTATTTCATTTCCATTATGAAATATTCTGTTTAACACATACAGAGAATCACTTCTAATATTTGTTGAAAAAATAAGTATTAAAATAATTTTTATTTGAAAAAACTAAAAAATAAAAAATCCATAGTACAAAAAAACATAAAAAACTCTTCTAAATTTTTTTATAATTTTAAAAGAATCTTATTAAATAAAACTTTCCATGAATATGGGAAATTTTATTCAATTATTTTATGTAAATAAAATTATTTTTACACCTTTGTAATGAAATTAAAAATAAATTTCATGGAAAATGCTGAAAATATTAGTTTTTTAAAAAATTTAAATATGGTTAGTAGTATTTTAAAATGATATTTAATAATTCATGTTTTATAAATAATCACATTTTTTGGAACATTAAAAAGAATAGGGAAATGGTGGAAAACAAGTTTGAAACATTTAAAAATTTTATTTAAATAAAAACCCATTACAACGTATCCCGAATCACCCCATATGTCCTTTAAATTCTTAAAAAATAAAATTTTATTAACTTTAAAAATAATTCAGAATCCTTTTATGATTTATTCCATTATAATAACCTAGTTTATTTCATTTATTACAATTCATTTTATAGTTACAAAAACTATTTGGGTTAATGTTGGATGTGTTAGGGTCATTTTATTTATAACATTCAAGAAACTACAATGAATTAGCCCTAGTCATAGGTGCCCCAGATAAATTAGCAATATAATATTAAAAATGTTGGAATTATTTATTTTATTCTTTATATAAACTTTTATAATTATTAGAATATGTTATTAATGAGAAATGAATCACATTACTTAGTAGTTTTGGTAGTCCACTTGTATGTAGAAGCGATGTTATAATTTTCAATGGGTTGAAGGTTAAGACTATGAGTAATAAGTTATCCTTCTATATTCATAATAATGTTAAAAAATAATACTTATTAATTAATTATGTCATTATAAATAGTTGTGTGAGGTGATGATTGAAAATGGAATACATCTTTTCGTGGAGGTTGTAGTCCACACATACACACGAAGTGATGTTATCATTTCCCATATGATGGAAAATAGATAAAAAAGGATTGATAAAAAAATAAAAAAATTACCTATATTGTACATATAGATGTTACTATGTAATAGAAGTTATAATTGTTATAAAATAGGTATAATAGAAAATAAACACAAAAAAACTATGTTAATAGTTATACATTTTCTTTGGAAAACCTCCTTTTGATTACACCTTAAGACTTATATGTTTGTATTTTAGAGACAAAAATAACTATAGTATGCTGTTAATTATTTAAATAAGGTATTTAGTTATATATTTTTTGAGATATAGTTCTAATTTTTATTTTGAATAGGTGAGGAGATGAGGAACCCTTTTATAAGTGAGGGGAGTGGTACATTTGTAAATATTTACAACATATAAATATTATAATTATATTAATAATTGGAAAGTTGTATTAAAACAAAATAATTTAAAAGAAATGGTAAAAATGTCCAAAAAATATAATGAAATAAGAATTGAGATAGGATTTTGTGACCTTATCAGTTACATATTACCATAATAAATTAGTTTTATTGTTTGATGTTGTAACTAATCTTTACCGTGGAAACTATTCATTATGACCAAAAAGAAAATTAAAATCTTTAAAAAATGGATCTTTATAATTAAAAATATTAAATCCATATTTCTTGATTTTATTTATTTAAGTGGTTTAATTTAAATTTAATATATGAGCATGAAACGCAATGAATTGTTTTTCTTTAGAAATATGTTCTTTTATGATTAAAAATAAATTTATAACAAAATAAAGTATAATTATTGTTATTATAGAATTAATTTAATTATATTTTTAAAATTTGAAAATTTAGGTTAAAAAATAAATAATATAATTGGACTTTTTGAATACAAAAAAATAAAATGAAAATTTTATAAATAGTTTATTTTTTTACTATTCACCTAAAATTCCATCTTTTTAGAATAATACAAAAATATCGTTTTAAAAATTATTTTATATGATGATATAAAAAAATATTTTATTATATGAAATTAAATTACATAAATTTATAGTTTTAATAAAACTATATAATTCATTGAAAACAACACGGTTAGAATATAAATATTTATTTTTTGATTGAAAAATTACTTAATATAGTTATAATCAATTAGAATCCATACATTCTAATCATGAAAATTAATAATACCTGAAGTTGATTGATTATCAAAAATTGATTTATTATCATGTGGTTTTGGTGGTGCTGGGGGGATCAATTGTCTTATATTATGAATGAATCCTTTAAACTCAACCTTTTGGACTAGGTAATGTCCCTGCCCACTTAGTGAATTCTAATATCACCATCTCATATATAGTAGAATATTAAGAGTGAAAAAATAAAAAATTTACCTTTTTTAACTAGAATATCCTATTCCATTCAATGATTGGTTAGTCCCCCTATCATGGATTCCTCCACTATCAACACATGTAGATAAAACCAAAGACAATCTCATTCTTCTAAACAAAAAGACCCACAATGTTCTAGATTCCAAATTCCAACTAACATTGATATTCCCAAAGAAAATTTAAGATGGAAAAAAATAAATCTCTTTATATGGTTTTGAATAATTTTACCCCACATAATAAGTTATATTACTCTATGAAAATTCTATATTATTATGTCCTTTCATGTAAACCATCAAAAATGCACAACCATGAATTCCCTAGAACATGGAAGCCAGAATGAACACGTTTCCAAATAATTAAATGATATAGTTCTCTTTATAACATAAAAACACTCAATTATAATAGTTTTCTTTATTGTTTAATGACTATAGGATTCTAAATCCACTTATTATCATTGATATAGTGGTGTTTTAGGAACTCATAAATTCTGAAATCTCATACTCAGTACTATAATTTCTCATAATATTTTTTTTCAACATTATTTTTATTATGATATATTATATATTCATAGTATCAAGAATATTATTCCCATATTATATATATGTAAAATCCATACATTTTTGGTAAGTTGTAAATACCCTCAATTAAATGTATATTATATTAATATTTTGAATTCATTATAGAAATATCTCAAAATCACAATAATTTCTTTCTGTTTGGATTCTATAAAGACTCGAGCTTGTTTCCTTCTTTTTGAATTATTTATGAAAATATGATTCATTAAAATCATCAAGAATATTCAGCAATGAGTTCATGAACTAATGAACATGATTTGGTGGCATTGGATTGTAGTTTGGAACTCATCACCACATTAAACATCTATATCATCTTTTATTATATCATTTTTGGGTTAAATCATGATCATTTGATTGGTCATTATTTTTTGTATCCTTAATGAGTAGCTAAACATGAATCATATGAATTTATTCTATATTTATTTAGAATATTTTCTTAATATTCGTCATATTTTTTACTAAAATTAATCCTTATAATGCTTCCTTGGTTTTTAGTTTCCTAAAAAAAATTCAATGTGCTTGATTCTATCACAACTCATTCTTATGGGGATGATACCTACACAACCTCAACAGTGTTGTTTTCATACACCTATATAACAAATATAGTAATTATAAATCCTCAATAAGGATGTTTATGTTTAAAATGTTTACATATATGATTATTATTAAACTTAGATGATGAGTATTCTATCTAGATGATACATATGCAGATTAATGTCATTTTCTATAATTTGATTTTATAAAACATCAAATTATTTAATAACTGATTTAACTAATCTCTAGGGATTATAAACCACTAAAAATCATCTAAAAAAATCTCAATACATGAATATATAATGGAGATTGTATTATACTCGTTCAACCATCCACAAAACATGTGGTTTACACTAAGTTTTAACTCAATATAAATCATTATAATTTTCATGTAAATTCTTCTTGAATCTCTCAAACCAATTTACATTATACCTCTAAGATAAAGCCTAAAATTTCAGTGTATATGTTAGGTCTCCCTATCATGAATGAAATCCAATGTAAACTCACACTTCTGAGTCCAACAAGGATGACTCTATAAATGTCTTCCAAGAACCACTAATTTCCAATATTAAATAAATATCAACATCAATTTCTCTCTATAACAACTTGACTTATTGTAGATAAATACAATTAATTCATAAGAACCTTATTATGGATAATTCCCAAACTATAAATTTGGTACTCCTCTTTCATTTATATATTCTTTAATACAATAAACATTTGGTCTCTTATTTTTAAATCCATAAAAATTATTTTTCTTAATCATCATAATTATCAATATCACATCCAAAAAAAACTTAGCACTTTTATTTACGTGTTTTTTCACTAGAAGAAAAAAAAATCAATAATGGTCTATTATTTTCACATTTATATGTCTTATCTTTTACCCCTCCTTGATTTGCATAAACAATATTTCATTCCAAGGATCTATTGTTGGGGAGTTTTTTAAAAATTAATTTTTTAATTGTTTTATTATCACCTTTATGAATTTTTCTTAATGTAACATGTATCATTTTTTATAGTAACCATGAAAAATGTTTTATGAAAATGTTTTTTCTATTTCAATTCCATTTTCCCCACGATACTAAAATGATTTACCTCATAATGAATAAATATAAGGAACAACATTTAAATTAACTCATGATATACTTTTTATAGATTATTATATTTTTATAGTTAACCAATATAATTACTCAAGACATTTTATGTGGTAGAATTTGATAATTTTATGTGACCTATAATCATTACACTGTATTATTATGATTATATTTATGATTGATATCTCATGTAAAAAATATTTTTAGTATACATATATATGATAGGTGGGTCTGATATATCCCTCTAATGCATTGGGTATAGTTTTATATCAAATGAGAAAATGATATTATGAGTGGAAATTATTACAATTAGCTATGTTTGAAATGTTATATATCAAAATAATTAGAGTTATCTATAATCATAACATTATTTGTGGACATGGTTATAATGAGATTTGTTAAAAAAATTATTCATGGGAATGATTAAAGATATCTATTATCAGAACATAATGTGTGGACATGATTATAGTTTCATAAGTTAAAAATGGTTTTCATTCCTATGCATTTGATTACACCACATGACAATGATATGCCCCATGGATGATGTTCATTACCCAATGATTAAGCATTCATACAACATGGTATATGTTTTTCATTTATGATGATACTTTTGAGGTTATATGTACTAATATATTTATTTATAGAAATTTTATATGATTCATTATTCTTTTTTAATCAGGTATTTCACATTTGTTCATGATTTATTAAATTAATATGGTCAAGTAATCTATGAATCATTGATTTATATTCCCTTACTAATAAGATTTTTTAGTCTTTATCTTTTTACATTTACCTGGGAAAATATATCTGGGAATATATTTATCAGTAATTTTTGTGGAGAAAATTCTTTGGGATATATTGATTCAAAAATGTGAAAATAGGAAGTTTATGTATATAATTTTCAGAGACACCGAACCATTAGGTTATGAGACTATTTTTTTTTTGTGAGATTTAATTTTCTTTACTATGGAAATTATTAAAAATAATTTCATATTATATTGGTGTTACCTCATTACACACTTATAATTTATTCTTAATTTTTTTCATCATATAATATTTTTTAGTTTTAAATGAAAAACACTGATAAATTTTGAAACATTATTATTATTTAAAAAATGTACCCATTTTTGAAAAATATATATTCTTATAAAATTTTACCCATCAATAATTTATCATCAAATAGAATTACAGAATTCTCCACTATAATTAATTTCCATATATCTATTATTTTTCAATATAACCTTTATAAAATTAATATTTAATCAAATTCCCAAATAATTATGTGGTTCCTAGTACATTTTACACAAAAACAAAACATGTATTATTACATAAAACTATTAAATTTATAAAATAGAACCCATTGATAATCTTTCATTAAATGATAATTCCAAAATAATAACATGTTAATTCATCTTATAATTAAAATCATTAAAAATTTTGAATACCCCTTTAAAGAATTCTAAATATTCCACATAACATGGAATATTTTCTACTCTAATATGGAAATCATTATCATCAGAGTTTTTGACCTATTTAGAGATGATAACAGGAGATAAGGTATATATAGTTGAAAATGAAATATCATTTTATTTTCATTCAGTTTACAACCCAAGGAGCCCAAATAGACACCCGAATCAATTGGTATGTTCATTTGATGTTTGATTTCTATTTCTAACATCTCCCAGGAAATCCATCTTATAAGAGGAAAACGACTAATATTTTAGAGAGTTTAAGAGGAAAATATAGATCATTTATCAATACTAATTTTTTATTGTGTTATCTTTTGACCATTCATCTAACTGTGCGGACTAGTCTGACCCCAAAAAAATATACATGGTAGTTATTATAGGTTAATGAAATTATTCTTCAAAAAGTGTGTATGACTATAAAATTGAACAATAGGTTAAAATTTCCATACAAACAAAAAATAGTCACAATTTAAATTCCTAAATTTCCTAATAACATTAAATAAAAAACCCCCTACTCATTTATTTGTGTGTTTTATCATCTATATTCATGTGACTAGTATTAGTACTCATATAATCTTCAAAAATAAATTTTTTAATATCATTTTAAATTTATCCACTAAATAATGCATTTTCACAATTATCATGTAAAATTATCTAATACCATACTTATATTCATATTTATAAGTATTATATAATGAATAAACTTGAAATATTAATTTTGAATCCATAAGATACTCAAAACAATCAATGACCACTGAACATATTAAAAATAATTTCAAGTAACAAATATGAGGTTATAATCAATGACCAACATGGTCCTAACATGAAATTATAGCACACACACTAATTTTTTTAACGTAAACATTGGAAAATATGTACAACTTTTTCTAAAAAAAAATGAGGTCAATTCATTTCAATAAACAATAAATAAAATATTAAAAGAAGTGAATCTGTATCCCCTAACTCATTATAAATATATATTTCATTGAATTAATATAAATATATCATTGAGTAAATTTTAATAGAGTAAGATGAGTTTTTTTACATTACAAGGATTTAAAAAGTTTTTTTTTCAAATCAAATAGAGAAATATAACACCCATAGGGTTTATAAATTATTTCCAAATTTCATAAAAAAAGTAATTCTAGATGAATCTGCAACCAAATTCTTTAAAAATAGTAGAAAATAATTATTTTTGAAACAAAATCATAATTAAAATGACTATTCATTTTTTATTTTTAATTCAATATAGGCATAGACTGATCAATAAATAGTAAATTCTTTTTTTAAATTAAACACCTTGGTTTAAAATATTTCATTAATCAATTCTATTAACTTTTCATAAATAAAAGTAATTATTTTGATCAATTTTTTTAGAAAATACTATATTAAAAATAAACTGTAATGTAATAACTCAACCCCTGTAACAACATGATATTTTAAATTATATTATTCCTTTAAAACCTAATATGTTTAGAAACTTATTTTAGTCACACAGTCAAACCACAACGACTAGGAAACCATATATTACCATTAAAATGTATTAGTTTAGTTGATGGTTAGAAATAGAGGAAGCATATTGAGGAAACACATATTGAAAGAAATAATGTTCATTATTAATAATTAACATTGAAAAAATCATTTTTGAGGATATTAATAATTTTGTAGCACCATGTTTTATTAGTAATTGATAGGAAATAAAAATTATAATAGTTAATATTTAAAAACATTATTTTCCTATGAAAACAATTTTCATTATATATTAATGTTTCTATTTAAAAGTTAAAATATAAAATTTTTGATTTTAAATATGGCTCAATAGACTTATTTTTATAATTTATAATTAAAATATGTTCTTAAGATGAAAATTTTAATTTTTTTCTAAAATATTTTATTGTTAGTTTTATAGTGGGAAGTAGAGTTTTTAAAAATGGTGTGACATTTTTGGATATATCATGAAGTAAGTATTAATTAAATAATTATAATATAGTATTATTAATAAAAAAATTATTTTAGTGGTAAAAATTTTTATTTTGAAATACTATTTTGGATTTAAAAAAACTGTGATTTCCATTTTATAAAATTAAGTAACATTTCCAAATAAAATAATTTTTTGGTATTTTATTTTAATTAAGAATTATAAGGCTAAAATCCCTCTTTAGATTCCTCTAAAAGTAAAATAATATTTATTGGTTTTATTATAGGACAATTTAAATTATTAAAGTCTATGTAATTTATAATTTTATCTTACTCATAAATTTGATGTATACAAAACTCTTTTTTTTAAATCAGGCTTTACATATAAAATGAAATAAAGCTAATTTTTTTCCTAAACATAGAAATATTATTTGATAAAATGAATCCCATATTTAGAATTATTTGGTACAAATTATTCAATAAGGGTCGTTTTATTTTTTGTCATTAAAATTAAAATACCTCTATGAAAATTAATTACCAAGGTAAAAACAAAAAAAACAAAAAATGATGAAAATATAAGAGTTAAATGTATGATAAATGTTTAAAAATGTATTTAGGAAGTTACATTGTGTATATAGACCAATAATAAGTAGGCGTGGGTGGGGGAGGGGGTTGAATTAGTGTTGATCTCTTACAATTACCTTTCTCTCAATATTAACCACTACAAAATGGAAATTTTTTGATCCTATAAATAGTATACCTCTACCTTAACCATATGAAATAATATTAAAATAATTCAATGCACACAATTTTTTATTGGGTTTATCCCAAAGTTCTTAATTATTCCTTTTCATTCTAACTCTTCTTGACCCAAAAATATACTCTATATAATGCATGTGAATACAAATGAGCCAACTCCTCTAAATGTACCTATATATCTCAACATGAAATACTACAATTTCCCAATAGTTATAAATATTACTTCTACTTTAGATCTAATGATATAGTATAACTTTTAAGGATTCTCACTAAAAACCCTTTCTATAAATACTATGTTTCGTACCTCACCATCTAAAATTACTATATCCAGTAATACTCATTATGAGAATAATTTTTCCATTAAAATTTTTTGGGTAAAATTCATTATGGTATTTGTCTTTATAATTTTCCTAGGTCCATTTCACCTTTGTTCTATGAATCGATGTCTGATGCACCTCTTTCTAATGTACCTATGTCTGGTACAATTAATGTTTAATCAAAATGTGTCATTTCAGTATCCTAAAATTTTATTCATCACAGGGTTCTCACAAGATTTAAAATCTCTATTCCCAAATAATTACTATATATAGAACCATCACCCCTATATATAATCATAATTCCTCTTCAAAATAATGAGGAACCATATGATCAAATTCAAATTCCCCTCACAATACAAATTTTAATTGACCAACTTCAATGATTCCAATTTTTTAAGATTCTACATTCTTCATCAATGGTTTCTCAAGATCAATATCACTAAAATTATTCAAATACTAATCAAATATCAAATAGAATCATGAAATTTTATCATTGAATTATGAGTGGTTGAATTTTTTCTCATCATCATAATAATGCTTAGAGTGTAAAAATATGATAGAAACTCCATCCAGTAATTTTGATTTTCCTCCATACCATGATCTTAATATCATGGATTGAATAAATTTTATCTATTTGACATTATATTTTCCACAATCTAGTACAACATTGAATTTTTCTCCATTTGGTGAAACATTTCATTTTCCTCTATTTGGTACAAATTTTGATTTTATCCATCTGATGAAGTTCTCCCAAAAAATAAAAATATTTACTCCATTTAGAAAAACATCATTATTCTATCTATATTCTATAACATAAAATATTTTTATTGTCGTAAAAAATCATATGAAGCTTCTCCATGGGGTCACTCCTTTCAATAGATTCTTGAATATTCAGCTAAAAACCTCATATCTATTGGAATCTTGAATGTTCACTCTATTCAGTGAAACATTGATCAAGTAGATTCAAAAATGTTATTCCTATAAGTAATATTTTTTCTCTATAGTACATTGATAATACATTCTCCATATGATAATGTTTATTTGGTAAATGTATAATTTTCCATCTGATATTGCTTCTTCTTTTCATTAACAATAAATTCACCACTTCATATCTTGAACATTGTGGAATCACTTCTCATACTTTGTATACCCTTTCTATATCTAAAAATAACATGAATAAAATTATATTTAATGATAATAACATTCCTTAATCATGATGTTCGAAATGTTAAAGACAATTAAAGAATCATCGGACATGGAAAATAGTAACTCAATATTCTTTTTTAAGGAATTCCCTCAATCGGTGATAAAAAATTCTATATCCTGGGTATTTATATAATCTATTTCACCTTTAGTAACCTTTACCCAACCTTTTTATGATAACATTATCTTATGATTTATAAATATAATGTAGAGAGTTATAATTATTCTCCATGTTTTTCAAAAAAAAATCCAAGGGAATGTAAGTGGATGTTAAGAAACTTATTAAGTTGATTGTGTGGTCCAAACATGTAGTTTTATCCTCAATTAATCATATCTCTCCCTTACCATAGATTTGCTGAAAAAATAGAACATTAATATTTTTTTGAAATGTAAACCAATACTAAATATCCACTAGTAATTTCTCACAGATAGAATACTTTATAATATCAAATTTATTCAATATATAATGTTTTACTAGTTTTTAGATAGATTAAATACAAATTAATCATAATAACATTTTCAATGGATTTTAAACATGAACAGTCAATTATTCCAACTAAACCGTTATCCATTTAATTTGAGTACTTGGTTGGGTAGCCAAATATATTATGATTCATCTATACTCAATGGTACCAAGCTCTGTTTTTTAATATGCGCAAAAACATAAATCTATCCCAAATTTTGATTTATCCATTATTTATTTTTGATCTTTAGAATGATAGAAAAAATTAATATCTATGAACATGTATATTAAACTTATTACTTTTCTTATATGACACGACATAATTCAATTTTAATTATATATTAATAAAAGTTATTTTGGAATCAATCATATAAGATTATTATGGATAAATTTGATACATGGAACATAATTTTACTATATATATATTATATATGTAAATGATGTTTTAAGATAGAGTATAATCCCTCCCATATTTCAAAATACTTTATGATTATCACGTTGGCTAGCTTCATCTTTAATCATCTCCATTCCAACATAAATCTGTGTATAAATATTTTTTTAATGTGTCATGAAAATCATCTTTAATTATCCTTTTTCATACTTTTTATGTGAATGAATAATGTATCTTTTTAAACTTGTTTTCTGAAAAAGAAATTTAATTCTCTAGGAATTGAAATGTGAAAGTTACTCTTCATTTATTTAGTAAACTCTTTAAAATCACTATCTTAATGACGAGAAAAAATTGTGTCAACCGCATAAACAATTACAATTAGGGTACTTATACACATATCCTTAACAAATAATTTCCCAAAAAGGTATCCATGAGAAAATTTAAACTACTTCGTAAAATCATTATGACATTAAAACCATTAATGATAGGATTATTGAAATCCAATCAATGGTTTCTTCAATTTACAAACCATTGTTCCATCATAATAAAGTATTAACTCGTCGGGTTTCTCAGAAAAATATTGTATTATATTTCTCCATTATAGAATTTTGAATTATCATCCATCTAATATACATTATAATATTCATTAGTGGAATAACCCATTACATTTTAATATTATCATTTATAGAAATAATTAAAAACATTGTTGAAAAATTCAACACATTTTATTATTGAATAACCTTTTCAAACTGGCCACAATTTATTACTTGATATTTCTCCCTATTCACTGAGGTTATTTATGAACATGCATGATGTTCCTACAAAATTTATCCCATCTAGTTTATGAACAAACTCATAGGTATATATTTTTTCAATTAGATCCAGTTCTCCATTCATCATATTTTTTATTATATATTATCAACTGATTATAAAATGGATTGGGTTTCAACTAGTGAGATAAGTGAAATTTTATTTTTAATCCTCAATTTATGTTTCATCTGAACTAGAGAACCATGATTTTTATGATATTATTATATTTTTTTTAATTTTCATAATTTTGGACTTCATATTCTTGGATTACATCCCACATCATTGTGCTGACCCTGAACAGCCTATAAAAGACTAGGCTTCTAGTCATCTTACTTTTCATTAACTTCTCTAGAATCCATCATTCCATAATTCTTTACACCATACATATCATAGTTGATAGCTTCCATCAATGAATTTTTTTTAATAACTTTTATATCTAAGGGATCAACCAAATTATGTAGATTTTTATTCCATCACTTGCAGATTCTTCAGTTGGATCAATATCCCTCGATAACACCATCACCCAATTTTTCATAGAACTATTCTAAATTGATATTTTTTACTTTGATTAAGCATGGGATCAGAATTAATCTTAAAACATATTACTATAGGATTATTCTTATTAAAAAATCTTAGGCTCTCATTTTTTGTCCTAGTTCAAGAAAAAATTTATTTGAACGTGTACATATATCCATAGAGCCTATATCTAGAATAACATTTAATGATTGTATTCAGAGAGATTGATTTATCCCATATCAATTAAACTTGTATTTATCAAGTTGGCTACTCAGTTTTACAACAAATTATTGGGAGAACTATACTGATGATTAATTCAATGTTTCTTCTAATTGGAACTAAAATTATTACTAGTGTAATCCTTTCCATTAACCATTCCCTAATTCAATATATATATAGACACACCTGAATATTTCTCAAATTCACTTATGAAAATTCTGAATGTCTCTATAGCCTTAGATTTATCATTCATGAATATAATTTCAGTCATCCAAGTGAATTTTTTAGTTAAATTAATAATGAAAAATTACCCTTGGTAGAAAAATGTCTCAACAAACCCCATATATCAGAATGTATGAGCTTAAGAGGTGTGGTGGACTATATTTTTAATTTCTTATAATTTACACTAACCATCTTTCATTTTAACACATTTTAAAAATTATATCATCTTTCCACTTCAACTGAAGTTAATTTCTTTTAAAATCTTATTTGAATGTGTGTTCATGATTTTCTGGAAAAGATGGCCAAGTTTCCTACACCACACCATGTTTTCATTCCCAATACACAAATTGAAAAAATTAATAGTATCTCTGATCTAGAATAGATTTATAATAGTTCATTCCAAATTATTGAAAATTTTATATCTTTACGACATCATATCTTACATGAATCTTTTCTATAAATTACTTCCTTACTGACATCACAAAGTAGGCTAACACCCAATATGTTGTGTTTAAGTCTGTAAAATAATAAAAATTCCATTAACATTAACATTAAAACATCAATCTCATCAATATAGATTCAAATTATTTTAATGGAACACTTAATTATATTTGGGACTGCCCCTCCCCCTATTCTGTAATGATTTCCTAGATGTTTACATCACCTATAATATATGTGGAACACCCATTCCAATGAATCTAGGATCTAATAGTTTTGGTATATTATATGGAAATATTGATAAAAACCATTTTTCTTCAATAATTATTTCCCATCAATATTTTCATTTCCTATAAAAGTGATTTTACCCAGATTTATTGTCAAAAATCATCAACATAGAGACTAGGTTGGTCACTCATTCCCCATGTTTCCTCCAACCAGTTGAATCAATTTTTTCCTTGAGATAATTTTCACTAATGATTCATTTACCTTCAATTATTCGTCAAATATTCAAGATTTACCTCATTTTCTTCTTCTGATACTCTCCCTCAACTTTATCCTACACTAATGGAGAGAAATGATGTACTAATAATTACATGTTTTGATTTTAAATAACCCAAAAAACAACAATATCAGTTGAAACTCAATATTCTAGAGAAGAATTGTATACTATAGGATATTTTTTTTTTGTGTTTTGACATAATTCACATCACCTGATTTTCCATTGTGTGGTAAATTGTTCCTTTGGAATTTATTTTTAACTTATATTGATGCGATGTGTTTCAAATATACTTATCAAACTAATATCATTCATTGTTGATTATTAAAGATGTCTGGTTAGTACTATTAGATGAGCTTTTAATATTGGAGGATATAGATTTGGCCTATTTTTTTGGATGAGTTCTTAAAGTAGCTAGAGATGTTTTGGCCTTTACCTTCAATTATTTATTTGTAACATCCCATTACTAATATGATAGGTACATCTTTAACCATGTGATGGATTCTCCTTTTAATTTACTAGATATGATTGAGAAGGAATTGGAAGGATACCTATGTTTGTGAAGGCACAGACTTGTTAGAGATTTTATACTTTAACTAGGGGTTTCTATAGACTTCAAGAGAATTACATGTCATGTAACTAGGTTAAATGCCATGTAATGGTTTCAGGATACGAGTCCTGAATGGTTTCATGTTTTAAATGTTACATTTCATAAAGATTAATTACACATATTGAATGTTTTAAAAATATATTTTTAATTAGGAGTTTCGTAATTTAATGAATAATGGTGCACATTTCTATGGTTACAAAACTCAACTATTTCCTGATGTGTATTGGTATTAGAAATTGTGTAATACCCTGACTATAATTTTTTAAAATAGGCAGTGGAACTCATCTTTCCTACTGGCTCCTCTCTATTTAATTATCCCTAAACCTAAGGATTTTTTCAGGCGAACATGGAGCCTTCCAAACGCACTGGGTCCTCTCATTCAACCATTGACCATCTTAGAACATACTGTAAGATACTTGGGAATGGATTGTTCCCTATTCCATGACTTTCTCCCATTCTCCTCCATTGGGTTTTAAATAGATCAACCTATAATTTATGAATCTATGTCCAATTATGATAGATCTCAACTCTAGGATGTGCATTGAGGTCTTATACACATTCCTTGTCCTAAACAGATGTCATTGCAAGGAATTTTAAAGACAAAGGAAGGTGGTTCCATCTCATATGGACAAATTTGTTAAACTTGAATTGTTTGTTTTAGTAAACTTGTTGAATTAAATTCTATTTCTCAAACATTATTTTAGTTGATTTAATAAAACCTAATTCTAGTGAGTTTGGAGATTTGAATTAGTTTTGGCATAGAAAATTGGGGAAATCCCCAATTCAATTGATTTTGTGAGTGTTTATGGAAATTGGATAGTTTATATTCTAGATTTTATGAAAATGATTTAAAATATATTGATGAATTATATTGTGGAAATGAATTGTGAAAATTTATGGAATTGATTTTCAACTAATTTCAAACTTGTGGAAATGAATTAAAAATGTTTTAACAGACACCCAATGGGTTTATCTTTTAAAGAAGCGTGTTTTTTATTTTAACCCCTTTCCATTTTCGATGGTAAATTGAAATTTTGAAATTAGAGAATATGATTTAATTTAATTTGAAGGAGTCTTAAAATAAATTTCCCATCATTGATTTTGTAAGAGCACATGCAAGACTTAAGTAATTGGTGAGATATTTAGACACACTCTATGATATTACAACATTCGAAAACATACTTTTAGTGGGTCACATACCCAATGGGAGGGTGAAGAGACACCAATGGCTAGTTTTTGGGGGACATGTGTATACACATATTACTGAGATCACATAGAGATTAAAAATTCCTATAGACAAAAATAATATATTACCTTTTGGAAGATGACCATCTTACTTGGTTGTTATTTATATTTGAGATATAAATGTATTCCAATGTTGTAAAACTGATTTACATGCCTCCGAGATTTATATAAACTATTTTATATAATTTTTTTAATTAATCCAATTTTTTAGAATTAATCCATAATTTGTAAATAGTTTTCTTAATGTAGTTTCCATCATTTGAATTTTATAGAATGATTTGTTTAAATATGATTTATGAGTACAAACCTATTTTCATTTAAAATTGAAACCATTATTTTGGTTAATCTGTTTTTTGAAACTATTATGGATCCATGGTGAGACCCTACTAGGTTTTTTATTTCATAACCTACATGTGCCTTCGGGTTTTTATAGATTATCTTTATCTGGGTTCGAGTAATGGGAGGAGATCTCTTGGAGGTGGATCCAGTAGTTAAACATTGGTTCTGATGAGTTGTTTTCTAAGGGACAAGGGGTGTATTTACTTGTTTTGGTACTTGGGTTGTAGTATATTGTGTTTTTATGCCTTACTGTATTCAGGTACAGTACTCCCATTAGTCTTTCCTTTATTATGATTATTCTCTTTTTTCTTTTTCTTTTACTATGTTTTGTGACAAATTTGTTCCCATATGATTTTTGTATGATGCCAGGTTCTAGTAGAATACCTGTTGGGATCAAGAATGACCTTCGGGCTATGTCAGGGATAGTTTAGTTATTGGAATACCAGGGTACATGGGCTAGATCGTGACAAAGTTGTATTATAGGCAGGTATCAAAGATGTTGTCTTAAATTATGTTTGAATTTTTGAAATCTTATCATGACTTAAAAGGTATTTGCAATTTTTTTCCCTGATAGATCTCACCAAAATGAACCTTAAGGTTCTTGGGGTGGTTTGGGATATATGTATTGTGAATTAGATTTAGTCTTTTCCTTATTCATATTTGGATAGAGTGAAATCCGAATCTTTTTTGTTCCATCTATAGAGAATAATTTCTATTTTTATCAGTTTAATTATTATTCTAATGTATTATTTGTTGTCCACTGATGATGTGTAGATTCATTCACTTGAGAAGAAATTTTAATTTAATTCAAGAATATTATGATATGGAACCATATCAAGAAAATGTTATTGTAGACCTAAATCTGGTTGATGTGGTTTTTTCACACTGTTAATGCTCTAGGATAGGCACCACCTATTTCCACCCTTCAGGCTCTATCCATAGATCCTTATGGGGTGTGTTCTTTGAAATTTTTCTCAACATTTATTTTTTCATAGGGAAATAGTTTTAAAAGTCTCCACTGATTCTCAATATGTTTAGGAATGAATGGGTAAGATAAAATGTCTGTTTGAGTTTCTAGAGACACCGAATGTGATCAAGGTAAATGTGCCACCTTCGTACTGGATGGATTGAGTAGAAGATTATGGGACATGATGGCGATGAAGAAGAAACATGACAGATTATCATTGAAATACATCAAGGTTATTTTCACTAATCAGTTCTATCCAGAATCAACAGTGTTGGCATTGGATGTGGTGTTTTTCATGCATGACCAGGCCAACAAAATTGTGACTGAGTATTGACATCACATTGATAAGATGGTGAAGTTTTTACATGAGATTATATCTAATGAGTGGATGAAGGATCAAAAATTAGATTTGGGATTATGATCAAATATCCATTTTTTGGTTTTCATGATGATGCTTCCCAATTATGATGATGTACTAGATAAGGAGATGATAGTTGAGATGGACTGAGATGGAAATTCAGAGTTTCCAAGTGTTTTGTTTTCACCTAGTTGAATCATTATATCATTGAAGTTGAATAGGAAGAATGATGATTCTTCCAGCATTTCATGATGGTAGGTTAATTCTGAATCTCCAATAGTGCAATGAGAATGTCCATTGACTTGATACTAGTGTGGAAGGGAAGGAAATTCTAGGAGGGTTTTCATTGAGGCTCCCAAGAACTATATCTCATGAAAATGTCTAGGGAACATAAAGGGATTGATCAATAACTTTTATAATCTAGGTAGTATTATATGATCATTATATCTTATTAAAAATACGGCCGAATTAAATTCTTCATGAATAAAAGGCTTCTATCTATAGGCATCTGTAACAACGATTCTTCATGTAGTGGTCAAGTCTCCAAAGGAAGCAGACACAGGTCCAACAACTGTGAGAGGTATGATTACTATAACTTCATCATTAATGACTAATCTATTTGTTACCTGTGTATGTCATTAATTTATTCCAACTAGTATTTTTAATCTGCTAAATATTTTCATGAAGCTATTATCTTGTGAAATAGATATTACAACATCACTTGGTTTGAAGAGAGAGTCGGGTCTCTATAGTACTTCATGTGTCTTCTCTCTATCATATGTAGAGAAATCTTGGAGTTTGGTATTAATTTAATTGAAATATATTCACATCATATTTGGGATTTATTTTCTCATTGGTAATAGATCCTGGATTGATTTTTATCTTCGACGGGTCTACCATAATACACCAAGTGGTGCATCTCTTGTCATTCAAGGATATTGGGACCCTTAGTAAAATAGATATATAACTTATTATTATAAGTTGGGGAAAGTGATATTAATGTTTTCTATTGATCTGGAGTGGTAATAATTGATTAGTGATCTCCCTATAGTTTTTTTCATGTTTACTACTGATTTATCTAGTTTTCCTCTCATTAGGGAAGTTGGGTTTTCCATTGACTTTGTGCTTGTTAGTCAACCAATTTCAATTCCCTCTTCCCAAATGGCTCATTCTAAACTAAAAGTGATAAAGTCCTAGTTGGACAATCTTCTTGAGAATGTCTTTATAAGCCCGAGCATGTCACCTTGGGTAGCTTCAGTTCTCTTTTCCAAGAAGGTTGATGCTTCTCTTCACTTATATATTAATGATCAAAAGCTAAATTGAGATACGGTAATGAAAAAATTTCAGTTTCCATGGATTGACGATCTATTAGATCAATTGAAAGGGGTGAAGATTTTTCCAAAGATCGACCTTCGATCTGGTAACCATCAGTTGGGGATAAATGATTTTAATATTTATACAACCACCTTTACAAATAGATACAACCATTATGAGTACCTTGTTATACCCTTTAACATAAAAATGCTCCTACAATTTTCATGATTTTGATGAAAATGATCATCCATGAGTTTCAGAAACATTTTTGGAAGAATTTTTGAAATAAATACTCATTTACTCAACATTTGAGGAAGATCACCTGTATAATCTAAGAATAATTATGTGTCTCCTGATAAATCAATGAATTTATTCCACATTTCCAAAGTGTGATTTCTAGATTTGCAAAGTGAAATTATTGGGAGGAATGGTGTCTAAACAGTGTATATCAGTTTATCTTGAGAAGGTAAAGGATGCTATGACTTGGCAGAAACCACATAATGTTTTTGATATTTGAATCTTCTTGGGATTAGAAGGTTATTATCATCGGTTTGTGATGGACTTATCGAATTTGGCATCTTTGATGACAACTGTAACTCAGAATGGGGCGATGTTTGTTTGGAATGATAAATTTTATAATTCTTTTGATGATCTAAAATGTATTTTGACTACTACACTGATGTTGAATCTTCCAAATATCAGTAAGGGCTATGCAGTATTCTAAAATGCATTGTGTTGGGGTTTGATATGTGTTTTTAAGAAACATAATAATGTTTTTACCTATGGATCTCATTTGCTTAAGACTCGTCAGAAAAAATATCTTACCCATGACCTTGAACTTGGTACTGTAATGCACATTCTTAATGTTGGAGACATTTCCATTACAGAGAATGGTTTACTATGTATTCAAACAACAAGAGATTGAGTAATATCTTATCTCAAAAATATTTCAATCTCAACTAGAGACGTTGGGTGGGGTACCTATAATATTTTTAATTTGACATCACCTATACTCTAGGGAAATGGAATGTCATTACAGAAGCGTTAACAGGAATCATTCAACCTAGGTAGTGAAATAATATTCAGAAGAGTGGAATTTGATGGCTCTCTTTTCACTATTTCAAACTGGAGTTTAGAATAAAGGGGACGAAGTTTCTTTAGATTACATTCAGTTGATATCTACTCTTCTCAAGATTATTATTCTGTATTAAGAACGAGATGATGAATTCTTTAGAATTAGATACTCTCTTTATAGGTGGGAGATTGTTTTTTATTGGTCAATATCCAAAAAAGGTTGTTTTATGCTATCTGAGTTGCATCATTGTGTCGTTAGTGGAAAGAAAAGATATAATGTGTAATTACCATAATTCATAGTGGTTTTTGCACCCAGTAACCAATAATATATTTTATGTTATGTGACATATGTTCTGGTGGTGATGTATGAGGCAGAGCAGTGTTGGGTTTTTATCCCACTATTATACATGCTAGCAGTTTTAGGCCGACCATCAGAAAACATCATGTTTACATTAACCACTTCTAGTCCCTAAATGTAAACCAGATGAAATTTATATATACTTTCTGGTTGGGATTCCTCATACCTAGAAAAATAAGAATTCCTATGGGTTGTGAATGACATGTTGACCATTTCAACTCACTTTATACCCATTCGAGATAGAATAAATGTTGAGCAGTTGGGACGTCTCTAGGTGAAATATAAAGTTTAGTTATGAAGAAATACATTTGATATAGTCTCTAATAGGGATCCTCGGTTTACTTCTTGTTTTAGGAGAGACCTTCAAGAGGCACTAGGATATCAGGTTTTTTGATCACATGGTACCATCCACAGTTGGATGGCTAGATAGAGAGATCTATACAGATTGTAGATGATATGCTTCTCA
Organism: Viscum album; assembly: GCA_963277665.1. Lineage (NCBI taxonomy): Eukaryota > Viridiplantae > Streptophyta > Magnoliopsida > Santalales > Viscaceae > Viscum > Viscum album. The sequence goes on from OY728137.1 coordinate 1,796,121,782, forward strand.
CTTGTGTTATTGACAATGGCGGGGCTCGGGAGGATCACTTAGAGATTTTTGGATTTTATTATAATAATAGTTACCAGTCCATGATTAAAATGGTACCTTTTGAAGCCTTGTATTGTTGGCCCTTAAAAATCTATTGTGTTCGTCATATATTGGTAAAAGTTCCTTGGTTGTACCATTTGTTATGCAAGAGATGACAACAAAGATTCAGATGATTCATTAAAGAATTTTGACACCATAGATCAGAAATAAGTCTTATGTTGATCTTCATTGTAGACCTTTTTAGTTCTAAGATGGTGAACAAGTGTTCTTAAAAATTTCACCTTGGTTGGTTCATCGACGTCATGGGAGGAAAGGGAAACATGCTCATCATTTTATGGGACCTTTTAAGGTTATTGAACAGGTGGGGAATATTGTTTCTGTATTGAAATTATAATATAGTCATCATCGATAAATAATGTGTTCCATGTATCATAGTTGAGAATATGTCTCTCTGATCTATCTCACATTTTGAGATGGATTGATCTAAGTATTGAACCTGATTTATCTTTAACTGAGTTACAAGTCAGGATAGTTGATTCTAAGATCAAGGTACTTCGTGATAAGATGATATGTTTGATTGATTTTATATTGAAGCATGGTTCTAATAGTCATGATACATGGGAATGTGAAGTAATGATTAGAGAGCAGTTCCCCAATATCTTTGGCATGTAATATTCTTTATTGTCATTATGGGGACATAAAGTTATTATGGTGGTGAGCCTATAACATCCCAATACTCATTTGATAGGTACATCTATAAACATATCATGGTTTCTCCTTTTCATTAAATAGATAGGATTGAAAAGTAATTGGGAGGATACCTGTGATTGTGAATTCACCAAATTATTGGAGTTTTTCTACGTTAACTATGGTTTTCTGTATACTTCCAGAGGATCACACTCCCTATAACTAGGTTACATGCCATGTAATGGTTTTAAGATACATATTGTGAATGTTTTAACATTGTTAAGGTTATACATCATAATGTTAAAGTACAAATCATGAATATTTTACAGATATGTTTTAATTTTAAGTGTTGGAATTTAATGTAAAATGGCGTGCATTTCAATGGCTAAAAAGATCAACTATTTCATGATATGTATAGGAATTACGTATCGTGTAATTACCTGATTGTGTTTTAAAAAAAATATGCAGTGTGGATGGTATTTACTTTTGGCTAGTCTCTAGTTAATTCATCCTCGACCCAAGGATATTACTAATTGTACTTAGAACCTTACAAACCTTCTAAGATCTTTTCATTCGTCTCCGACCATCATAACACTTGTGGTGTGATAATTGAGTAAGAATTCTTCCTCTTTTTATGTCATTCTCTCATTCTACTACCTTTGATTTTCAATAGATCATACTACAATTGATTGATCAATGTCCCGTTGTTCTAGATATCTCTTATAGGTTGGGAATCTAGTTATTATAAAGCATCATTCTCGTTGATGGGTTCTATTAGAAGTGTTGTTTTTGGTTAAAAGATAACTGGTTTTATCTTGTATTGCCAAAATGGTTAACCTTGAATTAATTTGTTTATTTAAATTGTTTAATTAAATTAAATATCTCAAAAAATATTTAAATTAATTTTATAAACCCCAATTCCAGTGATTTTTTAGATTTTAAATGGGTTTTGCAAAGAAAATTGTGAAACCCCCCAGTTCGATTGAATAAAGGTGTGTTTATGGAAATTGGTTAATTTAAATTATGGATTTTATGGAAACTATTTCAATTAAAATTTTCAATTTAATTATGGATAATAATTTTGAAAATTGATGTTATTGGTTTTGAATGGATTTCAATCTTGTTGAAATGCCACAAAATTGTTTGTAAGAAAACCCAATTGTTTTATCTTGTCAAGATGCATGTTTTTTTAAAACCCATTTTTGTTTTAAGTGTAAATTGGAAATTTGAAATGGGTGAATGTGATTTAATTATATTTTATGTAGTCTTAAAATAAAATTCCAATCATTGTTTACATAATAGAATCGAAAATCATTAGGTAGTTTGTGAGTTATTTGGACACAATATAAGATATTACAACATTAAAAAACATACATGAAATGGGTCACATACCTGATAGAAGGGTGAAGATTTTCCTCTAGACAGTTTTAGTGGGGAGTTTTTATTCAAATATTATTATGATTAGTTAGAGAGTGCAGATTTATATAGTAGGAAATATTTTCATACCGTTTGTAAGATGAACATATTGCTCGCTTGTTAATTATATTTGATATATGAATTATTTCCAATGTTGTAAAAATTTATTACATGCCTTCTAGATTTATATAAGATATTTTATATAAACTTTTTATTTAATAAATTATTTTATTACTATTCCATTAATTGTAAAACCTTTACTTAATTTATTTTCAATCATTTGAACTATATAGCATGATTTGTTTAAATTTGATTTAAAATTAAAAACCAATTTACTTTTAAAATTGGAAGCATCATTTTGGTTTATCTATATTTGGAAACTATTATAGAATCCTTGGTGTGACCCTGTATAGTTCTTTTAGATAACACTCAACGTTTTTAATGGTGTTTGAAGTATTATCTTCCAGGTTCGATCAAGGGGAAAAGATATATTGGAGGTGGATCCAACCATTGAACCTTGGTCGTGGTGAGTTGTTTCATTGGGGACTTAGGGCGTTTTTCCTTTATTTTTGTACCAGGGTTGTAGTACTTTGGGGTTTTGTGGATTATTTTATTCTGGTACATTAATCCATATAGATTTTTCTTTGTTATTCATAATTTAATGTTTATTTTCCTTCCACTGTGTTTTGGGGAAATTTGTTCCAAAATGTTTGTTGTACAAAGTTAGGGGCTAGTCAACAACCTGTGGGGATTAGGAACACCCTTCGTGCTATATTAGGGTTGGATCAGATATCATGTTACCAAGGCAACCAAGATAGTTTACAACATTATTGAAATTATATTTAATTTTATTTAATGTATTATAAACCTAGAAACTAATTTATTGTGTCATACATACCTTTTATTCCTTAGACAAGTGCTTTTCATCAAGATATTTCACTATTTTCATTATTCCACTTCATTAAGCATAAATTCCATTACTTTTTTTTAACATATTCTATTTTGATAAATGCTTCATTTCCTTTATTCCTATTTTTTTACTTTCCATCTACAATAATCCGTATTATTTCTTGAGTTTTTTGTTTTTACTAAGATGTGATACATGTTATGATCTCATCATATGTTCATGTATGTTTCTTTACCATCTCCTTATTCACTATTTGAAGTATATTTATTTATTTAAATGTGTTCCATGAAGGTTACAAATTTGTCTATAACATTATCTTCAAATGGAATTTTTTAGTATAATTATACTCTTACCTTTATTTAACATAATTTATTTGTTATTTCTAGTGAAAATTTTCTTTCATCTGGTGGAATGTTTATCTTTATTTTATGTTTTACCCTAATTCTTCATATATTTTTATTAATTACATATGTCATTTTTATAATATCCTTCTTTCTTCTTCCTGGATTTTATTATAAAATTTTTGATTATCACAAATTCAAAACATCAGAGTATAAGTTTTAATTTATAATTTCCTTTACCTTTTTGGTAATTCATAGACTTTACTGAAATAATTATTTTATTCCATTCAAAATATTATTTTTATATTCAAATTCTGTATGATCTATTACCTCATAATCTATTTTTTAAATTTTTTGAATCCTCAATGCATTAAAAATATATCCCCACCTTAACATTATTTTAGAATGTAAGATCATTCAGGATTTCATACACATTAGGAATGTTTTGAAGTTAAACAAGAGATAAATAATTCATATCTTCTAAATTATAGATATTAGGATCAAACCAACCCATAAAGTTCCTCATAAATAAAATAATAATAGTTGAATCTCCCAAGACATATCTGAATCCCCTAATGTTGTTAATGATTTCATTAACTCGGGTGAAGTAATCATCAATTGTTTCCTCTTGTGCCATTTTGATATCATAAAACATTCATATCATGATTTATAGAATTTATTATTTTACTCTAAAATTCCCCTCACTAATGCTCTCATGTTTTCCCATGTTTTATTCACTATTATAAGACCCAACACCAATATATAAACATTTTATATAATGAAATGTAACAAAATTCTAGGATATGCCATCGACCTAGAGATTATATTTTTTTGTAAATGAAATAAGAGAATATTTCACTATGGGCAAACACTATAATTGATAAATCAATAAAATTTATTCCAAGATACCGAAGTCAACTTATCATTATGTTTTTTCATCCATGATATTTTTTTTCAATGTAAAAAATACATATTCAATTAAATGATTTGATATTATCCATGAAATAAATATAAAGATCTAACAGAAGGTAACCCATGATACCAATTGATGTCCCAGGGAGTATGTGGACCATTGAGTGGTGGGGGGTGAATCATTGCAGATATTTTAAAATTTGATTCACTTGAAATAAACCCACACAATTTTTTAATAATTTGATCTAGTCAAATTCATACCTCTTCTATACCCTTATGAAATGATAAGAAAATAATGAAGGTAAAAACGTTTTTACAAATTCCAATACCAATGTAGGTACTTAGTTATAGTGACCTATACTCTTCATAAAATAATATTACGTCTTCTTAGATTATTATTGATTACAAACCATAATGTTCCATGCTAAAATTGTATAGGTCTAATATATTTTGAAAATTTTTCCCATATGAAACCAATTTATAATATATCTACATTATCTCCATCTATGGAATTCATAATTAGTACCATTCTTAGACATATCAAACATAATATCTGCTTCCATACCCTGTGGGAAATAAATATATGGAAGGGTGGGATATGATTTTTGTTAATGGTAAATAAGGGAGATATCATTGATCACTTAAACAGAACATGAGAAAAGGGTTTGATAATATGAGAATCACATTTTAAATCCATACCCTCTATATGATAGATCATATTCATGAGTCATGACATTATTCTTTCATGATCATAATACATGAATCATTAATGAATCAATGAATGTGAGCCTTGAGAGCATAAAATTAGCATAATATATAAATATGTTTCCCACACCTAAGAATAGAAAATATTTTTTCAGTAGTCCATGATTGTTTACAGTACCATTATAGTGTATTGTGTTAACTCCCCAAACCATAATTGTATTAAAGGTTTACTCCCGAAACTATATAGTGGAAAATGTCCCTTATTAAACATTGTTAACTTCACATTATAGTCTTATTTATATCATGATATATCCATAATTACCCAATCCATTAGAGGGATATATAATTCTAGTCCAATCAAGAACATGATAAATATGAAATAGTTGTTCTTCTTCAGATCATAAAAAATTCATCATATCATAACCCATGAAAAATAAAATACCTTCATAAAAATTCCATCATGACATAACCTATGGATAAGAAAAAAGTCTCATAATCAATTAATCATATATTGAACGATGTAAAAGAAACAAATTTAATAAAAATATTATCATCATAATTATAAACCTCAAAGGCAATGAACATAAATGGTATAATTGGATCCTATACAAAATAAAACATACGTAACATCAAAAGATTTCATCTCAGTTGAAGATACCTTTTAAAATTTTTGGAATATTGTTTGAGTGAAATACTCTTATCCTATTGAAATAAAATTATTTAGAAAATAAAAATTTACCAAATATTAATGAAATACTTTTATTGGAAAATAAAAATTCGAATCTTTTAATTGAAAATTCAAATAAATTGATTGTCATTATGGTGTGAAATCATGTTCTTTCTTTTTATGATAAAATAACGATTCCATTAATTATTTCAGTAAAAAAATCCTCAAAGTACCTCATTTGAAAAGTGAGAAAATATTCCTTTTAAACCTTTTTTAAAAATAAAAAAATTGAAAATCATAGAATAATATAAAAATATTATTGATGATATTTTCATGAAAACATTCACATGGAATAAAAAATATTTTTTATCGAAGAGGGAAATAAGTTATTTTTTATTTGAAACTAATATTTTAGTCACTTGAGTAGATTAAAAAAATAAATTGAAATTAAATAAATTATTCTACATAAAAAACTAATGGAGAAGAAATTTTTTGAGATTATTGAATGGTACATCATGAAATTTGATCAACATAATCATAATCATTATTAATCCTAATAAATAATGAGATTGTAAAATAATACACTTATCGTTCTTTAACTTTCGAAACATAATCCCATTGAAATAATACAATCAAATGGAAATTTAAAAATCATTAACATATAGAGATTCATTATATAACACATTAATGGGGTACATATAAACCTAATAAAATAATATAAGTGTATAAAATTACATTTTTACAAATCAATACTGTTTGAGATGATAAATCCTTACCTTTTGTTCCATATGCTTTGAGAGTCCACTATCCTACCATATAATAAATTTATATTTTTTATAAATCAATTATAGAAAAATATATATACATATAATGTAACTCCATGAGATTTTAAAAAATAATTATTTTAGAAAAAATTAATTTGATCAATATCTTGTGATACCCGTAAAACCAGGTTTAAACAAAATGTGAGATTCTATTAAAATATTATTTAATCATGAAAATTATAACATTTCCATTAAATTAGTAGGTATGAATATAACTAAACAAATTATTAAAAAATATATAATTTAAAAAATTATATTTTTATCTATTGATTAGAAATAAAAATTAAATCATTTGGATGTAAAAAGATTGTTTTCCAAAAATATTAGACTTTTCTAAAAAGCAGTTTTCTCATACTTCGCACAGATAATTTAAATAATATTTTTTCCCTAATTTTAGATTATTTATTTAATAAAATTAATTGAAAATTTTAAATCAGAATATCAAAATTATCATAGTGTGAATATTAGGTATTTTTAACAAATGTTTCATTTTTTGATGAATAGTAGAAAATAATGAATTTTAATTTAAAATGTCATATTAATTAAAATTATTTATAAACATAAATTATATTTTTAATTATTTTTAATGTAATATTGATTCAATTAAATTTTATTTAATCCAAATTAGGTAATTTTACTCATTTTCATATTGAATTTTTACATAAATACTTCGTAAACATTATAACCGTTATTCTTTGAAATACTATTTTTTAATCACATCTTTGGGATTAATTTTATAGTAAAATTTTCCTTTTATACAAATAGACATTGGATAAATGGATTCCATGTTTATAATCATGAGAATTTATATTATCTAATATGGTCAAAATAATTTTTTACCATAATGAATTTTGAAAATAGTAAAAATTAATTATCATTGTTAATGTAGAAATGTGTTTTCTGTGGAGTAAAACTGAGAAGATAAGGGATTAAATGAAATAAATTTTTTAAAAAATCATAATTTATTGCAATTTTTTGACCTCATATATCCCATGTTTGATTATAGGGTCACTTGTAAGCATTTGGATTGAAAATTAATTTATCATATTTATTGTTTTTATAAATTTCCAATTATTTTTTAAGGATCCCCCCTTCCCCACATATAAAAGGGCACTCCCTCTCATCACTTATTCACACCAAATAAGCCCGTTGGGTCCCAAAAACCGAAAAATATTTCCCTCCAAAACCTTTATTCAAATTATTGAGATTATGTTTTTCTTAAAAGACTATCTCTAGGGTCCATAAGAAGAGATCTAAAGAATGTTTCTATTATATAAGGTAATTATCTTAAGAAATATCTTCCAATTTATTACTTATTTTTCTACATTAAATTATTTATTAACACTTAAAATATAATAAAACTAGTATATATCATATTCTAAATGATATTATTTTAATGTAATAATATTTATATATCTCTACTTCCATTGAATGGGATACAAAATCATCGATCATGTGTACGGAGGACTATCGCCTTATAGACCTTTGTAGCTCATTATCCATAAAAAAGTTTCAAGAATAGATATAATAATGGATTTAAAACATGTATATTATATTTATAATATTTTTATACTTATTTAATTTTAATTTCACATATAAATATTCATGTTCCATTTTTTTTAAATACGATAACACTACTCAAGAGTACAGAGGACTACCGCATCATGAAGCGATGCATTTCGTTTTTCACATAGGCATTACATGTAATTTAATATAGATAAAATTAATTAACATATGTTATATATATGATATGATATTTATTCTATAATATTTATATAAAAACAAATTCCATACCCTTTCAATGGTTATGAGAATGATTCTGCCGCTCATGCATTCGTACGGCCTATAGGCTCTACAAAGCAAAGTGACTCATTTTCCTTTTAAAAATTTTATGAATGATTTTATTAATGTATACAATAATTAAATATTATATTTATAATATTATAATTATTTTTCATATAGTTTATTTACATTATATTTATACAAAGTGGAGAATTCATTACAAATCATTCCATATAAAACATGGTAATTAACAACAAAAATAATGAAAATAATGAAATATTATTATCAAATGGGTGGTAAAATATTATAATAGGATCATATACGATATTAAAAATATTATTATGATTCCTGTATAAATTGAAAACATTATTTTATCCTTTATAGTGAATGTTATAGAATGGTCAAAAAATATAAAGTGTGATGGAAGAGACTTTATATCAATTTCCCTTTATTGAGGCATATTGCCATGTTATGAAACTAATTTATTTTATATGGTGCATATAGTTCCCTATTACATGTAATATCATGATTCATTAATAATTATTGGTATTTTAATTCTCAATTTGAATTATTTCATCCAATTTTAATTGAATTGAAAATTATCAGGTGGTAAATGTTTTTGAACAATGTCACTTTATTTTGTGGTAGTTAACAATATTTTGAAACAATCAATTTATTGTGATAAATTTTCAATGGAAATTAAATTTCTATTAAATATAAACATTATGGTATGATGGATGTTATTGTTTCCTAACTGTATTCCATTTTTACATATGGTGTATTATTTGATTAACTGGGGGAGTGTTGATAAATTTATATCCTTCACTCAATATGGGTAATTTTCCATAATACCTATTTTTAATGAGTTAAAATTATTATTTTATATATGAGGATTGATTTTAAATTCAGAAATGGGAGGGTATCATTTATAGATATCCCCTCGATGCATCGACTGGTCTCATGAAACAAATAAGTTGGCCAATTTAAATGCATTTCTACTGGAAGTTCTATAATATCAAGAGAGAATATCATGAATGTAGAGGTATGCTGATGTCTTAGATCATGATTTACAATAATTAATCATTTAATTAATTTATAATTCAATTATTATTTATATCCAAGATATTTTCTGTATGATATTATCATTGTATGCATTTTATCCCCCATTATTCATTAAATGGAATGTGTTTTTAATTATTTACCTAAACATATTGATTATAACATGTCTTTTTATGATAGTCATATTATTTGAATGGAATGTGTATTTATTTATTTACCTTTCAAGGTATATTTTGATTATATATTCATTATATCATTCTCTATACTTAACCCTTAATGAGCATTTGATATCTAATTTGTTTTCCTTTGCCCAATATATGAAGAAAAATTATTGGGATTTGTGAAATTTCATATGAAACATTGGGAACTATATTATAGAAAAAAAAATATTAAGTAACATAACCGTATAATATATTTTGAATAAAATTATAGAAAAACATCCTAAAGATTTGTTAAGGAATAGATTATGTTGGTTTTCATAGAAATATAACCCTATTTCGATACTACTGGAGGAAAGTTTTCAGGAACAAAGGTAACAAGGGTTAATATCTCTCAAAAGAGTGCATTGGGATTGAACCGATGATCACACTATTTATGAAAAAGGATTATAATATGCACCATGTTTGACACTCCCAAAGGGATATGCTTTGGATAATTCATATTTTCTTTACAAAACATTATGATGGATTTAAACATAAATATATCCTCGAAGAAACCAAGTTTATAGTTATGATATTAACAATGCATAAATTTTGATTTATGTTATATGTTACATAATATTTTTATTTATACATTATAATTTATAATTCATAATTTTACAAGTTAATCCAGTATATTCGATTATTTATAAATTTTTCCTCCATGGAAGAAGGGCATCGATTATAGTGTCCAATATTGAAATTTCACAGCTAGGGGAACCATTATAGATAGTATTCGAACTAAAATTATTAAGGAAAATTTTGTTAAACATAATTAGGTTGTGAAGAATAACCTTTTTTTGATTGATTGACATATTTCATAGAGTGATTACCAAATGTTGGTTAACTTCATGCAATAGAAAACCCAATCATTTGGTGGTATTACTAATCCAATGGATGCTAATAAAAGGATTAGTTCTCTATAGAGGATATTTATGTCCTTGGGATGTGGTGAAAAGTAAAATGTTAAATTTTTAATGTATTTTCACAAAGGATATTCTAATTAATTCTAATCACTAATCCATAATACTATGGAGGAAGAGGAAATAAAACTCATGGAATAGAAATATTTTAAGGGGAAATTATTTGAAAAATATTTCCCTCATGAGAGAAAAAATGACATGATGATAAAGCTCCATATATTAATGAAAAAGTAAGAATAAAGTTTTATGGAGTATGAGGATTCCTTTACAAGGCAATAATGGTATTCTATAGATTACATACACAACATGGAGTACAAGATTGACCATTTCATAAAAACATTAAGCTATTTATCTGAAGAGATCTAGTCTCCCAATTTTTTTTTTCATACAATGAAATAGTTTTTATTTCCATCAATGAATAGAAGGATTTCTCAAGATATCATATATTCAATGGAAATCGAGAGAATAAGAGGCCATCCATCACTAATAATATGAGATTTAATCAAAAAAGAATAAGATAAAACAATAGTTTCCAAATTTTAAAAACTATAGAAAGAGTCAGACTAAGAACTAATTTAAGGGATTAAGTGTTTATTATAAGTGTGGAGGTAATGGTCACCCAAAGAAAGAATGAAACAGTAGTAAATAAAACCATACTATAAAGTGATTCAATTGTAGGGATATCATGTACAAGAAAAATTATTGACCCAAGTGTAAGGGGAATCCACCATAGAATAGGCCAAGGGGAGAAGTCCAAGATTTTGTGATCGCTATAACTAAGGTGGAAGTATCAAATGATATTGTGGAAATTACATTGATCATATCATAAAATTCACATAAGGATGTATTTTATTTCAGATCCTTACAGTCTTTTATATCTATAGATTTTCCATGAAAATCATATATTTCCCTTTAAATTCCGGAAGGGAGATGTTAGTTAAATCTTCTAGGGGAAGTATCACTATATTTTGGATATGTTAAGAATTACCCATTGTTTCATATAAACATGTTTTATTTTATGAAATTATTATCATACATATGGATTACTTTGATATAATACTTTGTAAAGAATGCATTTCAAAATAAAATGGAAAAAATTATTCTATGAAGAAGTAGATTACAAAATATGAGGAGGTCATAGAATTTAGTATACTTTGAGAACATGCTTAATCATCTGATTCATATTTAAATCCACTCCTAGTATATATAAAAAATTATATTCTCGGTGAAGAAGATGAAACACAATCTAGGGGTGGTGAAGGTAATGTTTAAATTGAGTAAGTACCTATTAAATGGTAATAAATTGATGTATTTCATGAGGAATTAATTGGACATCCCCAAAAGTGTCAACTGGATTTTTATATTGTTTTGAAGATTGATTCAAGGAGAATATCAAATAATCTGTATAGAATGGAAACTATGGAATTAGTGGAATTGAAGAAAAATTTAGTGGAGTTTGGTGATATGGTATTTATTCCCCCTAGTGCTTTTCTATGGGGATCCAATGTTCCCTTTATTGAGACAAAAGATAGATCTAGGATTATATAAATTTATTATTGGTAAATAAATGCTATTGTGATAGTGAAAAAATTATCCATTGTCACATATTGATGACTTATTAAATAAAATTCACATAGAACAATATTTTTAAAAAGTTGAACATCATTCTGGGAATCATCGATTACGAGTGAATAAGGAAAACATTCTGAATAAATTTTTCGAATGAGGTTATAGACATTTTGAGTTTATGTTAATTGAATTTGGAATTACTAATTCAACATTATTTTTTATAGATCAAATGAACATAGTATTGAAGGATTTCCTATATGAATTTTTTGCAGTGTTAATTAATGATATTTTGGTGTATTCTTAAAGCTTTGAGAACCATGGTATTCACTTAGAAATCATTCTTGAGACACTTATATGGAAATATTTATATTACAAATTTAGTAAGTGTAATATATAGTATCAAGATGTTACTTTTCTTATTCAAGTTGCCTCAAAGGATGGAATCAAAGTTGATCTGACAAAGACAAAGGCAGTTAAAGAATGACATACACCAATGAGAATAATTGAGGCATGTAGTTTCATTCTTCGGGAAGGGAAATATCAGTAAAACATTCTAAATTTTTATCTATTGGATAAATAATTTACCAATATTATATTTAATGTGGTATTGTTATTTGGGAAAAATTAATATAAATAATGTTTTATGAACTAAATAGAAAATTAATCAGTGCTCTTATTTTGACTATACCACCAGGAAATGATAGATCTATGATATATAGTGATTATTCAAAAAATGGAATTGGTTTTATCCTATATAAAAATGATAAATTTACTTAATATGAATTAATACAATTGAGGACTCATGGAAAAACTTTCAATCCCACGATCTTACGTTAACAGCTATAATGTTTCTTTGAAGATATGAAGACAATATCTCAATAGTGAAATATGTGGGATATACATGGATCATAAAATCCTAAAATACATTATTTCATATTAAGTAAAAAATATTAGATAAATAAAATGGTTTTAGTTACTTAAGGATTATGATTTCTTAATACACTACCACCCAGGGTAAGAAAATAAGTTAGTAGAAGCATTGAGTAGTAAAGATCATGAAGTTCTGGCCAAAAATTGTGATTGATATAGATATTATGATTATCAATCTTCTAAATAAGGATATTGGAATTATTATAGTATTTAATATATCATTCATATTTTAAATTATTTAAAAACTATATTTTTTTGTAAAATTTAAAAATTTCTTAATCTAATGATTAGAATATCTCAAAGAAAATTAATTCAGTAAATAAGGGTAAATTAGTAGACTCCATTTGTGGAGATGGTTTTATGATGTTTGGAATGACATTACATGTTCTATCTATTCCTGATCTAAAAAAATAATGGTTTTGTGACACTCAGATACTCAAATTTATCTATATACCATTGTATTAGAAAGATATATTTGAATTTTGGGGAACACTTTGGGTGAGAAAATATGAAGCGGTAAATTGATGATTATGTTTCCAGATGTTTTCTTTCTCAATAAGTGAAATATATGAGACAAAAACTATAACATATAATGGTTTTGTGACACTCCGAGAATGGATAGTGAAATATGGGTTTTCATTGGTCTCTTAACAAAATCTATACATTTCATTGAAATAAGAGAATATTTAACTCTCGATAACCTCACAAGGATCTATATTAATTAATTTTTAATACTTTAGAAAAAATATCATTTTATTTTTTCTACTTGAGATTCTCATTTTACTTAAAAATTCTGGTAAAGTCTTTAGAAGGATCTTGATATTGAGATTCATTTGATCATGATATACCTTCCTAAAACTGATGGAAAATTCAAATAGAATACCCAAAAGTATGGAAAAATGTTGAGGTTATTATCTATTTACAATCAAGGTATGCGGGACCAGTATTTACCTTTTGTAGAGTTTCCCAATAATAATATCTTCCACATAAGTATTAAAATATTGTCATATGAATCATTACAATGAAACAGATGTCATACTATAACTTGTTGTAATGATGTTGGTGAAACAAAAATCAGATTCCTATAACTTTTTGAAGATAAAAAAATATATTTAAAGTCTATTTAGGCTCTCATTATACCATTTAAAAGTATTTAAAAGAGTTATGATGATAATCGGAGGGGAGAATTGGAATTCCAAGTGAGTGATCATGTTTTTTTGAATGTATCTCAGTGGAAGGGTGTTATAAGGTTGAGTAAGAAATGGAAATTTTCCCCCAGGTACATAATACCCGTTTCAGTTTTTGAAATAATTGGAGTTGTTAATTATTATTTGACAATGTCACAAATTATATCAAAATTACATGACATGTTTCATATATCATTATTGTAAATGTATATGCAAGAAATAACTCACATGCTCTCCTATGATGATATAAAATTGGGACCTGATGTATCTTATTATAAATAACCCATATATATTATTGACACTAGAGAGAATGTATTATAGAATTGGATGAATCATCTGATAAAGGTACTTTAATGAAATAAAAAAAATGGTGGAAGCAACGTGGGAACAAGGGGATGTCATGAAGAAGAAATACCCTGATTTATTTAGAAGGTAATATCCATAAAACATTGAGGGTTTTTTTTTGTAAGTGGGAATAATGTATAAAAAAATACTTCTCCATTTATTTCTTTAAGAATACATTTAATTTTGTAGATATCTTACAATGCATGCAACACATGGTTTAAATGAAACATGATACTCTATTATAAAATTATTTAAACATGAAAATTATAACATTGATATTAATTTATCAGGATGGATTATAAATAACAAAATTAAAAATAATATATATTTTACACATGTATATTTTTAACTTATTTATTAGAAATAAAAATAAGAATCATTTGGAAGAAAAATAAATGTTTTCTAAAAAACTTTTTTATTCTAATAAGCGGTATTGTATTACTTTGTGAATATAATTTGAAATTAATTTTTACCAATTTTAGAAAATTTATTTGATAATTTTAACTTCATTTTTGAAAAAATAATATCCAAATTATCATAGGGTGAATTTTTAGTATTTATCTGAAATGCTTCATGTTTTGGTCAATACTGAAAAATACTAAATTTTAATTGAAAATTACATTTTCATTTAGAGTACTTATAAAAATAAATTATATTTCAAATAGGTTTGAAATTAAAATTAGTTCAAATATGTATAAATTAATCCAATTTATTTAATTTTAATTATTTTTTTATCTAAATATTATATAAAATCATTGTAAACATTTGATAAATTTTTCTTTGAAAACTTCCTTTCTCATCATATATGTGGGATTAATTTTAAATTAAAAATTTCAAATTCTCTGAACGAAATTCAGGAAGTTTATTTAATATTTATAATCATCAAAATTTATAATATCAAAATATTTTCAACATAATTTTTGACCAGAATGAATGATGAATAACATTAAAAATTAATTACCAAAGTTAAAGAAAAACTGTTTTTACCTTGGTCATAAATTAGGATTATTAGGGTTGAAATGACATACCAACTTTTAAAAATATTATTTTTGGCCATAATAACACATTATCTAAACCAATATTTATTAGTGGGTCATTGAGAATCATTTTTCTGGTGAATGACATTATCATTCTTGATTCATGTGGGAAATTTCCAAGAAATTTCTAATGTGGTCCCCTTTCCCCACTTATAAAAGGGATCTTACTCCCATTACTTATTCACATATACCAATCCATTTATCTAATAAAACCATCTATATTATCTCCCCAACATCCTTATTTACAATCTAGAGATTCTATTGATCCTAAAATACCATCCCTAGGGTCTTTATGTGGATATCCAAGGGAGGATTCTATTATGGAAGGTAATTACCTTAACTAAACTCTTTCATTCTATTTATTCTTTTTATAACATCAATAATGTATTCTAACATAAAATATCATTACACAATAATATAACATATACTAATATTTTATTAGGTTTATAGAATAATATTTTTCTATCTCCACTTCTATCAAATGGGAAATAAAATAATTGATCTTGTGTTTATTGAACACTACAGCCTCGTGAATTGATGTAGTTCGTTTGTCCATCAACACCTTTCAAGGATGGATAAAATTATTGATTAAACACATGTATAATATATTGAAGATATTATTATAAATATTTAATTGTATTATCACATATACCTTTTCATGATCCCTTCTTTTTAATATATGATATCATCACTTGTGTGTAAGACGGACTATAGCCTTACGAAGCGCTGTGATCTATTTTTCACTTATAATTAAAATGGAATGTAATAATGGTAAAATTAATTAACATATTTTATATATATGAGATGAAATTTATTCTAAAAAACTCATTTATCTCCCACTCCCTTAAAATGTCAATCATTATAGTAATTATATCATCACTCTTACGTACTTATGACCTACGATCCTCACCTAGATACAGGACACATTTTCCATGCCCAACATTTAAAAATGATTATAATAATGTATTTATGTTGTGAATATGCTTTTTAAAACATTATTATTATTTTTATATATTATATTTATATCATATGTACAAGATAAATAACATTCATTACAAAACACACTGGAGAAAATAGGGAAATTAATACAAAAAACTATGAATATAATGAAATATTATTAGTAAATTCATTGTAAAATATTATAAAAGGATAATATATTACATTATAAATATAAGTATGGTTTTGGAATAAATTAAAAACATTCCATAAAAACATTATATTAGTGTTCAGTTCATGTTAAAATAAAGGAAGGTGTGATAAAATAGACTTCATCTCAATTTCTCTTCATTGAGACATATTGTAATATTATGGATCTAAATTATTTTGTGTGATGTATATAATTACCTTTGAAATGAAATATCATGATTCTTTAATTATTAGTTCTACATTATTTTTTAATTTCAATAAATTCATCCAAGGGGAATAGACTTAAAATTTACCAAGTGGTAAAAGTTACTGCATGATATCTCTTTCTTTTGTGATTGTTAACTTTATCCTCAAACAATTAATTTAATGTTATAATTTTTCATAAGAAATTACATTTCACTAAAATATACATTTATTTTATGATGAATATGATTATTAACTAAACCGTATACAATTTTTTATATATTGTGAATACATTGAATTTTATTTTAGGTTAATATTGATAAATTCATATCATTAACTCAATATGAATATTTATTGATAAGGAATACTATTTATGAATTAAATATATTATTATATATATGAGTAATGATTTGGACACACAAATATGGGTGGGGTATCTTTACATTTAATCCCTCAATGCATTGACTGGTCTCGTGAGACAAATTAGTTATCCAAATAATATGGGTTTCAAATGGTAGTTTTAAATTTTTTGAGGTATGATTGTGAGGGTACATGGGTCATGTTTCCTGAGATAATGGAATCCAATAATTAAGAATTCCATTCGTTAATAATTTTGTTATCATTATTATCTATGATATTTTAAGTATTATATTATATATAGATGCATTTAAATTTTAATTATTGATTAAATCTAATGTGTTTTCAGTTATTTAGCTTTCCATATTTCTTAATCATTATCATGTAAGGATAGTCATGTTCTTTAAATGGAATTAATTTTCAATTATTTTTCTTTTCATGTTGATTATACTTATTTATTCTTGATACCTTCCATTTTAATTAAGAATTACTGAGCATTTTATATCACCATTGTTTCATTTATTTCTCTTAGATATTATGAATAATTATTATAATAATTTTTCATGGATGAAGTTCATTTGATTTTGTAATTTTTATGTTCTATTTTCTATAAAAAATCTAAAATGAGTATCATATACGTATCTGGTTCTCAAAAATATTTAAACTGATCTATCCTTTGGGTTTTAACCCCTTGTATAAATGCCAATGTAATAAAGAAGACACCAACTATAGGTTAATTAGTCAGGGTTCATTACATATAATATCGTTTTTTTCATTTATAAAATTTCAGCACCCATTTACAAATTAAACTTTAACAAAATCATTATTTTGTTGTGTTAACTATTTCATTCTCCATGAGAATTTTAGTATGGAAGTCCTGATCCGTGTACTTTGATCGTGGTACCATAATATATATAATTTTAATAATTATATAATTATAAGATATATTTATTATAAAAATATTTAGAGTCATCTATAAAAGGTTGATATAGAAAAATGAATTGTACTGTTTCTGGAGAGCGTAGGTCATATATAAGCATGAATGCAATATTCATTTTTTTGGACAGATGAAACTGCATTGAACAAAATAATTATTCAAATTTAATGAATAATTATAATATTCTATATATCATATATATTCATTAAATCCATACTTCTCATCATTCATGTAAAAAGAAAACTTAAAAACGGATCACATAGCTTTGTGGTTGTTATAGTCCACACGTGCACATGAGCTCCGTTATCATTTCCTAAAAGATTATATTTTAGAATTTAGAAATTATATTTTAAATCAAAAAGTGTAATTTTGTATTATATATCATATACATACATTAAATCCATCAAAATTTCAAGCCATAAGAGGTGGCGATGGAAAAAAAATTACATTGGTTTGCAAGGTGGTAGTCCACCGTATACACGATCAACCATTTTGTATCCCATTTGATGGAAGAAGATATGGATATAAGTTATTACATTAACATAATAAAATATTGGTATATATATGATATTGGTGTTATTATTTCAATATGTTTGAATATTATTGAAGGAGGTGGAAGAATAAATAAAACAAAAACGAGCAGTTAAGAATGATACCTCTTCTTCAAAATACTACTTTAGGATTACAAAAAATGTCTTCCATATAGGGTTTTATAATTTAACAATTCCACTAGGTCATTGGAATAGATGTGAGTAATGGATTTGGGTAAGTATTTTCTGAATAAAAATGGTGTTTTTTGTGTGAAAGAAAAGAAACGTGGTTCCCTTTAAAAGGAAAGGGAGGGGTTGTTTTGTAAATTTTTATAATATTGAATTAATATAAATTAATTTTTTATAAAAAAATTCTCAAAACTGATATAATTGAAATATATGATGAGTATGGGTCTAAATAATGTCATTAAATAAAATTTGGACATGATTAGATTAGGTTTTTAACCTAATATCTTTATCTTAACCCATGTTAACGTTTTTGGAAAATTACCATGATAACATAAGTTTGTATGCTTCATGGGTCAATATAGTTACTATAAAAGGACAATTAGACATTATATAGATTATAATTGTTATTTTAAACTATATCACAATCTATTAATTGAATATTAGACTTTATGTAATTTTAAATATTTAAATAAAATATTATTTATTATAAAATATCTTTAATGTCATTTGTAGAACTATTTAATTAATTTGACTCTGAAAAAAATTTAAAATTAGGAATTTGAATATAATTAATTAAAAAATATCTAATATATTATATTTATCTACCTTTTTTAGAAAACAATAATTCAGTCAATTTATCATTCTTTTAATTTTTTAAAATCATTTATTTAATTTTTCTATTAATTGAATAAATATTGTTTCTGTGTTTCATAAGAATTTACGGTAATAAGATATTCACTAAAAAAACAAAATAATTTAACATGATAAATAATATAAAATTACTTTTAAAATAAATTTTAAAATTCATTTATTTTTTTTATCTTTATGGGATCATATAAAATAAATTTAAAAACAAGAGAGTGACATTTTATTCTTTTTTATAACATAAAATATTATATTGGTCCTTTTCATGGACAACGGTTCAATGGGAATTGAAAATATGGACAGATTAAAGAAAACTAACAATGGAGGACTATTAGAGAGTTATAGAGAACTTGGAGGGGATAAAGCTGACTACCGCAAAACCATAGATCCATGAGGAGAGAAAATACCAATGATACATCAGAAACAGGGTAAAAGGATAATAGTTTTTTTCAAGATGATTTTCCTATAGTTGATTAATAATTTCTATAACTATATGAATAAAATAAGAAAACATTCTATCTTGATATGTAGAATTTATTACTTTAATATATTCTCACCAAATCTCATCTTTTTCGCTAAACGATCAGTATTCAAGATGATTTTATCATGCCCGGATCACTAAAATAAACTTCTAATAGATAATATAGTCTAAAAAAGGTTTACATGATCTTAATCTTAACTTCATTCATTAACCAATACAAAAAACTTTAGCACAAGATAGTTGTAAAAATGAATAAACCATCATAGAAACAATTAAACCATTAACCCCCAATGCATTAATAATAAATCCCAATGGTCAACTTAATAAAAACGTTTTTGAGGATGGAATGTTTCTCCTAAAAAAATTATTATAAAATTATAGGTAGTGAGATATACATTACAAGGGGGATTTATAATTATAGGTATGAAAATAAACATGTGCATCCAGTTCCAGAAAATTTGAAAGAATTGAATCTTAAAAGACCATCATTAACTGATATCCATAATTTCCTTCTTATAGTGAGCATCATAAACTTGATTCTCTTCCCTATGGACATGTGTAACATTAAGAAAAATACATTCTATAAGATAAACACAACCATTCCAAGTAGAAAAATATCTCTCTGGGGCATTTCTGGAAATTCTCTTTAAAAATTTCAACTTCCAAACATCAATCAAATTCCATCCAAATGAACTTTCAGCCATAATGGAAATCATGCTTGAACGCCTTGATCATCAACAACAATTCAGGTTCAATTTCAAGACCCTTACAAATTAAATGGTAAAATCATCCTTTAAAAGGCCATGATGTGTGTGGAAGATTCCACAACAACACGAGGGCGCCGGTGCACCTGAAGGTTCCCTATCAACATTAAATTTCATCCACCCAAAGATCAGAGGGATCAATCTAATATATTTTTTCTCCAATGGTTTCTTGGTCCTCAAGATAACACCCACTAATCTCAAGATAACTAAGTCAGGGAAATAATTATTTATAGATCCAGTATGTATTTTGGATGCATCCATAATCTCTCTGTGAATTTCAACAACTACAACTTGAAAAGAGGAAACATTATCATCAAAGGATAAAGAAGTCTATTTCTTCTAAACATAATCGATAATAACCATTGTAGACAAAAAATAAAGAGCATTAAGATTTTCACTACAATCCGCATTTTATATTTAAGACATCTAAACATAAAATATCACATTGTGAAGAGTACAACAAAAAATATCCTTCACAAATAGACAAAACCTACATGTAAACATGAAAAACCTAAACAA
Source organism: Viscum album (assembly GCA_963277665.1). Lineage (NCBI taxonomy): Eukaryota > Viridiplantae > Streptophyta > Magnoliopsida > Santalales > Viscaceae > Viscum > Viscum album. The sequence goes on from OY728137.1 coordinate 1,796,143,060, forward strand.
GTGAAAGAAGTTCTCCACAACTTGCATATAAATATAACAAACAGTGGAAAGATTAATCACTGCACATTGGATGAGCCTATGAAATGGAAGTCGCTACCTCCATATTTTTAAGATGAGATGAAAATACTCTAGTGAAATGAATAAATTATTAAATCCCGAAAATCATGAAGGAAACATAATATGACCATTATATGAATACATATAGCAATCCATAGTGGTTAAGACTCTAGTCCGACATAGTGTCTAGACAAGAGTGTCACAATCAATGTACTCGCATATACAATGCTCCATATTGAGATGAGATAGTAGCATCTCATTCACACTGATAGAACAATTAATATCCGCAATTGAGATTTTTTTATTGAATTAAGAATAAAAAATTCCATATTAATTAGCCTTGAAATCTAGGGAGTAGTACAACAATTTAAATAATATTACTTATACACCATAAAACTCAAACATATCACTATATAATGAAAATAATTCTTAATATATATCTAAATAGAGGAATGAATATACATCAAATATCCATTTTGTTAATTTGATGATAAATCTATTAGAATGGAACCCCAATGAAGGGTAATCAAAGGATATTAGGTTCCCTGTGAATATATTAATCAACGTTTCATGGAAAAGATTAAGATCTTGGATTCCCATTCCTATTATATCTAGATGCATATCAAATTTTTTTCAAAGAAATTATAACTAGAATCCTTTCATGTATTCAGCCAGTCTAAATAAAATTACAAACTGTGATATGTAATTCCTTGATGAGAATTCTAGGACATCTACATAAAGGGAATGCATATAATAACATAGAGGTTATCGTACAATTGACCATAAAAATTCTACATGTTTTGGAAAAATTCTTCCCTTTCCATTCCTCTCTTTTTTTATTATATTAAAGGATAAACCCTCCATATATTACCTTATCACCATTCCACAAAAGAGTGAGGCCCCAATGTAAATAAAAGTAACTGACCCTCTCTTAAACCTAAGATCCCTAGACACTCTATTTTTCTTAGAAGTTGGTAATCCATCCACAAACACCATAGAATACTTATTCTACCTCATAGCATGACCAAAAACTTCTTCAATATGCCTAAAAATTACATTAAATCATTATTTTTTATTTCCCAAACAGAAAAATATAATCTTTATATAACATATGTGAGGTTTAAAAGAATCCCGTTCCATCTAGAATCTATTTGAATAGTCCAACAAAAAAATATAAATAACGGAAAATATAAAAAACCTAAAAAATAAAAAATAGAATCCTGGATAATGGATCGCCTTACTTAACACCTCTAAAACCCTGAAAGAAACCCCTGAGGGATCCATTAATTAGAATAGAGAACCAATAAATAATAAGGATAAAACTGACCAAATTGATAAAGTTAGTATAAAAACTATATATTATCATAATAAAAAGAATAAGGTTCATATTCATTACGTCAAAATCCGTAGAGAAATTAATTTTCAAGTTCATATTACCATCCTTTAACTTTTTACTTAGGATATTGACACATTCTGAGGCAATATATAGTAAATTATAGTTGTTCCTACTAGGGAAAAAACTAACATGGTTAGCTAAAAAAATACCTTATAAATATTTCCCAATCATTAGGTAATGAAATTAGTTTTCACTTTTGGAATTGAATTCTCAATAGCAATATGTCTGTAGTCAATAATATCCAGTGCATAATATTTTTTTAGGAATCAATGAAATAATGTTGGGATTCACTCAATAAGATGTAGAATCATGATTAAAAAACTGTCTCATGTCATTAATAACCTCAAAGTTCACAATTTCCCAGTTGAAAATAATTAATTTTTTGGAAAAAATTCAGGTCCTACAAGACTATAAATGTTGAAATAAGATAGTTCTGCCTTAATTTCCTTTTCATTCGGTACCTCCACAACTCACCTATTTTGAAGATCATCAATGATAACAAAAAAATTATTGATAATTTTTTATTATTTTCATAACCATTGTCCATATAATAGTCCTCAAATTAATTAGTCACATCATTGGAAATTTAATGCTACAAATTAAACAAAATTCCAAGAATATTAAGGGTAGTGATCCCTTTCCTCGAATTATTATCCATATATATGTAGTGAAAATGTTTAAGGTTCTTATATCTCTTCCTAATCTACCTAACATTAATTTAATTTGTATTAATAGTATCTTTAAGGGAAGATAGATCATCATTCTTGGAGAGGACCTATATTTCCCCTTAAGAGGGAACCATTTGAAGATGATTATTTTCATGGAAAGGATCCATGTAATTCATAGAATATTTGAAATGAAGATCAATTTTGGATAAAGAATATTTTCCACATTCTTTGATTATCTCCTTAAAATTTTTCATCTTGGTCTCTATAATTTTTAAGCGTTTCTATAACAATATACTTTCCAAGAATCCACTATAATTTCCCTATGGCTAGGAAAGACAATATAATATATGATGAACTTAAAATTAATATGGGATGAACATAATTTTTTGAGAAAAATATCAACAATTAAAGGATTATGATCAGAGTGTAATTAAGGCAGAGTGAGACTAGATATCTCAATAGCTTCTCACCATTCACCCACTTGAACATAACATCCATCAATTTTCCTAAAATGTATTCCATTTGGAGTGTAAAAGATACATGTGTAATTGGCTCCAACAATAAGAATGTCAACCAAAACACATTTATAAACATATGAAGAGAACTCATATCTAGCTCGCATATACAAATTTCTTTCGGTTTTTTATTCTGGTATTAACACATAATTAAATTCCCCTATTATGATTAAAAATTTTCCAATATTTTGGACATTCACTCTAGATATGTAAAAACATCAGTTTTTTGTATACAGATTAAAAGCATAGACAATGGATATAGAGAAATCAACAACAATCATTCCAAGAGAAATGATAATAGACTCATGATAAAAACCACATGTATTGAGAGTAATGTTGTCATTATTTTTTACCCAAGGAGACTCCATATCACCTTCATAATGATTATAAAAAATAAAGGAATTACCAAGGGAATTTATTTTAAAATATTTAAACTTTAAAATCTCATTATTGGTTCACCAAGAATAAAGAGAATGGGATTTTTCGTCAAAATAAAGTGCCCAGGGGTTATGACCATGGGAGAGTTCCCATGATCTTTTCAATTATTGAAGACAACATTTATTGATTGTGGGATATGAGTCTTTTTCAAGGCCTTTAATAATGTTTATGCCTTACATGATCATCTTTCAATGAAACATTTTAAATAGTTCCCTTATATGTTGTAGTAAAATTACCATCAGTAGGGAAACCATATTTATGATCTTGCTCAAGTGTATTAGAATCCTCATCACCTTCATTCGAAAAAACTACACTTAGTAGAGTATACATATTCATTTAATTGGAATGTTCTTGATTTCAAAAAGCATGAAGCTTTATTATTTCAATTTTAAAGGATGGAACCTTTCGGATTAGACCTTCTGCATGAACCGAATAAGCATTATTATGGGAATCTAGATTCTGTCCAGTCTCACAAATCAAATTTCTTTCATTTTCAATAGTTCTTCCCATGTTTTGGATTGATGGGGGTGTAACACCTACTTTATTTGCAAAAATTGGGATTAATCCAACATCATTTCCAAATAAAGAATTATAATCCAGAAACTAGAGGAGGGCCACCCTGATGAACATATCTAACAATATCAAGAATACAAATATTAGTAACCTTATCAGTCTTAGTATCATGTGGTGCAGTACCCCCCTCAATAATTAATAATGTACAAGAATAAATATTCCTCATGGAAGCATCCACATTTTTTCCCTCAACTAGAGGTTATAATTCCCCAATGATAGGGAGATTGACTATTACATCTTTAGTGATTGCAACCACATCAGAATGAACACCAATATATAGCTCGGTAATTGAATTTATCAAACAAAAATGTTCATGTGGAACATAAACAAGGGTAATTTTTGAAACATCTTATGTGGATGAAAAATACTTAGAATAAATCCCACTATTTATCTCCTTAACTGAAGGGATAAAACTACAATGCAAAAATGTAACATTCACATGAATTAAATATATTAAAAGACATAAAACTCCATAAATGTATAGTCTTAGATCATTGTCTTTTTAAAACAAACTAGGGACCTTATCCTTCCCTTTCATCCTTCAATATATGTTATCATCAATTCCGCTAATATTATAGATTCTTCACAATTTATCTCGATTTAATTTATAAGATACATGCCCAAAAATATATAATTGTAGGTGAATTTCTATTTTATCTAATATTGAAATTCCAGGATGATGCTATCATCCCTTATAGTCAACACAAATGCATCAATTAATATGTAGGACATATCAACCTCTATATGAATCCCAACATAATTGAAAAATATCATCTTATCCATTTTCTATCAATATTTATATGTTCTCCAATAGTGGAGGCAAAATACCATAGTATTAATGTCTTCCATTATAACCAATTCAGTTAAAAATTACAATCCATACCCATGTGTGTGTGCTTCCCACAATTATAAGATAAATTTTTTTATCCCATCAATTTGCTGAAATACAGGCTTCAAAGAGACATAATCTTGAGTCTATGCTCAATGTTTTTATACGTCAAAGAGAAGAACTACATGATGTCCATTTTACTAAGACTATAATAATATAATTATTTACCATCCCCATTAATATACTCTATATGCTTAATCATAAAAGTTAATTTAAAAACCAAATGTTTTCAATGAATTTAATTTATAAAAATATAATTATTCCCAAAATAATACTTCATGTTGAACCTAAGGGTTATATATATGTTATCCCAATAAAATGTCTCTCAAAATGTCATCAATGACATAAATTACCATAACATAAAACTAAAAAAGTGGTGTATCAGAATTTTCTACTTTTTATAAACGTTAAACTCATAACCCCATGATGGTATCCTTAATTCATAATTTAATATTATAGAAAGATTCATATGATTCCAAAATTAACAAAATCTATATGTTTCATGATTCTTGTAACAAGAATACCATTTCTAAAAATTCTTCTACAATATAATTTTGGAATCCCAATACATATATACTTCGATATTTTAACATTAATTATTGGTATAACAAAGGTCATTCCTTTGTTTATAAGATAACCATTAAAAGAGGTAATTGATTCAAATAATTCATAGGTATACCACATTTAAGGAATCAAACAAGGTAATTATAGTGCTTTACTATAGGTGGTTTCTAAAACTGCAACTATTTGGTTTCATATATTTAACCCTGTTTTTTAAGACTAAAACCAAATATATTGATTTTTTAAAAAATGGACTTTCTCTCCTCTACCAGATACCCAATCTCTGCTCCTACCATTATACCCCTCACTAACCTTTCCCAAACCCCAATCCCTACCCCCTTGACACTTCTTGTTTCACCTTTCCACTACTTGTTGCACCTCACCACCACAACCTATTGAACCTCACCCCCACCCATCCCCACTCTCCACTCCTCTATCTCACCACCGCCACCAGTTTTACATCATTGTCGATGCCTGTTGTACCTCAACACCACCCCACCCCACTCAACCTATTCTCCCCTATCTATCCTTAGAGACCCCCTTTACCTGATCCCAAGTACTAGCCCCAACCACCATTAAACCGCACCATCTTACCCCGTTTCACCTTACTCCCACCCACTGTTTGGTGAGTCATTATCATTTTTTTTATTGTCTCAGATATGAAGGTTTAATGAGATATGTTATTAGAGTGTTATTATTATTTAATTGCATGTGAAGGTTGATTTAATGAGTTTTTTATTTCATTAGGTGGATTGTATAATTGATATAATAAAAGATAATATACCATATAATGATATTAAAGGGAAACAAAGTGGTTTACATGTGATTTACTTGATTACATGTTATTATTTTAATATTTATGTTAGTGATGTTTTTTATTAGATTTTAAAAATAATGATGAATTATTATATGTTTTTAATCACTATCAATTTTCAATGAGGAAATCACTTTGTTTTGTTGTTTTTTTAAAAAAAATATTGTGTTCACTTTATTCTAATTTTATTAAGGTTACAATGATTATTTATTGGTTTTGATGATATTTTTATGATTTTATTTTAAAGATTATTTTGTAAGTAAAAATATTTGAAAATGTTTTGAAGGCCAAAATTTCATTTTATAAAGGTTATTTTCTGATGTTAATGGATCATTATTGTGTGTCCATTCCTTTAGGTTGTATAAATGAATTGAAATTTCAATGTTTTTGGACATTATTTATATATAACATTATATATTAAAATGGTTTATTTATATAATGGTTGTTCTAGGATTTGTTTAGTTTTTGTTTCTTTTTGGTACTTTTATTTTCTAACCTCGATTTTATATGTAATTGGTGTGTAGTTAGACGAGATATCTTGGATAAAATTATATACTAGTTTATTATATTTCTCTAGTTAGTGGACCTCAGTTAGGACTACCATCCTCTTATGGGATATTTTCTATTAGTTAGTCCTTGTAAGATAAGACTAAGTGTAATGTTAATTAAATTTCATTCGAAAAAAGTATTATGGATAATGTTGTTGTCTTTGATTATACAATACATAGTAATCCTTGTTTATTCCATTATTTCTATTTTTATATTATATTATGATGAACATGATACTTCAATTTCTATACTAATTGGCTTATGATTCTTTAATAGTGATCTTTTATGACTGATCACTACAAATAATTCTATGACATGTTCATTAGATTTTATATAGTTATAAAGATTGGTTTCAATGTTGTTATTGTTCTATACATATCTAGAGAAAAATTTACTTGAATTAAACCCATTTTATAAATCCAAAATCCCATTTTAAAACAAATATAGTGTTTTGATTATATAAATCAATAACTCTGAGGTGGTTTCCCACTTGGTTTTGAATTTTTAATTTTTGATGTTATGTTATACAAATGAGTTATTATTAAATATCGATAATTAAATGAGATGTATTGTAATAAGTGAATAAAAGTGAGATATGTGAATTAAATGGTGGGTTTATTAGAAACCATTTCATGTTTTATTATTTTTCTAAATCATTAGAAATTATTTTTTGAAATAATGGGTAACATAGTTGGAAATTGAGATATTTATGCGATTCCAGTTAAAATTATGCATGGGATATTATCACCTGCTATCCAAAGGATAAATCAAATTAATATAACTAGTAGGGATGAATTGTTATGAAGTTAATTTTATTTTATTAAATTATAGTAATTCCAAAGAGTAAGCATTACTATAGTCCCAATTGACTCTCAATCAAAATTTTATTGGACACACTGATAGATGATAATCCCTCAGTCTCCCTCCTTATAGTATTCGAGACTCCCTTCTTCCAACCCCATTCCATCACCCACACCCACCATTCTGTCAGCATATGACATGCCCTCCATTATCATTCCATTAGTATCTGAGCCAGTGAATCCACATTAATCTACAACAAAAATGAGGTAATAGGTCATCCCACAAGGATATTGGAGGGTGATAGTAATAGGTCCAAATTTTAATGTGAATAAATTTATTTTCATTTTTTATTCAAAAAAATATTTATCATAAAATATGAAAACAATGATACTACCAAGAGAAGTATAAAAATTTCATATTTCTGTAATTTTAATAGATTAAAGATAGTTGTCACATTTGACTACTATAGGGTCACCCTAATGATTCCAGATGATTACTTGGCTAGATTCTATGAAAAATGGAAGCAGATCTAGTTAACCTTGTGATTACATATATAGATTGGATCCATGTGCCCCATATAAAGATAAATGAAGTTTATGATTCATCGATAAAGGAAATTTTAAGAAATTATTTTGTAATTGAATGTCAATATAGTATAAATTTCTATTATTTTAAAAACAAATTTCTTTGTACTGATGATTTTCCATTTTAGTATTGTTGATCTTATCACCTGAAAGTGGATATTTAGAAATTTGGGTAATAAATAGAAGGATTTTAAATAGATATCATGGAATGAATTCAATGATAATTTATTGAGAGGTCAACATCTATATGATAAGGTACCCGAAGGATACTTAGAAAGAAATGGAAAGTTTTTATTCATAATCATCATCACAAGAAGCTTGTGGTATTGAAATTTATATTATTATATTAATCTCATTTTAAAAATATACATGCATTTGACAAGGAGATGAAATTAAATATATTAGTATTGAATTACATGTTATTTACTTCATTAGGTTACAATAAATAAATGAATCAAGTCATGCTAAACAAATAAACCCTCACACTACTAGGTCAATGAGTTGTTCCCAAAACAGATCGAATCTAGTAATATTTTCATTAGTTTATATCTTTATATCAGATAATTATCTATTTTAAATATTAAATTATTGTTTTATCTTTGATTAATGGAATAAAATAATTTAGGTGCAAATTTCATGAATAGAACTGTGGTTGGATATTCCTAAAAAATTTGATGGGATTTATGTTAATTTTCCTGACAGTGATGTTTGGATCTGAATACCTTTTCTAATAAATATAATTTATTTTCATTTTTCACTAAATTAATATATATTTCTTAAAATATTATGTATATTTTATTTATTGGTACAAATGAACAAACTATAGGATTCCAATATCTCTGTATATTTGTTGGTCTCTTTGGATAACCCAGTTGGTCAAGTCCTTGGGAAAGAGAATCCTCATCAAGTGTGTGGGAATGGTTTGGGACCATACCATCAGAGGACTTTTGAAGGACATTAGGGATTATAGAAGTATATAAACCTATTTGTAGTGACTCCATTAATCTAGATAGAAAGAGGAAGTTATTTGTAATGTAAAACATAATTCATGAATAGGGAGATCATATAAAGATGCAAGATGAAATATTTGATGGTCAATAGAAATTGTTATTTGAATTATATCATAATTAGACCGAATCTATCCCCATTGATATTGTATAGATGATTGGTAGTTATGAGGGAAATCAACCAACTTTAAAATCATTTACTACAAAAAAATTATGTTTTACAAGTTAAAATTTAAATATGCATCATTGTTTATTTTTTGACATAATTTTCATACAGGTTCCAATAGCAGGAAGTGTAGATGAAGATGAAGATAGAGGGGATGTCGATGAAAGCGCATCTGATAGTTATTAGGGTTCACTCTAGGTTCATATTGGATTTTTAAAAATACATATGTTGGTTTCTTGAAATATTTTCTTGAGAAGCCTAATTTTTTAGGTTAAAACATAATTTATTTTTTAATACCACTCAGTGTCCGCCATGAGATCCCTTAGTATTTTAAATCTTCTATATATCCCAATTTTATCCTAAAATATTATTAATCTATGAGTTATTATATTTATCAGTAGTATTTTCCATATTAGTTAATATATATCCGTGTTTTTCTCAAGTGTCAGATTATTATAAGTATGATCCTCAACCATCTGATGTTAAAAAATTGGAAGAACTAGTTTTTGAATTTTATATATTAGTAATCAATTGACTAGATCAAAATTTTTATTCTTAGAATATGATTCGGTGTAAGAACTATTTTACATTATTCTATAGGTTGGGGTGAAATGGAATAGACACTTATAAGTTGTAATAATTAGAATATATGATGTGGTAGTAGTGGGACCATATTATATTTGATATGTCTTATTGAGCTAGAGTATTTTAGTTAAAATTTGATATGGTTAGTAGAATTAACAAATCATGTTGTAATAATGTGGTACTTATAATTTTTAACATTTTTTTGAAGAAATTTTTTAAGGATAATTTTTGGACATTATGAACTTTTATATGCATGTTATTGGTTAGTGAATAGTTATAAAAAACCCTATGCCATTCAAAGATAACATGTATCTTGTGATTTTTGGGGATGTGACATTTTCCATGTTTTATACACATTTGGGAAAAATATTTTAACAAACAATGAATCTTAAAATATAGAAATATATAGGTACATCAATGGTCAATAGCTTTCCAGATATGTGCAACCAAACTATGAGATATAAATTATGTTATTAAAAAATTAATTTTTTGAACCAGATGTTACTCTCACTAGCCAAGTTGTTCCTGTGTATGATTAGTCTATTGACATTATGTATTACTCATCAGAATAATGTAGATCCCATATTTTTCGGATAGCGATTACAATGTTTATTGAGGTGTTAGATCTTGGATACATAGTTAATAGATCAATCATTATTGTTCTTCAATATGTTTCAAGATCATCTCTATTAAAATTTATAGGAATGATAGATTAGGGATTTTATTTATAGATCTATTATTTTTGTCAATATCTAATGTGTTTTATTATATGTCTATTTTGAGAAAGGAATTAAGATACCATAAAAGGGGTTATATGTGGATTTTTATTGTTAGATTTGTGTTTTGGATTTCAAATTCTATCATATGATTGTGTTAAGTTATCGAGATAATGTTAGATTTGGTTTCCTATTTATTGAAATTTGGTGATTTATTTTATTAAATTCTTTGGTTTTAATGAGTTGATTAATATATATTCTATATTACTATATTTGAATCTTAAAATGAATGTTGATATATATATATATATATACATGTATGTTCTGAAGAATCTGGTTTGGTATGGATATTAGAAATTGTTTTAATTTTTGTTTGGATATTTTGGGTAAGATGATTTGGAATATGTATATTTTTTTAAATTGATATATAGTTGTGGTTTAAACTATCTTTATATTATGTTGAAAATTTTTTAGAGCCCTTTTTGGGGTTTCAGCAGTGGTTTATGCAACAAAAATGGATAGAGTATGGGAGTGATTTGTACCACCACTATAATCTAGAATTTTTTTGGGAGGATAAACTGATTCTAAAACCCTAAAAACTGAATCTCAATATTGTTTTTGTGATGATTTCCAACAGCCACTGCTAAATGGGTGGAAGTGATGCGACTTGGATATTGATTCCAAATTTATAGGACAATTTTTAGAAAAACCACAGAATCATATTGCACCAGTTTAAACCACCGCTATCAGTCGATTTTGTTGATGTGTTTTGCTAAAATAAAACATTTTACTATTGTTTTGACTCATTCTAATGTGTGTTTATTTATATATTTCTGGCATATAGGAAATTGATCGTTCTTTCTTCCATGGTAACCACCACCTAAACTCTTAGAAGACTCCATTCTACTCTTCATTAGTGATTCCAGGTTTTGGTAAAGCTATTTTTTTTTAATAATATATGATGATAACTAATTAGGAATAATAAAAATATATTTCACTCTATTCATTATCAAATTTGGTTGATTAGAATCACTATATAATCCATAACATTAAACGCTTACACCATTTCTCATGGTTCCAGCCATAACTAAAAGAAAAAACCATGGTGTGAGAAACAATAATCATAATTTTGAAAAATCATATATTGGATGTCCAAATATTGACACCTTATATTCAGTTTATGAGACCTAATGTTTCACCTAGGTTATAAATGATCACTATCCATTCAAATCCTTCATTATGGTTTATATATAAAAAGTGAATTAAACAAATCATATCTCTCAGGAGTGTTAAATCAGGTGTACAGTAATGACACACTCACCAAGAATTATAATGATCGACGAGATATACTCAAACATGCCTTTTTTAGGTCATTACCTCTTCATTTGTCTATACCAAAACCATTTCCACTTGTATTATTTAGATAGGGATGTTTTTATAAGAAAACCATACACTTTTATTTACAATAACTTAAGGATTTTTTATATACTTAGGATTATCATTAGGGTTATAAATAAAGTTATCTCAACCTTGTTTCCAATGGTAAACTAAACCTTGATCGGATTCCAAAGATATGAACCCATACTTTCCATACATAGATTTTAAATCTCATTAGATGATGATAATTTACATAAGACAATGATTCATGCATGAACCATATTTGTATAGTATATATGGAAACATAGACACATAGGGAAATTATTTATAAGATATCTACATCATATCCCACTATTTACAACATAAAAAGAACATTTCTTAGACAAATATTACATATGATATTTCATCATAATCTAGTTAAAGGAAATACAAGAAAGGTTGTACACAGATGTTGATTAAGGGAAAACAGGATATATAAATGATCTCTTAAACATAATCGGATAATAAGGGTAAGAGAATATGAGCACAATATTATCAATGCATAGACTATATATCATAGATCATAATCTTTAGTTATTGAATTAATATTAACTGATAATAAGACATGAATAAAAAAAGGAATCAATAAACATGTTTCTTATGACAATGACATTGGAAAGAGACATAGATTTGTGGTATTCACATAAGCATAGATAATCATTTATTTAGTAGTCCATGATCATTTACAAGACCATAATAGTTGATTTTGTTCATGAACTGGACCAACATAGTAGTCAATGATCACTATTAATACTATCATAGTTCACATATTATCTTCTTAAATATTGTTCACTCTTCATTGTAGTCAAATTTATCTTATTAGATACCCATATTCACAAAACATATTTGAGGGATATACTATCCCAATCCCTCCCATAACCTAATTTTAATTTATCTTATGTGTCTTATAATATAATAAATCATTTATCAAATCTCTAACCTTGAATAATAAAAGGGTTTATAAGCATTTCATCATGACATTACCCATAGAATGTAAATGAGTTTCATTATCAATTCTTTAATGCATTTCTCATTGAAAAGAAGTGGGTTTTGTAAAAATATCACCACCATAATCATTAAGCGTATAGAGAATGAATGTGGATGGTATCATTATATCATATACCCAATAAAACATAATTAACATCAAATGATATCACATTTGATGAAAATACCAATAAAATATATCTGGTATATCTCTTGTGAAAAATACCCATATCATTTTAAAATAAAATAATTAAAAATATAAAAATTTCACCAATAATAAGGGACATTTTTATTTCAAAAGAACATTGAAAAGTTTTAAATTAATCTTAAAATTATTTAATGGTCATGGAGGTGGTAATATTATTTCCTTCTATTTATGATAAAATAGATACTCTTATCGATTTTTTTTCAAAAAAAAGTACACCATTATAAAAATGATAATAAGATTTATTTTAGTAAATCTTGTAAATAGTAATAAATTGGAAAAAATTACACTAAAAAATCTTAAAATAATATCAAAATATTTATTGGAAACATTTTAATCAATACATGGACAAAGAAGATAATGGATTCAACCAAATAATGAAATACAATCATTTCTCCTTAAAAAAAATATTTTTGTCTCTCGAGTAATTTGAGAAAAAATTCTAGAATAAAATTTATTATTGAGAAATAACTATTGGATAAGAAAATTTATGAGATTCTTGAGAGGTATATTATGATTTTTATTTCAATAAAAAAAATCAAAAAAAATATCGATAAACAATGAGATTGTAACCTAATACCCCTATCGTTTTAGTACCTATTCAATTGTAACACCCATGAAATAATATATTCAAATGATACATTTAATATCATGAATGTACGTAGATTCATGATATAAAATTTTATGTGTCTTTATATATATTTTATTAAATAATGTTGGTGCATAATATAACATATATCCCAAAGAAGACAATTTGAAATGATAACCCCTTACCTAAGGTTATAATTTCATTAAAAGTAACCAAACCTCCTATATAATAAATTTATATTTATTATTATTATATAATAGAGTAATCTACATAATGATTATGTCATATATGATCCATTTAAAATATTTCAACACCCATTTATTAATCAATACATATTAAAGTCATTATTTATGGGTGTTAATTATTTCGTTCTCCATTCGAATTTCAGTTTTGATGTTCTCATCCTTGTACTTTTATCATAGATGAATAATATCAATAATTTTAATTATGAAATAAATATCATATAAATTAATTCTATATATTTTTATATTCAACTATTAAACTTATAGATGGTAAAATGAATTTCATTGATTGCAGAGATGGTAGGTCATATGTAAGCATGAATAATGTTTTAATTTTTATATTGATAAAGAGGATGAAAGGTAAATAATTATTAAATTTTATAGAACAATTATTATAGAACATATATAATTTATATTATTTAAAAATATCCTTATTACCATCTATGGAAAATAGGAATGAAAAACAAATAAAATCACTTCATGGATGTAGTTGTCCACACATACACCCAAGCGACATATCATTATAAAAAAGATTGTAAAGGGAAAGAGGTAGTTGAGATTTTAAAATTATGAAATTATAATTATATTAAAAATATTATATAATTTTTTTTGTGTGGGTGTATAAAATCATTCATTATGTCTAGCAGTGATAGGGAGTGATGAAAAATGAATTACATCAGTTCATGGGGCAATAGTCCACTATTCACACTATTAATGGTATCATCTAAAAATATTATGGAAGTGGAGGATGATATAGTTTCTTCCATTAAAATAATAATATATTATTTTTTATAATACAATGGTTTTATTATTTCACCATGTTTTATTTCTTCTGAAGGATGTGGATAAAGAAATAAAACAAAAATGCTCTGTTAAGAATGATACATCTTCTTCAAAAAACCACTATAGGTTTACACCAAAAGCCTTCATAAGAAGGAATTATAAAAAATGGCCAATAAAAATTGGTAAAGAAGTTAATTATGGGTTTTGGAATGGAAATTATAAACCAAAATCTTTTATAATTATGAATAAAAGAGGAGAGGATTTCCTCTTTTATAAGTGAGGGGATAAGCACATTAGGAATTTTATAAAATATTAATTAAATATAAATTAATTTTAAGGTTAAAGGAATATGAAATGATATAATTTGAATATAGTCGAATTATGGGTCAAAATAATCTAATAAAATAATATTTCAAAAAATTTAGGTCATATTTTTACCCTTATCTCTTTATTTTGACTTGCGCTAATGCTTTTTGATAATTACCATGATAACAAAGTTGTTCACTCTTTTTGGGTCAAGATTGTTTATATAAAAGTAATGATTTCTAATAAATGGACCATATTTGATATTTTAGACCACATCCTAATAATGTATCTGAACTTATGTTTTTTAAGGATTTTAAATAATTTGATAAAATATTATTTATTATAAAATACCATTAAGGTAATTTTAGGAAGCATACATTTAATTTGAGTTTGAAAACAACCTTAAAGAAATGGAATTATAATATAATACATTAACACATTTTAACAAGATAATTGTATCTATAAAATTAATATAACATAATAATTCATTCAACTAATATTACTTTTAGTTTTTTAAAAATAATTTATTTTATTTTTCTATTAATTGAAAAAATACCATGTCACTGTTCTATATTCCATTAAAGTCATTTTATATTAAATAAAAATTATAAATAAATTAACATAACAAATATAATATCATTATTCAAAAAATCCCATTAATATTTATTTACAAATTATTTTCGTCTTTATGTGAACATATAATTGAAATTAAGAGTATGACACTAATATTAATATCATTTCCTTTATTTAAAATATTATACAAGGAAATTTTCATGGAAACATGTACAAAAAAAATTAAATATCTAGTAAAAATTTATAAGTGTTGAAATACCATCATCCAATATGAATTAAGACGAATAATTGTGGCATTATCAATTATTTTTAGCCCTGGTTAACCTGATTTACCCTTTTATCATGGTGATTTTTTGAAATTATTCCCTATTTATTATCACCAAATACGATATTGGACATACTAAATAATATAAATTATAATGATTTCAAATAAATAACCCATTTTTTAAAATTAATTCCACATAAGTGTCATAAATTTCGTTTATAATAACACCATAATGTGCAATGAAAGGAGGTATTCCGAAAATAATCTTTTCTCGAGTATAAAAAAAATTATATAAAAATTAAATATAAAATTTATTACAATAAACTAGATTGGATTATTAATAATATAAATCAACTAATTACAATTTAAAAAAATTATAGAAAAATGGAACTTTTTAAATTAATTAAACAAAATGGCACTTTTCATTGAAAATCAATATTTTTCAGCATCCATAAAAAATTAGTCATCTTTGAAAATTTTAAAATATTCTATAGAATTTAATATTGAAATAATTATTTCAAAAAATAAGTTCATTTTTTTAATTACATTTTTTAAAAGTGTAATAAAGTAATTATATTACTTCCTCTCAAAAGGTAATATAAACAATTTTTATGGAAAATGTATTTCTAAAGAATAAAATGAATTTCTTAAAAATTTAATATTTATTTACTAATATATTATCATTATAAAATCATTTATGAATAATTCTAAAAAGAAGGTTATTATTATTTATTTCATGAATTTAAAGGGTTATGTTTTAAGAGTTACATTTAAATAATAAAATTTAAATATTGGTTTGTTAAAACTGGATGTTTTGTATTAATAAAGTTATTCAAGAAATAAAATTTATTTAAAGAGAAATATATTCTAAAATCTTGGGGTGTAACATTACATTTTATCGTTTCAACTCCATTCGATCCATGTATATCCATTATCTAAAAATTTGAATAGAAATGACCCTAATCCCATCAATATCATTATTTAGATGGACCAGAAATATTACCAGTTCCCACCACATAAAAGTGGAATATTATTCAGATATAACAAAATATTTGATCATAAGAATATAGAAATTAAAAACAATGTAAAAAATTTCTCATTCTGACACCTTTATATTTTGAATGCTCGGTCCAATAATACTCTCTCTAGTGCTACATCTTATGTTACAACTAGGATTATTGAACCTTAATCAAGTACATGTTTTACAATAATCCTCAATCATATGAAACTATTCTGGATAAACCCTTCTCTCTTGCAAATCTATTCAGTACACACAAAGCTTCATTTGAACCTATTTTTCTGGTCTTCTAAAAATTATTATTTCATGGGTATATCATAAGAATTATACATTTTTATCTATATAGTAAAACCAAAAAATGCCTCTTTTACCCATTTATACTCATAATTCCTCTCCAAAACTAGGATTATGCGTGGGATCCAAATTTTATTTCCCAACTAAACTCAAATTTTGTTTAACCATGTTTAATACTTTTGATGTACTCAGAGTCAACAATATTTAACAATGTTTCATCAAATATTAGCATCAATGAACATTTTTAAAATCCTAAAAAAATTTGGTGATAATTAACTATTTTCCTTCATAAAATTTGAGTCATTTAATCTCTAACTCCACATTGTCCCAGTTTTTATAATGTATAAAAAATAAGTAAAATCCAATAGATAATATTTATTTTTCTCCATACCGTGATCCCAATCCAAATGTTTGAATAATTATCATCATGAATAACATATATTTTAACCTATTTTGTAAAAATATTGATTTATATACATCTTATAAATCATAAAATTTTACTTAATCTAGAATATCATTTTCTTTTCTCTATTTGATGAATATCTTCCAAAAAACTCATATGAGTTCCTCTATCTGGTAGAAAATCTTATTTATCTATAATCAGAATGACTTTTTATGTTTCCCTATCTTATATAACGTCATCCATGATCTTCTTCAATGTATTCCCCTATCGCATGGGTTCATGAATGTTTACATGTAAATCTTATATCTCTCTAATGGATTTTTGAAT
The DNA here is from genome assembly GCA_963277665.1 of Viscum album. Taxonomy (NCBI): domain Eukaryota; kingdom Viridiplantae; phylum Streptophyta; class Magnoliopsida; order Santalales; family Viscaceae; genus Viscum; species Viscum album. The sequence continues at coordinate 1,796,160,784 of OY728137.1, forward strand.
CTTCCCTCAATATTAAGCAATAGTGTTAAGAGGGCTTAAAAAATCATTCGATGAGAATGTTTTTATATGTGTTCTATATTTACATTATTTCCTCTATCAAATTATTTTTATCTAGTAAAATTAAATTTTATTATTCTTCAAGGCCTCAAATAATCATTAGGTAGAACATTACCACTCCACAGCGTAAAAATTATACAAACGTGTATCAATCATTGTAAACCATTTATCTATTCACTAATATAATGATTAAACTTTTATTGAATCCTGAGAACCTTTTTATAATCAAGATTTTATAAACATTGGGAGGTCCATAGTGAATCTTTTAACTTTGTAATAGGAAAATCAAAAAAATTTTATAAAACAACTCTGTTTCTTGAAACACATAAACTACCAAAGACAATACATTGAAAAAAAAATACAAACATAACAAGATAACCTACAAAAACAATCTAAATAGAAATGGCATGGTATATTAATCCTCAACCATAGCACACCCCAAACATTATTTATACCCACATTTTGAGCCATTGATACTTGAATTATGATATACGATTTTTGAAATGTAATGGGAACTTTGAAAATTTTGTTTTTCATTACTTATGAAATGGTATATATTCCACCAGATAAACATAAAACCACCACATATAATTTCACGTAGAAACTCTTTCATTTTTTCTCCTCATATAATCCACTCTCATTTTCTTAACACTCCGGTCTCAATTAGTTATCCAAGATAAATCCTTAATACTCAATATGGGTATTGTTTACTCATTAAAATTTTCTTAAAAATATTCATCTTAGAAAACATTTTTAGCCATCCAAATATTATAGAATCATTATTGTTTTTTATTGAATATTATTATACTAAGTTATCTTCCATTATCTACCTTTCCCCCTTTCCATTAATAAAAATGAAAATAAAAATTGTTTATTTATAAAGACTACCTCCTTCAAGATGTGAAAGATCTCATTTTTCATCTAGTTTCATTATTATTTATTAAAAAATATTAAAATACGATCCACCCCTTAAATCATATCTAAATAATATCATCATTCTTTATTAATTACGATATTTTTCCAATGAATCTATTTTCATAACCATGATAATCTCTCAAATATTGTATGATATTTTTTAGGTCGAGCTTTCAACCTACACGAACAATGAAAAATAATAATATCATGAATGAATATAAGATAAGAATTATTTATAATATATATTCAAGTAAATAATTATTTAATTTTTTTCTAGACTGCTTAAATTAATAGTAAACTCAATTATTAAGATACAGACAACCATTTATTAGAAATAATTTAAACAAATGGATCACCAATTTAATCTTTAAGGATTTTAATAAAAACACCCATAGATTGATATTATAAAATTATAATAATTATAAATAATCTATTCAAGTAACTTTAATTATGTGGGTATGATGAAATTTCAGAGAAGAATGAAGAAGAACAACAATATTATGAAACATGTTCAAAACAATCAAGCTTACTCACACATGATATTAAAATAAGTAATTTACTAAATAATGTAAAGAAAGAGAATAACTATAACTGAATATTATAAAAGCATATACATATAGGATTTTTTTTTAAAAAGTGGTTATTATATAGTCATTTTTTCTTCACGAGATATTCAAGTGCTTTAGTGGTAGTCAGGATTTAAGGTAAGGGGTTATTTGTCACAAATTTGATTTCTAAAGAAAAGGTTCATATTATTCCTCATGATATCTTTGATATGGTGTTCATACATAAAAATGTTTTTATTTTCCAATATTAATTTAATTAATTTGGTTTTAATTCACAATGATTAGTTTTTATTTAAATGGATTTGGACTCAAAGGATACCAAGGTTGCAAGTGTTATTTTTCTCTATATTCAATTCCATGAGTGTTGTCTGATATAATGCACTGTTGTTTAATTTATTTTTAACTCTAAATATCAAGAATTTCTATATGTATAATTAATTAAATTAATTTAATGATATTATAATTTCTATTTCTAGGTATCCCATTTATGCTCTCTGGATTCTAACATTACTACTAGCATAAGAATTTTTCATCTCAAACTTGTTTCTCTGAGAGATTTTTTTTCCTATGAAACTAATAATATTAAAATATTATATACACTATTTATTTTTTATATAATATAATTAATTAAATTTTATTATGTATATAAAAAGTAAAATTTCTTTATCGCTAGTATATATGGTTTTAAATAAAATTGTACCAAAGATGTAAGAGTTTCTTCACTAATATCACTTTCAATGTTGTTATAACGTTTAAAAGGTGATAAATATGGGGAAATTTAGTAGTATTTCACTGTAAAAATCTTATAATTTTATTATTCAATGGGTTTTTTGGTTTATACATGTCTTTTAACTATTTTATTTTCCCTCTTGACTCACTATTTACCCATTGTAAGAAAACCGACCATACCTTGTTCTTTTGTTGGGAATCATCCTTTTCTCTAACCATTTTAAATGGATATTTTTGCAAATTTTCTTATATATACCTCAATAATTGACAAATTTCCTTTAATAATGCATTTTTATTCTTAAAAAATATTTTAATGAAACCTTTTGAAGATAAATAGTCCATAAATTCCATTCCCTTTCTAAATCATCTTTTTTTATCCGAATGTTTTTTCATCCAATACATTTACTCTTGGAATACCCTATTTTTCTTACTTTTTTTAATGATAATTACAGTAAATACCCATATATCAACAAATTTAGGAAAATTATTGACTTAAACAATTACGATTAGATTTATGGTGTCAGTATAAGGAATCTTACATAGAATCTTCTTCTACTTATTGATCGGTGAAATATTTTCAATCAATATAATTTTCATTATGATTTAAATTTTTGATCATTATATTGTAATGTTTATTATGTATTTTCTAACCATGAATCAAAATTTTTTATATGTATTATGTTTATTTATTGGCCAGTAAATTATTGAAATATTTTGTGCTCATATCTCAATCTGGATGATTATTGATTATGTTTGTGTACGAATAAAAAATTAAAACATGATGTCTTGTTTGAAAATTTTATGGTATTAATGTTTTATAATCTATAACATTTATGGTAATGATTAGTATGTATTAAAATTTATATTTTTTCACTATTGGAATTTGTATTGATCACAATGTGTTTATTTATGTTTTTTTTTAAATCATTTAAATATCATGTGATCAATTATGTGCAATTATTTGATTATCCGTTAATTCTTTACATATTATTCATGAATTCACTATTAAATCATATCTTCTATTATTCAATTTCTGATATTGAGTGTTTGGTATCACCCTTCTTAAGTTTCCATATGCCCATGTTATGAAGAAAATTATTATTCATGATAGGTCTTGAATAATAAATTGTATCGACAATTTTTAGGATATTTTCAAGAAATGTTATGGATTATTTAGTAACTATTATGTCACTTTTTTCTAGTAGATAATAAATATAGGGGATTTGATAGTAAATGATTTTCATCTAATGCTCTAATAATAAATTTTCATTGGAATTTATGTAATGTAATTTTATTTAAAATTCATGTAATAATGGGATGGTTACATAGAAGATATCAAAATTAGTATCATAAAAGTTTTTAAATTGATTTATAGATTTCCTTGTTATTGGTTGAAGTTGATTTTAGAATTATAAATGTCGTAAAGGGTTGGTAAATTAAATATAATCACAATTTCATAGGTATAGAGTACCCTTAAGGTTATTTGAGTTAATATTGAATATTTTATGTTTCTTAGGGATTAAGAAAATAAAACATTAGTTATATACCTAATAATAAATATATGAGATAATTCTAAACATATGATAATATATAAATGTTTTAGTAATGTATAGATTGTGTGGTTTTTTAAAAATTTAATACCTACATAGATACAATAAAGTGTATGTGGCTATGAACATATCCACGTAGTGGTAATCAAAATAATAAAGTCGGTTTGGTATGAAACCAATCTTCAACCCAGTGCACAACGAGAGCACTTAAGAATGCACACCTATATAGAAACTCTTGGGAGATATATATTGGTTATTCACATTCCCCTTAGAACCCATTACGAATGATTTATTATGATAAGGGATTATGTTAGGTAATATTATAGAAATTAACCTAGAGAAACATAAATTGAACTGATATCGATATATGTTAAATTTAATGATAATGTAATAATATCTATGAGTAATAAATTTCAGAAATGTAATTCTGGAAAAATAATTCTATTATAGTTTTAATTATTCATCTCCTATGAATGAAACATTTTGGATTTAGTAATTTTGAATTCTAATAGAACCAAGTAAATAACATATTTTATAGTGAATGAGAGGATTTTATAATAGAGAAACATATTGAGATAATATTTGGAGATAGATATATTTTAATGGATAATCATCTATAAAAAATTATTTTTATCAACCAAAAAATATTTGAGTTTCCAAATAAACAAAATAGGGATGTATGAATCTCATGGAAGTCTAGCTAATGAATATGATGATGGAAAAAAGATTTAATTTCCACTTGGTAAAATATTTGGTAATAATAAAAATGGGTAATGTCTCAAAGGAACACAGAGTTGGTTTAGGTGTGAAAAAATAAGGGCATAAATCAATAATTAGAAATGAAAATATGAAACAATTAGTGAACCCGATGAGACGAAAATATGTGTTTCTTATTCAAACCTATGATATTTTGGTAGAAATCACATTTGGTATTTTATAATGAGTTACACATATCATTAATGTACCCATACATAATTTTATTTATAAGCGATGATTAAAATTGAGAGGATTCAATTTATTTTGGGGGAATAATGTAACACGTCAATATATTAAATCATATTTTTGTTTTAAAACCTAATATTTTGGATTTATTAATACATATAAAATAACTAACCAAAAAACCCATATATATATATATATATTAAATTTTAGCTGTAGAAGTAGTTGGTAAAAAATAAATGTGATAAAATTATTAAATTTATATATTAATAAAAATTGTAATGTTACTACCCCACTCTAATATATATAGTGACTGGACCAAGGTTCCATGTCACTATAGGTGTGCCTCCCCATAAGCGAGCGGCTAATGACTATCAGCTATGTTTATGGTAGTATTTGGGGAGACTATAACCCCAAATTTTTTTGCACAATAATAATAAAATAATCAGTCATCTTTAACTATATAAAATAATCAATCTACTCACATGTAAAAAATGATGTCCATCCAAAATAAATAATGAGTGTGAAAGAAAATAGACCTACAGACTCACTGGACACTCAATGGGATAACTATATATAAAAAACACGACGTTAAATAAAATTCAAGAGGCTCTAAAACATTTATAAGCCTCACCTTATCCTAATGATTAGTCTATTCGAGTAATACCACTTGATCATGAAACTAATAATATCTTCCCAACTTGTGGATATAACTAGTGATTTTTTCATAGGTACCCACATATTGAGAAAGGTGAGAGTAAAACATAGTATATTAAAAACAAATAAGTCTCGTACAAGGACAAAAAATGTAGTGTATCTGCATGTTACAAGCTCACCTAGAAAATAAATAAATTATTAAAACGTAATATTAATAGAAGTCGTCAATCCTTGGGTTCTTCCATGGATCCTTGATTGACCAAAACTTGTTTCAAGTAGTTTAAGAGTGTCTCTGATCATGTCCCATGAACATTCCCACTAATATAATGAGAATACACCTACCCCATGAGATAATCTTGAGCAGTCCACAATATAATGCATAAATTATTTCCCTTAGGGGTGACCCTAGTAAACCTAATAATAACATCAGGAATTATTTTCAATACCTGGGTGATATCAATAATTTCATAGTCATCAGGCTTCAAGACTATCTCTAGTAGGTAATAATATTTTATACAATAGTATTTGGCATCAACACCAAACTCTAGGAGAAATCACCCCAAGGAATTCCAAATCATTTCCTTTCACCAATGAACCGAAAGGGAATAATCATTGGCATTAACAAAATATCATGAATCATTGAATAACACAAGCGGAATTAGCCTTGTCATTTAATCGTATATGAAATCATCACCAATATTTATGAGTTAATACTGATCCTCCCAACAATACCATGTTCCGATACAATTTTTAGGATGATGACCCAAAGAAATCATTAGTATCAAACTTCAACAAGCTCAGATCATCGATACGGGTTCCAACAAGAATCTCGTGATCATCACTTCCCATTTCCCATATAATCCCTCTCTATGTTAAAAAAAATCAAATGGAAACCCTACTATGGTACCCTAGGTCACATGAATTATGGGATACCCATCATGGGTCTTCTTATATCTAACATGCCTTTGAATCCAACACCCATCACTTAGAGGGAATAGAGTCACTCCACATCTTGAAATCACTTTGAGGACTCACTATCCCCCTAGTACAATCAATATATTAAAGTCTATAAAGATAAAGTTCAAGGACCTTCTCAATACCCTAATAATTCAATTTTCATCCTAAATACCTGACTAACAAATCCTTCTCCTCAGGATCTACACACCCTACTCCTGAAGTCATAGTTAGGGGGAGGAACATTAATACCATGAACTTCATAATTACATAATTGTATACAAGTAATCTACAATGTCCAAAATCTTGGTTATCTATAACTCCCCATGATTGTAAAAAACACTATGTTCGACAATGGATACAATACCCAACACCGATATTAAATATAAGAAGATATATTATTAATATATTATTTTTTAATCATTACAATTATATCCTAGATATTAAAATGGATGGTATAAATATTATTAAATACTTCATGAAATAAATATAAAGTTTAAAGTCAATAAAAATTGATTATTACATTCTTAACAAGTAATAACATATATTTTAATAAATATATTTTATTCTATAAAAAAATATGATTACATCAATTTTTATAGGTAAAATATTATTATCAAATTACAGAACATTTATAAATGTTATTTTATAAAATTAATGTCCTTTTAGATAACATACCTATATATACCTATGGTGAATTCTTTTGATTATTAAGAAAGTATTGATTATTTAGTTAATATTGAAAATTACTAATATTTGTAAGAGTGTAATTTTTTTAATAAAATAATTAATTCAAATGTCCTATTATTCATTTAATTTAATTTGAAATTAACATAATTATTCATTAGTTTGTCTTAAAAATACATTTTTCTAAATGTTATTTTAATGTGGATAATGTTTCTCAATTTTAATTAAATAAAAAAAACTATAACGAGGAATGAGTTAAATTAAATTTACATACTATATATATATATATTAATTGATATAAATATAAATATTATTTCTATTAATTTATTAAATATGAGACCATATTTTCCTTGAAAAATAAATAGTTTTAGAAAATCGGTTTTTTTTCATGCTTGTGTTTGATTAAATTTTATTATACCACTTTTGTGAATTTAATTTTACAAAATGTGTTAAATATTTCAAATAATCATACCTTATATCATATAATAATTTAAAATTTTATTTTTTTCATAATTAATATTAAAATCAAAAAAAATATAACCATGGTAGAAAAAGTAAAAAGTAAAAAGTTATTAACCTTATAGGTAAAGAGGATAAAAACTTTAAAATAAAATTATTTTTAATTTTATTGGTGTTTACTAGGAATATAACTCATCCAATATATTATTTTAAATTTTAGGGGAACTTGGATTGATAGTGATCCCCAATATGAATGGTGTTGGGTATTTACAAGAATGTCACTCCTCCGTTATAAAAGGGCACCCCTCTCCTCTCCATTCCTCACTTCCAGAACCCAATGTATCAACCAAGACCTACCAAAATACCTTTCTTACCACCCTCACCATGTACTATATGACTTATATTTATCATAAAAATAATCAATGGATTCTTTTTGTATAATCTTAAAGAGGTTTCCCATGGAAGAGGAAACATTCTGAACCTAGTATTTTTGTTTTATTTATTATTACACCTCCTTTAAATCTAACTAATTCATAAGAATAAAATAACATTATTATATATAATACAATATGATTTTATTACGTTAATGGAATGCTTCAATATCATCTACACATCTATGAAAATAGAAAAAAAATCAATCAATTGTTTGTACAACAGACTACTTCATTGTAAACAGATGTAATATTTTTCCATCATCACCTCTAATTATAGTTGATGTTAATAGATTAAATGTTTTTATATTATATTAATAAAATATTAATAATTATTTAAAATAAATATATTTTCAAAAAATGTATTTATTTCCCATTAACTCATTATTCATTAAAAAAATCTACACATAATAAAACCATGAATATCGTTAAGTCTATCAACTTTTGGAATTAGGTACATAGTATAACATCTTGAAAATGAGATAAAACAAAATGAATGAAAAGAACATTAACATGATCTTAAAATCATCTATCTTCTAAAACATCATGGGATAACAAAGGGACATACATAAGAAAAGAGTGAGCTACATAGAACAAGAAAGAAATAAACAAAGCATACCACAGTGATAATATTGTAAATGAGATATAATATATATATAAAGTTAACATAAAGGGTGTGAAAAAAATAATTGTGAACTCTAAATAATGATATAGAAAGATAACATAAAGGAAACATGTGAAAGTGGCAACAAAATTAAATAAGTAATCATAATCATAGGTCAAGGATAACTTCCAAGATATCATAACATGGTGTAAAAAGTATTCTGCTAGATTAGGATCACTCTATAATCCATTTCATGATATATGATCAGTCAAAAACATTAAAAAATGAATTTTACTTCTATATAATTCTTGTCACACATGTTTCATTCATATCCTGTACATGAATATGTGTTCCAGATATATCATTAAACTTAGGATAATATTTCATCATATTTAATTCCATGATCATGGAAAGTTTTATAAATACATATAATTCTTATGTAACCGATATATAGGCATTTCTAGGTGAGTACCATTGAGTGAAAATAGTGATGGTATTCATAATAAAAAGGTTTGGCATGGAAAAAATTCAATGAAATTTTGGTTGCATAATGATACTATATAAAGATTCATTAAATGCTTCAATGAGAGAGAACAGTGTATCTCATATTTTTTAAATCAAATTGGATTGTAATAGGTAAGTGTAAAAAATCTATATTGTCTTTATGATTTGGAAATAAATGTCATAATATGAAGAAGATTCTTGAAAAAATGAGCGGTGGAAGGTATCCCTTATCAAACATCAGAATAGTAACAAATTAAGTAATTTCTATAATGAGAGAGGATAAATGTTATAACATTATTATAATGTAAATTTTATAGTATATAAATATTTATAATGTCATGAAAATGTTTAAGATAATATTTAATAGGCTAAATACAAAGAGGGTTCTTAAATTGAAAAGAAGTGTGAGAGGTACCTTACATTGAGATAGTGATTTCAAAAGAATGGGAGGAGATTTTGGAGGTATTGGAGACAAATTTTGAGGAATATATAGAGGGGAGGAAAGATTAATTATGTGATACAAGGTTTTTTAGTTAATAGTAATTAGAAATTTGGTGGTTTTTATAGGAAATGAAAGGTGAGTTCTTCATTATTTCCCAAACGTAGGTTCTAGGATTCATATATTAATGTTATAAAAAAAATGATAACCTTACAGTGGTATTTTAAATTTTTTTCAAATTATATTGGATTTAATTATTTTATATTTCTAATTATGAAACCTAAGAAAATTTTTCCCTTGGTGATGTGGAAGTAACTCATGTTTAAAAAAAATTATTTTAAAACCATAAAATGTAATATATGATTTAGAGGATTCATAAAGGATTTATAAAATTAGTCAAATAACATATAAAACATAGTATTTTGAATTTTAATCATTGGTTTGTTCATGGATAATTTTTTTTTGGATTTATTACATCACTTTTGTGTTATTATAATTTCATTATACAAACTTTATATTTATACCATATTTAATTCCCCCCCCCCCAAATTAACTATCGGAAAACTATGAATCATTAACCATTGGATAATTACAAAAAAATGAATCCAAAAATAATATTTATTTCATAAAAGTAATTATCTAAATATGTGATTTTTCGGTTTTAATACAAAATCAACATTTATTGGGCAATGCGAGGCTTTTTTGGATAATAACAGTTTTCAAACCCTTATAAAAATTACACATGACATCATAAAAATTATATTATCATTTATATTTAATAAAACTTATTTAATAATAACATTTTTTTAAAATATTTTATACCTCAAAAATAAATTAATTCATGAAAGAAAATAAATTAATTGGAATATCATATTACCCAAATATATAATTGGTGTTTTATAATATCAAAAACAAAATCATTTATAAACTGACGACAATATGGAGTAAAAATAATTGTTATCCTATTGAAAATACAATATATATATTCATATTATTTTATTATTGATACATAGTACATTATTACAGCAGAAAACTCTCTAAGGGGAAGGTGTTGGATGGTATGTTTTTAATTGGGTGGTTCAGTGTATAAGGGTTGGGCCATGATCTTGATGAGATTGAGCTCCTCTCGTAAACTGATTAAATTGTTTATTACCAGCAGGATCCATGCTTGGTCTTATTTAAGTGAAAATATTAGCTATTCTATAACCCTTTAAATCTCTGATAAATGGTCTTCATAGGATATGATCCTGCTGGTCGAGGCTATAACTTTCTTTATTTGTGACAATATGATTTTCCAAAACCATATATTTATAATAATCATATTATCACTATCCATATTCAATGTTTTCAGTGGTAATGAATCTTAATTATGTTTTAAATCTAGTATCATATTATAAATCATAATAATTTATTTTTTCTAAAACCATAATATATTACATGGCATTTAATTCAACCACATAGGGAATTTAATTTATAAAAGTTCTTTTCATTATGATATTCCCCCATTATTAAATTTCCCCCATGAAATTTTCATTTCAAACACTAAAATAGATGAGGTAAATTCTGTTTCATCACCTCATTTGGATCCCACAGAGATTCTTCATAATTTTGGTTCCTCCATTGCAATTTTACTAGGTGCGTTATCTTATTTCGTAGTATGTTTTCTCTATGATATATGATTTTTACTGGCTGATACTCATATGAAATATCATTCTACAATAGTACCACATCTGAATTCATCACATTTAATGGTTCTAGTATGTACCTACTCAATAGGGATATATTTAATAAATCATGTACTTGAGATAGGCATGGTTGGGGTTCTATTTCAATATCCACCACTTCGATGCGATCAAGGATCTATAAGAGGCTGATGTATCTTTGTGTAATATTTAATTTATTCCCTAATATAATTACCTTCTTACATGGGTATATATATAGGAATAACCCATATCCATCCTCAAAGTCTAGGTGTCATCGATGATTGTTAGCAAATCTATTTTGTTGACTCTGAGCTACCCTGATGTGGTACTGATTGGTCATGACTTTTTCTTCCATTTTCTTGACTATTGTTGGACCCCAATATTTTTTTCACCAACTTCATCGCAAAATATAGGTGTTCATCACATATTCCCATAGTGGGCTACATAGGTGTCCATTTTAATTCTTTAGTGGAAATTATTATTATATTAGAAATATAATAGATAAATACGTTGATCTCATCCTCCTTTAAAGTCCATTGAGAATTCTCTAAAAAATGTCTCTATTGTCGGGATAGTCTGCTCATATTGCCTATCAGTTTGAGGGTAATAATATATGTCTAAGTTCAACTCATTTTTATATCATGTAAGAGATTATCCTAGAACATGCGGGTAAATCTTGGATATCAATGAGATATAATTGATTGTGGTGTTCTATGTAGGCTCACTAATTATCTAATGTAGATTCATATAAGTTTATCAAGAGATAAGTCCTCTCTAATTTCAATTAAGTGTGTATTCTTTGTAATAAGATCAAACAAAAACCATATTGAATTATTTTCTAATGATTTCATCAGATTATCAGGGAAAAATTACATGTTTATATTTTTCATTTTCATGCAGGTATGAGTAATGGTTGCATAATCCCCTTGGAATTTATTTCTTTTATAATTTAATTTCTAACATAAAATATACCTTGATGTATATTCTACAATATAATTCTTAATATTATCCCAAAAACAGTTCTCTTAGATATCGTAATACATCCTTGTGCTCCCATGATAGAGGAAGAAGTTGAGCTATATGAAACATCCATCAGTTTATTCTCTAAATCAGGATTTGATGATATATATTGTCATTACCAAAATCTTACGACTACTTCTTCATTAATTTTCAACTCCATGTATATGCCTTTTCATATATTTTCCACCTTTTACTGAACATCTATATCATCTATTTGAGCATCCATTATCTTCTCTAGATGGAATATTGGATAAATAATTTATGAACAGATTGATGATGTTCCTTTCATTGGATTTCAATGTTAATACTTTTAAATTCTATGAAGATTGGATGATTATAAATTTTAATCAATAATAAATTTTTTAAATAATTAATATTTTGAGAATCTTACACTTCATTTTATTTCAAAGGATGGTAGTGGACTGACTAGTCATAGAACATAATTTTCTCTAACGATCATCATTGGTGCATATTCATCTCTTCCTCTATGAATATATAATTGAGGCTCTTGTGATCTATATATATTTTGTAACGAACCGTCCTCGGGGCCCGTGTCGTGACTACCTCAAGCCCGCCTTCCATAGGCCAGGGGATGGTGACTAGAACCAAAGGCGTAAATCCCAATAAAATGGAAATCATTGCCCTTATATAAGTAATCAAACACAAAAGAGTACACAAGCTGAAGTAAACACTATGTAAACTGAGTACAAAAGTAAGTGATGGAAACTAAATGGGCCAGTATACAAACCCAACTGAAAGTACAGTACTACTGAGAAAAGTAATGTAAAACAGCTGAAAAGTAGAGCAGAAACCACTGAGACATCCTCTGGAAACCCCACATGAAGGGTGGGTACAGATGGTCTCCTCAGCTCCTCAGATCCGTCTGTCCGCTCCGCGTACATCTCGCCTGATAGTCCACCTCCGGATTCCATCCCGCTCCACAAGCCTCAACCACGATCATCATTTTCTGTCGTCTGCAACCAACACAATGTAGTGCGGGCATAGCCCGTGGAGGGGTGAGTATACAATACTCAGTAGGGACCCCGAGACCCTTGAAGGCCTCCCAGAATCCCTGAAGAGTAAACCACAAAGTAAGGATACAATCACGAAGTATCAAGCGAGTCTACTTATGTATATTCTAATACATATACCTAAGTAATCAATTCAAGTTTGGCTCTAACTCACGAGCCAAAGTACAACCCATTCCACACAGGATAGCCCAACCCAGCCCACATAGGAAATCACAACCCAATCCTCACAGGGAATCAAAACCCAGTCCACACAAGAAATCACAACCCAATCCACACAAGAAATCACAACCCAGTCCACATAGGAAATCACAATCATATCAATGATAATGATTAAAATTCAAGATTCATCCCACACATATAAACTACACATGAAGAGTGGTGGAGATGATTTCATGTAACCTCTGAGTCGTCTTCTCGGCCGAACCCACGTAGTTTCCAAGTATAGATGTCATCACTGCCGATCTCACATAGGATCCAAGTATAGTAACTATCGCTGCCGAACCCACGTAGAATCCAAGTACAGTCGTCCTTACTATCGAATCCACGAAGGATCCAAGTACAGTCGTCCTTTCTACTGAACCCACAGAGGATCCAAGTACAGTCGTCCTCGCTGCCGAACCCACGTAGGATCCATGTACAGTCATCATCACTGTCGAAGCCAGCTCTAGGGTTTCCGCACATAGCACGCTCGATTCCTGGAGGGTCTACTCCACGAGCCAAGGGGTCGATACATCAACAGAACCAAAGTCCCAAGAAGAAGTATCTCAAAGGACCGCCTCATCAAAGTGGTCTCAACGCAAGAGATGACGCATCAATCAGATGCCCAGTCTGTGAGTTATTAGCATTTTCGTCTTGGGGGCCTGGTTGGTTTTGTGTACGAACCAACCCAACCATATCTCAACTGTACCCCAAACTCTCATAGGGTATACTCATAGGGACCGTTTTTCAACGTGATTACCAATGCCACTGATGGTTCGTCAAACGGACGTCCGGTCTGAAAGTTATCGTCTTTTCCGTTCCAAGAGCCTGGATGGATTTCGAGTACAATCCGACCCAACCTTACTCCAACTACGTCCAAACCATAGGTGAATTATGCCAAATGATCCTTCTCATCAAGAGTAATCACAAAAAGACGACGAAAAATCATTCAGACGTCCGGAGCTCAGGTTATAAGCGTTTCCACTCCGAGGGCCCGGTTGGTTTCGTATTCGAACCCACCTAGCCATACAAAATGTTGGCCAAACCTTTTAGTGTAATATACTGAAATGACCTTCTCGATCCAAGGAATCCTACGCAACGGATGGTGAGTCGATCAGAGGTATGTAGCCCAAGATATGAGCGTTTAACTGAAGAGGGTCCAAAAATAGGGGGTTTAGGCCCGGTCCGACCAGGCCGAATACCCCCTGGGTCGGCCCGAACCAGGGCGACCCGACCCGGGTCTAGGTCCGACGCAGTTGGGCGTGGCCCAGCCTGACACTGGCGGCCCGGCCCAGCAGGCCCGCGCAGTTGGCCGCGTGGCTGGTCGACCAGGCGGAGTGGCGGTGCCCAGAGGGCCCCGCCCTAGCCGTAGATTGGGGGGTGTTACACCCTCCATTTTCAAAGAAATGAACGGCCTTAATGGCCAGCCCCTTGGATAACCGTGGACCCCCCTTGGGTCCCACCTCTTGATGGTGCATGTGATCAGCATGGCAGTCTGCACTTCCATGTCCACCACGGCCTTAGGCCGTGGCTTTCTTCAATCGGCACGGCGCGTCGGCACCATGCCCCGCGGCCGTGGCCTGCTCCGGCCGTGGCCCCTGATGCTCCAGCGCGGTGCGACGGCGCCGCGCCCCTCCGCCGTAGCCCGCCCTAGTCATGGCTCCTCTCGTTTCGGCGCGGTACGACTATATTATGCGGCCTTCCTCAGCATCTCCGGTGCGGCACGATGGCGCCGCGCACCACCACATCCGTGGCCCACTCCAGCCATGTTCCCCTCGTCCCCGCGTGGTGCAACGGCACCGCGTCGCCTTTGCCGCGGCCTTGCATGGCCACGATTCCCTACCTATCACGGCATGGTGCAATGGAACGGTGCGCCTCTGCCTCCAACATCATTGAAAATTAACAAAGATGAGGGGAAGAGAATCGGTCGTATTTTTGCGGTCTGATCTTCTCCCATTATGACGATATCATGCGACCAATCATTAAGAAACAAAGAACGATGATAAGACTTAAACAAAAAATTAACCCCTACCTCGATAATTGATGTCAAATGTCTACATTGCAGTTTACGGCGTCCCAAGATAAGGATTCGTAGACGTCAGCAGAGAGCATCTGAGGAGAAAGCGGCATCTCCCGTTTTTGTTACGGAGAGAAGATTGTAAGGCATGGTGCATTCTCATTCTTCATCAGAGGGTTGAAGAATGAATCATCTCTTATTTCTTCAGAGGTTCCCCCAACATATTATTTTCCAAACCAATAATGTAATAACCTACTCCCATTTAAACACAAGACACCCTTTTCAAATTAATTCAAGATATTAATTATGTGTGATGGAAAACATTAATTGAGGAGAGGAAGGTGGAGAGGATAAATAATTTAAGAAGAGTTATCCAATTAATTCAAGATGTGATAAATGGGGGGGGTTAAAGATGGTTAAAGAGTTTGGGAATGTGAAGGGTTGGTGCTCGTGTGGGCCCCACCTCACATTTATCCTCACATGGGTAGTTAGGAACTAGTGGGTCCCACCCCAACTCCCTCACTTAGGATATAACCACTTTAGATAAAAAAGTATAATTGTCCCACAATTTTATTCACTTCCCAATTAATCCACAATTTTTAACTTCTCCTATCGTGCCAACGCATCTATGGTAAAAGACCTCTTAATAAATTACTGTCTCTGTGAGTTCATTGGTGCCCTCAGATTTCAATTCCGAGCACCATTTCAAAAGATAGAAAAACCCTCTCCTTCGTTCACTAAACGTACACGAGCTAATCTTCGAAAATTGATTTCGGGCACACCGGGCCTCAGAATCAGGTGCCGTTAGAAACTGTGTACTCTTAAAATCCGAAAAAAAATTGAAAAACTTTTCCTTCAAATTTACGGGTCTTTACATTACTCCCATCTCAAGCATTTATGTCCCCGTAAAGTTATAACACAAACATGGGAAACTAAATCAGGTACTGAGCACACAACTGAGCCTCCCACTCCCATGTGCTTTCCTTGAGGTTCCCATGCTGCCAGCAAAAGCGCACATGAGTAATCAACCATCCCAGTAGGACCTGTTCTTGTCGATCCTCAACCACTACTAGAACCCAGAGAATGTCGCCCCATCATCAATGTCTAGATCTCTACGGTCAATGATGATAGATAGGCCGTGCATACATCTCCTCAGCTGAGATAAGTGGAAGATGTCGTGCACCCGGTGCAACTACGGTGGAAAGGTCAAGCGGTAAACCACCTCACCTACCCTACTGAGGACCTAGAAGGGTCCGATGAACCTCGGAGATAACTTTCCGCCTCGTCCAAATCTCCTTAGACCTCATTGAGATGAGACCCGTAAGAAGACGTGGTCGCCACCCTCGAACTCTAGTGGTCTCCAGTATGCTCTGGGAAGTCTGATCTACCGTGATCCATAGTCGATCAATGCCCACTTCTACATTAGGACACACCCGAGTTCGGTCCCTGATGTGTCTCAGTGAACAATGTAACCAACGCCTTCAGTTTGGGCGCACTGGTCAACCTCTACCCCAACTCCTGAAAGATCTGCTGGAAGTGGTGCCGCAACTCTAGAGAATTCTGGCACAAAGGTAAGTTTGGCCATCTTCTGAGTGATCGAATTCACACTTTTATGCATGATTCCATCCTGTGCTTCCTAGTTTTTCCTTTTCTCCAACTAAGGAAAACCCCATCCCAACTTTGTAGATAAACCACAACCTTTTTTCCTAATACTGTCAATCCGTGTATGAATTGTGGATTCTCAGTCCATACCCAAACTAACGTCGTATGGCCTCGACAGTGCCACCAAGAGGTTTCAACTGAAACTCTCGCCTCAAGGGTCATACCACACCATCGGTGTAAGTGTGATTATCGAGTCTCCTCCCAAATGTATCTCCAGCCGTGAGGGTCAAGTCAATGGAATAACCAGAAATCTAGGTCTGGGACAAGATTAGTGGAAGGTAGGAATGATTGGTACCTATGTATATTGATACGACAGCTAATAGTAGACAAATACCATACCTCAAATCATTATTAGAGCCCTTGGGTCACACTCCTTGACCGCAAGCAGTTATTCTCTTCCCCTGACCTCCATCTCCCTGAGCATGGCGGAGACTACAAAATTGGGTGGTTGTAACATGTTGAAATATACACCACCTAATGTTGCACTCCTAGCTCTGCTTCCACATCTGCTGCTATATAGATTCATTTGTCCTCAACACTTCCTCTTCTTGAAAAATTTTTACACGGCCAAGTCATTGATACTGGCACCCGTTCCATGCTCTTCCACTACTAACATTCTCTAGCTGTATCCGTTCAGCCAAAGAACATTCAACCCCAAAGTTTTTCTATAGAATCCTAACATGGGTAGGAATGAATAGAGGATAAGGTTCTGGCACGTATATCCTTAAACACACCATGCTCAGTGGTCTGATCACTATAGAATTGATCGAATCGTATTCATCGAGTACCCGAAATGATTGATATGCCTCGATGAATACTCAGCTACCGACACGTCATTCTGTCGTAACTGTATAAGCTCTAGAAAAACACTCAACCCCTTCTTCAAGACAGTCCTCGGCCATCTGAGAGTCGGTCTCACCTCATAACATGAGGGTATCTGATGTTGGAACATGTGTAAGGCAGTAAGCCTACATGTTTCACCTACCGATACCGTCGGTTGTAAGTGCTGGCCAAAAGGTAGTGATGTATATATGACACACTACCCAGAGGTACTCTCTCAGGCATCGATGCATATACAAAAGCCTCATCACTATATGG
This sequence comes from Viscum album, assembly GCA_963277665.1. Classification (NCBI taxonomy): domain Eukaryota; kingdom Viridiplantae; phylum Streptophyta; class Magnoliopsida; order Santalales; family Viscaceae; genus Viscum; species Viscum album. The sequence goes on from OY728137.1 coordinate 1,796,179,004, forward strand.
AACATCCTCATGGTCACTCACTGGAAAACACTAGTAGCCAAGTCCATCATCCACTCTACTGGTGTCTCAGGTAGGCAGAAAACTCTAGAAATCACCTCCAGCAAGTCCTCTGCTGTCTGGGAATCTGCCTCGCCTCATAACCTCAGAGGCCTCTACTTCTAGAACTCGTGCAATGCGCTCTGTCGGCGTGTACTTTCTGCTAGTATGGCTTGTGTAATCCGCTACCCAATAGGTGTTGGTGCTGCTGGTACACCACCTGAAGGTGCCAACATAGTAAGAGGGCCCAGCACCAGTGCCTCATCGCTCAGTGGGCCGTCATCGTGAACTCTCTCTCCGGAACCCTAGATGGATGTCTTTACAGTGGCATCTTGATAAGGAAACAGGTGCTCCATGTTTAATACATTATACCTGGTGAGCTGACTCAATGTAATCACTAAGAAAACTTTTGAAACACACATACAATCAATGATTTCATGAACTGAGTCAGAAATCAGAAGTTAGGGTCCTGGTGTATGGATACGTCAGCCGCTGCACCAACAGTGGACTCCCTGAACTTAATACCATACTAAATACCCTTAACACTATTGCTTTATAGAGAATAAATTATCAGAGTCCTATGTTTTGCTGTAGAACCAACTCCTCTGATACCAATTTGTCCTAACCCATCCTAGGGGCCCGTGCTGTGACTACCCCAAGCCCGCCTTCCATAGACCAGGGGATGGAGACTAGAAACATAGGCGTAACTCCTGATAAATGGGAAGGTATTGCCTTTATATAAGTAATAAAACACAACAGAGTACACAAGATGAAGTAAACATTATTTAATCTGAGTACAAAAGTAAGTGCTGGAAAGTAAACGGGCCAGTATACAAACCCAACTGAAAGTATAGTACAACTGAGAAACGTAAAGTACAACAGCTAAAAAGTAGAGCAGAAACCACTAAGACGTCCTCCGGAAACCCCACATGAAGGTTGGGTACAGATGGTCTCCTCATCTCCTCAGATCCGTCTGTCCGCTCCGTGTACGTTCCGCTTGATAGTACACCTCCGGATTCCGTCCCGCTCCACAATCCTCAACCACGATCAGCGATGTCCATCGTCTACAACCAAGACAATGTAGTACGAGCATTTCCCATGCAAGGGTGAGTATACGATACTCAGTAGGGTCCCATAGACCTTCAAAGGTCTCCCAGAATCCACGAAGAGTAAACCACAAAGTAAAGATACAATCCCGAAGTATCAAGCGACTCTAATTAAGTATATGCCCATACATATACCTAAGTTATCAATTTCAGATCAGCTCCAACTCACGAGCCCAAGTACAACCCAGTCCACACATGATTGCACAACCCAGTCCGCACAAGAAAACACAACCCAGTCCACACAGGGAATCACAACCCATTACACACAGTAAATCACAACCTAGTCCACATAGGAAATCAAAACCCAGTCCACACAGGAAATCACAGTCTTATCAAAGATAATTATTAAAAGTCATGATTCATCTCACACAGGTATACTACTCATGAGGATTGTTGGAGATGATTAGATGTAACATCTGAATCATCCTCTCTGCCGAACCCACGTAGGATCCAAGTATAGAATTCGTCACTGTCGAACCCAAGTAGGATCCAAGTATAGTAACCATCGCTGCCAAAACCATGTAGGATCCAAGTACAGTCGTCCTTGTTGCCGAAACCATAGAGGATCCAAGTACAGTCATCCTCGCTGTCGAACACATGTTCGATCCAAGTATAGTTGTTATCGCTGTCGAAGCCAACTCTAGGGTTCCTGCACACATTGCGCTTGATTCCGGGAGGGTCTGTTCCACGAGCCAAGGGGTCAATACATCAACTAACATGAACTCCGACGAATAAGTATCTTCAAGGACGTCCTTGTCAAAGGGGTCTCAACACAATAGACGGCGCATCAATCAGACACCAGGTCTGTGAGTTATTAGCCTTTTTGTCCCGGGTCGCTGGTTGGTCTCGTGTACGAACCATCCCATCCATATCTAAACTATACCCTGAACTCTCATAGGGTATACTCATAGTGACCGTTTCTCAACGTGATTACCAACCCCGCTGACGGCTCGTCAAACGGACGTCCGGTCTGAAAGTTATCGACTTTTCCATTCTAGAGGCTTGGTTTCATTTTGGGAACAATCCAACCCGGCCTTACTCCAACTACGTCCAAACCTCAGTGAAGTATTCCAAAAGATCCTTCTAATGAAGAGGAATCCAACAAAGTTGACGTCACATCATTCAGACGTCCAGAGCTCAGGTTATAAGTGTTTCCGCTCCGAGGGCCCGGTTGGTTTCGTGTTCGAACCAACCTGGCTGTACCCAAAGTTTTCCAAAACCATTAGGGTAAAATACCTAAATGGTCGTCTCGATCAATGTAATCATACGCATCAGACATTGCATCAATCGACATTTTGTATCTCAAGATATGAGTGTTTAACTGAAGAGGGTCCGAAAATAGGGGGTTTGGGCTCGGTCCGACCCGGCTCAATACCCCCTAGGTCGGCCCGAACCTAGTCAACCTGACCCGGGTCCGGGTCTGGCCCGGTGGGCGCAGCGCAGCCCGGCATGCACAAACTAGTCTTGCGGGGGCGGCCTGACACGGCGCTGGCAGCCTGGCCTGGCCGGCCCGCCCGGTTGGCCACGTGGCTGGCTGACCAGGCAGAGTGGTAGCGCCCTGAGGGGCCCACCCTAGCCGCAGATTGGGGGGGGGGGTGTTACACCCCCCGGTTTCAATGAAATAGGAGACCCCTTGGATGACAACATAACCCCCCTTGGGTCCCGCCTGTTGATGGCGCTGGCGGCCGGCACAGCCGGCCACCCTTCCAAGTCCTCCGTGGCCTTAGGCCGCGACTTTCTTCCACCGGCGCGGCGCGTCGGTGTCGTGCCACGCCGCCGCGGCCTGCTCCGGCCGTGGCCCCTGATGCTTTAGTGCGACATGACGGCCCCGCGCCCCTCGACCTCGGCCCACCACAGCCACGACTCATGTAGCTCTGGTGCGATCTGACTCTATTCCTCGACCTCTCCAACGCGGCGTGACGGCGCCGCGCACCACCACCGTCGCGAACCACTCCCACCGCGGTCCCCTTCGTCCCAGCGTGGTGCAACGGCAAGGTGCTGCCTTCGCTGCGGCCTTGCATGGCCGCGGTTCCCTGCCGATCACCGCACGGTGCAACGGAACCTTGCGCCTCCACCTCCAACATCATTTAAAATTAACAATGAAGAGGGGAAGATAATCGGTCGTGTTTGTGTGGTCCGATCTCCTCCCGTTATGACGATATCATGTGGCCAAACCTTAAGCAACAAAGAACGATGATAATATTTGAACAAAAAATTAACCCCTACCTCGATAATCGGTGTTGAATGTCGGTGTCACGGTTGACGGCGTCACAAGATAAGGATTCTTAGACGTCAATGGAGAGGGTCCGAGGAGGAAGCGGTGTCTCCCCATTTTGTCATGGAGAGAAGATTGTAAGGCGTGGCGTGTTCTCGTTCTTCGTCGGAGGGTTGAAGAACGAAGCTTCTCTTATTTATTCAGAGGTTCCCCCACTATATTATTTTCCAAACATATAATGTAATAACCTACTCCCATTTAAAGAAAATCCACCCTTTTCAAATTAAGTCAATATATTAATTATGCCTGATGGACAATTTTAATGGACGAGAGGAAGGTGGAGAGGCTACTTAATTTAAGAGGAGTTTTCCAATTAATTCAAGGGATGATAAAGGGGGGTTTAAAGTGGGTTAAAGAGTTTAGTAATGTGAAGGGTTAGGGCTCATGTGGGCCCCACCTCACATTTATCCTCACATGGGTAGTTATGAACTAGTGGGTCCCACCCAAACTCCCTCACTTAGGATATAACCACTTTAGAAAAAAAATAAAAGTGTCCCACAATTTTATTCACTTCCCAATTAATCCAAAATTTATAACTTCTCCTCTTGTGCCAACACATCTATGGTAAAAGTCCTCTTAAGAAATTACCAGCGTTGCGAGTTCATCGGTGCCCTCGGATTTCAATTCTGAGCACCGATTCAAAAGATAGAAAAACCCGCTCGTTCGTTCACTGAACGTACCCGAGCTAAACTTCATAAATTGATTCCGGGCACACCGGGCCTCGGAATCAGGTGTCATCAGAAACTGCATACTCATAAAATCCAAAAAAAATTATGAAAAAATTTTCCTTGAAATTTATGGGTCCTCTCATATTTCATAAATACCTCAATGAGTTAATGAGACCATATTTTTTGCATTAAGATAACTGCATCCATTTCTGAATCATTTTTTATCAATAATTTTTAATTTTCATGAGGAATAGGCTACCACATTGTCATTATTCTTTAGTACAAATACCAGGAACTACTTCAATGCATCTCTATATACCGTAAAAAGTTCCCCACAAGTGTGTAGTGTAAATACAGGTGTAGTGATAATAATATTTTTAAAATCATTTAATCTATCTTCACCTAAATTATTCAAAACAAAAAAAACTCCCTTCCAAGTTATCATTGTAATATATTTTGAAAATTCTAAGAAATTTTCACTCATCAATAATAATACCCATCTAATCTGAGGAAAATTTATATTTGTGTTGTAGTGGTTGGTCTTGTTTGTCCTTAAATTCACTCTATCATTGAAAATTCCACGTATATCACTTTATAGGTGATGAAATTTTCTAAGAATATTAATTATTCTATGTATAAGTTTTATTGTGAACTCAATGACTTGTTTAGGAGAGAGACCAGACAAATCTTTGGGAAACACATCAGTGTATTCCATCACATTGAGCAAGTATTGTAGGAGGAAATTTTCCTTATTATTGATCATTTGTGATTAATAATATTTTTATAGGGTAATAATATCCATTATTTTGATGATGATACCAAATAAGATTCATCCTTCAACTTGATCTATTATATAATTGAAGGGTGATTCTTGATATGGAGGGATAATTACATCTCACACCAATTTATATTGGTTTTATAAAATGAAGACTATTATATCACATTGATAAATAATATTCCATTAATGGGAGAGGGATAGTATTTACAAGAATTGTTTTCTAAAACTCCAACTAGTTTTCCCATAGGAGAATGTTGTCCATTCTCTCAAGTATTATTTGATCTAGTAATAAAAAATCATGTCAAATAATATTAATATTGTATAAAAATTTCAATCATATGTATTTTAGTATAAATTTGTGAAATTATGTATATATATGACCACACATTAATTTGGTACATCTTGTATACATTTATATGGTAAGACAGTACAAAAAAATATTCCTGGTATAACAAACTTACACTAACAGAAGAGATGAGATACCGAAAGACTAAATGACTCATCGATGTAGGCCACCAACAAATGAAAATGACCTAATGACTCAAATGACCTACCAATGAAAATTAATCACTGATGCAGATGACCTGCCAATGCAAATGACCTACCATCAGTACAAATGACCTACCGATGCATGGTGCTACCGAAACAAGGAATCACCGACAGTTAAAACGATTCACCAATATTGCATGTAACCGACGTATAGAAAGACCAACAGAATGACATATCGATGGGATGATTCACTAATATAAAGAGACACAAACCAATGAGTCACCGATAAACTATTTAAAATTTTTTCTTTTTAAAATTATGTATAATCATTATATTTTGAGTGTTTTAATGAGACAGATTAATTTAATTATTTTTTCTGACATCATAAATGAGGATGTCAGAAATAAGAGGTATTGTTCACACCTAAAACATGCTTATTTTTGGGATAAAAGAATATATAAACAATAAAGAGTGCAGAAAATAAAGAGGCATGAACAGACACACATAGACACATATATTGATGAAAATAGAAGATGACATACTATGAGACCCATACAGAATAAGTCAAACACCCAAGGAATTCTTCATTCCATGTTTCTGTGAACCAAGGAACTAACAATAATCAAATTTCCATCATATCAGTGACATCCAGCAAACCAATGGAGAAGAACCTCTATCCTTCATGGAAGAAATAACATAGTGCTCCAAGACACTCTGTTTTCAGTGTCTGTTTCCAGAAGAGGACTCATGCTCCAACTCTGATACATCAGAGAATCCATATCAGAATTGAATCACTCTCAAAGCCTCTATAATCCCTTATTAATATATTTTTCTCTATTTTTTACCATTTAACAATCAATTCCAACTATGTGTGTGTCTATACTAAAACATACAGTGTCTCCAAAACTAAGTTGGATGACACTAAATATACTCAAACAACAATATTTTAAACACAATTAAACCCATAATGAACTATGTAAGATGTCGTGTGTGACATGGTGTTGATGATCCTTTTCATCACATTATCTAAAACAATTGAAAGGGAAATGACTTTGCACAAATTGATTCATCCTGTGAAGAAAACCTCAAAAATAGACAAAGGCATGAACAAGGCTTCAAATTCACAAGGGCCGCGCAAGTTCCCTCATTTTCGCACAAGTATACTTGTGCAACGCCTAATGGATGCGTGAGTGAAATGGGCTCCCTAGGTGATAACTACCCGAGGTCTTATCCAGTCTATAAATAGACCCAGGGGGCCCCCATTTCAGGAAGAGTTTTTCCAGAATTCAGATATAGAGCTTTGAACGCCCAAGTCTCTTCTTCGGGTCTTCCGAACACTTATAAGGTAATTATTTACCTATAATGGAAGGTCTAAACAAGAGGAGTAAGGTATAACTGTTAGAATTCACTAACACTTGCACGCCTAAGGTGTTTTACCCTTATGGGAAAAAACATACTTGTGCACCACATTACTTCTTCACCAAAACTTGCGCTCCTCTCTTCTGGAAGTACCTCAGGATAATTATAAATTCTTTGGTCAAGGAGAGCCCAAGTGTTACCCTACTGGTTAACAATCACACAAGTACCCATGTGTCGCACAGGTATACCTCCACAACCAGGACTTGTGTGCCCATGCAGTACATGCGCGCCTGCCAGGACTTGTGCGCCCCTGCCTTTTTGGGTTCCCTTCTTGCCCATTTAACCCCTCTTATACCATTCCACTTCCCATATTCAACATTCAGTCTTCAAGACACTCTTAAAATCCATTTATGGAATGATTTCTTTATTTGACTTCCTTATCTGAAAGGAACTCCATGGAAAATCTCTCAAAACCTAGTGATTTACACATCTTTATGTCACTAAAGATTGAGATTTCATTCATTCAACCTCATCTTTTAAGATGAGATAATCTTATTACTGGGAAACCATCTTATGAGTAAGCCCCATTTCCACTTTAACCTAGGCCTCCATTTCAGGAGTATGTCCCAGTCATAATTCCCATTAATTTTGGGAATCCTTTTCAGTAGTAAGCCCCAAGTCCCCTAATATGGGCATCCTCCTTAGGAGTAAGCCCCAGTCTTAAAGTTCCCAAATATGAGCATCCTCCTCTGGAGTAATCCCCAATCATAATCCTCTTAACCTGGGCCTCCATCCCAGGAGTAAGCCCCATTATTAATTTCTCTTAACCAGTCCTAATTTACTTTTGATCTGGGTCTCCTTCTCAAGAGTAAAACCCAATCATAAGTCCCCTCCTAATTTGGGCCTCCTTTTCAGGATTAAGCACCAAATTAGAGTATCCAAATCTACAAAAAATACATATACCTTTATGGACCTTGTTCATGGATTTCTTCCCTAAAGTAAATCCTAATATTCATCTATTTTGGGTATTCATACATACATAATCCCAGCATCATTTCTTATGATTGCATCTTTTATGGCACAATTGTCTGGTTTTACCAATACCTCTTGTTTCTCACACCGAGCATGACTCATGTGAGATTAGAGTGTAAAAGTAATTATGACATCTTTCTTTGAGCCATCAATCATAAACATCATATTCCCTTACTCGAACTACCTGTGTTCTGATTCCTTTTTTTAAAACAAAGGATATATAGGCAGCCCATCTGCGGGTATGATCACAACTATGAAATAATATTTGTCCTTCTGAATGACAATAATCTTCAATTTCCCCACTGAGTGGCTTTAAAACCACTATGGTCATCATAATGACCAAGATACTTTTATGTATTAATGGATACTATTGACAAATAATATCTAAACAAATACAGATGATTCTCTATCAATGAAGAACCTCGAATACATATAAAAGATTCTCTTAATTTTCTACGTATCAATCATTGATTGTCAGATCTAAAGGAAAGCTCATTTTATACTTGGTAATGTAATAAGGATTCATGAACATAACTTAAATCTATAAATAGTGTCCCAGAGTAGAAAATACTTCCTTTCAGAAAGGTGTGATGAGTCTGAACTCCCATCCTCTCGACCAATGAAAATTCCTAAGCCTCATCAGTCTAAAACTAATGAACTCCTACCTTTGAAAAGTAGGTTCAAATGGAAATGGAATCATTGGATGTTTCCAGTTCTATGAACAAACCCGTTAGAAACTACTTGGAATGTTTGAATCTTAAATTGATGAGGTAATCCCCAATTCTAGAGGGAAACAAAAAATGGTGAACCTGACGTGAATCCTTAACCAAGTCAAAATGATGTTTTTCTTATTTGTTAGGCCCCTATTTAAAACTCAATGAGAGGGCCAACAAAAACAATAATTGACATATGTGACCATACAAAAGATGTAGTGGCTGAATTTATCTTGATTACGTCTGTTATATCAAAAAACCAATCTTTTCCAAGATCTTATGCATTTATAGAATGGATTCTCTTAAGTTCACATCTGTGAATACGTCTGCTGTGAAAAATTCTGCTGCAAATGCCACTGCTGCTACTGATGTTGGATCATCGTCTGCTCTGAGGATGATATCACCTACTCAGCGTCTTCGACACTGGGTATCAAACACGCTGGTTAAGAAGTACCGTCAAAATAGTACTATTCCAACTCTGGAGCCTGCCCGACAAGCCCTCCAAGTAAACAATTCACCCTGGTTGTCCGGACAGCGATGACCAGTGATCAAGAAGCAGGTAGTGCTAACCACCATCTCCAACCATTTTGGGTCATTATCCCCGAAACTCAATCACCATTCACTCCAATATTCTGAGGAGATGAATGAGCAGGTCCCTCAAGGCCTTAATTCAAGGAGACAGTAGTCCTTCCCGAAGACTCCCATCAACAATCACCGCCAGACTCATGCAGAAGTGCACCCTCAACATGATGATGGTACCAACTCCAGGCATTCAGCTCAGGTTCCTAGAACTCTAGCAGGCAAGACGAATCGCCAGAGGCAAAATCCAGTTAACAGTGAGGAGGTTTTCATCTCTGTTGTCTCTGGGGAAGTCCACCAACCTAACTTGGTGGCAATCAATTAGCGGGCACACACACCTGGTAGTTTTAATTCCACTTTCCAGTAGACTAGTCAGGCAGCATCACGCCAATCCTGCCAGGAAATTCCAGCGGAGTATTATAGATAGGAACATATACTTGTTTATATGTCATCAGTTAGTCAGCAGGCTTGTCTGAATACATATGATGGATCTCATAAACCACGTTCGGCAAAGTGAAATCAGCAGGCACATAAACCTGCTAGTATTAATCGAGTCTACCAACAGTCTCGCTTGGTAGCGCACGAAGAAGTCAGTCAGAATGCTCCGGTGACAAACATGAGGCAGACCCAATTCTCTACCCCCACACATGAGTACTGTCAGGATTCAATGACAAGAAAAGGAGGATAGGAGCAGGTTCATACACCTACTCCAAGCACGAAATCGATGTATATCCTCATTCTGGTAGCTGAAGTCACCAAGCATATTCTATAAATGGTGAAAGAGCAGAAGAAAATCCCAACTCATATTCTGGATGCTTCCCAGGATATTATAACAACTTCAGCAACATCTCAGGGAAAGACACATAAATCTATCCCTACCAGTGGAGTGACACATCAATAGTTCACTCTGGAACAGAAACACACATCTGTTCCAGTCCAAGAGGGTTGTGGGGCATACTCCCCCATATCATCTGGACAACCAAGTCAGGCACATACACCTGGTTTGAGTGGAGATAATCATCCTAAACTGATCATTTCTCCTAAGCAGATACTGACACCCGCTAAATTGATTAAGAATGCATCTAAGAAAAAGACCCGCCCAGCATAGTCAAGAAATCAAGAGCCAATATGTAATAAGGCCTTACTTGATACTGGAGTTCTTGAAGCCCTCAGGCAGTTATCTGTTGGAATGAAAGATTCTACTCCTTCATTTCCCAATAGTGGGAACATTAATTCCGATAGTCTTCAACAAACACTTCCTCATGAAGGCTGGCTTCATGGCAGTTCGGTCGATCTCGAAAGATTCATCTTTAGATGAGAGCCATAGGAACCCTCTATGTGGTCAGAAGACCAAGGAGCAAGAGATATCATCTTTTGCTGTAACCCACCATGGTGGTCCTCCCCATGATGATGAATTTCACTGCGAAAGTCCTCTCCGCAGTAGTGATGCACTTTGCCCAGAAAATGCTCCAGTGGACAATGTAGTGCCGAGAAAGCCCTCTTATCTTGAGGCACATGAAAATGAGAAACCAGTCATGTATGATGCTTTATCACTAGCAGGTGAAATACTTTCTCAATCATAAGATAGCCCAGGGTGTAGGTCATTCTCCGAACCATCCCTAAGTCATGAATCTTCTAGTTTGATCAATGATTTCTCTACCGATCTTGTTGAATCTGATGAAGCAACAAGGAAGCACCAACTCTAGTCAAATCAGGTAGATGAATCTTCGTTGAATGATAAAGAGGAAATGCAGAATATGAGAAAACAACTTGAGAAAGGTGAAGTACCAGTCATGTTTTGGCCTCTGGCTGACTCTCAATATGACATTCTAGAAATTTTGACGGAAGATGGAATTCATGATATTCATCTCAATATATGGAAAACTCTTTATCAGTTGTAAAAGAAAGTATTATCTTATGATGAATATGAAAATCATGTTAAGATAGTAGAATGGTTTCAACATCAAATTGACTTGGCATCTCTATTAGTCTCTCGATATCCGAAGGTTGAAAAGCAGCAGAGAGACCTTTAGCGTTCATGCCTTGGCGCACTAAGAAGATTGCGCCAGTTAATTGCCAATGCCCCATCTGGTATTCATGTCAGAGGATTGGGTGTTCATGGAGAACTAAATTTCACCGTGATCTCCAGTCAGCAAAGCCCACCGAAAATGGTCTCATGCAATGTTATTGCCCATGGCTGGCCACAAATACCTGGCTTTGTTTGTAATCAAAAGCTTTCCCAAGAACATGCTTCAACTAGTTCCTCTCAAAATCAAGAATATAGAGAAAAAGATGTTGAATTACTCCTGCATCATGAAAATGAGAATATTGAACATGCCTCTCGTTTGGAGTAAGCACATCACCAGGTGATAGAAGTGTTAGAAATCATCCAATAGTCTTTTGAACCGAGTGATAAAAGTTGATGCAGGTTGATGCATCCAGCTAATTTTAGGACTAAGGTCCATAAGATCTGGAGATCTATTAATAATGTCTCAAACATATCATGTCAATAGCCACCCCAGCTTGACAGACTGGGGAATGTTTTAAACCAACCCTCATAATCAACAAATAGGATTCGAGGAGTTGATCAAAGACAGTAGGAACAACCCCAGTCCACTGGACTGGGGACTTTTTCAAATCATCAATCCCCTCCTTAGTGAAAGTTGGTCTTCCCTCGATTGGGGAAGAAGACACAAAAGGAACGAAGAGCTAAATTATCATGAGATTCCCTCCAAATTACGGTTCATCAAGAAGTTCCTGAGGGATCGAATCACCAAAAGGAAATGTTTCATCAAATACATGGAAGAAGACAATATCGCAGAAATGGTGATAGAATGGATGTGATGCGTTATGCGTCAATCAATGTCATCAATGTCGTTGTTGCTGATCCACCAGATGAGGCTCACTTAGGGGATTCAGATGAAGAGGTTATTGCTCAAGAATATGTACGCATAGACACAAATGAAGAAGGTGTGCGTACACGAATTCAATGGATTAATCAGAACCTAGGTAATCCTTTAAGTAACCCACTCCACTCTCTCCGAAAAGGATCCAACAAAGGGAGGGGAAAGAATCAGGTTACATATCCTTCCTCCGGAGAAGGCCAATCGCTCTCACTAGAGAAATTGTTTTCACAACATGAGGAAGAAATGAAGGAATTGAAGAGGTTGAATGCAGAACTACTTCAGGGTAGTCTTATTCCAAAGTGTGATGGAGTCATTCAGCCAAGGGAGTTTGTTGCAGCTACCGAGATGGATCAAGAATATCCTCCTTTATCAGTACACCCTCACGGGTCTAATCCTACGGGTCAAGTGCAACAACAAGTGGCAGTGCTGCCATCAGTTGCACCACCAGCTGCCATACCTATCCAAAATCCAATCATTGCACCTACCCAAGTCCATGTTCAACCAGATATTTCTCAAAAGTTAATAACTACCATTAAGTCATGAAAGTCTCGGTTAGATACTATGGAAGGGAAGCATGAACAGGTTCAACCAGAAAAGAAATATTACCATGAATGGGTAGAATCAATCTCTCCCCCATCAGGTTTTGGGAACCCTGTATTCCCTAATTTCAATGGATCAGGCGATCCTGAATAGCATTTGACGCATTACGTGTCTTATTGCAATCCTATGAGGGGAACTCCAGAGCAGAAAGAAGTAGTAAAACTCATATGCTTCGTGCGAACCTTGCAAAGACCAGCATTTTTCTGGTACACAAGCTTGCAATCCTAGTCAATTACCGGATGGGAAGATCTCCGTCAACGATTTCTTCTTCAATTCAGCTCAACTTTGACAAAAAAAAAACAGTTTTCGATCTTACAAACTATAAGAAATGAGAGAATGAAAGGGTCTCATATTTCATTGCTCGCTGGAGGGGATTAACATATTACCTAAGCTTAGCACTTCCTCAAGAGGAACTATTTCCAATATGTGTGGCAAATCTGTGTGACGAATTACGCACTCCGTTGATCCCTGTGAAATATGCAGGTGGGTTTCGAGACCTTACTTCAATCGCTCAACAGATTGAAGATTCTCTTATACAGACTAAGGCTAAATCTTGTGTAATTCCATTAGCTCCAAGATGGAGAATGGGTAAAGAAGAGACTACTACAATTATGCTTAAGCAAGCACATATACATGCTTATACTTCAAAACCTTCATCTTCCCGAAGGGATCCACCTCTTGAGCACCAACAATAGATGCCCTTTCTTCAAGATAATCAAAGAGATCAAATATGAAAACAATTTGAGGATTTGAAAATAAAAGTTTACTCTTTCCAAAATGAACAAGTTCCTGGTTATTACATTTCGGCTCTGGAAAATAATTTGGTTCAATTTCCAATGCCCAAGAGTCCAAACAGTGAAGGAGATGAAGACCATCCCAACTATTGCTCGTTTCATCAAATATTGGGGAATCCCCTTCAGGAGTGTTTCATTTTTAAGGACCTCCTGCAAAAAATGGTTGATTTGGGACAAGATAAACTGAAAGGTTCTTCAGCTCAGGTAGCATGTGTTACTACTATATTTCTAGAGGATGAATGCGAGTGGCAAGAAGTTAAAATAAAAAATTCACAAAAATATGAAGATTGTATGGTCATAAAGACAATAAACCGAACTCATGCTATTTTGAGAACACATTTGAAGAAACCATTTGTGCCTTCTGCCATGAATACCACATCAAAACCCTCTTCATCAGAGGGAAAATCCTCAATGACGCGGCACAAATCCAAGGAGGGACAATCAGAAGAAGGTGAGTATGTGTCAAAGCCTAAGCTGTCTTTGACTCTGGAAGATTTCATGCCATATACTTAGAAGCAACAAGCACTATCCCACCAAACGGCATAGCCTAAATTGGGTAGTCAAGCAGAGTCCTCATCGGATAAAGATTTAATCTTTGGTTTTGTTAATATGATTCAATTAATAGATCCATATGCCAATCACAGTTTCCATTTCGATGAGCCTGAATTCCTTGTATCAAATAGAGGAATCAGAGGAAGTTCCAGAGGCTCAGGATACTGGGGAAGACGTGGATCTTTCAGAAGCAACTACTCCAATTCTACCCCCACTAGAACTGTTTATGTAGCAAAAACTCGTGGCAGAGCCCCTCAATGAGCTCAACAAGAACAAGAAAGTTCTTCCACCAATAGAAAAATTAGTCCTGGCACAGTTATTCTGGAAGACTGGTTGAAGGTTCCATCTTCTTCCTCTCAGCATGTAAATGGATCTAATTATTCTATTCTTCCAAATCCAAGAATACTGCCAACTCCTATCCCGATACGAGATGCATCAAATTCCAAAGCATCTTCTTCCAAGAAACCTACTAAACCACATGTTCCTGTTGGGAAACGCAGACCATTGGATCAAAAGTATGATGTATTGAAACACCTGGCCCAAGTACCGAATAAATTATCAATTCTGGATGCCTTGAATTTATCAATAGATCTTTGGGAGGCACTCATCGAGGGTTTTTCAAGTCCTCGGGATTTTGAAACTGAAATTGTTGCAGCTGAAGTCTATCACATAGAGAATAATCCTGCAGAATTCCATGCAGTAATATCTTTTACTGATGAAGATAAAGATGATGTCATGCATGTTAATATTATACCTTTGTAATTATCTGGAAAGGTCAATGGTGTAGATGTCCGAAGAGCTTTCATTGATAATGGTTCAGGAGTCAACCCCATGCCCATTCGTACACTTCGTCGATTGGGCGTCACAGAATCTGATTTATCTACTTCTACCATGATGTTACATGGATATGATAAAAATGAACAGGAATCACTGGGCGAGGTTACACTCAGAACTTATTTTGGAGATCTTGTATCTAATTCAGATTTCATGGTTTTTGATCAAGACTCGGCCTTCAACATATTGGTTGGAAGACCCTGGGTTCATCAACATGCGGTTATCCCTTAATCATACTATCAATGTCTCAAATATTGTTTCGATTGTCAAGTTGGGACATTGTATGGTGATAAGGCCCCGTTCAAGACATGTGAGTCTAAATACATTGAGGCAGAATTCTATCACATTAAGGGAAAGGATAAATCTACAACAAGGGAGCTTACAAAAGTTAATGCTCCATATGGTTTGGAGAAGATTCCAGTAAATCCATTTACACATGTGAGTACAGATTATTTTTTTCCTATCAGTCAAATTGTCAAGAGAAACCCAAATCAAAATACCCTTATGGAAAGATCCATAATGTCAATTATGGCAATCAAGCCAGACAACATGGGAGAAATGGGTATCCCACCAATTAGTGATGAAAGCCCAAATGGTGACATCTTCATTTCATATGCTGAAATACAAGAAGTCTATACTTCGCCAATCAGGCCAGAAGAAGTTATAGAAAAATAGGAGGTGAACAATGATTTCGATTCTCAATCAATCATCTCCTCTTTATTTCCCAAGAAAAATCCTTCATCATCAATTGGGTCAGAAATGGAAGATTCTTCTTCAAGATGTTCAAATTTTAACATCTCTTCTGATCATGGAAATTATGATTTATCATCTACTATGCAAGTAGAAATGGAAGAAATAACACATGATGAAGAAGAAGAGGACGATCTTAGAGATGCTCTTCCAGAATTAGAAGAGGGTATCTCTACCATCGTGGATGAACTCAGAGAAATAAATCTGGGTACAAAAGAAGATCCATACCCAAATTTAATCAGTGCGGTCATGAATGTTGAAGAACAAGATATGTATATTCCCTTTTTAAATAAAAATTGATATATATTTGGTTGGAACTATACAGAGATGCCCGGGCTTGATCCTGATGTTGCTACTCATCATTTGGTTTTACCAGAAGAACATCAAGGATTTAGGCAAGCCGCGAGAAGAACACACCCAACATATGATTCAAAAATTGAAGCTGAAGTGGATAAGCTTGTCAAAGATAACTTCATCAGAAAAGTTCAATATCCCAAGTGGTTGGCTAATATTGTCCCTGTGAAAAAGAAGAACAGACAAATTATAGTTTTCATCGATTTCAGAGATCTTAATCGGCATTGTCCTAAGGATGATTTCCCAGTTCCAATTACAGAACTTTTAATTGATGAAACAGCTGGCTACAAAGCACTTTCCTTCATGGATGGATATTTCGGATATAATGAAATTTTAATGGCTCTAGAAGATGAGGAATTCATAGCCTTCAGAGTTCCTCAAGGTGTGTTTTTCTACCGAGTAATGCCCTTTCGCTTAAAGAATGCAGGCGCAACATATCAATGTGCCATCCATCGTATCTTCAAACCCTTTTTAGGGATGTTTGTTGAATGCTATGTGGATGATTTGGTGGTCAAATCCAAACAATGTTCTAATCACTTGATGATTTAGAAGTCATATTCCGCAAACTTTGACAACATAATTTTAAGATGAACCCCTTAAAATGTGCTTTTGGGAAACCTCAGGGAAATTTCTCGTCTTTTTTTACGCAATCATGTTATCGAAGTCGATCCTGAGAAGACCAAGTCAATCCTTGGTATGTCACCTCCTCGAAATTTGAATAATTGAGAGGGATTCAGGGACATTTAGCCTATATTCGGCGTTTCATCTCTAATTTGGCAGACAAATGTTTACCCTTCACCAAATTGATCAAGAAGGGAGTCACTGACCAGTGGACTGAAGAATGTCAAGAATCATTCTATATTATCAAGAAATACCTCTTGAGTCCACCAGAACTTATGCTACATATTGAAGGAAGACCACTAATCCACTATATGACAACACTAGAGAGATCATTAGGTGGATTTAATGCTCAGAAGAATGATGGTGGGAATGAAAACAACCTCTACTGTCTCAGTCGGACTATGCTTGAAGAAAGAACCCGGTATTTAAATATTTAGAAGTCCTACCTGGTGTTAATCTTTGTAGTTTAGAAGTTGAGACACTACTTGCAACAACATGAGGTCCAATTGGTATCTCACAATAACCCGCTCAAATTCATCCTTAGCCGTCCAATGCTTACAGGACGTCTGGCAAGGAGGGTAGTTATTTTGCAGCAATTCAACATTCAGTATGTGTCTCAAAAGGAAATAATGGGACAAGATCTGGCTAATTTCCTTGCTGAACACCTTTCAGTGGAAGACACATCTTCAGATATGGAACAACCTAATGAGAAAGTCTTCTCTATTCAAGAATGTCCTCAGGAATAGGAAATTTATTTGGATGGTGCTTCTAGAAGTCCAACAGGAAGGAAAATGGAAAATCCTAAATTCAACAATGTTGGCATAGGAATTGTGATCATTTATCCAGAAAAGGCAGTTTTACCTTATTTCTTCTTATTATGGGAAGGTGGTACCAATAATGAAGCAGAATACCAAGCTCTCATCGCAGGCTTGGAATTGGATCTTTAAGAACAAGTGAATCACTTAAAGGTGAAAGGTGATTCAGGCCTGGTAATCAAACAAGTCAATGGGGATTATGCCATCATAAAAGAAGAACTAATCCCTTTGTATGATTATGTCAGAGAGTTAATGGCGTAATTCCATTTGGAACCAAAATTTTCTTATGTCCCAAGATCACAAAATGCTCAAGCTGATGCACTGGCAAATATTGCCACAACTTAGGCAGATCCAAATCGGGACGAGACAATAATCAGTATTTCCTACCGTCGTGCAATTTCACCTTATGTTTGAATCAGAACAGAGGAAATTAATGAAATTATTCCCATTCCTGAACCATATGGTCATACTATAGGATGGATGTCACCTATCAGGGAATACCTTCAAAATGGAACACTTCCACCTGATAAAGCTAAGAAAGAACAAATCCGGTGACGTGTGGTCAATTTTACTCTTTATGATAGTCTAAATCACCTAGAGAAAATTCTCTACAAATGTGGTTTTGATGCAGTTCTCTTCAGATGCATTGATGTTGAAGAGACAATGGCTGTCATGAAAGAAGTGCATGCTAGAGTCTGTGGTGCCCACCAGTCTGGACATAGACTGTCTGATCAGATTCAAAGGCTTGGATTCTTTTGGCCTTCAATGATTCAATATTATGTTGATTTCACAATGAAGTGTCATTCATACCAAGTACATTCCAATTTCATTCATCAACCTCCAAGTTGCTTCATACATCAAAATACTCGTGGCCATTTTCCATATGGGGAGTGGATGGGGTGGGACCTTACCCTTCAGCTATGGCAACGAAGTTTAAGTATATTCTTACTACTACTGATTTATTTTCCAAATGGACAGAGGCAATACCTCTTAAGTAAGTCCATTCTAAATGCATTGTTAGATTCATCAAGTCTAACATCATTACCAAATTTGGTGTCCTTCATACCATATTGACGAACAATGGCACCGACTTTTGTTCATCTGAGGTGAAGAAGTTGTATCAAGAATACAACATCAAATACAATCATTCATCTCGGTATAATGCAGTGACCAATGGCCAGATATAAGCCTTTAAATAGACTCTTTAAAATATAATACAAAATATAGTGGGTAAAGATAAGAAATCATGTCCTGATAAACTCTTTCATGCTTTATGGGCTTATCGGACTACCACCTACATTGCAACGCGATCAACTCCATATTCACTAGTATATGGAACAGAAGCCGTATTTACCATTGAATTTCAACTACCCACGCTCAGAGTAGATATTTGTGATCAGTCATCTACAGATGAATAATCTCAAAAGCGATTGAATGAATGTGAATGGTTATATGAGAAAAGATTGTGCACTTTGCACCACTTGGAAGTCTATCAGAATCGAATAGCATGACCATTCAACAAAAAATTTTCTCATCATTCATTCACTCAGGGAGAATTGGTATTAGTTCTCATAACTCCAATGATACCAGGAAAGTAACCTCCCAAGCTTGAGCCAAAATGGGAAGGACCTTACTCAATACATAGGGTCTACTTCAATGAAGCTTATTCATTAATCTCGATAGATGGAGAACTCATCACTACTCCAACCAATGCCAGATTTCTGATGAAGTATTTTGTATAAACACAAAATATATCATCATTGGTCTGGTATGACCTTAAACTGCACCACCGTCCTGCATGACATAAAAACTGCTCATCCTATCCAGACAACATGACATTAAACTGTATCCCCTTCATCGTCCTTGCTATATGAAGTGAAACTATATAGAAGTCCCTTATGTCTAGCAAGATGTTAAACTGCATAACCAACTGTCCATGCATACGACCTTAATCAATTGGCACTTACGTCCGATATGACGCTAAACTGTATCATCCCTTTTTCGTCCAACATGACGTTAAACTGTGAAAAAGTCCCTAATACGTCCAACATGATGTTAAATGGTGTAATCTTTTGTCCTCACTGCATGAAATTAAACTGCAAAATCCTATTTTTTTCCTACATGACATTAAACTGTATTGTCCCCATCGTCCTAACTACATGATGCTAAACTGTAAAGAAAGTCCTTTAATACGTCCAACATGACGTTAAACTGTATTTTTTCCCTGCTACATGACACTAAACTATGCAGCACCAATAGTCCTAAATTGTAAGACTTTAAACTGCATAGTCCCTTCATATGTCCTATATAACATTAAACTCTACATCGTTAAGGTTGTTGCTATCTCTTGTTTCTCACACCGAGTATGACTCACGTGAGCTTAGAGAAAACTTCAACCATAAAACTCTCTCTGGGATACTAAACATGTGTAATTCCCAACACTAATTTTTTGATCGTCGTCCCCATGAACAACTTGATCACTAATTCATTCTTTAATTGAACTACGTGGAATTTGATCCTTGCCTTCTAGGCTGGGTACATAAGAAACCTCCCAAGGTTCAAGTCCAAAACCAATCTCTTCACATCAGTTCACCTCCATCTCATATGATGTTGATTCGTGAAACCGCCCCTAGAGTAAATATTTTTACATTGGTTCACTTTCTTCCTTGCTATATGATGTTAAACTATACAACACTTTTGTCCAGTATGACAATAAACTACAATATTCTTCAATACCATCAACTGAGATGGAATCATTATTTACATTTATTTTCAATCATGATTCATTTCAAAGACTATGTGCATACATGGAAACGCCCGAATCTTTTATCATGGGTCAAACCATCATTGCACTAACGTCCCCTTTCACCCTTCACATGTACTAACCATATTTGTACAGAGGGTAGTTATAGAACTACGTGGGCTTGATTACCATCATTATGGGATACATAGGAACGTTCGAGTGTCCTTTAAATCTAGCCCCAAGTCATTTGGGCCTAACCCCAAATTCCTCTTTCAGTCCCCTGGCTGAAAAGTCCACATGAAAACCCACACTGTGTATTTCTTATAATGGTCGAAGCTCTAGGACCCCAAACTAAGATCTCCAATCCTTTTTTCCCACACGACGTTAAACTGTAGTTCAAGAACTATGTATGGCTTGATTCCCATCCATATGGGATACGCAGTAAAGTCCAGCATTTCCATCCAGGACCCAGCCACAACATGATTCTGGTTAGTATTGATTTGTGTATCTCTGCATACATTGGACAATACCCATCTTTATGTGTCATATTCCTAACCTTAAATATTTTCAGATCTTCATAACCCTTTTCCTGACTTCTAGTCACAAAATGTAAAACTTTTGAGAATTCTTTTTCCTGACTATGTTGTACGTGCCCTTAGGAGTGCTTGCATAAACAGTCTCCATAACAAATTTTTCAGCCAAAAGATGTTATTATTTGACTATAAAACCAATGCCCTTAGGTGGCCCTGCATGTTTCAACCCCCTAATGGTTTTGTCGGATACTGGTAACTTCATTCTTGGGAAGAAAGGCTCTTTTGTCCTTATTTGTCATAAATGACAATATGTAGGGATCCACAAAAATATCCATCCTTAATGTACTTGTCCCATATCCTTTTTCATGATCTGAAAGTATTCAAGTCTATAGTTTATATTCTCCCTCCCTACATTTGGGTCAGACCTTTGTAGGAGTGATATCCATCCATTTCATTGATAATCTTGTTTGGAAATATCTTCTCCATATTCAAGTACCTCTTTCCATACAGCAAACTCTATACATTGGAAAATTTGAATCTCCATAAACTTTCACTGGCATTCTAACACTAGGAAAGTAAATTTCTTAGAGTTATTTTTCCTAACTATGTAGCACGTGCCCTTAGGTGGGCTTGCATAAGTAGTCTACATAACGGACCTGTCAGCCAAAAGATTCTATTTATTTGAATATGCAGCTAATGCCTTTAGGTGGCCCTGCATAATTCAACCCCCTAATGGGTTTGTTAAATAATGGTAACTTCATTTTTGGGAACTACTTATTCTAATTCCTTTTAGCTATTTTTCATATCAGTCCTCAGATTCAAATATTCTTAAGTCATAGATTACATATTTTCCTTCATACTTGAGTATGGTAATATGTTTTCAGATGAATTGTCAAGGAATTGAGTCAATTATAATTTACTCGGTCAAAGATATTTTGACCTTAAACATTAGCCTCTTCATGTCCAACTTGCATGACTTTAAACTACCCACAAAAGAAAAAGGAACTCTAAATAAAAGTCAAGTTCCAGCTCACTAAACATAAATTTTGTATGATTTAGGTAATATTGAACAATTAAGAGATTTAAAGTTTGTAGGGTTATTTATAATAATCCTACTAAAAATCAAATTATTCTCACTAGGCCCATTGGAATAGGTAAAATTTAAAGCAGGTAGTGAAAGAATACAAGCATAAATGATTGAAGATAAATGTACTCTCCATTGATGCACAAGAATTAGAAGTACATACACAGATTGGAGTATCTTCTCTTTTTTCAGGAAATTATAAAAGGATGTCGACATAAGTCTTCACTTGATGAACCACATCCTGAGATTTATCAGAAGCTACTTGAAACTCATGCACTCAACCAGCCTCACTCATTTTAGCCTGATGGAGTGCTGTGTTGGCATCCGTAGTGGCCTTCATACCATTTGTTTGAACTCCTTCCAGTGAATTATTGAGTTGGTCAAGTTACCCAATAACAGAATCTAACTATTGCTGAAGGTGCATCTTCTGGATGACATTTTCTTTGATCTTATGCTTCATCTCCTCCATATTAGCAGCATAGTCAGCCTTAGCTCGGGATACTGAAGCCTCAAATTCACAGATGTTGACTGACAGTTTCACCCTGGTCAGATCTTTGCAACACTTTTTCTTTTACTCCCTCCTGAAGATGACTTGTTTCACCATGGTGTGGATCACTTGGTATCCAAAACCACCAAATTCTAGCATGAAGAACTGGGATGACAATCGTGGGATCATCGATGATAGCCCTTCTAAAGGCACCTCAGATATGATTTTCAATATCTTGTTCCATGCCTTGCGTTGTGAAAAGATGAGCGCCTTAAGAACCTCTGGGTCCGATTCAACATCATCATCATAGGGGGGAATGTAATCTGGGATTAATTCACTTAAGGAAGTGCCCTTTTCTTCTCTTTCCCCCCTGACCTGTGCTTCTTTGCTTTCAATTCCCGTTGGGGAAGAGGTTGAGGCCTCACCACCAGATCTAGCCACTTCAGTTGATGGCCATGCATAATTAATTGAAATATTTGGTTAGTTTCAAAGGATAACAAAAGAATCGATTGTCTAGAAAATAAAACACAATCATAAATATTGTTATCCCTTACCCAATGGTAGATTAGAAACCTGAGAAGACTCCTCCTCATATTTCCCAGTCTCAACAGAATCTTCAAGATGGGTCTCAGGATGGTTTACTGGGTTTAGATCTACTTGAGCTAATGTTTCTGTAATGGTAGGGTTGACATCAATGTCCGCAGCATCTTCAGGCATTGGCAGTTCAACAGCTTCTATGGATGGAACTGCATGTTATTTTCAGTTATGAATAGAAGTGTTAATTATAAGAAAATTTACTGGGCGAAGGATAACACTCACACCCATGTTCTTCTAAATCACATGATAACTTAGCATGATCATAAAATTCTTCGAAATATATGCCACGATTCATCATTTCATGCAATGATATTTCAGAATCATGGTTATTCTCACTAGTGGGATCATTTGATGTGTCTTCAAGATGACTTACGTCATGCGACCTCTGAACCTGGACAGAATCTTTGGATAAAATCACGACATCAGTTGAAACAGCCACCAGAAGCTCTAATACAGGAGTTGAACCTAAACCATCATAGAATGGAAGTCAATCAGTGTTTCATTCAACATTTTTATGAAGCATTGATAACTTACCAGAAACAGGTTCTTCTCTTCTTGCAACAGCAGCATGAGGGATACTAGGAACAGAAGCTGGCTCTTCTCCAGGAGCAGCCAAGTCAGCTTGAATTTGCAATTGTTCCACAGCACCCTCCGTGGTCCTTGAAAGAGGATCAGTCCTTTCCCTCAGGGGGAAATTGATGAACCCCTGCAATTCACAGGAATATGAGAAACCTTTTCATGGGTATAGACTCATGATTACCTGAAGGACTTACCGCTGCTAATGAAGCATTTAGCTGTGGAATTCCTCCTTTATTGCCTTTGCTTCTTTGGTTTTTTTGGGTGTATCAACAATCTCCATTATAGGTACCTAGATGGTAGAGGGTAAATCCATGTGAAACTCCACATCCATGGTCTGCTGGCCTGGGGATATCTCACCTAGTTCGCAAGGAGATTCAGTAGCAGCACCGATGGCAGTACCACCAGGGCTATACAGTGGCGAAGTAACCTCAGTAGTTTCTTTATTTTCAAGATGCAAGATAATGAAAATAACTTCCTTAAGTAACAAGTCTTCGACTGGAATCAAGTTTCAATGAAAATAAGGAAAGAAAACTTACATCTTCAGGAGCCACGTAATCATGCCACTCCTCATCAGTCCCCTCAGCGGCGCCACGATCAATCATTTCCTTCACCCGCCTGGTGACAGGAACAGACTCATCAGTGGAATATATGAGAATTTCTAGCTGTCTGATGTAAGCCTACACTTCATTGGGGTTATCCTCGTATTGTATATCTGTAGAAGCTAGAAGATTCCCTATTCCAGGAAGTTGTAGGCCCTCAAACAAATCCAGCCAGGCGGTCTCAGTACCACAGTATAAAGTCTACCATAACTGGACAGCCTCTAGTCTTAAATATGAAGGCTGAGAGGAAGGTCCTACAATCATTAATTTTAGTTTCTTCCCGGCTCCTGCAACTATAGATAAAGAATAAGAAAATAAGTCTTATTGCTTTATAATGTAGTAGTGATTAAATTACCACAATGAAGTAACTCACCTGGAGTTGATGGGGTAGGTCTCTTGATTCTAACCAGAGGATTATATCAGGCACGAGACCGCTTTTCCACTTATTGTGCCTCATCATCCCCATCATGGGAATTCAGTGAATCAATCCTAGAGGAGGAATCTGGCGAATCAGCTTCCGGTGGGGAAGCATCACCTTCTTGAGGAAGGGTTTCTTTCCCTACTGTCCTATTCCATTTCCTCACATGATAAACTGGGTGATTCAGCACCCCTTTTGGGTATGATGCTATCCAGTTCTTAGCATAATATGTAGTCAAGTTATGTGACACTTTTTCAACTAGTAGATCAAATACCGCCCCAGTATTCTCCCTCGATGTCAGCAGCAACAGTTGCCGAGCAACCATCAGATGTTGCTCTAACCTAACATGTACTAGGGGAGATACAACAATCTGTTGCAGACACTTGAATTGGTGTGCAAATCTATATGGAGAATAGGCCTCGCATTTAATTTCTCCGTCAATCCTGCCAACTAGCACACCATCTCTATAAGCTAGCATGTATGCCTTCAATTCCAAATGGGTTGGTCCATCATCAACAAACTGCCCGGTTGGTGGATTTCCATAGTGATAGAAGTTGAATTCCTTAAACATGCTCAACCTCACATTCATGTCATAGGCATTAACATCTAATGGATCAACTCCAAAGAATTCTTGCACTGACGGCCTGAAAGAACTTCTAGGAATTTGTAATCCATTCTGTACATTGTAAGTCCTGAAGTGAGTGGCGTTCCATCCCCATACAACTTAGAATGGTCCCACTATTATTAAAGGAGATTTACCCAAGATAACATGAAGTAAACTCCTGTGAATCTTTGCTAAAATGGGGGTAGCCAACCCAACCATTTTTCCCTTAGCCAACTTTTCCGCAATGACGAAGGTCCCTGGCCTGACGCATCCCTTCGAATCCCTGACTGGCAAGAGATAAACGCTGATCCATAAAGCCAAGAATCCCGCCAGATGAGTCTTCTTTGGGATCCTTTGATTCACCTCATATCACCACTTCTCAAACTCTCCTGCTTCTAGAGTTGGCCAGAATGTGCCAGGAGCACCCCTCTTCTCAGGTTTTGGGCAAGTGGTAGGACGTTTGGGCCTCTTATCCTTGGATTTATTTTTCTTGGATCCTTTCTCCATCGGCTCATTCTCCTTTGGCCCCTTCTCTTTCTTCTCAATAAGAAATATATTCATCCACTCCTCCGGATGAATATCCATTCTATAATGAGTTAACAAGGTCTCTGAACTCTTTAGCCTGTGGACGATTTTAAATAATTCTTGAGCTAAAGCAGGAGTCTTCTCTGAATCATTCCAAGTCACATTGGGTGGTATGAATTCATCATACATGTCGCCCAAAATTGGTTCCCCTGAGATCTTGTGGACATCCCACAGACTGATGCCTACTTCTCCATGATTTAGATGGAATGAATTTGTTTCTGGGCTCCAGTGGCTGAGTATCTCTAGCACGAAGTTATCATGTCTGTAAACATATGTTTTCCCAACCCAAACAGCTTCGTATATCGCAAATCCTTTTAGATCCCCGACAAACTCTACACAGGTTTGTCGCACCCAGTATGCCCATATCCAAGTTGGCTTCACAAATCCCCCAGGACGGAAGTCCCAACTTTTCTTCTAGCCTTTGGATTGATCCACTTGAGCATTTCAGAAGATTGAAAGATTACAATGTGGTTGCAGATCAAGAGTATGAGGTTTTAAATCTGGCATACAAGGGCTATGATACATCATGTGAGCTTTCTCCACTATTCCAGCATTTATAAATCCTCCTCCACATGATATATTTTCTAAACCAAAGTTGGTATAATTCTGAAACCACAAAAATGGGAGATAGTTCTTTGCTTCTAGAATAGTAACTTCTCACAGATGACCATAGCCATATAAAGGAAAATAAATTCTTTGGGGGAAGTCGCGATGATATTTCTTCAGATTCTTAGCCAAATCCCGAAGAGTGATACTTTTGACGTTATAATAATCGTGTCCAATGATATCCATCATATAATCAAGTCATTTTCTTGCCAGTTCATCAGCTATTCCAGTTCTTAGAGCCATTGATTATGCACAAAATTTGAATAAATTAACTCTTAAGTAAGTTGATTTTTCATAAATTTTGTGAAGGAATTTCAGAAAAATGGAAAAGGCATTAAGGAGCGCATGTTTAAATTTGGCGCGCAAGTATGGATGTGTTGCGCAAGTATTGATGTGTCGCGCACGTTGTTGGAATGCAAGTATCACCGCGCAAGTCCTATTACATTGAAAACAGTGTGACAGAAAAAAACAGCGGAAAACGAGCAACTTGAACGATGAAGGAGACCATCATGGAGAGAGCTCGAAAATCCGGAAGTCAGGTGCTATGCGCGATAAATGCTCGCATATTTATTGGCCAGGCTACCCACCTGCGCGCCTATAGCCAGCGCGCTCCAGCCCTACGCGACTCACACCTGCGCGATGATGCCTGCGTGACGCGCCCTGTGCGCCTCTTTCTGTTTGTTTTTCTTCTTTTTCTCAAAGTCACATCCTTATTCTTTCGATTCCAACTCTGAGGGGGGAATTTTGTTGAAGATCATTTTCATCACATTGTCTAAAAGAATGGAAAGGGAAATCACATAGCACAAATTGATTCATCCTTTGAAGAAAACCTCAAAAATTGACAAAGGCATGAACAAGGCTTCGAATGCACAAGGGTCGCGCAAGTTCCCTCATTGTCCCGCAAGTATACTTGCGCGCCGCCTAATGGTCGCGCAAGTGACTTGCGCACCCTAACTGATAACTACCCGAGGTCTTCTCCAGCCTATAAATAGCCCCTGTGGGCCCCCCATTTTAGGATGATTTTTTCCAGAATTCAGATATAGAGCTCTGAACTCTCAAGTCTATTATTCAGTTATTCTAAAAACTTCTAAGGAAATTCTTTACCTAGAATAGAAGGTCTAAACAGGAGGAGTAAGGTCTAAGTGTCAGAATTCACTAACACTTGCGCGCCTAAGGTGTTTTACCCTTAAGGGAAATGAAAATACTTGCGTGCCACCCTACTTCTTCACCAAAACTTGTGAACCTCTCTTCTAGAAGTACCTCAGGATAATTAAAAAGGCTTTGGAAAAGGATCGCTCAAATGTTACCCTACTGGTTAACAATCATGCAAGTAACCATGTGTCACACAGGTATACCTGCATGACCAGGACATACGCACCCACGCAGTACCTGCACGCCTGCCAGGACGTGCGCACCCCTGCCTTTTTCTGTGCCCTTCTTGCCCATTTAACCCCTCTTATACCATTCCACTTCTCATATTCAAGATTCAGTCTTCAAGATACTCTTCAAATCAATTTATTTCATGATTTCTTGATTTGACTTACTTATCTGAAAGGAAATCTGTGGAACATCTCTCAAAACCTCGTGATTTACACATATTTATGTCACTAATGATTGAGATTTCATTCATTCAACCTCATCCTTTAAGATGAGAGAATATTATTACTAGGAATCCTTCTGAGGAGTAAGACCCATGTTCTCTTTAACCTAGGCCTCCTTTTCAGGAGTAAGTCCCAGTAATAATTCCCATTAATTTTGGGAATCTTTTTCAGGATTAAGCCCCATTTCCCCTAATCTGGGCATCCTCTTTAGGAGTAAGCCCCAGTCTTAATGTTACCAAATATGTGCATCCTCCTCAGGTGTAAGCCCCATTCATAATCCTCTTAACCTGGGCCTCCTTCTCAGGAGTAAGCCCCAATATTAATTTCTCTTAACCAGTCCTAATTTACTTTTGATATGGGTATCCTTCTTAGGAGTAAAACCCAATCATAAGTCCCCTCCTAATTTGGGCCTCCTTTTCACGGGTAACACTAGTGCAGAAAACGTTTTTTACATCAATTATTTTTAATTTTTTACGTCACTTTTTAGGCGACGTTAATATGATCGACATTATAAATAATGTTTTTTACGTCGGTTATTTTAAAACCGACGTAAAAAAAATAATATCACTATTTTTCACGTCGGTTATTAAATAACCGACCTGAAAAACGCGTGGCAAGCTTTATTTTTCACATCGGTTATTAAAACTAATACGTGAAAAAAGGATGGGGCAGGCATTTATAACGTCGGTTATTTGAATAACCGATGTGATAAACCCCTTGGTAATCATTTATAATGTCAGTTATTAAATAACCGACCCGAAAAATGAGGCATGCCGCGCGTTTTTCACGTTGGTTATTTAATAACCGATGTAAAAAATAATTTCCCAGGTCTTTATCACGCCGGATATAAAATAATCGACGTGAAAAATCAATTGCAACTTGTTGATAATTTCTTGAGCTTCGATTTGGCAGGTCGTGGCGCTCAAACGGAGTTACGGATCAAAAGTTATGACTATCAGAAGTTTGATAAATTTTTTTGAGGAAAGATTCATTGCGAAAATTATTACTTCATCTTGGAAGGAATTTTATATTTCAAAGGAGTATTTATAGTTTTTCGATGATATGAGGAATTATTCATCATCATAATAGTGTAAGAATCATTAAAAGGTATATAAATTATGAAAACCACTCATATAAAATATAAATCATGGAAAAATGATTACACATACCTTGATGAGATCACAAAAAGAAGAAATAGTAGATTCATGTGGAAGATCAAACAAGAAAAGTCAGTGGAAAGATGATTATTGAATGAAATTATCATTAAATGGTAAATCAATTTAGAAAACGAATCATAAAAAATATAAATCATGGATAAATGTTTACAAATACCTTGAAAAGATCATGAAAATAAAAAATAGTTGATTCAGGTTGAAGACCAAACAAGTCGAGTCGGCGGATTGATAATGGTTGAAATAAATGATTGATAAGTTATTATATGCATATAATGAAACATTATAATTGATATGTTAAAAGAAAACACGGTATTAAAACTTTTAGGAGCAAATGAAAATTTCGATGCCGCGATATAAAAAATTGAAATACCGTGTGGACAGGATATTAAAATTATATTTCACGTCGGTTTTATAATAACCGTCGTGAAAAGGGATTAAAATTTATTCACATTTTTCACATTGATTATATAATAACTAACGTGAAAAATCAAATTTAATAACCGACGTGCAAAATGAGGCCTACCGCACATTTTTCACGTCGGTTATTTAATAACTGACCTGAAAAATCAATTCCAACTTGTAGATAATTTCCTAAGCTTCGATTTGGCAGGTCACAACGCTCAAACGGAGTTACGGATCAAAAGATATGACTATCAGAAGTTGATCGTCTCTTAACGAAGTCTTAGGAAAGACCAAATTCTGAGGGGCGTAACTTTTAATCCGTAACTCCGTTTGGGCTCCGAGACCTATCAAATCGATGCTTGGGAAATTTCCTACATGCATGATCACATTTTCTATGTCAGTTATTTAATAACCGATGTGAAAAAGGCATGAAAACCAGATTTTTCACGTCGGTTATTTAATTACTAACGTTGAAAATGCATTTTTCATGTCGTTTATTTAATAACCAACGTGAAAAATGTTAACACACATGTAGAAATTTTCCTGAGCTTCGATTTTATAGGTCTCGGAGCCCAAACGTAGTTACGGATTAAAAGTTGTTCCCCTCAGAAGTTGGTCTTCCCTAAGACTTTGTTTAGTGACGATCAACTTCTGATGGCTATAAATTTTGATCCGTAACTTTGTTTGGGCTCCGAGACCTATCAAATCGAAGATCAGAAAATTTTATACATGTAGGTTTGTATTTTTCACATTGGTTATTTAATAACATACATAAAAAATAGTGATATTTTTTTTTTGACATCGGTTATTTAAAAAGCGACGCGAAAAATGAATCATATCGTGCGTTTTTCACGTCGTTTATTTAATAACCGACGTGAAAACCAATGATATTATTATTTTTTAGGTCAGTTATTAAATAACCGACGTGAAAAGTCATGAAAACTAGATTTTTCACATCGGTTCTAATATAACCGACGTGAAAAGGTTATGAAATATGAATTTTCACATCGGTTATTATATAACAGACGTAAAATATAATTTTAATTTCTCACCAATGCGGAATTTCATTTTTTTTACATCGTCGTGTCGAAATTTTCAATTGTCGCCTCAAAATTTCCATACCATGTTTTTTTACATCGCATAATTTATTTTTCACGTCAGTTCTTATATAACCGACATGAAAAAGTCATCAAATATTATTTTTCACGTCGGTTCTTAAATAACCAACGTGAAAAGGTCCGCACAAATGGATTTTCACGTCGGTTATATAATAACCGATGTGAAAACACGTGGTTTTAAAAACAGTTTTTGTACTAGTGTAAGCCCCAAATTAGAGTATCCAAATCTCCATAAACTACATATACCTTTGCATACATTGTTCCCGGATTTCTTCCCTGATGTAAATCCTAATCTTAATCTATTTTGGGCAGTCATACATACATAAACCCCACATCATTTCTTATGATTTCATATTTTATGGCACAATTGTCTAGTTTTACCAATACCTCTTGTTTCTCACACCGAGCATGACTCACGTGAGGTTAGAGTGTAAAAGTAATTATGACATCTTTCTTTGAGCCATCAATCATAAACATCATATTATCTTACTCGAACTACGTGGGTTCAGATTCCTTTTTTTTAAACAAAGGATGCGTAGGTAGCCCATCTGCGGGTATGATCCCAACTCTGAAATAATCTATGTCCTTCTGAATGACAATAAACTTCAAGTGCCCCACTGAGTGGCTTTAAAACCAGTATGGTCATCATAATGACCTAGAGAATTTTATGTATTAAAGGATACCATTGACTAAGAATATCTAAACAAATACAAATGATTCTCTATCAATGAAGAACCTCGAATACATATAAAAGATTCTCTAAATTTTCTATATATCAGTCATTGATTGTCAGATCAAAAGGAAATCTCATTTTATACTTGGTAATGTAATAAGGATTCATGAGCATAACTTATATCTATAAAGAGAGTCCCGGAGTAGAAAATAATTCCCCTCAAAAAGGTGTGATGTGTCCGACCTCCCATCCTCTCGAACAATGAAAATTCTTAATCCTCATCAGTCTACAACTAATGAACACCTACCTTTGGAATGTAGGTTCAAATGTATATGGAATCATTGGATGTTTCCAGTTCTACGAATAATCCCATTAGAAACCACTTGGAATGTTTTAATCTTAAATCAATGAGGACATCCAAAATTCCAGAGGGAAACACATGGTTGTTTTTGTTCCCATGCAGAACTATTATAGAGGCCTTGTGACCTGAAAAGTCTATATATTGTTATGCTAACCCTAATCAAGGGTGTGGATCAAAATATTTATTTATATAGAATGCTTGGTGGCATTTTATTACTATGTGGAGTGGACTATATCTCTACTTGAGACTGAACCTATAGTTTTATATCTGTTGTGTTTTCAATTTATCCATTCTATTTTTGGACTTATATTTTAGAAAACTAAATTTTTCATGGATAATTAGTATTGGATTGTAGTTAAAACTATTTTTTACTTATTAGAGTTGTTTGAAAAGTAATATCAATATCTAATATTGTTATAACTGAGAATTAATCTATCTTTTAAGAAACTATTTTCACAGTTAACCTATATACATTCACCACCATTGTTAATTGACTAGTTTTATGATAAATTATGGGAACATTATAAATTAAATTTTTAAAAAGAAAATTTTACAGGAACTCAATTCACCCCACTATTTAGTGTCCTAATCCGACCAACATTTTTTATCAAAGGTTTTATTTTTTTAATATTTTTAAATATCTATTTTTAAAAAATTTAAATCAATTAATAAAATATTTTTCAACTGGGATTTTAGTTGAGTTATAAAGATCTTGAAATATCTATTTGTTCTATTTTTTATTTCATTAAGAATTATAAACTATATTATTATGTATAGATAATATAATGTAATGTGATTTCACCAACAAACCTCTATTAATCAATGGAAAAAATTATGAATAATGGGAAATTAAGATGAAAATTCACTTAGAATGTATGGGTTTTGAGATTTGGTCTTAAATTATTGATAAATATAAGATTCATTCTATTGATAGGCATACCTAGGATGGAAAAACTAAGGCTTCTCATGAGAATAATTGAAATTCCATGAATCCCTTATACCACTCTTTAGAAGATGAAGAGTTTAACATAATTTTTGTATTTAAAACAACCCATGATATTTGAGATAAATTATCTATTTCACAAGAAGTAACTTCTAGTGTTAAAAAAATGTGACATAACATATATACTGTAAAATATTATAAATTTAAAATGAATAAAAATGAGCCAATTTATGACATGTATCTCAGGTTTAATGAAATTGTGAACAATATGATCTCTCTCGGATGAGATATTACAACCATGGAAAAAATCCTGAGAATACTTAGATTCTTACCAGATAAATGGGGAGGAACGTCTGTATAAATCAGAGAATCCAATGACATAAACATGTTATCAGTAAAGGAGATGATAGTAAAGTAGATGATATATGTTTAAGAACTAAAAGTCAACAAATTAGAGGATTATGAATCCAAAAGAAAATTTCTTGCTTTAAAAACTACTACCTCCAAGAAGAAGGAAATTTTTCAAGATGAAAATGAATGTTCAGGTGATGAAAAATCAAAAGAATATCATGATAAAAAGATGGATCAAATATCCAAAAGATTCATGAAATTTTATTGATTGAAGATATTCATTTGGAATATCAACTACAAAGGTAAATACGATCACAAGGGAGACTAGATGAAGGAATATGAATGAAGTGAAAAATTAGAGGAAGTTTCCTATTATAAATTAAAATGAAAAATACATGTAAAGTATAATTATCCTAATTTAAAATATAAGAAGAGGTTTGCAGTTAAATATGGAACATATAAAACAGTTATGAAGGCAACATTGACTACTTTTGAGGACACCTCAAGTGACTCAGAATCCTATCATGAAAATTATGATAATGAAAATATGAGTTTTATGAAAAACATATCCGAGGTAACACTAAATTATTTTGAACATAGTTCTTATTATCATGGAGATGAATATGACAATGAGGAAAATACAATTTATGAATAATTATATGAATTTTTTAATATGCTTGAATACCCTTTAAATTAATTAAAAGATAAATATAAATCCTTGTAGAAACAATATACTCTTACTTCTTTTGTAAAATATGTGCTTACTATAGAGAATAGAAAAAATGTTCAATTACTGAATGATAATAATGAACTGCATCCATTTAATCAACCATTGAAAAATGACCTAGAGAAATTTACTAGTAGAAATAATGCAGTTACATAGATGCTTGGTAAATATATTTCCCATAGATACACTGCTGGTATATGATACTGACCTAGGAAAAGAAATATCACTAATGAAAAGTCTATAACTAAATCTGAAAAATATATTTTTCTACCTAAAAAAGAATTTTTTTTGTTAGTTCGAGTTTAAGAAAATTATTTACTCCCTCTAGTTTTCTAGACCTAATAGAGTCTATTTTTCAAATATGTTATATAATGATTATTTGAAACCCATGAAATTGATGTGGGGTTTTAAAGCACTTATTACTAATGTTACAAGACCCAAACAATATGGGTACCAAAATCTATTTTTTTTAATTTTTTTTGAAAATATTCATGAAAAGATCATGTAAAATCTTAAGGTACTTGGATAGTGGATATTCAAGACACGTGATAGGAGATTAGTCATGATTTAAGAACTTTATAAATATTAATGGAGGTCATGTCACCTTTAGTGACAACAAAAAATGGAAAATAATTTTCCTTGCCCAGATTTGTAACTCTAACTCATTTTTCATTTATAGAGTAATTTTTTTGGTAGATTAAAATACAATCAAATTCGTATCTCTTAATTATGTGATACGGTATTTCATGTTAAATTTGAAAATGATTCTTCTAATGATTCTAACTCTAAAAATTAATGAATATATTTTTTCTTTTAGAAATCAAAATTTATATGTTTTATACATAGATTCTTTAATTTCTCATATTATTTCAAGATTGAGTACTTTTCATGAAGAATCATGGTTTTTCATAGGATATTAAGACACTGTAGTTTAAAATCCCTTAGAAATATTACAATAAAAGGATTGGTCAAGGACCTACCCAAATTTTACTTTCTAAATGATAAAGTCTACAATCCTTGTTCAAAGGGTAAACAGATCAAAATCACTTGAAAAACAAATAAAGAAGTTTCCACTTCTCAACTTCCCATGTTGGTTCACATGGATTGTTTTGTATCATCTAGAGTTTCTAGTTTAAATTGGAATCATTGTGATTATGTTAAGGTGGATTACTATTCTAAGAATACTTGGACTTATTTGTTGGCTCAAAAAGTGAATCATGTAATTAGTTCACAAAGTACTCTAAACAATAGAAAATATTAGTTGCCTTAAAATTAAAACTCTAATTCTACGAAGTGACTCTGGGTGTGAATTAGAAAACCAATAGTTTGAAACCTTTTTCTCACAAAATGGTTATAGTCAAATATTCTTCTGCTCATAGGACACCCCAACAAAATGGAGTTATGGAATGAATAAATAGATACCTAAATGAAATTTCTAGAACCATGATTAGTTAGTATTACCTACCTATATATATTTGGGTAGCCACTTTTAATACAATGTTCTATATAATAAATAGAGTCTTAATTGGAAAAATCATTTTAAGAACTCCCTAAGAGTTGTGGAAAAAAATACCCATGCTTAACCACTTCAATATTTTCGGTTGCATACTCTATATTCTTAACAATAATGATAATATAGACAAATGTTCCTCCAAGAGTGATGAAGTAATTTTTTTAGGTTATTCAATTTTAGTAAATCCTATAGAGTCTTTAATAAGAGAACCAAATGTGTGGAACAATCTGTACATATCAAATTTGATGAGATAGATCCACGTGATCCAAAGACCTCTCTATAAAATCTTGAGGATGATATGTCAAATATGGACCCCAATTCTAAATCCTCTAACAATCCTATGTCGATATCTATTAAAACGTCATGTTCTAGAACTTCTCCAGATTCCATTCATAATGAACCTAAACCTATTGAAGAACCTGAAGTGACTATCCCTTCTTTATATATACATGTTAAAACCCTTATGAACCATCCATTATATGCAGTAGTTGGAGATGTAGATAAAGGAACATATACTAGAGATTCTATTAGAAATCAATTTTATCATTATGAATTTCTATCATATATTGAACCTAAAAACTTCAACGATACTATCAATGTTTAATTTTGGGTGATGAATATGCAAGAAGAGATAAATCAATTGAAAATAATAATGTTTGGAAACTTATTTATAGACCAAAAGACACCTTGACCATAGGCACTAAATGTGTGTTTAGGAAAAATGTAGATGAAGCTGCTAACATTGTTAGAAACAAATCTAGATTGGTTGTACAAGGTTATAGTGAAGAAGAATTAATTTATAATGAAGAAAAATTTTCACCAGTTTCTAGAATTGATGTCTTTAGAATATTTCTCCCATATGCAGAAAATCTCAATTTCAAACTTTATCAAATTGATGTTAAGATTTCATTCAAAAATGGTTATATAGTTAAGGATGTGTTTTTGAAAAACCGCTAGTTTTATAAACCCTCAGTTTCCAATTTTTTTTCAAATTGACAAAAGCCTTAGGTGGTTTAAATAAATATCCAAGAGCTTCATATGATAGGTTAAACACTCTTTTTTATTTCTATTATTTTTACAAAAGTTATAGATCATCCTATAATCTTTGTAAATAGAATTTACAAATATTATTTTGTTGTACAAATTTAGGTAGATTACTTTATTTTTTTATCTTAAAAAATATTTGTGTTGATTTTTCAATGATGATGGAAAGGGAATTTGAAATGGGTTTAATGGGTGTACTCAAATTCATTCTGGTATTTCAAATATTTCAAAATAAAGAACGTATTGTCATGAATCAAAGTAAATAGACTAAGAATCATTTAAAAATATTTGTCTTTGAAAGTAGTACGAGTTGTGAAACTCTGATGGGTTCCACATGTAAGTTGGAAATTTATGAAGATGGTAAATCTGTTGATAAAATGACTTATAAAGGAATGATAGGAAGAATAATTTACTTAAATGCTAGTAAGCCATATATTATGTGTAGTGTTTGTATGGGTTCACGTTTTCACACAATCCAAAAAGATTATCATCTTATTTTTGTTAAAAAAAATTCAAATACCTCAAACATACTCCAAACAAAAGGCTATTCTATCCTAGAGTACAACCTTTTGATTTAATGAGTTATTCAAATGATTATTTTGGTGGATGTAAGTTAGACAGAAACATCACCTCTAGAACATGTCACTTTTTAGGGAAGTCTCTTGTTTCATGGTGTAGTCAGAAACAAAACTCTATTAAATTATCTACTACTAAAACTGAATACATATATGCCTATAGTTTTTTGTGCACGAGTTTTGTGGATGAAACAAACAATACAAGATTATGGATATCAATTCAGATGTGTACCAATAAATTGTGATAAAAAGGTGATATTAATATTTCTAAGAATCATGTTTCACATTCTAGGAAAAACACATTGATGTAAGTAATCACTTATTGAGAGACCATTATAAAAAATGTAATATTACATTAGAGTTCATTGGCACTGAACATCATCTTGTTGTAATTTTCACTAAGACATTAAACACTGATAGAATAAACTACATCAGACATGAGTTAGGAATGGTCAATCTATAAGACCTTTTTTGGCTATTCCATTGACCATTTTTTGTGATGTTTTCAAACCAACATTGACTATATAAATCTAATAAATTTAGGTCGACACCAACACCATGTCATACCAACAAAGTTTTCAAGCCAACGCTAATACATTGTTATGTTGAAACCTTGTCATGCTAACATTGTCAGTGTTATTCCAAATCTATCATACTAACACCGATTACCCACTATTTTTTTTATTGTTTTATGTTTTTACCAAAATGAAATTTCTTCATTGATTTTGTTGAACCCATTTCACAATTTCATGTTTTTGTGATTTAAACATCCTTAAGTGATTTAAATTTGATATCTCCACTTTACTCCTTTACCCCTACACTCTCTCTAATATTTCTATATCTTTCTACCCATGACCTTTCACTTTTCAACCTCCAGAATGAACTAATTTGAATGGCATGTGTGAAACATGCTTTTAATGGCGGAGAGTCTTATGCATCTAAGAAACAAAATGCTGATTTGATAAAATCTTCAACACCTGCAAATCTTGAATAGAAACACCATGTTGTAACTCTAGAAAAATATGTTCTAGTGGAATGGATATTGGAAATAATGTCACTTCTTCTCAAGTTACTACTAGATCAAGGATGTCTTGATTGGTTCAAAAATAATGAAAGACCCTTTTAACTGAATCTAGTTCATGAATTTTACATGAATATAGAGATTCTATTAGAAGTAAGTTATTTTTTTATGATCATGTTCATAGTAAGAAAAAATATAGTCTATTTCTCTTCAAGACAATGGGTTGAAGGTATAAAAGATCCCTAAAGTTATGTATTTGATGATTATCAAGTTATGTCTCCACGTACGAGTTAAATGTATTTATTTGAGATCACGTTAATAGAGCTTACTATTAATGAGGAGCATAGAATACCCATTACTACAGAGATAATTGGAGAATGTAGAATTTTTTTTAAGTTTATTATACATAAAATTTTCCCTAGAAAATGTCACTTTGATTCTCAAAAGTATCATGATGTCTAAATGGTTTATCTTCTATGAAAATGTATCAAGGTAAATTTATGTAGATACCTTTCTATGCATTGGATGAAATGATTAAACCTTTCTACAAAATTAATTCCCTATTTTATCAAATAATGATATCTTATATGATAAAAGAAAAAAAGGATGTGTAAATTAAGAAGAACAAGTTTTTTTGACTGTTGTGGGATCTACCTTAGTAATGATATTTGTAAGTGGATGAAAATAAAATGGAATATATGGAAGAGAGAATGGTTTGGAGATGAAGATAAGATATATGGTATGTTTAATCTGGTGGAAAATCCAACTAGGACTAATAATATGTATGATCCTTGTCTGGGACCAAATGAAGAAGTTGTTTACTCTTCATAAAACGAAGAAGAAGGGAATTTCACTCCAGTTAGAGATTAGGGGTTACATATCAACTATAGAAGTGATAATAACACTACTGAAACTCACAAAGGTCGTTCCTTTGGACCCCCTAGTCCTCTACCTTACCTACCCTCTAATGATACCACTCTTGTAGATAATGGGGATGGGGAGATAGAAGACTTAGGAAGTTTGGAGTATGTAAGTAGAACTAGTGGCTTTGGGGAAGAAGAATAAAGTGAAGATGATTATAGTGGAATTGTTAGTAAAGAAGAAGAGAGTGAAGAAGATGGTGATAAAAATTAAAATGAAGAACATGTATCTAGACATGATGATGATGTAAGCAGTTTATGTGATAATTAAAATCATAATAATAAGAAATGTGATGATGTTGGACTTATTAAAGAAATGGATTGGGCACATTTCGAAGAACCTCTAGATTTTTTAATTGACGTAAGAGAAAATTCAAAATTGGTGGCTAAAGTGGAAGCTCATGAAATTCATATACCTCATTTAGTTTATGAATGAAGAAGACCTCTTTCTGAAGATGAGAAACCAGTGAGGAACACTCAGATTGAGGTGTAGCCTCAAGAAAGAGAAGATTAATCTGCTGAATGGCTTCAAATTGGTTGAGTAATACTTGATAATATCACTCCTCTAGATGATGATATAATTGTTGAATGGAAAAGTAGACCCATGTATGTATCACTGGGGTTAGATTATGAAGTTTCAGTTGAAGATGTTTTTATACATGTTGTAAGGGAATACATGGATGGGACACTTCCTAGTGACTCTATCACAAATTCAAATTCTGAAAGGTTTAAAGAAGAAGAATATTCATCTATAATTATTTCTATTCAATATCAAATTGTTCCTAAGAGTCAAATATCTAGAAGAGAAAACACTAAGCTAACTGATGAATTAAACTCTCTCATATATTTAATAGCAAAAATGGGGTAGTCTCAGAAGGAGGTCTCTATTGCATGTTAGATAGTAGATATATGTGAAGCTAATGTAGTTACGATTTCAATGAAATTGATAGATGATATTCCACCAAACCAAATTACAACTGCTGAGACAATTGTTTCAAGCACTTCAAAGATGTGGAAATAAATGACTAGACTTGCTTCTATAATAAATACTTTAACCTCAAAGTATAAATGTTGTGTATAGACTATTCGGAAGACATTGAATACTCATACCTCAACTCCTACTGATATTCCTTCTACATCTGGTCATACCTCTCAAACTCTAGACATTGATACATGAAAAAATATTGTAAAAGAGAAGATTAAAGCTCTATTTGATGCCTCAGGTTTGGAAAACAAAGAAAATATTTAGAAGAACAGTGATCGTGTTCCTGATATGGTCAGATTCTATACCATGTAAGCATCTTCCACTCTGTAAGATATTACAAGAAAGATAAATTCATATTTTTCAAATATTTACACCAAGATCTAGTTGAGAAGTCACTTTGAGAATTTGGAATAAAATTTGACTTTACCCCAGTTACAAAATCATTCAATGAACAAGTAAAGAAATAAAGGGACATAACTCAACTTTTGGAAAAATTCATAGAGAATAAGGAAGAATTGGAGAAATAAATGAAGTATGGTGATGAGATTATGGAGGATTTCATCAAACTATTAAAGCCATATCTTCATGAAAAATGTGAATCAATTTTTGTACCTACTGATACACCTATTAGACTTCTGGGATCAGTTCCTACACCTCAAATGTCATTTTCTCACGCTTTGACTCAGATTCTTATAGTAACCCTAGAACAGATTCAATATCTTGTGTTTTCTCAATACAAACCTCTCCTTTTACCTAATGTTCCAGAAGGAGTGATCCAACCTCCTATGAAAATTTCTTCAAACCCTCCAATTTCTTAGCTTCTACATACTAGACCATTTATTGATCCTTCTAAAAAGGGAAAGACCTCTTAAACCTCAACCGTTGTGTGGATCATTTTCTGATGGGGCGGTTTGCTTTCCTTTTGTTATTTTTTTGAGACTTTAACTACATTTCAATTTATTGATTAATGGAATTATTTGG
Organism: Viscum album; assembly: GCA_963277665.1. Lineage (NCBI taxonomy): Eukaryota > Viridiplantae > Streptophyta > Magnoliopsida > Santalales > Viscaceae > Viscum > Viscum album. The sequence continues at coordinate 1,796,219,490 of OY728137.1, forward strand.
TCTTTCCTTTCCTCTATTTCAATTTTTATATATATTTTTCTAGGACACTTTTTATTTATGTGCTCCCTGTTTTTTTGATAATCCAAAAAGGGGGAGAGCCAATTTGGCATTATCATTATTTCCTTTATCAAACTCTGAACTATAACTATATTATGAATAGTCATAAATAATGGGATATGATAGGTAGAATGATATCATTCCACATAAAATTATTATACTCAGTAACTCCATTATCTTTTATCATAAAAAAGGGGAATACTATTGGCCATTAAGAGACTGTTGGTCATCCACTTTAGTATTTGTAGTTTTAATAATCAAAAATCATGTAAACACATATTAATCTTGTATAAAAATTTAAATCCTAATTATTTAGGTTTCAATATATGAAATTATGTGTATCTATGATCACACATAAATTTGGAACATTCTATTTACATTTATATTGTAAGATAGTGCAAAAAAAATATTCCATGTATAACAGTCTCACCCCGACAAAAGAGTTGAGATACTACCAGTTAAAATGACTCACTAATGGAAATGACCTACCAATGAAAATGTACTACCGACTCAAATGACCTACCGATGAAAATGAATCACTAACACATATGAACTACTAATGCTAATGATCTACCATTAGTTCAAATGACCTACCGATGCAAGGTGGTACTGAAGCAAGGAATACCTTACTGTTAAAACCAGTCACCAATGTAATGATTCACAAATATAATGAGTCCCCATTGTATAGAAAGACTAGAAGAATGAAATACTGATTGGATGAGTCACCTAATGATGGAGATATCGACCATTGAATCACTAATAGGCTATTTAAAATTTCATCTATTTAAAATTATTTTTACAGTAATATTTTGAGTGTTTTAATGTTTCTGATTATTTTAATGATTTTTGGAGAAATATTAAATGAGGATGTCAAAAATACAAGGTACTGTGTCTAGCTCAAACATGAACATTGTCAGGCTGAAAGAATACATATACAAAGAAGAGTACAAAAAATAAAGATACATATAAAGACTCATGTTGACACATATAAAGAAAAAAATACAAGAAGACCTACTACAAGGACGATAAAAATGAAGAAGAACACATGATGAATTCTTAATTCATTGTTCTTGTGAACTAGAGAATAATCAACCATCAAATTTCCATCATCTAAGCAGCATCCAACTTACCAAAAGAGAAGAACCTCTCACCATCCTAGAGGACATAAATCAATGCTCCACAACACTCTGTTTTTAATGTTTGTTTCTAGAAGTGGACTCAATATTAAACTCTGATACATAAACTATTCGAGAGATAAATTGAATTACACTCAAAGAATCTATAATACCTTTTTAATAAATTCTTCTTTGTTGTGTGCCATTTAATAAAATTTTATGTTGTGTGTGTCTATAATAAAACACACACGGTCTCTTGCACTAAACTTGAGGGTACTAAATATCTTTAAACAACGTTCTTTTTACACCAGTTCATCACACGAATAACTGTGGAAGTCGTCTTGTGTAACCTGGTAGTTTTTTTCCCAAGTAGAACTATGGTTGAGGTCTTTCAACCTAGACAGTCCATATAATATTGTGTTAACCTCGATCCAATGTGTGGATAAAAATCATTTTATAAATAGATTTCATGGTGGTATGTGATCACCAGGTGTCTACTTGAGAATGATCATCTAGTTTTATATCTACTGTGTTTTCAATTTAGTCATTCTCTATTTTAACATATATATCAGAAAAATAAATTTTACTTTGATAGTTATTTTGGGACAGTAGTTATAACTATTTTTTCCTATTAACGTTATTTCAAAAGTTATGTCAATATCTGGTATTTTTATAACTGAGAATTAATAAATCATTTGAGAAACTATTTGAATAGTCAACCTATTATAATTTCACTACATCGGTTAACTGGCCAGTTTTATTTTAAATTGGGGGAACGTTCAATATTAACTTTTTAAATAGGAATTTTTATAGGAACTCAATTAACCCCCCTCTTTAGTGTCTAACTCTGACCAATGGGTATTTGGATACATAATGATATAATTTTCCCTAGGATGTCAAATCATTTCAGGTGTTGACACTATATAATTACATGATATGCTAACATGGGATGATTTTAAAAACAATATGACCTAAAATTCTCTAAATTTGTTGTTAAATATACTTCATTCATCATGATCCATCTCAGAATAAGACATTCCATATTCCTATGATCATAGATATTATTAATGCTCATCATACTTTTCATCCCTTGGAATAGAGCATTGGATTATATAATGCCCAAATTCTCCAAATTTATGAAATAGAACTTTGCATGGTACACTATGAAATTATCCATTTTTATATGGTAATTGGTTACATTATAACCTATATTTTCACACTTATAAAATATCATAGTTCCTTTTTGAAAATTATCTTGGGCCCACATTCAACATTTTTTTCAGATAGGAAATATGGTCTTCATACCATTATCACATTTATTAGTTAATTTCCTTAAGATACCCTCGTCATATTACTTGATTTCCTTAGGAAATAAATTCAGTTCCAAATTTTAATTTTTATTTTATATAGATGCTTTGGAATAATCTCACGATTTCCCACATGAGCTCTCATAATGGTTGGAATATCCTTTGGATTGTTTTGACACTTCCATTCACATTGGTTGTATACTCGATTCCACATCTTTCCAGTCATTGGATAGAATAAAGGGAAAATTATTGATGATTAATTTCAAATTATTAAACACATAATTAGAATTCCAATAGAATTAATGGGATAATATAAAAATTATTTGTATTTACTTAATATGTGAATTCATAATCTATAATATATGTTATACATGATCTATTTTCTATCATTGAATCTTATTTTCATTTTCCATTCCCATAATAATGGTTTGTAATGAGTTTTTGAGTATAAAAAATCATATCCCCAGGGAATTTCAAACCAAGTGTGTAGTAAGGCTCATTTTCATGCATCAGTTCCAGATCAAGTCTAGCTCTAAGTGGTGTTTTCGGGTGTTACCCCTATGTACCTTTGTTCCAGAGCCACATCAACAAGTAGCATCCATAAAACAATGTATTTTATCTTAAACAACATAATCTGTAATATAAGAAAATTATGTATTTATTATTATTTTTATTCTTGTCCCTATGGACTACTCTATATTTTTTCCAATCCTAATGCCAAATATAACTGAACATTCCTTTCATACAAACTATAACCACCCTTTTCATTATTACTATTTAATTAATTATATATTAAATAAAGGTACACATAATACAATCCATAAGAAATTAAAGTCTATTTTTTAGGAATTATATACATAGTATAACGTCATGGACATGGGATACAATAACATTACTATGAACTTCTAGAATATGCTCTTAAAATTTATTGATATTCTAAAACTACATGGGATAAACTGGGGATACAAATAAAAAAGGGGTGAGATATAAATCTCAGTAAGGTAATAAGAAAATAATATAATGATGATAACTTTGTATAAGATATCCAATATACATATCAATGTAACATAATATGGGTTAGAATCATTATTTTGAAAAATGAAGCATGATATTTCATGGTAACATAACTTCCACAAGGGAATGTGTCAAAAACATTAGACATGACATCATAAGCATAAGTTAACAATGACTTCCAAGAAATAATAACATGGTGGAAAATCCTATTATGGATTATGTTCAATATGTAATCCATTTGATGATGTCCCATGAGACTAAAATATTACCCAAGGCATCAGAGGGCTATATAGTGTTTGGTTCACCCGTCACTTTTATATCATGTAAAAGCATATGTACGCCACTTAGGTCGTTCAATATGGGACCATATTTATTAAAGTTTAATTACGTTATAAAGTAATTTGTAATAAATAAACGTAATTACCCAATCAAATAATTATTGGAATATTTATGTGAATACCCTTGAGTTGAAATAATTATGGTATTAATAATAAAAAGGTTTGGCATAGAATAATTACAGTGAAATTTCTGTAGCATAACGAAAATACTTAAAGACTCATAATATGGTTTAATGACATAGTAAGTAAAATATAATAATTTTAAAACATAATTTATAGTAATAAATATGTGTAAAATCATATCTTGTCCTTATTTATTTGAAATAGAAGTCATTAAATTAATATGAATGTTGAATAAAGAGGAAAATCAAATGAATCCTTACTATATTTCTACATAGTAACGAGTTAGATAAACTCTATAATGAGAGGGGATAAATGATATATCACTATTAGAAAATAATGTATAAATTATAGGGATATTTTTATATTCATTATGACATAATAAAATGATATTTAAAAGGATAATTACAAAGAGGGTGCTCAAATAGAAAATAAGAGAGAGAGAGAGAGAGGTCACTACCCTTGAGAAGATGATTTCAAAAGTTTGGGAGGAGATTAATGAGTGCTTGGGGGATCCTTTGGAGGAATATATACTGGGGAGGTTAGATTAAGGATATCCTATATGTTTTTTAGTTAATAATCAAGAGATATTGGGTGTGTTTATATTGGAAAGGGTGTTTCTTTATTATTTCCCAAACATAGGTTTGGGACTCTATAATAGAAAATTATAAAAACCACATACTATAACATGATTTCTCCAATTGTTTCTAAAAAAGAAGACTGGATTGAATTATTTTATAAGGACATGGGCCAAGATAAATAAAATATTACCATTGGGGATGTGGAAGTGATTCATGTTATTAATAAAATGACCTCAAATACTTAAACATTAATATTAGTTTTGGAGGTTTAATAATGGATTTATAAAATTAATAAAATAATCTAAAAAAATTATTTTAATTGGATGGAATATATTTCATCATGGATATAATTTATATAACTTATTACATCACTTTTGGGTCAATATTATGTCAAAATACACACTATATATATATACTCTATTAAAATTTTACCAAAAAATTCCAATGCCTTAGAAAATTACAATAAATTTACAATTGGATAAATTAAATGTGATTATTCCAAAAATAATATTTATTTTAAAAACATAATTATTAAGTATTTTTATTTTCACTTTTAAAATATAATATATATTTGTTGACAAAATTGGGGTTGTTTGATTATAACAATCTTCAAATCCTTATAAAAATTACATTTGAGATCATAAAAAGTATATTATCACTTATAAATAAAATAATTATTTAATTATAATATTTTTATGAAATATAATTAATATATAAGTCCTTTAATTTATCTAAATGAAGGTCATAGTAAAAATTTCATATCTCTCAAAAGTACATTTTTTTATGTTTTAAAAACCACACTCATCTATAATGTAACCACAATAAGGAGTAAATATAATTATTTTGATATTAAAAATAAAATATGCTTATTCGTATTATTAGGGTATTGATAAATATCCCATTATTACAATATAAACTCTCTAAGGGTATGACATGTGATGTTATGATTTTTATGGGTTGGTTTAGAAAACATGGTTTGGGCCATGATCCCAATGAGTTTGATCCTCTCCCATAAAGGATTTCACTCATTCTTTAATTGTTGGATCTCAGTTTAGGTGCGATCATGGGAATATCCCAGTGAATCTATCTCCCTTTAAATATCTAACAAATGGTATTTAGAGGGTATGATCATGATTTTTGAGGCCATCACATACGTTGTTTGTGTAAATTGGATTTATCAAAACCCTATATTTCTAAAAATTTTACAATCACTCTTCAATAAATATATTATCAAATGAAATGACTTTTAATGGCCTTTTAAATCAAATAGGATATAATAAAACCAAATAAGTTGATGTGTTTTATATAGACCTAATATATAATAATACAGTTTATTAATCCAAAAGCGTAATTTTATTTATATAAGTTCATCTTGTTAAATAAATCATTTAATTTCATACATTACCTTCCATTTAGAATTATAAAATCATTCATTTCTCTGGTGGACTACCACCTCATAAATCGATGTGATTAATTTTTTATTAAAACATCACACGGATGGTATATATAAGTTTATTTATTTAAATAATATTATTTTTATGATATAATTATCATTATATAATGATAACATAAAACATACCTTCCTTCCTTCATGATCATTGAATAATAAAAACATTACAATTGTGTACGTACACCCTACCGTCTCCATGATTATAATGCGGTTCATTTTTCATAAAAACAATTCATCAGCCTTTTAAAAATTATTAATTTTGAATAAAAATTATAATTATTTTATATTTATAATTATGGATATTATTGAACAATTTCCCATTTGATCATTTTCAACACAGAAACGCCACATTTAAATTTTGAACCAAACGTTATCGAAACACCAGATGTGGAAATAAATGACTAAGTAATTAAATAAATAATTAAAATAAAAGAATTAAATATTTTATGTATAATTTATTAATCCTATAATGTATTATTAATAAAATAAAAATTTTATATAAGTTTTTTATATAGGTGATGAAATACATAAGACAATTTCTAGACCTGAGGTAAGTATTTTATTCCAAAACATCCTTATTCAAGACACATGTTATTTTTTGTACCTCATTTATTTTAGATTGTGTATATACAATCCATTTAAATATTATATCACGAATCCATAATAAATAATGATATTTTATGTGATAATTTATCTTCTACATTCATGGGTGTTGTGATTCAAATGATACAAAATGGGTAAGGGTTTATGTTTAAATATCATTTTAATCAGGATTATTTATGCTTGAATATCCATAATTGGAAATTAGTTGATCATAGTATAATATAAGCCAGTAATTTTAATCACTTATGTTTAATTAAAAAAATTTCAAGAAATATTCCCATTTACATCTCTTTGGTACTTAAAATGATTTGGAAAATGTTTTTAAGAAAAGCTGGCTTCATTTCCCTCTTCAGTCAAAAATCAATTTTCTTCCATATCCATGTTTTCAAAAAAAATTAATGAAATTTTTAATAATTATAAATATGATTTATTAAAAACATTTTTCCCAATTTTAAATTTTTAAAAATGTCTTTAAAAACATTCTTGTCATTTTCCGATTGAGAGATATTTTTACCTTTTTAAGAAAGTATAATAGGAATGTTTTTTTAACTAATACAACGTGTATGGAATTACAAGCCATAATTAAAATATAAAACATTAAAGATTTATTTATATTATTCCATAGTTTTTATTAATTTTTTTCAAAAATATCATCTCAATTTTTAAATTTTGAAAAATATTTCAAAGTGAAAATAGAATTTTTCTCAGGAAATATTCCATATAATATTTTAAATCTATATTCATCAAAAAATACAACCTTTGATGTTATATATTTTTTCTAAATTATTTATATATGTCTCTAGAAAATATAAGTAGGTTATTCTAACATAACATTATGTGGTAATACATTCCTCATGTTTATCTCTTGAATAATATCATCATAAAACTTCTTTTAATTATGATATGATACAACATAATGATAACTATTTTATTTCAATGGGTAAATATTATTTAATTCCTTATTATTAATTCCCCTTTATGGAAAAGATAAACCATTAACATGTTATTATATTTGAGTCCATATATCCTTGGGTTATCTGAATATAACTTGTATGATGTGGACGCCTAGATACCGATCCAACACATTGGGCAATTTTAATGTATCATGAGTCTTCATGCAAGGAAAAAATGAGTAAATTTAAAACATTATGATAATTCTTCCAACATTTGATATTTTTTATAAATTTAACCATGACTCATGTTTATCACATGTTTTTTGTTTCTTATATATTTCCTATGTTTCCATGATTTTAGGGTACCAAGTTTCTTAAGTTATGTTACCATGTGATTACTCATGAGATGCTTCCTTCATGATATCATTTTATACCTTTGAATTACATGTTATGTTTTCTTATCATGAATAATCCCTTAAGAGGATTTTACATAACCACCTTGTCATATATTACACATTTCATCCAATTTATTTTAGGAGTTATATGGGATTTATTATCTCGTTATTGAGAATAAAATAAAAAGGATAAATTTAGACTTCTGTAGATTTATTATGAGCATATTATTCTAAAGAAAATAGGCCTCGAAACTATTGGGATGTAATTAATAGAAAATTGTATTTAAAAATTGTGTGATTATATGTGTAAAATACTCATGTCACTACAGTTATCATTAAGGCTATGGTTTGGTTATTATTTGGAATATATGATAAGAGAACATTAATGGGAACCCTATTAATAAGTCTAATGATATGTATAAGGATACGTAGAGTATAATAAAAAACAATCTTCTAAAATTTTGGTAAAGTATTGAGTGACTGGGTTATGAACAGTTACATCCCACTATAGATACTATATGTGGATTTGGATGTCAAATACTCTTACCAAGGGGTAATAACACTAAAATAGTTGCATTGAATTTCACTTTATTATCATCTAGTACATGACAATATGCCTTTCTACATACAAGGTTGGAAAATGTTAATTGATATGCCTTATAAATTCATTAATTTATTACAACCCATTATGAAGGACTTCAAAAAATTGTAAGCTTATAAAACCTAATAGGAATCATTACCCTGGATAACATATATTGAAACCTAGAAACACCTTAATTAAGATATAATTATCATTTATAAGTTGACAATTATATGTTTATAACTTTCAAATTTTTATGTTAATAGATTCTCATATTTCTTCTTTTATTATTTCTAGTTAATAAAAGAAAATATAAGAAATCCTGAGAACAACCAATGTGATGGAAAATTTATTTATTTCATAAAAAGATAACAAATTAAATGATAATGTTGATCTATCCCAATGAGATATATAAAATTATTATTAACAACTAGAACATAGGTAAATTTTTAAAAATGTCCAAGAGGAGGAGGATGTTGTATCATTGATGTTCAAGCGTTAGTGATGATAAAAATAGAAGACTCAATTTCAAACATGTCTAAAATGTGAAAAGAATAATCATGGAAAATTCCTTATAAGATGTGGATTATAATTTAGGTATTTGGAAAGAGGACACAATGTAGCTAATTAGCTATTTAAAATGAAGAGTCTATTTAACAAAACATTTGAAAATATTGTTCAACCTATGGAACTAGAAATAATATAATGTTCTAGATGTGGGGAACTTGATCACTTTCTAAGTCAATGAATTTATACAATGATTATGTAAGAAGTGATATATTATGATAATAACTAAAGGTAAATGATTTAATTGTTTATTTTTTGGAATTTTATTATAATTTTGTCGAATTTACTCATTAATGGAACCATTAAACTTATAAAGATCGTTATATGATAGTTTTTGGTTAATTATTTACAAGAATATGTTGAATGTTACTGTGAACATGGAAGGTGATATAATTATTTTGAGGAATTTTTTGGAATAAACTTGTTCAAGGAAAGGATAATCTTCCATATGTTATTGATAATTATGTAATTATAGTAAATTAGTGTTATTTTATTTTTCCGGAAAAAATAAGTTGTATAAAAGCCATTAGTTGATAAATATTGATTTTATGAGTAATGATATATTGAATATTTTCATCTATTTTTTGGATTTTTATTGTATTTTTATTAATATTGATTTTTAATAAGGACAACATGTATTCTAAGAGACAACTAATCGCATCTAGAAAGTTCACAGGGCTTAATCCCACAACCAATGATTGATAATGGTGAAACACCTTCAACTGGACTATATAATTTATTGGTTAATATGATAATTTTTACTTAAACAACATGGTGAATAAAATTTAAAAATATTTTTAGAATAATATTATATGATAAAATATTTTTATAATTATAGTATTTTAATGTCATTAATTATGTTTTTGGAAATTTATTATTGGGTTAGGAATTATATAACCTTTAAATTTAACATAATGGATTATTAGAGAAGAAATATGTAATGTTATTAGAGACATATGTTGAAGATATGATAAAACCCATGAGGTTAAAAACATTTTTTATGTTGAGGTTATTAAGTATATTTTGGATAGAGGATTATTTATTTACGAAATGATCCATGCTAATCCTTTGGTTTTATTATTTAATTTTGAAGATTAATTTATTCATATTAATTTTGGTTATTATTCCACATTATTCTAACACTATTGGTTTTAAAAATAATAGTTTGAATAACTTTTTTTTCTTTTCTATATCTTATTATCCATTAATATTAAATTTTAAGGATTAGAGAATAAAAAAAATTGATATTGGATATTCATTTCTAGGAGTAAGAGGAGAAGTGGAAGTTGATCCATACAAAATGAAAGGATGAAATTATGCTTATAGAATAAATGGATTTCATGTAAGTTAATTTTCTAGTGTTCTCTATCTTAATAGTAAAATAATTCTTCAAAACTAAGAAACCTATATTGAATTAAAAAAATTATCCTTTTATATATATATAGTGAATAAATTATTGGTTAACTCGTCATATATTTATTGTTTTTTTGATGTTAACTTTTTCTTAATAATTAAATTTCTTTTTAATAGTTATATATATATCTCCAAATATATATTTATTAATTTTTTCTGTGTCTATATGTTTACGTGATAGTAATGTTCTACTACTTGGACACATAATCAAGTGTTATTCGCGATTTCCTTCATACATCCATTCCCTCTTTTATGATGATTTTTTATATCACTTTTTATGATGTGTGTTTTTCACCATTGAATCATAGAATTTCCAACCCTTGATCAGTAAGCATAAATTTAACTTTTAAGGGAATAACTTATTTAATGGGTATAATGTTACACCCAAGTATTTTAAGAGAATACAATGTTTGATAGTGTATACAACAAACAAATAATGAGGTTAAATAAACAACTAGATATTATTAAAATATTATTATTTAAGCTTTACCATTATAACCTAGATGTTAAATTGGTGGGTATAAATATTATTAAATAAAAAATGAAATATACAAAAAGGTATAGTTAATATAAATTCATTTATAAGTCCTTTATAAATTTGGACACATATTTTAATAAATACATTTTATGGTAGAAAAAAATTTGTTTCCTTAAAAATGATTTCTATTTCTTGTTGAATGAATATAATATAATTAATTTAATGAAATTTATTAAATGCAGTTCCATTAAATTAAAAATATATTTTAAATAATCATATCCATATTAACGTTGGGTGAAGTTTTTGTTTTTTCTGAATAAATTGATTTTTCCGTCAATAGTAAAGAATACCAATTTTTGAAAAACGTTCATAAAATATTAATAAATTATTTATTTTAATAGTAGAATTATTGTTTTAATTTAATATAAAACTATAATATGTTTATTTTGTTATTTATAATACAATTATTTACTTTTGAACAATTTTTATAGAGGATTTGAAAATAATTTTTTTAGGCTTCGAATGCATTTTATAGGAAAACCATTTTAAAGTTCCCAATGTATCTCAATTTTAGTTAATTAATATAACCTCAAATAAAAAATTATTTAAATAAAATATATTTTTTATACATATTTATATAAATTTAAATTCATATATTGTTTATTTATATTCATATATTTAATATAAGTCCATCGTTTATTTGAAAAACACATTTTTTAAAAAATCTCTTTTTTATCATACTTGTTGGTTTTATTTTAAATTTCATAATACCACTTCTATAAGTTTAATTTTATAAAAATTATTTAATATTTGGATTAACCATATTTTATATTATATAATAATTTCAACTTTATTTTTCATTACTATAAATAATAAAAATAGAAAAAAACTTACTAAGGTAGAAAATTAAATGGTTAAAAGTGAGTAATCATAGAGGTACAGTAAAAATAATTCCTTAAAACATATTTATTTTTAATTTTATTGGATTTTATCAGAATTATCTATCCTATAATAATTTATTGTAAATTTTTAGAAACTTTTCTAGAGTTTGACCTCTCATTATTGAATAGTTTTGGGTATTTTCAAGAATGTCACTCCTCCTCTCTTATAAAAGGGAACCCCATATCCAATACTTCAAAAAATCTACAAAAACATTTGTTAATAAAATACCTAAAAAAATAACATAATTAATCTTCTCACCATTTCCTAGAGGCATTCATTTTATTATAAAGAAAATTTAGGGAGTCTGTAGGTATAGTCCTAAAGAGGCGGTCTAAAGAAACAGTAACATCCTTAACTGTGAATGGTTATTGTATTTATTCTTCCATATTCATAAATTATTAATAAATAATGTTCACATAAAAAAAACCTAAATCTCATATATAATATGAACTTAATATATTAATATAATACCCTAAACACATATCCACTTTCATTAAATGTGAAACAAAAGCATCGATAGTCTGTATGGTGGACTACCACCTTGCGAACTGATGTAATTATTTTTCCACCATCACATCTCATGACTAGTGGTGGTGATAGATTTAATGTTAATATATTAAATTTATAAAATATAAATCATTTATAAAATTTAATATATCATATAATTTTATACCACATCATCCATTGAAAATTATAACATCATTCATGTGTACGACAGACTACCACCTCACAGAGCGATGTGATTCATTTTTTATTACTCCATCATATGGATGGTATATATAAGTTTATTTAAATAAATAATATTATATTTAGGATATATTTATGATTATAGGAAGATAAAATAATTCTTAACTTCTTTCCATTATGATCATTTAAAAATGTAAATGTTAAACATGCATAAGTGTGAACTATCGTCTCAATGATTGTAATATAAATAATTTTATATATCCATATTTTATGCTTATTTATAATTTTATAATCTACGTATAAAAATTATAATTATTTAATTATTATTTTTCTTTATATGATGTAATAATGAACCCTTTTACCTTACTCAACACACGGATTCCATTTTGAAATTATAAACCAAGCATCCTCAAAACACCTGAAGTTGAAATAATGATTAAGTAATTAAATAAATCATTAAAAATGAAATAAATGGTTGAATTATAAGATAAATTTTTTAATAATAATAATAATAATAATAATAATTTATATAATTTTACTCTAGAGGATATAACATATATGCACCACAAATGTTTTACTCAAGTTAAGGAATTCATCTCAAAACATCCTTGTCTAATACACATGTTCTTTTATACACCTAATTTATTTTAAATGGTTTATATAATTCCTATATAAATATTATACCCTAAATTATTCACTCACCAGGATGGTTTAAGATATAATTCATCTACTTCATTCATGTGATTTATGATTCAAAAGATACAGAAATTGTAAGTGTTTGTGATATAATCAATTTTTAAAATTTATTATTTATTCTTGAATTTACATTATAGAAAATTATTGTATAATTTAATAATAAAACTATTAAATTTAATTATCCTATATTAATTCATGAAATTTTCATGTATTATTTCCATTTCCTTCTCTTTCGTACTTATAATGTTAGAAAAATATTTTTAAGAAAAACATACTTCATTTATCTATGTAGTCAAAGATCATTTTTATTCAACATAATTGTTTTCATAAAATAATTTCAAGAATGTATTTTAAATTTTCAAAATTATATAATAATATAATATTTACCCATGTTTTACTTTTAATATAACACTTTGATAGGAATCATTTCTTTATTTTCGGAATGATGAATTTTTTTATCCTTTTTATGAATGTATGGAAGGAATTTTTTTAACATAAATGGAATTTGATGAATTACCTATAATCACAAACACTCAACTCCTTTAAGAAACATTTATAAGATTAGATTATTAAAGTTATAAAAAAATTTCTAATTATTTTAAAAACATTTTATTTTGAGATTATATTCTCTTAGTGAAAAGGGTATTATTATCAATAAATATTCCATGTAATAATTTAAATACAATTTAATCATTGATGAAAACCATTAATTTTATTTATTTCATAAAAATTATATATATATTTCTCTCAAATATATAACTATCCTTTTTTCACATACTTTTATAGGGCTATACTTGGTTTTGGTTCATATCCCCAATGGATTTATCATGAAATTTCTTTTGATAATGATATGAGATAAGATTATGAAAGGAATTCGCTTTCCATGGGTGATTCTTATCTTATTCCTTATATTCGATTAAATTTTTTGGAACACATAAATCATGAACATTTAATGATTCGTGCACCCAAACAACACAGACTGATCCCAACATATCTTTTAAAATGGGTTCACTAAGATTGTGATCCAATTCATTTTATAATGTTATAGACTCATGTATGTCATGCATGGTATTAGGGAGTAATCCAAATCCAATATGGTAATTTTTATACCATGCAATATTTTTAAGAATTTATCCTTGACTCTTTTTTATTTCATGTTATATATTGGCACCATATTTCCTAAGTTACAATCATCTTATGATAACATGTTCCATGTGTTATGCTTTCATGTGATTACTCAAGAGCCATATACGTTGTGATATCGTGTTATTCATTTAAATCATATATTATGTTTCTTTATTACTTTTATTCCATTAATATTTTTTTAGATCACTGTTTTTTCTATTTATTCCCCATCATTTCCCATGCATTTTAGGCGCTCCAAATGATTTAGGATCTCATTATATAAATAAAAATAGAATGTTTATTTTTATTCTCGTTTTCATGTATTATGAACCTAGTCTTCTAAATAAAATAGTTTTCATGATATTTGGGTTATAATTAATGTATATTGATGTTTAAAAGTCATGTAATAAGAAACGTAAAAGGCATGTTTTACTATATTTTCAATCCTAGATCATCACTAACATTTCTATTGAGTTATATAAGGGCTCCAACTACTACATATTTTATAATTCATTCATAAATTTATTCATTTTTGTACACCTAAATGTATCAGTGTATCTGAAAATAAAATTATAATATAGATCTCTGCCATCAGTGATTGAGGAAGGGAAACCAGTTCACAAGGTCCATCATTCCCTAGGTAGATTGTTCAATTCCATGTATTTCATTTAAATCTAGTAATCGATTTAATAAAAAATTATTATCTGCTAAATTGGTGTGAAAAAAATATCACATGGAAGTTTAAGAAATCTCAAATACGATAGGGGTATGTATAGGGGATCACATACCTAAAAAACAATGTGATTCTCTTTAAAACCACACCTAAAGGCTCTAATAAGTCTCTTTAATGCCCATCTAGCCACCACCAATCATTGTGAGGCCCTAACCTATGCTAGAAAATTTATATTAATTAATTTTAATCAAATTATAATAAATAAAAACAATTGAAACTAATTTTTATTTTAAAAAAATTAGGACTAACTAGTGAATGGCTCACCAGCAAACCTCATCACACCCCATACACAAGAAGACACCCAAAGAATGTATATTATGTACATATAACACCTTCTTGGACAAAATACATATCATGAATCAATGATTAAGTCCAAAAATAAATTTAATTTATCCTAAAAATCAAAGAAAAACAATACAGTGAATAACCACATCAAACTGACATGTAAGAAAATTCAAACATCATCTTGGGAAAACCTCTAACTATTATACATGAAATCGGCATAACAAACACCTAATTTAACCATGATTTTGTGAAATTAGTGCTTACCCCTAAAAGGATGCACTATAATTGGAGTCTAACCAATGAGTATGAATAAAAAATGGTGGAAAAACAAACATACATGAGATCTATGTCATAATGTGCTAAAACTGATCCCCATCCAAGGGGGTCTCAAGTAGTAGAAGTGGGAGGAGATTTCTAAATGAAGAACCTATTGATGCATCTATCCCCATAAAATTTAGTTGATAGTCCCCTATAAATATAGGTTTTCTTCCATTACATAAACACACACAAAAATCTTTTAGGGCATGAGAATAGTGTCCAAACCATGATTTTTCATCCAACAGCCCCTTCACCAAATGAAATCCCTTTTCACAGTCTGATTTCATCCAATAGAAAACATTCACATCATGTATGGACCTTTAACACTATGAAAATAATTTTTTTGGTCATTTAAATAGATCGTTCCCCTTAACCAATCTCTAAAAGTAACCCTAAACCTCATAATTTCCACCAAACCATATTCCACACCAAAAAAACTCATTTATAGTTTTCTAAACACTCAGAACCTTGTTACGTTCCCCGATTCTCAATACATGTGATCTAATAAATAATAAATTTCCACTTAAATTTAATTCTCCACCATAACATGTGGTATTAAAATATCACCACCATAGAAATTATTATCCTCAAGAATTATTATAAACAATTAACCCATAGTACTAAACAACTCATGACATCAATCTAGCATGAAATTATAATGTGCCATCAACCAATAATTAATGATTTTATATTTCATGTATCTAACTATGGGGAATATAATTCAAAAAAATAGATCCACCAATAACAACCATTTATGAAAAATATAGATAGTTCACAGTGACACTCTTCTTTCCCAAGAAACCATTATGTCATTTGTAAAATCTTCTCTATTATTATGGAACTCCCCACCATATTCCTCATCTGAGAACATCGAATTCTAATCCATAGACCTACCCACCATTTGAACCATATAATAAATTCATACTCTAGTATTCCAATGACTAACTATGAGTATTTTTATCCCACCACACCCAAACACATATAAAAATACAATAAAAAATATATTGTTGCCTCTTTTTACTATTTCCATACTGAATCAGCCTAGTCTCTACTACCTATACACAAGGATTCCATACACCAAATATTCATGAAAATCTCCCAACTAAACTTTTTAATAACCCCATCATAGAAAATATGTTCTAATTATTGTGTTCTTTAACCTTCCACATCCAATATCATGAAAAAACCCAATCACAATGTATCTTCACATGATTCAACAACTGTATTTTGTGATTAATCAGTTTCACCCTTGAATCAAGTCATGAAATTGGTCAACCACTATAAACATGTCACAAATCATGACTAACCCCTTGAATGACCTTTGAATCTCATCAAAATCATATCGATCCTAATGCCAACACACCAATTCATTTAATATCACATCTGAATTATTGGATCTAGTATTTGCATGGGAATAAATAAATCATATTTACAACTCACTTGTATCGAAGTTCCATATTGACCACCCTATGATAACTAATACCATACCAACATTGATCCATAACTCCGTGAAAAGTCAAAAAGGCCACCCAAACCTGACCTCTAACATGAAATAACTACAACCACCCATTCTTGATTCACTTGACATCATCCTAATCATCCAGAAAAACTTAAATCATAATGAGGGTCACATCCTCAAATGGTTAACAATGTACTCCACACTAAATGGATTATCTTGTATTGCTTATTAGCAGCCCCCTCAAAATGTTACAAAATAAAATTTATTTCGCTCCTCCTAATCCATCATAATTTCAACCCAAGAAACTTCTATTTATAATATTAGATCAACTATGCAACATCGCTTGATCCATTTCTAATGTCTCCTCTACCAATGTGGTTATTTTAGCATTTTCACCAAAGATCATCATCAACCATGCATGTGATAATTTTATCAAAACCATCAGTACTAAACTCACACATGTCGACTCAAAAATTCAAAACTCAATAGCACCACACATATCTAGTGAATGATTACTAAATCTTTTCCAAGTGTAACAGTTTTATGCCCTTATACCACTTGACCACATTAAACAAACCTAAAATCCTATGAGTTGTGTCCCAGAATAACTAATATAATGTGGCTAACTAAATAACCATTCTAATAAATATGTCAGCCTAATTAATATTGAAGAACCATCATGATCATTTTCAGAAACATATCATCCATCACATGTTAAGGGAAAACCACATAATAACCCACAAACAGGGCTTCATTCAAAATCATCAAGCATATTTCGATGCACTTCTACTACCCAACTAATGAATGTATCTAGGATCAATCGGGCTAGTTACTAAACTAGTTCTACCCTCAAAACCAATCATTCATAAAAAAACCAACAACACTTGTGGTACTTTCCATACTAAAATACAAGGCACAATCATGCCTATACCATATAAAATAACACATATAGTGAACTAGTCATATATCAACACATCTAAAAATACCTTACACACTCCAAAAAAGCTAATGAATCACCATTCATGGATTACTCAATAGTTGAATTCCTAAACCAAAATATTAAAATCAATGAATCTACCCATAATCCTCATCTCTAATGAATTAAAAATCATGTGATAACCCCTATAATGGGTTACTATCACATATCTCATTTCATACTTAGTACTCATCTAATGAAAAACATGATATGTATATCAAATTCCCATGTCTCTCACACCAAATCAATAGGAAACATATCAGATGAAACATAACACAAGGAAAACACCTCTAAGTTCCCATCTCAAATATCTTATAGTATCTCATGTGAAAAAACACCCAATATGGGTTTATTTTCATCAATATAAGGCATAAAGTTCCAAAACACCACCTATAGGGGCACTAATTCTGACATGGAATCTGTTTGTGAAACTGCCAAATCAAGAATCTGTAATCTTATATTGATCCTCACAAAACATCCACATATGGGATTCACCCCTAGGATAAAGTTCTCATATGCTAGTATATGCACATATAAAGTTATCATCTTGCCATGATCTACGTCATGTAACCATATCATGATGGTCCAGTTAAGTAAAATATCATTTCAAAATATATAAGAAAACTCCAAGAGGTCATTACTAAAAATATAAATAACAAATCCTATTTCAAAAAAAAACTCCATGGGGGTATTTTTCATGGAATATAATTCATTTACTAAACTAAACATTATTTATTTATATCTTATACCAAGGGAATTAATGGAAATAATTATCGAGAATCTCACCATAGGTTCACATAAACTGTCATAAGAATTAAATTATAATATAGTTTAGTTTAGTGGAATTTAATTCAATTTTATGTGGGAAGAGAAAATATATGTTGTCCATAACACCTCAAATAATTGAACCTTCTATCACCAGTGAAAAAAATCTCATAAGGACAAATATTTCATGTGAATCTATTATTTAAAAATTTGAAAAATGTGCAAAGTATAATAGGAAATGATCCAAAAATCAAATAGGTTCTTTCCAATTTTCCAAGAGAAAAAATACAATAATAAACCACAAATCAACAAAATAAAGTGGTTCAATCTAGGTGAAAATATTACAACCATAAAATAAAAAGATGAGAACATTATTCCCATATCATTGGTTTCTTGGAATTCCTATCAATTGAGGTGTTTGAAAAAGACCAGTCAGAGATATATTACAAGCTTTGACACATCCATATTTCACATGTATACTGAATCCTAAAAATATTAATAAAAATGACACACTAATACATTAAGTGAAATTAGCCAAAATAGAACTATGGTATCTCTTTCTAATGTCCCTAGTTCACAACCACTCATTATTGTTCATAATATAGGGTTACTAGACCTCAAGAGAGCCTCCCCATACACGAAAGGCTATAAAATATATGTAAGGTTTAATGGTAATACCTTATGGATACTATTACCCCATAAAAAAGTGTGCAAAAATCGATAAAATGTTTAAATATCCAAACATAATGTACTTCATTATATATATAGATTGTGAATATTTAAATATAGACACATTTTAATAATAAATAATGAATGCTAAAGCAGTAATATAGACTAATTTCCTTCCCACTAAACTAACTACATATATAAAATTAAAGAGGAAATAAAATATAATAATTCAAAAAGGATAAGTGTGTAAACACCACATTTGAGCCTCACCGCATCCTCATATCTAGTCCGTCCAATCAATATATCTTGATCATGATTTTACATGATTCTTCCCTCACTGATCCTATAACCATTAAATTTTTATTTGGTACCCAAGTTCCATGGTCACCTAAGTGGGGTGTGAGTACAGTTCAATAGAGAACCACTAGCATGGTCTCATACAAAACAAGTAATTACAGTGTGTGAATAGGTGACATGATAAACTGAAATAAATTAAATAAAAAATAGGATGTAAATAAATAACCATCATTGAACATTTGGTTATAACTTGTAACATTGATCATTAAAAACATACTTTAGCTAGTTCTTGAGTGTCTTTGAACATGCCAAATGACAGTGAAAATTGATATAAGGTGAAAAAACAAACCCCAATAAGATCATCGTGGCATTTCCATAGTATTAGTGAAAAATGTGATCCATCAGAGGGTGGGGGAGAACTTAGCCAATTTAAAAATAGAATCAGTTGTAATTTCTAAAACCATGGTGAAAATCTAGGTGTTTCACATTTATTAGGATCCAAGCCAATCCCTTTGAGGTAATCCTATGTGATCCAATTTTATAAGGTGAAATTGATAAAATCAAGGGGGAATCACCCCAAGGATTTTTAAATATTTTGACATGATCATTAAATAAGGGTTATAACCCTTACAATTCCACTATATCATGAATCAACAACAAACCAATGGGGTATCACCCTTGTCATTCTAATGTATCATGCACGATCACTAATGATCAATAAGTAATCCTAAGAATTGTAATAGTATCTTCCTAAATATCAATTATTAGTAGGATATATCAAGGAAATTCATATTATCTGGCCTCAACAGGATTACATTGTTGATGTGATATCTATGGTGAAATGTGTGATCATCACTACCTATTACCCTTGGGAACTATCTATAGTTTTGACAACCTCATAGGGGTAGCTACTAGGGTCACTTAGGACACATCAATCATAGGAATACCATCATGGAAGTCTTATCTCAAACACATATCTCATGTCAAAACCTGTCACATAGAGGGTATAATGCCCCTCGACAATTTCAAATATCATCATGGAATTACTAGTCTCATTGTAATAGATATACATGAAACTCTCTAAATTGAACTCTCATGGATCTTCATAATACCCATTTCATTCCATAGTTGATCTAAAAACACAACCTACCCATACATATCGCTACGTTCCACCAATATAGATCATATTGTCTTGGTGGGTGGGAGGGGGACTCACCCCATAGTCATTTCAAATATCCCAAATTCTCTAAGGAATCTCACATTGAAAAACATTAGGTCGTGCATCTCATATCGTCACTAATTTCTCTGAAGTGGTCTCTAAGGGATCCTACCAATATTCCTTCTAAATTACAATCACAATTTAATTTAATTTTGTAACCCTCAGTTTCCAAATGTCGCATAGAATGAAATTATAATAATGGAATTTCCCTTCGGTGGATGAGGAAAACAAGCTAGTGAAAAATATCTATTGTAGGCAAGGTACATTATTCAATTCAAGAATTTCATTTAAATTTGAAAATTTTATTAATAAAAATGTTTGGTATCCCATCATGGAGAGATAATATATATCTCATTAATTGATAATAAAAATATGGAATACTTTAGGGGTATGAATAATGTACATCTTACCTAAAAAATAAATATTTTCCCTTTTAAAACCACTCCTGAAAACTCTTTCGAGGATTTTCCATATCTATCAATCCATGAACCGTCATCTATAGTACCTAACCCATGCCAAATCATAAAAATTCATTTATTAAAATCACATTATTATTTAATTCAATGAATTATAATTAATTTTCTAATATATTGGGAGATTTCATAATCAATAAAAGGATCATCAGTCAACCTCATCTCACCAAATCTGTAATCAAAAACCTGTGGAAGGTCCATGGAGCATTCCTAGTACCTTCCCAGGAAAAATACCATACATGAAACAATGAACCAATCAACCAATAAATTTAATTTATCATTTAAATCACTCAAAAAAATACTACAATGACATACCTCATCAAAACAGGATGTGATGTTTTACAGACATTGTCCTAAGAATCCCTATTAAATGGGCACACAAAATCCCAATAAAAAATGGCCAATATAACCATGATCTATTTAAATATATTCTAAAACATAAGATGGTTATCATAGAAATTAGTGGTCAATGATGGAGGGATAACAATATATAGATGAATATACTTGAATACCTAATATATCTACCGTATGTCACTAAAAATGACTCTCTTCCAATGGGTATCTACGGAGATGTTAGGGGTAGAAGATAGATGAAAATGACCCCTCCTAATGAAAATATATAAACAAAAGGAATGGGATATTAACTATAAATATGATGGGTTTTACCCATTTTAATAAAAAACCCAAACCTACACCACATTGCGAACATAGTGTTCATTAGATGAATTTTTCAGAAGAGACCCTCCACATGGTCAACCGCATTTTCCCGACATGAAGTCATCCTACGGAATCCTCATAGTCTGTGAAAATACTTTCACACTGATGATATCCTTATAATTCATTTTTTAATAGCCTAGGACCCAATATTTTTCAATTTTTTCACTGAAGCCCTTGTGATTCCTAAAAAATATTTAGACACATAAAAAACATCATTTATGTATGTTCAAAGTCTTGGAAAATAGTAATGAGAACAGATTTTCAACACCAAATTTATTCCATAAAATTTTAAAAATACAATTCAATTTAATTTTGGATCTATACATGTGGTATTATAAAGATAATGGTAATTACTAACACTAATCAATTCATAAAATTCAATTTCTGTAGCTAAGTAAATGATAAGTCTATTTTATTCATTAAAATTATCACCTTTTAAGTTTTGATATTGTGTGATTTAATTTAGGATACTAAATATATTATGTATAAATTTTATTATTGATATGAATCATATCTTAACAAAAAAAATTATAATATATTTTCAGAAAATAAGAATATGCATAGTTAATATTTTCAGAACTTGTTTTCTAATGGAAACAGCATTTATTATATATTTATGTTTTTATTGAATTTTGAAATTAGAAAATTTTTATATTTTAATTTATCTAAATATAGTTATATATATTATTCATAATAAATTTTTCCCTAAATATTTATTCTTTGGTATTTTTCAGAAATAATTAGTTATTATAATAATATTAAAAAATAATGTTTTAATAAAGCCACAACATTTATGGATTTATCTTATAGCAAGAATAACATAACCACATTTAAATGTTTTTACAGCATCATTTATTTATTTAGATATTAATTATATACATTCTTAAATACTATTATTGAATAATAAGACCTATATTTAACATTGTATAAACATAAGTGATATTTTATAAAAAAAGAAATTATTTCTTTTTTTTTCTTTTAACTAAACATTATCATGATAAAAATAGGTTATGAACTAATTTTAAAGACAAATATTTTTTTAAAAAAAAGGAGCAAATTTTTACTTTGAAAATATAAAACATTTATAACTTTACCCAATTTATTAAATTTCATATTACAAATACTCATTTTCAAAAATGGGATTTTATAAATAAAATGCATTAACATTAAAATATATTATTCTCTAACATAGAAATATTATATGATAAATGGATCTCATTTTTATAATATTTAGGTCCAAATTATGTAATGAGAACTAATTTATATTTAATAATAAAAATCAAATTACTTTCGTGAAAATTTAATTCCAAGATAAAAAAACTAAAAATGGTAAAAGATAAAACTCTAAGAGTAAAATTTGAGATAAATATTTCAAACATGTCTGAAAATGAATATTAGAGTGTTTATAAACATTATATCACCCCACACTTAAATATCTCCCTCTTTTGGAGATTTCTTCCCTCAAATCATGAGATAATATTATTGAAATGTAGTGGGAATTCACAAAATTACCCTTCTCTTCACCTATAAAAGGGGATCTCTTCCCCCACTTATTTATACACTTGTACAATATACATTCATCCTGAAATTATTCCAATATTCTATTACTAGAATATTATCTCATATTGATAAGCCTTTAGTTTCAACTGTATAGCATAAGGCCTCTATTTTAATTTTTTTTCATAAGATAAATCTAAATCCCTGAACATGATATTTTATTACTCTTTAGTATATTATTCTTAATATTAATCCTAAAATTTTATTTTATCCACCCTAATATAGTTACGTCATTATTGTTTTCATTCTAAATATTATTATTCTAAGGTAACAAATATTACCCACCATTTCCCTTTTCGAGCTTGAAAAATGGAAATTTTATTCACGCATTTGTTTTCTCTACTGCCTCAATGAAGTGACTTATATAATTTTACATGTAGTTTCATTCTTATTATTACAAATGAAACAAAATTCATAACTATAACCATCTATTAATTATCCTATGTTCGTCTCCGCATGGTCTAACCACCCAGTCAATTAATGACACCGAATTGTATCATTAATGAATATAAGAACTTAATTTTTTATTATATATTATATAAATATTTAAATTATATTGTTTCAAGTGTGGTGACATTAATAGTAAATACATTAATTATGATATAACCATATGTTCTGTAAAAATCACTTAAACCTGTTCATCAAAAATTTCATCATTAATTATCTTAACCAAAGTTCCCATAGAGTGAAATTATAAAATTATAAATATTATACATTATCTATTAATGTACCTTGTATGATCTAATAATTATTAACTAGGGGATAATAATTATGACCAACATTTAAATTATGAAACTAGTTTAAAATGATCAAGAATTCAGGGAACTGATATTGAGGATAAATAACAACCAACTAATATAATTTTAGATGATAATTGAAAATGAGTTTTATAAATGGTAATAGATATGAATATGTTTATTATATTAGTTATTATTGTAGATATTTTTTAAAAAAATTATATTCAATCACTTTAGTAGAAGTCAGAAATTAAGGCGAGGGGTTTCTTTTCTCAGATTTCTTTTATTGAGTCATATTTAATATAGTGCACCATGATATCCTTGAAATTGTGTGGTTACTATATATTGGATGTATTTTATAATTTTAATTTTATTAATGGACATTGAAGACCCAAATTGTTCTTTTCGATTATATGTATTTATATTACTGGCACACTACAGTTGTAAAATATATTTGTCACTATTTTCCTTTCCATGAGACATATTTGATATTATGAACCATAATATATATTATATGCTTTATTAAATACCCTAATTAACTCTATATATTATGAGTTTATTTAAATTAATGATATTATAATGTTTATTTCATGGTAACCCCCTTATGTTATCTTGATTCTTACATTACCATTATAGTAATAGTTTTTTTTCTCAAATTCCCTAATTTGGAACATGTTTTGTCCCATGTATATAATATCATTTATATCCTCTGTATAATGAATCTTTTTATATTATATCATGAATTATTTTTCATTCATGATATTTTATGTTGAATATCAATATGTCTATTTCTTTTAGAATATTTTTTATTGAGATGTTTTCCAAGAAGAAATGGATTAATCAATAATATCAATTTCAAAATTGGAAGTTCCATTGAATTATTTAAATGGAATTTTAATTGTCTTTATTTTTAAAAACCCTTTCAATTTATTATACTCTAGTTATTTTTTAATTTTTAAATGTCTTCTCACCATTCTGTTTTCCCTCTTGACTCATTATTTACCGATTGAAAGGAAAATGACCCATCTCTTCCTTTCAGTTGGTAATCCTTGTATTTAATGAAATTATTCCGTGGTTTCTTATACATATGGATTTATATATTACTTTATAATTATTTTTAGGAACCAATGGTTATTAATAATAATATTTCCTAAACAAATGGGTGATGTATTATATTATTTATTTTTATATAGGTACAAAATATAGAGAACCCAAAAAAACATTATCTCATTAATAAATATCATTACACTATTCAGATACCAAAATATTTCAAATTCCATTCAATACAATTGGTCAAAATTTATAAAATAGAAAAGCTGAAATGGGAAAATATGGATTTCCCCAATGTTCTAGAATCCACACCCCCGCGACTAACATTATTCGAATGAAAAAATTATTTGTAAACCAATAAAAATATTTAATATGAAAATATAAAAAATTTTAAGGAATTATATTTAATATTTAGTGATAGAATAAAGTTATATATTTACAAGGTAATGTGATTGTTATAATTGAAATGTAAGCATGATAATAGTAATCTAACCATTGGGAATAATAACATGACCATTTGAACAATAATTTCACCAGAAAATAAAAAAAATGGTGATATAAAAAATCTTTATCTTGATTAATTTATTGAAATATATACATTATAATGATAAAAAATAAATATCACTATTAAAAAACTCAATGAAAATATAAGAACATTTTTAATAAACTATATATTCAAGTAAGTCATAAAAATCATAATTTTCATATTAAAATTTAAAATTACCTATGTTATAAATTAATTATAAAAAAATTAATATCAATTTTTAAATCATCACATTTATATTTACTAAGGGTTATTTTTTTTAAATTTTCTAAAATACTCTAATTTTCTTGTGAATAGTACAAATTCTATTTTTCTCGTAAGCGGTGTATCTTAAATTCCATCATTCTTGATTAAATAATGAAATAATAATTTATATAACAGGAGGACCCAAAAAAGAAATATTTACATTTATAATAAATCATTTAAATACAATAAACTTAATTCCCAAACCTAAAAATCATTTTCTAAAACCTAATGTCAAAAGTGATATATGAAATTAACTATTTTCCCCTTTTTCAACAATACTTTTTTATTAAACGTTGTGAAATATAATTATAAAGAGTTTTAAAGTTTAAAACCCATTATAATTTATTTATATTTGATTCATATTATCAAAAAATAACTATTAAAAGTGTTACCTTTGACATAATATTTTAGTTATTGTTTAATTCTACAAATACTACTCCCTATAAGTATTAATATCCCATATCCCACCCCTTGGAAAACATATCATCCCTCACATTATAATTCCAATTATCTGGCCACATCCTCACTTTGATGCCCATTATAAATCATAGGGTCATTTTGGGGTAAAGAAAGTCCAAACACCAGGGGAGTTTTACTGTCGTACAAGAGAAGAAAGATCAAAGAGAAAGTAAGATTCTATGAACGATTCATGTCTTTTTATTATTATCTTTATTAATCCCAATTAATTTAAAAAAAATCTTGAAAAAATAATTATAAAGTATTTTAAAATTATAAAAAATATTTAAATCTACTTTAATTATTATAATTTTGAAATATATAAATTTTAGACTTCCCTTTTCAACTCCATCGACAATGTCCCTTCAATGGTCATTTAATGACCAACATGGATAATTCCAATCCTTTTTTGATCATCAAACCTAATTTTTGTTATAATAAGTTTTTTATGATATATAAAGGTAAAAATAAATGTGTTTAGGCTTCAAGAATTAATTCTACTATTGTATGAATGTTCATGATGAAAAATAGCATCAAAAAACAAATCAAAAAATTTAATGAATACATGATATCAAAATAATTCACAATTAAAAATTGTGTTGTAAATTATAATAGAAAAATAATAGATAAATAGTGTAATAATGAACATAATTAAATTTTTAAACTATGTTTTGATAAGCCCATTTTTGTTGTTCAAGAGGCTGAAAAGTGACAAAATGAAGTGGTATTTAATGTAAGTGGAATATTAACCCCTACTCCCTTTCTTTGGGTTATCCCAAATTCATGTCAATTTAAATATTTATATTCATCTATTGTTTCTTAAATACTTTTTCACTACTCATACATGTTCATTCAAGTATATACATGTAACAATATTGATTTATAATTAAAATAAAAATATATTGCAAAAAGGATTTTCTTTCCAAATCACATCTTTTAATCAACTTATACTATTTCTTATTTACTTAAGAGTGAAGTTTTTTATGAAAAATACATTTTAAAATTTTCATTTGGGATCTGCATGTTTATTAATGAAATTATGATTTTTGAAATCCATATGAAACTCATTCTATACTTGGGCTATTTCATGACTATGATTCTTATACATTCAACGTGGCATGCTTGATTTTGTAAATATTATGATGTTACTAGTGGGACTATAATTATATATCCATCATATTTTTTTAGTTTTGTGATATATCTCCTGAGATAATGTGTGTTAATGTGAAAATGGTTCTGTATTGTTTCATAATTATGATATTATGGTTTCTTCAAATATGTTATGTATGAACATTATATTATCTTTTTTTCAAAACTCTATGTCGTATTTGAACACTATGACGTGATGTTTCATTTTTATGAATTGTCACATTTCATGAATTTACCAAATGTTTCACTCATGATTATAATGATGATTCTTTTATTATGATTTGATGGTAATGATTATTCTCATTCATGTTATATTGATCACCCTTATTCATCCTCTTATTAGTCTTTTAGCTCAACCCACAAATTGATGTATATACTAATATCACAACATGTGCCATTGAGAATGTGATATTTAAGAAGGGTAAATAAGAAGGCCTTAAATAAATGTTTGTGATTTATTTTGTAATAGTGATCTATGATCCAAAATTTTCAATGATACTAAATTTTTTAATCCTTAAATGTATAACAATTATGTATTTTATCTTTAAAATGGCATCATAATCATGTAATAAAAAATGGTAGATATATTGATTAGTGTCATTTTATACTAATTTTTCTTCATTAGAAATAATTTAATAAAATATTTAAATGATAATTGATCCATTACTTCCATTATCCAACAAAACCATCCTTTGTTATAGGAATTATTTTTCTTCAAATTCCTTTTTGTCAGTAATACCATATGTATCATATGAATTCACCTAAATATCCATTCAATTATTTATTTTGGGGAAATTATTTATTTAAACATTTATAATTAATTTATATAGTGTTAGTATGTGAATTCATAAATTGAAATATATTACACTTATTTATTGTGTCAATATTGAAAATTTATATAAATTTGTTTCTAATATAGATGGCCTTTGATTTGACAGGAAATATTGTTATGTATTGTATAAACATCCACCTACTTTTAGGTATGGGGTATGCTCAATTTTTTACTGTAAATGTATTAAAATTCTATATATATGTATCTCAATAAGGATTATTATGAATGACTAAGGAATTCATATTTTTTTTCTTTATTTTACAATTAATATCTTTAATACAGTATATGGATTGGATATGAAGAAGTAATTAGTGGGGTCCAATATTATATATCCTCATGATACATTAGTTGGTCTAATGATACAAAAGGTTATTTTTTTCATGTTTTCCTACCCAACATAAGAATGATAACTTTACTGTAACATTGAACATAATAATAATGTCTTAGCTGCATCCTTGATGGTAGGGACCAAGATATCCATAATTATGCATTCCAAATCCTTGAAAATAGTTATTATTGATGATGTATTTATTTGTATTCTTAACCAGATAATTTTTTCAAGCTCATGTGATTTGTGATATGGAATTATTTAACTACCATTCTCTTCTTTCTATATTATTCATTAATTGTCTACTCTATGATATATTTTAAAATAGAGTTTCATTTATCTAGAATTTTAGTTATCCCTACATATGTTTCCACTTCCATAAATTTTAAATAAAATAATTACATAATCATAGTTTTAAAAGAATAGAATGTGTATAGAATTTATGTGACATGTTAAAGATATAATATGAATTAATTTATTCCTATTTTGGGGAATATATGTCCATTATATGGAAATAAAATGGGAATTCTTATTTAATGAGTTCACCTATTTCTCTAACAAGTTATACATAAAACTTTATTATAATATATTTAAATTTGATATTTTCTTTAAATTATAAGACATTTACAACTGGAATTTCATGAAACCCGTCAACATAAATTATAGACATTTAAAGGATTAAAAATAATATGATATTCACACTAGTACATACATTATAATATAATAAAAGATATATAATATAAAAAGTATTTATTTAACAAAAAAACTAATTTAGCTACATATCTAAACATTAGTTTATACGGTGTTCTGTTTCAAAAACTCTTAAAAATCAAAAACATTTTTATATTTATCATCAATCATTTTATATATATTTTTTAAAAGTTTAATATAAAAAACAAAATTTTTTCTCCACAAATATAAGAAAATCATCAAGTAAAACCTTAGTATAACTTTATGTTCAAATATACAACACCTAAAAAATAACATAATCACATCTAATACTAGTTATAAAAATATTTTTAACATATAAAACCTAATTAATTAAAAAATAATTACATATTAACACATATTAGTCAAAAAATATAATAATAATATTTCTAATAATATGAACCCAATTAAAATCATAATTTATAAAAACATATTTTTAAAAAGACTAATTTTGGAAGGAACTATATGTTTTATTTTATTTATAATGTATTAAAACAACAATATACATATAAAATTATGTTAATTTTTTTTTACTTAAATCCATTGATCATTAATGAATTATTAATGGATTAAAGGCTTCATACCTAATTCATTTAATTTGATTACATAATGAGAACAATGTAACCATACAAAGGATAAAAAATCCACAATAAATTAAATCTATAGTGAACAATCCATTTTAATTATTAACTACAATTATCCAATATCTCCTAAACTTTCCAATAACCCATCCCATTTTACGGAATAGAAATAACTGAAAACAAATCCCACCTAATATTTTACCACATTATAAATAATATAGAAAATGAACTAAGTTAAACTTAATGAAGAGATATTATACAAATTGAAATTATAATTTAATATATTCCATGAATTCAAGTATCATAATAATATTTTCTTAATATAAATATGATTTAATAATAAATTAAAACCCTTTATTTCAAGAAAAAATTGCATTTAAGATAATTTTATAGAACATCGAGTATGAAATTTAAAATATACCATATCCAAATTCATAAATTTAAAACCAAATTTTACAACATGAAATCCATTATAAAACATTCAAAATAATGTTATTATTAAATTCCTTTTAAAAAATCATTAATGAAATTACTTATTTCATTATAAATAATGGAATTATATTTAAATATAATTATTAGAAACAAACCCATATTGTAAAAGTTTAAAAACATATAAAATATATATTTATATAAAATTGTTACAACCATTTATAAAATAAATCATTCTATATATTGAAAAGAAAATCAATCATTACCCATAGTGTAAATGTATTAAAATACATTTTGAACATGTGAAAA
Source organism: Viscum album (assembly GCA_963277665.1). Lineage (NCBI taxonomy): Eukaryota > Viridiplantae > Streptophyta > Magnoliopsida > Santalales > Viscaceae > Viscum > Viscum album. The sequence goes on from OY728137.1 coordinate 1,796,250,688, forward strand.
TATGATTTAATCATTTAGATTAAAACTAATAATATTTTTTGAAATCATAAAATGTTTGTTTGAGGCATCTAGTTAATTAAATCCATCTATTATACATGAAATATGAAGAATAAAATATTCAATATTGAACAATATTGTTCAAGATGCCTCAATATAGAAACGTTTAAGGAAAATATGGGTAATGAAGGGTTTAATACAATAATCAATCCTTTATACCCCTAATAACATGATTTTATATTATAATTATGTTTACATAGTCTATTTATTAGGTAATTGTATATTTATTACAATATTCCATCCATCTTACACTAATAAAAATATGTGATCGTGAATTGATACCATTTTACAACATATCATCCTAAATATCTAGCCACTATTCCTAAACCAGTAATAAATATGATTATGTTATATTCTTCCTCTCTATAGGCTTACATAATAAAAACCATCATTAAAAAATATTTATTTATAAAGAAAAATTACATTAGAATATAAATAGGTCTAAAACATTTAAGGCCGAGGGAATCAACTCATGTGAAGTACTTACTTATTTTTTGAAATGGTGATAATATTATAAAAATTCTTAAACTTCCCTAACATTATTATAATGGTATCCAGGGAATTTTAAAGTGATGAAATATTTTATATCAACTCCATAGTTCATAACACTTCTATATTAGGTAGGTGATAATCTTATGGGATGAAATTAGGTTATTGTGTGGTTTCATAACTAATGTTAAGTCAAGATTTATTATATCTAGATAGATGAGTATCGTGATACAGAGGTATGGTCCTTGATATATCACTTTTTATTTTGAAAATATAGGATTATCCACACAAAAAATGAAAATATAGATCTTATAAAATCATCCCCTGTAACATCCTAACCCTAATGACCAGGTCCAAGATATGGTGCCTCATAACCTCATGTGTGCCACCCTATATATAATAGGTTTCCAGATATTAGAAAGGGTTAAAATGTTGTGGTTGGGATACTATACCCTTTTTAACAAAATCCATAAATTATGATCTTATCATAAAATAAATCATAACATAAAATGGAAAATAGAGATATTAAAAAATGATATAACAAATGACATATTGAGCATCTTGGATTTATATTATGTAATACAATAAGAACCATGAATGTGGTTGGACATAATAGTGTATATAAAGTGAAATTTAAAGATAAATATATAATCTATGACGTCACTTAAGATTCTATCCCACTACCACCTTTAAACACCATGCTCTACCTCCTCAGCCCCTATTACTAGGTCATATCCCTTTCATAGGTCTTTTTCATGATGTTTACATGAACATCCAGATTCTCTTAGGTGGTGTGAATATAAAACATTGAAAAATAAAAAAAGGAATACCTAACAAAATTTAATAAATATATAATGTTTTTATGTTTTAACGTGATATTAATGCATATGTAGAAAAAGAAACCATATAAGTTTCAGCTTGTCATGATCTAACCATATTGCGACAAATCATAACCCCAACTTCATTGAAACTCTATTTGCATGAATTCCAATTTCAACCACCACATGTCTTGGAACACACTACAAGGTTCACGCATCAGTTCAAAATTCTATGCTCATTAATCATAAGTCTATATTACACCATTAAGTAACACTTCATGTTTTACAATGAAACGTTTGTAAGTCCTCACAAAATTGTACGTCAACAATAAATTCTTGATGAATTGGACCACAATCACCCTTGAACTATACTTCTACCATGTTGGAATTTTCAAACATTGGATATCCTTCACCACTACATAGTCTACACCCACATTGACTGGGCATGTCTGTGATGTCCAACTAGTACCATCATGTGAGACCAACACCTTGGATTTCATCATGACACCAATTCCTCCCTCAAAGGGGATCTTTCTCCATTTCTAATAAACTCATCCACATTGACACATAATGAAATTTTTTATGCTATATAACACCCACAAGTAATATATACTAGAGATATAAAAACTTGTAATATCAATCATGGTTCTCAAAATTCTATGAAGACACCCTTAATAAACACTTATAACGTATGGGTATTAATGTAAAAAACACATACCAATCTATAACGAAACCAACAATGTACATGATATTTATAAGGCTATAAGATTTATCTTAGAAGATATTTTATTTCAAGAGATAATATCAACCAAAAAGCTATACAAGAATAACACCTATATTCTAATAATCCTCTGAAACAATTATAATTAATCTTAAAATGGGATTCCATAACAAGATTCCATTAGAAAAATATGACATGGGATTATATTCAATTATGTTTTCCAAATTTGATCCATCAAAAATTGTGTATCAATATTAGTTTGAGAGTTAACAAGTAATTATAAATATATATATGATCTGATCCTTAAATTATCAACGAATTCTCTATTTGACCATATAGGAATCCCAATATAGAATTATGGAATCCCATATCTATAATTCATCCTATAATAAAAAAGAAACATCTAAATATCTTAAGATCGCATAACATTAATTTTCATTTCCAAAGGTTATGGAATCTTAATATATATGTGCCTTAGTCCATCAACAAACCATTATTTCACTATTAGATCACATAAGAATCAATAAATAATTATATTAGATCCTATATCTATTATTCACCCTAAGACAATGGGTAAAATCAAAAAAGATCATTAAGAATTGAGAATAATGATCACATACCATGAACTATCATGAACTAAATCATCTATATTCATTGGAATTGAAAATTTAAGGGAGGATAATTTCTTGAAACAACCACTGGAGTTCCACATTTTGATACCCCTGGTCTTAGCAGGAATAACAATGTCATTTATGGAATCTTTCAGTTTAAAACTTAATGTTTGGATTAAAAAACTCCCCACAAGGTATAGTATCATGTTTTTTATTCCATGTTCAAATAATGTATAATAATCTACTTCTTCTTGGAACCCATATGGTTTGGTCTCATTTTTTGGAAATCCATGAGTTAAATATTCTTTTTAGATCTATACTATTTCACATGGGTTTCTAGGTAATGTCACATGGTTTGCTCTAACTATGGTACAACCATGTACCACCCACTATCCTCCTCATAAAATAAAAATAACTTTTTTAGGGGAACCATATGATTTACCTTAACCATGTGACAAATGAGAACTCCCTTGAAGGCTGCAAAAACATTCCCAAACCATATTGAATCTTCCTAAGACATCACATAAGATAAAAAATAACAAAAACATTTTTATGTAAGGGATGAACAAAAGGTTTACAAATCAATGATATTTATAGCCATTAAAATATCCCCTCAATGTAATTTTAATCCTAGAGAATTTTATATATATGCACTACTCTATAAACATGGGACATTAATACCATGAATCATACTCCCAATCATATGTCTCTTTTTGGATTTTTGTCTACTCAAAAAACATGAACAATTGGAAACATATTCTCCCTCAAAACCTTATCACTCCAATCTAAAACTCATGTTGGTCTCTCTATGAAATGATGTTTCTAGTTCAAGCTTAACATCCTCATAGTCAGTTATATGCATAGTATCACGTTCTTACCTCTGAAGATGATATACATAGAATGAAATATGAATACCTACATATTATGGGGGAAGGTCTAGCTTGAAAGACTCTATTATTATAGGTTTTTTTTTACTAAATTCATTCCAAACTCATGTCTCTAGTTTCCCCTAGATTCCCAAATGATGATTCCCCAAACTAGGTGATAGTTTTAAGAAAACAAAGTTCCCCCAATGATCTACAAAGGTTAACCACCTTGATTTACAGATGATCACTAGCTACTCTATGTAGTAAGCAACTACTCCTTATCCAACTCAACCCTCTTAAAGGTATTTTAAACCATGATCATCACAACGATAGAAATATCACCCACCTCATGATAACTCATTAGTTAGAGATATGAGTGACCATAAATATCAAAAATATGTTCCATTAAAATAAAATAATGAGAACTATTATTTTATAAAACATCAAAAAGTCTAGATGATCATCCCATGCTCTTGGAAAGTCAACCCGTACTGGAAGAATATCATCTAAGATTCATATCATCCTCTTTGACTATCTATAAGTATGAAGATTATATAATGTACTATATTTTAATTGAGTCCCACAATACTTTTACAATCCATTCTAAAACTATAATGGAAAATATTTCAATATCTAATATTTTTCATGCAGACTCTCCATGATGCTATAAAATCTCTCAAATATATAGTTTTACCTACTCATCAATAGAATGAACATCTTTTATTTGTATGAATTGTGTGACCATCATCACCTGATCAACAACCAGCTGTATAACATCTCATCTTCCTGATTTTCTGGGTAACCACATCATGTTGTCCATTATCACATCATCCCACTTCCAAATAGACAATTTATGTGTCTAAAGTAAAATTTATATCCACCTATTCTATGCTCTGGTCTTTTGATAGGTTAGAAAAAGAGAGAAATTTTTTCAAATATCTCTTTTAATTCATATCCACCATAATTTGTTTATAGATAAATTTACACACCTTCATTGAACTATGGTTAACTACCAACTGAGAGGCATTGGAGTCCCTCATCAACTCTTACTTCATTAAAGAATGAATCAAAGATATCATATGGGAAAAATCACATCATCAAACACTATGAACCATTTTAGAACTAGGTTACTTCATTCAAACCATTCTTGAATCATTATGAATTTAGTATAAAAATGTCTGACTAGTCTTTACCCAATCCGAAAAAATTGACGTGTTGACAAAGAGAGTACATTTCATCACCCCTCGTCCTTCAGATACGTCCACTAAAAATTAATTAAAAAATTACATCAAACACCACTCCACATTTAATGGTATCTATTCTAGATCCGGTATATTCTAATAGATAGAATCTGTAAAGAAAGTACTTTTTCCCAAAGAATATTCCATATCAAAATCAAATGTATGAAGACACTCCAACCCACCCCCATATGTACCACTAATAGAAGATTTAGAAAAACTTATTATGGTTTTCATATGAAAAATATCTCATAAAATAATAATGGAAAAAGCACATTAGAAAGTAGACCATAGTTTTTAACTCCATGTCATGCATCAGGTAGTTTCACACATAGTGGTGTAGATGTTGAAACCCATAAGCTAATTAATGATCAATCAATTTTAGAAAAAAAATTTAAATAAACACATAAGGCATCATAAAAAACCACATAACTAATCCCTTTCTCTAAAAGATAAAAATCATAAAAATCATTATTCTTTTAATTAGATTAAAGAAGGTCTCTTTTTACTATTCATTCAATTCAAACTCCCCCTTGATGTTACACCTAATTTTAGAATCTTTCAAATAAGATATGTCATATATGAACCATTGATAGTTTCCCACCAACACTAAGAAACTAATTATAAAAAACTCATTTATAGGGTGTTCCCATGATGTCCTATCCTCTACCGTCTCCGGATGTAAAGAAATTCCAACCTCATAGATCACACGTACAAGAAAACAATACTTCTAGATCTTAAAATGAACATTCAAAATCACGCCTAAGAGACAATGTGCTCAATGTGTACTCAAAAAATATCCTACTATCCAGTGTGCATCATTAAAATCCCTGATTGTATGAGGATATCATTAATAAACACAATAATTAAGGGGTAAATATATGGATGGAAGATACTATTCATTTTTTTGTCTTAACCCAAGTTGGGGCTAGAGCCCCAACTACCCCATGTCAGCCTCCAAAGGCTAGGGATATGAGACTAGTAATGAATGAATGAATAACATGGGGAGGCATTTTCCTATGTACCTACATGCACATGAACCACCTTCTTAATGCAGAATTACAGAGGGATTATAGTAAAAGATGAAAAACGCCAGGGAAACAACCATGCATGTACCATTTTTCCCTATAACCAATCTCTCAGTATGCCGAGTTGACAAGCAGATAGCCAATGTCCTAGTGAATAAATACCTCAATTTACCATAATATCACAAGACTCCTTTACCTGAGGGCCTCACTCGAGACACTATAACAATATTTCATAAATCCCAAAAAAATCTATGAAATGGAATTACTCCAAACACCATCCTAAGGATCAAACATCTCTGATACCAATATCTCATTCAATTCCTATTATGTCTCTTACTTCTCCCCCTTTATTTTTCTGAGAGTCGTAATTGGTATTTATATACTCAGTCGAACATTGGATTTTCTTGCATGTATAATTCCTTGTGTCGATGATAGATAGGTCGATGACAAATTTAGAAAATATTAGGGATAAATAGGACATTGGACAACATACAATGGTCAAAACATGGAGATAAGGATCTCATATCTATTAGCAATTTACATTCTAGTTTTTTCAGTTTTGGATATCTTTCTATTTGGCCTATATTTTTTCCCTTTTAATTTTTAGTTTTAACTATCATACTCTTATATTGTCTAGATTTTTTAAATGCATGGTTGTTTACCTTTTTTTTAACCTATTTTTGTCTTTTTCATATTCACATCTATATTGAGATAACTATGTTTGTGTGTACATGTATATAAGAAAATACCTCATCGTGTTAGTTATTCGATTCGAACGTGTCTCCAACCCCTTTCCTATGGAGGTAGGCTTGATGTTGTTACGGGTCGAGCCCCAGTTTGAGTCTGTTCAGGACATTCATGATAACCATTGACAACATTTCTGAATTTTTTATCCTTAAAGGCATGAAATGATTCTAATATAATACATATATAATATTGAACAGTATCATAGGAATAGCATCCTCCATGATGCAAGGTTAGTGGTATCTCGATCATATGGCAATCTTAGAGAACCACAGATCTCCCCATAACTAATCAAACTAGAAATTACTCCTCAGAAACATGTATATATTCTTCATAGTCACTAAGTTTAGTTTCCTAGAGTCCACACATTACAAAATATTATCATATTTCTTCTTTTAGAATAATATCAGAGCACCCCTCAGATATATTCTCAGTATAATAAAAAACTTCACCTTTAAAATGTTGAGTTTCATATTTAATTCCATCAACTCAGTTGGTGATATATTATATGGGAGAATAAATTTATATTTTTCCCTAAAATGAGTTCTATATAAAATTCAATCCATATATCTATAGGTATTCCCTATAAATCAATTGGAGAAACATCCTGATATAGGTTCACCATGGTAGGAAAAGAAAATAAAGTTTTTCTCTGATGTACCATAAGTGCCATATGTACTAATTATTCGCTAATATATAAAAATTAAATAAGGTATATACCCATTCTACCCACTTTCACATCCCATTAAAAATTTAAAACAAGATTCTCCCCATTATAAACAGTTGAAGATACGCTTCACTTTTGGATGTTGATGTGTACGTTGTAACTTCTCTACCTTTCCATTCCAATAAATGACATCAAAACTAGTCATCTCAAGGATGATAAAATCACATATATATATATATATGTAACAAGAAACTAAAACGATTAATTATTGAAATATCTAAATATTATGTACATTATTCTCCAATGGTGTTTGAGGTGATAATAAATCAAAATATAACTAGACTGACATGTCAAGTCCATCAATAACATTATAAGAAATGAATGTGTGGGAAACACCTCTATCAAAAATAAATTGTTGAAAGTGTAGATTTGATTATGATCATACCTCAAATATTTGATGGTCTCTATCCATCATTATCTATAACCTATGACACTGCATACATTCCCCCAAGTCCCATTGTAACAACCCAAGGCCCATGGTAGATTTAATTAGGTGCTTGACCTTCCCCCAAGGCACATTGTAACAACCCAAAATTTTATTAAAATAATTTATAACTCCTAATGGAAATTTATTATATTATAAATCACATAAAACCACTTTGGGTCCATGACAAAAGCTTTATAAATGATGAATTTAGGAGATAATATGTTTTTCTTGAAGTTAAGGAACCTAAACTGTTGAAATGGGAACTTGACCTTAGCAAAGTAATATGGCCATTTTGAATAGTAAAATGAAAAAATGAATAGTGAAATCACCCAAGAATTTATAAATAAAAGTTATGCCTCTTGAATGTGAAAATATTGTGTAATTATATCAGGAAATATGTATGCAAAAATTTTAAAAATTATTTTTTAAATGTTGGTATTTTTAGTCAAACATAATTCATTAAAATTTATTAATTAATTTAATAATTTAAAACAAAATTTATTTTAATAAAAGTTTTTAATTAATTAATATTTTTATGTCTTATTATTTTAAGACAATTTTATTGTATCTTATGTAATTATCTAAATTGTTTTAAAATCAATTTTACTTTTAAAATCAGTATTTTCCAAGTAAATGATGATTTTAGTTAAAAATTAAATTACTCATATATAAAAACTTATTTTCTTAAAATTTCGTTCATTTTAATATTATAATCATAGATAAATGGTGTGGGTAATTTTTTTATTTTTTCGGAAATACTATAATTTTTGGTGAATAAGGAAATTCGATAATTTGTAAAATATGCTAAAAACTGAATTTTTTACCTCATGATTGAGTCATAGATGATGTAAATGGACATTGGATTGACCTGAAATGACCTATTTACTATATTTAATCAATGAATTATCAGTATTACTTTCATTTAGGTTAATTAATATAATAATGAATATAATATAAACAAAACCCCTCTTCCCCCCACTATAAATACCACCCCAACACCCTCATTTCCTAAAACCCCTAAAGATTCTATGATTGTCTAAATTCTTTCAAAAATTTCTTCCCTAGATCCTCCCCCAAATCTATAACCCCTTGTTCTAATCAATATTTCAAGCCTATGGGCCTTGATAAGGACACCTCAAGAGGAGAATTCAAGAGGTAATTCCTCACTTTGTTTTCCTTTATTTTCCATTCAATTTAATTTAAATTATTATTCCCTCCTCACATACCTTCTTCAAAATGGAATGATAAATCCATCATGTTTTTTATACTGATATTTTATAATTTTAATGGAATATTCTTCATCAAAATTCTCCATGTCTCGCTTTTGTTCCAAGAATGAAATTGTCGTTCGTGATGTGTCATTTTACCGAAATCATGGGCGATACAATTTCATTTTACCTCAATTACTTCAAAGATATTAATAAAATCATTAAATGGTAAAAGAAAATATAAATTTTATGTTTTGAGAATTTTTTATTTTGTTACTAACCTATTTACCTGATTCTAGGTGATAAAATAAAATAGGTTCGTTGTGATCGAAAAACCGCCGATATTAACGAAAAATGATCATCAGTATATTTTATATAATGATTCATCCTCATGTTAAATAAGAAAATTCATGGTAAGATCGTTTAAATCACATTAATTTTTCTCATAAAATGTAATAAATGTTCTGTATGTTCATCCACATTTTTATAAAAGCACTCATTCATGAAAATAAGAGAATCGTTCATGAAAATAAAGAAAATAAACACTTCCGAACAATGAATTAATACTATATAACTCATCCAAAGGCCCATAAAAACATAATGAAACTATAATGAATCATATTAATGTATAAAATTTTCTTTAATTTTAACTTAATGAATCTAATTTCATAAATAAGTCATTAAGGAGAAGAAAGTGTTCAGATACAAGGTAAGGGGAAATCTTGAACCCAACTCCCATTCTTTGGGTTCTCCATCTTTAAACCCACATTCAGTATAGATATACCCTAAAAATAATTTCATCAAGAATATATATACTTTAATAGTATATAAATTCTTTATACAAGAGTTTATGAAAACCCAAATGTCTTCCCAATGAATACTTATTTCAAATAAACACACCCTTCTTACTCCTCAAAGAGTGTTTGTTCATTACCCTAGGTTGATGGTTCAATATCAAGAATGTTTATCCCTATTTATTTTGGGAAACCATTTTTTATTAATATATTATATATTAAATTAATCCCATATCATTCCATGGGTAATGTTATGTTCATGTTTGACGTATTTTCTATGTGGAATTCATGATTATGTAAATGTTATGATGTGACAGGTGCGCCTAAAATTATATAGCGCAATACGAATGTTATGATGTGAAGGGTGCCCCTGGAATTATACAGTGCTCTAATGAATTGGGTAAACTGATAAATATCATGAGTTAATGTGAAATATTCATTAACATGATTCTATAAGTGTTCATAATTAGGTGTGGTAGATGAAAACTAAGACGTGATATTTTATTTTTATTCATTTCAACATTTCAAGAATTTATTAATTCCTCCCATCATGAATATGATATTATGCCTATGTTATGATAAAAATGATTAGGATCACCAAAAGTTATATTTTCCCATATTCTTATTATCTTATTGGGATTTTATCTCACCTTTTTTTGAGGTATATCCTCTGGTGATTACATGTAATAAGGACAACTCATGGGAAAATAAGAAGCTATAAAAGAATAAATTAAATAAATGTTTTTGTTTTATATTATAAAAATTATGTTTGGTCCTAGTTTTTTAAATACAATAAACTTTTGGATCCTCTTTGTGTACTGATTTTATGTTTTTTATTATTAAAATTATTTAAAATTAATGTAAGAAAAGTAGCTTCACTATATTTGGTATAAGAGGTACGTTTTAGTTAATTTGTGAATTATGATTATAGAACCTTAGTGAAAACCCTTTTATGGGACGTAATATATGTAACCACAGATGATTATTTTCTATTACTAGGGAACCCATAACTTATGATTTTAATGTTAATTTAACAAATGAATAAATTATTTATTCATTACTTGTTGACATATGTTTTCTTATACCTATTCTATTTTTGACAATGGTTGGAACCAGGAGAATCCAGACCAATAACCTGCGTGAGTGGCAATGCAGTGACTGCATGAATGTAATTCATAATTCTTTGGGAGGTGGGCTTCAAAACATCATGGGGGTGCTTACCTAGTTGTCTTAGGTTATGAATAATAATGTGAATAATTTGAAACATCCTCCTTCACCTAAGAGGGAGAAACTTGCTGTCGAGTGTTTTATACGGCATAGATCACCATCATTTAGTGGATCTTCCAATCCACTAGTTGTAGAATAGTGGGTCAACTAGATGAAGAAGATCTTTTATTTTTTCACTTCTATGAGATAGAGAAATTAACTATGGCCATTTATCGTTTTGATGGAGAGGCAATCCAATGGTGGGAATTGATTAAGAACACCATGTCGAGAGACCAAATTGAAGAAATGGAGTGGGAAGACATTAATATAATATTTCTTAACAAGTATTTTCCACGAACTCTTCCTACGAATATAAAGAGAGAATTTATAGAGTTAAATAAGATGTATGGATAATCTATCATGTCTATGAAGCAAATTTTACAAGGCTTCTAGGTATACTTCTGGTTTTTTATCAAAAATGATAGAAAAATTAATATATTAATTATTGGATTAAATCCACACATTTGAAAGGATCGTGAAATTCATGATGTTGGGTGTTATGAAGAAGATATTCAATGTACTCTAAAAGTGGATATGGTGATGAGAAACGAAAGTTGGAGTTTCATGCAAGATTATCTATTGATAATGGTGGAATGAAAACTCAACCACCCACATGACAATAATGTGGCAAGATTAATTATTTCAATTTCCTCAATGTGACATGGAAATGTTTCAAGTGTGGGAGAGAGGTCAACCAAGCTCAATGGTGTTAAAAATATTTGAGAAGGTAGGAGACTAGAGTGGAGGAAATTAGAGCACCACATATGGTTCAATGATAAAACTATAAGGAGTCGGGGCATAATGAAAGCCAATGCACTAAACCTCGAGCCCTTAGGGATAATCCGCATCATCAGCCAGCAAAGCCAAAGAAGTAAGGGAATGATATGTCATTACTACTATGTTTGTATAGAAATAAATTGAATTCTTTCCATGTACTCTTCTTATTTACTCAATAATTGAAAAAATATTATTTTATTCCAGTTCAATTCAACTTTTACATCTTACAAGATTTCTTGAACTATAGAATTGAATCCATGAAACCTTAAAATAAAGATATTTGTAAAACCACCAAGCGGTGAAATTATTTCAACCCTAGTATTGGAATCTTGTACAATTGTCATAGGTGGGAATATTATTCAAGCGAATCTTGTGATACTTCCCTTAGTGTAATTCAATGATATAATGGGAATGGATTGTCTCTCGTTATGTAGAGAACATTCCAATTGTTGGGAAAAGGAAACATCCTTTTATATTCTGAACCATCCCATTATCCTCTATAAATGAAAGGATGGTCATGAATATCCTTTGAAAAATCCTTCAACAATGTGGGTGTTTATTCTATGTGAAGAATAATGCCTTACTCTAATAGTTGAGTCCAAGTAAAATGTAAACCTAGTGGAAATTTCCATCATGATGGAATATGGTGATGTATTTAGTAAAGAGTTACCATGACTTCCCCAAGATCATGAGGTATATTTCCCCATAGAACACATACATGAAGCTAATTATATCTCAATGTGTCACAATAGGATGGCTCTTATAGAACTGGGGGAGTTAAATAAGCAGATATGAGAGAATTTTGATGACGGGTTTAAATTCTATTGTGGATAACCTTGGGGTGAAATGAGGCTCTTTTTGAATAAGAGGGATGGGACAATGTGGCTCAGTATCGATTATCAGGAACACAACAAGATCACCATAAGGAACATGTATCCTCTCCCATCTATTTATGACTTGTTTGATCAGTTAAGAGAAGCTCAGAACTTCTCAATGGTGGATATTTATTCTATATATCACCAGATAAAGGTGAAGAAGGAATATATTCAAAAATATTTCATTCTATACAATGTGAGGGCACAATGAGCCTCTAGTGTTTCCCTTCGGACTTACTAATTCCCCTAAAATATTCATATATTTTATTAATAGAGTCTTTAAACATCATGTTGACAAATACGTGGCAGTGTTTATCGATGATATTATCATCCAATTCAAGATAAATTAGGAACATGAAGAACATTTAGGGCTTGTGTTGGCAATAATTAGAAATGGAATATTGTATGAAATGTTTAGAAAGTGTGTCTTTTAGATTAATCAAGTCATGTTTTGGGGACAAGTGATCACAAGTGAGGGAATTTATGTAGGCCCTTCAAAGATTATGGTGATTGAGGAATGGACCTGACCCACTAGTGTAACAGAAATCCATAGTTTTCCTCGATTAGTGGGGTATTACCGATGTTTTGTGAAAACCATCTCATGATTGTCATTCCTGATAACTATGTTAACAAGGAATGGGGTGAAGTAGGTCTAGACATAATAATGTGAGGACAAACTCATAGAGCTAAAGAGATGGCTGATCATTGCACAAGTACACACATTACTGAAGAGTGGAAAATGTTTTGTGATATACAGTTATGCTTCAATGAAATTCATTGGTTTTGTATTCACGAATAATGATAATGAGATAGCCTAGACCTCACGGTAGTTGAAGATCCATGAGAATAATTATCCGACACATGATATATATCTAGAAACATTATTTTTTTCATTGGAAATATGTGGGCACAACCTCTATGGTGAGAAGTGTTACATATATACTGATCACAAGATCCAAAAGTATTTATTCACAGAAAAGTATCTAAACATGAATCAAAAGATATTTTCAGAGCTAATTAAAGACTATGATTTTTCGATTCACTATCATCCCAGTAAGGAAAACAAAGTAGCTGACTCTCTTAGAAGAAAAGAACATGTTACTCTATCCATGTTGCGGATTGAGAAAGACATTATCTTCATGTATATGAAAAGAATGGATTTCTAAATCATAGTGGTAGGGAATAAATCCCACCATTCCCAAATGATTTCATAACCATATTTCTAGTATAAGATTAAAAAGAAATAATGGAATGATCTCATGTTACAAAATTAATTGAATGTAGTTTATGAAGGGAAGCTTCAAGAATTCTCTATCGATGATAATAGTGTGATTCAGAGTGGAATGTGGATTTGGGTACCTTAATCACTCAAGAAAAAAGCTATTAGACAATTCACATAGATCAATTTTCTCTATATATACTTTTAACACCAATATATATCGAGATCTATGAGAATACTTCTAGGGGGATTACATGAATAAAGAGATTATAGAGTATATCTCAAGCTAGTTGATATTTATGAAAGTTAATGAATAGTGAAAAAAGACAAAACGGATGATACAACCATTTCCTATAACCATGTGGAAATTGGGGAATTTCACTATGGATATTATCATGGGTCTCCCGAATACATCTAAAGGAAATAATTTGATATGGGATATGGTGGACTGACTGTCCAAGACTTACAACCTTTTCGCTATTCACGAAGATCTCTTGCTTGAAAAATATTCAATGATATAAGTAAAGGAAGTGGTGAGAATACATTAGGTTCCACTCTAGAGTGTCACTAATCATGATCCCAGGTTCACATATAAAATTTATGGGCTTATTAAACATGCATTGAGTAATGAATTGAATTTCATCATAGCCTATCACCACCAAAATGAGGTCCAATCTGAAAATAATATTCAGATGCTTGAAGATATGCTATGTTCCTCCTCACTAGAATTAAATTATGGATGGGATAAATATCTCTTATTGGTTGAGTTCTCAGACAACCAAAGATTCCACTCAAGTATTCATATAGAACCATATGATGCTCTGTAGTGAAAGCTATGTAGAACTCCAACCTGTTGGGATGAAGCTAAAGAAAGAAATCTACCTAGACCGGATCTTGTGAAAGAGATGACATAGAAGGTTTAAGTTATACATCAACATATAAAATCTACTCAGAGTTAGAAAACGTGTTATGGTAAAAAATGTATAAGGTACATGGAGTTCAACATTGTATATAAAATATTCCATCATATATCACCTTGGTAGAGAGTCATGTGGTTTGTAAAGGAAGGGATGCCAATACCAATGTACCTTGGCCCCTTTGAGATCCTTGACCCCATAATAGCTGTGGCCTATCAGATTGAAATTAAACCAAATATGAATCACATTCATGATGTGTTTCATGTAACACTGATGATGAAGTATATACCATATCCCTCACTTGTACTGAAATCATACGTGGTACAGTTGGAAGATGATCTCCCTTTTGAAGAGCATCTAGTAATGATTCTATACTGGAGACATAAGGTTATACGAAACAGGACAACCCACCTTGCCAAAGTATTTTTGTGGGACCATAAGTATACAAAATCATTTTGGGAACTAGAGGATGTGATGAGGGATATGTAACCTCAATTGTTTTTGTAAAACAAAATTTTGAGTGAAATTTCTGAAAAGGTTTTAAGAATGTAACGACCCAAACATTTATCAATGAAATTTATCCCTCTTAATGGTAATGTATTATAGTATAAAGCACATAAAACCACTTAGAGACCATAATATAATCTTTATAAATGATGAATTAAGTGGATATAAAGTGTTTATAGAAGTTAAGGAATCCTAATTGATGAAATTGTAACTTGAACATTGGAATAGTTATGTGAGCCTTATGAATAGTAAATTGACCAAATGAATAGAGACCTTACCCAAGAAAGTATAAAAAAATTTATACAACTTGTAAGTGAATATAAGGTATAATTATATCATTAAATAAGTACGTAAATCTTATAAAAATTATTAGGTAAATGTTGGTATTTTTGAAAGTCATAAATAAATAATTAATATTTTGTAATTAATTTAATAATTTAAAAGAAATTTATTTTCATTAAAAGGGTTTCTAAATTAATATTTTTATGTCTTATTATTTTAAGATAATTTTATATTATCGTAATTAATTTTTGAAAGCGTTGTTAAATCATTTTTATTTTTAAAATCTTTATTTTCCATGTAAATGATGATTTTATTTAAAATATAAAATACTCATATTTATATATATTTTTTCAAAAAATGGAGTTCATTTTTTGATTAGCCACATGAAGAAATGGTTTGGGTGAATTGTTTTTGATTTTTCTAAAATGCATGAATTTTTGACAAATAGTGAAATTTGATAATTTACAAAATATGCTAAATAAATGAATTTTCTACATCATGTTTGGGGAAAGGATGTTTTATTTAGTTAATAAATCATCACTATTTCTTATCTCGATGGAAATTAATAATATATTGAATATAATATTGAGAAAACCCCTCTTCCCTTCACTATAAATACCACCCCTCACATTGTAATATCCTCACACCTCTCAAACATTAATACAAGTATTAATTATTAAAAAATATCATCCCTTTATCTTACCCACTTCTAGGATCTCTTGGTCTCATCAAAACACCATGGCTAGGTTCCTTGAGGAGGACCTCAAGAGAATAATTCAAGTGGTAATTCCTCTCTCTCATTTCCTTTATTTTTCTTTCAATTTCATTTCTTTTATTATTCCCTCCACACATCCCTTATTTGAAATGGAATGATAAATCCATAATATTTTTATAATTGTATTCTATCATGTCAATGGAAAATTCATCATTAAACTCATCCCTCTATCTCTCTCTCTTTTTCTAAGAATGAAATTGTCACCTGTGATGTGTCATTTTACTAACATCACGAGTGATACACATTCATATTACCTCAATTCCTTCAAGGTTTTCAATAAAACCATTAAAACATTAAAAATTGATTTTAAAATTTATTTTTTAACCCTTTTTTATTCGGTAACTACCTTATTCACATGACACAAACTGTAAAATTAAAACAAGTTCATTGTGATCGAAAAACCACCCAAAATAACCAAAAAAATGATCATCATTAAATTTTATCTAGTGATTCTTCTTCCTAGTACATAACCAAATTCATTTTAAGATCATTTATACCACTATAATTTCACTAATAACATATTATTACAAATATATATGTTCATACAAATTTTTACACAAAATCCCACTCATGAAAATAAGAAAACCGTTCATGAAAACAAAGAAAATAAACACTTTTCAACAAATAATTTAAACTCTATAACTAATCCAGAGGACCATTAAAGAACTTATTGAAATAATAATTTAACATATTCATGTATAAAAGGATCTATAATTTTCAAATAATAAATATAATTTCATTACACAGGACATTAAAGAGAAGAAAGTGTTTAGATACAAGTTAATGGGAATTCTCAAACCCAACTCTAATTCTTTGGATTTTCCCTCTTCCAATCCATTTTTAGTACTGATATGCGCTAAAAATTATTTCATCATAATTAGATTACCATTTATTGGATATATGTTCTTTCTACTTTAGTTTTTTAAAAAATCAATGTTTTCCAAATGAAATCTTCTTTTAGATGAACACACCCTACTTACTACTTGAAGAGTGTTTGTTCTTCACTCATGGTTGATGGTTCTATGTGAATAATTTTATTCCCTCTTAATTTTGGGAACCTAATGTTTTTGAAAGAATACTCTATTAACTTAATACAATATCTTTCAATTGATTATTTTATGTTCATATTTGATATATGTTCTATGTGGCATGCATGATAATGTAAACACTACGATGAAATAGTTGTGCATGTAATTATATATCGCAATTTGAATGTTATGATGTGATGGGTGCTCTTGAAATTATACAGTGCTCCAATGCATTGGTTAAAGTGAATAATCTCATCAGTTAATGTGAAATATGTGCAAACATGATTCTATCTTTGTTCAAAATATGTGTGGTAGTTGACCACTAAGACATTATGATTCATTTTTATACATTTATATATTTCAAAACTTTTATTAATGATTACTATCATTTTTATGATCTTATGAATATGTTATGATAACAATTATTATTATCACCCCATGTTATATTGTCTCATTTTCTTATCAACTTACTGGGATTTTATCTCTCCCTTTGGATCTATATCCTTAGGTGATTACGTGTACTAAGGAGAACTCAAGGGTCAAAAAGAACCTAGAGAAGGAAAAATTAAATAAATGTTTATATGTTATATTGAAAAAGTTTTGTTCAATCATAGATTTCCTGAGACACTAAACCATTGGATCCTCTTTGTGTAATTATTTTATATTGTTTATCGTTAAAATGATGTAAAAGTAATATAATAAAAATAGTATCTCTATACCCATGGATTTTTTGAGTTATTAATGTCTGAGGGATATGTATCCACTATAAAGGTCCTCTACGAACATTTTTTTGGATGAAACTACTATAAATATTCAATGATTCCATAAAATAAAAATTTTGAATATGTACCACATATCATTATAAAAAAACTTCATAGGTGGTTTCCAACAACACTTGTAGCGGTGCCTAATCTACCAATAGATAATGCACCTACTGGAGCCTCATCCTATAGAGGGATAAAAATGATTCCTGCTCTGCTCCATCTTCATTCTAACACCCTATCATGAGTCATTTTGCATTTTATTCGCAATACCCAAAGCGGAACCAGATCTTCATTTGGGATTCTAATAATAAGTTATCCAATAGCTAATATAAGACGTAAAATTCTATCCTCCTCTAGAACCTCCTCAAATACCAAGCCCTTATGAAGAACTCCTCAGTATATCTTCAGGTAAAATTCCCTGACATTGTGCATAAATAGTAATTGAAGTCCAATATCAAAATTCCTTGCCTTATGTGCCTAATTTCTCTCCATGAAATGAGTTAAATTAATAAGCTCTATGAAATGGATTATTATGAAATCATTAAAAACATCCCCTAATGACGAATTTTAAACTTTTGATCATGGTATAACTTTTATATACCATGATATAAATTTTCTAAAGGAAGGTCCTTGAAGGATTTCTATGTAGAAACCTCATGATTACCTTCTTGAATTATAAAACTCTACTTATCAGGGTGGGTACCATAAACATGAATGTGTTAGTCATCACCCATCAAACCTCTAGAATCTCAACAAGGACTAATACCACCTAAATGAAATTGATTTAATCCTTATCATCTTGCTGACCCCAAATTCTGTGGAAGGGAAGTTGATTCCAAAGATTTAATTCTCTTCAATGATCAATCATTTTTGTTTACACACCTCCACATTGTACTAGATATAACTGGAAGGCTCTAGGATGTAACATGTCTTCTTCCTGAACAACTGGAGTGGTTTTGTGAGGATTCTCATGTTCTCCCCTGCATAACCAGTGGTGAAACATGTGTTTCATCCCAAGAATGATCATTTTAATTTTTATGATTGGTATTCCCATAAAACATCTCTAATGCACCATTATCTAAATGTCAAACGAACACATAGATTGTATATAACAAATCAATCATGATAATAAAATAATAAATTCATTAGAAAAATAATGTATTTATATAGGAAGACTTATTATTCATGGATACGAACCATGACAATGAACACCCCTCTTAGAAATATCGATGGTCAACACCTCATCTTATATTCCTAAACATCAGTCATGGTTATATATATATATATATAAACTAATAATAATGATTATATTTAATAAATATAAATGTTATCATATTATATCACAAAAGAAGAGATTATGTCATTTAATTAAATTACCAACCATGATTATAATGTAACTGATATATTTGAAATTTGTTGCTACATGGATTTTCATGTTGCATGAACGCACCCAAAATCCCATGAATTGAATCTACCAAACGTACTCTAGAGCATTTTGAAACAGGAAATCTAAAACTGTAATAGAAATCCCATTACTAATAAGTTATATGTCCATCACATAAGAGCTTTATAACTACTTATGTGACTCCCATAATTGATTTCTATACTGCCTAACTCATTTCTATATTTCTTGAAAAATAATCAATAAACCTCCTTCGAAAAAAATTTGAAACACCCCAACCCAAATCACTCCATCATGTATGGAGTTCAACATGAACTCTTATATGCCTTACCTTATATATGAGGTTATTAACTAATATAAAGTTTCTTAGTGGGGAAATTTAGTGACCATATCTTCATTATCAAAATCCATACAATTGGTTCATATCATTAAAATATTAATAATATAAATGGGTGAATCATAACTAATAAGAACAATGATATAATATATCACTTCTCAGGTTTCTCTGAGATGTGCTATTTAAAAAACCAAGAACCCCCAATGTTGAAGATTAAAAATATATATATTATGATTAATATAAATATAAATAAATTCAATCTAACATCACTCTATAGTCTTTTCTGGGACCACCTATGTACACCAAATTCGTCCTCTTCATATCCATGTCATTGGGCCATTTCCCTTTTTTGATTCCTTGGTTATGAATTCTACACATTTTTAGTGACACCTAAGTATAGTTTGAGAATAAAACAAACAAAGAAACCATCAATGAATCCCTAAAAAAAGTTTATATATATAGCGTGTGTGCCAAAACATTATGATAATTTAAAATTAAATAATCATCAATAAAAATATTGGGTCATCACATGATAACCTTGATACTACGAATCCCAACCCCACAGAATTTGACACTTTTATGGCAAGGATTCAAATTTTAGTCATTAAATGTCTCAAAATATGATACAAGGTCCATACATTTATTTAAAAACCTATTACCATCAGACATATGTCCAAATTCTCCATTTATTTAGTACATCACACCACACCAAAATGTTTTCATTTTTACTCGCCTGATGGTACATACTACTAACTTTACTGATGATTTATTTCAACAATCACCCATCCACAGTCATTATGCATTATTTTAATTCAAAAAATTTTAACAAAATTCACCCCTATATGGCCTACACTGATATTGATTAAATAGGTACATGATATCCAACAATTACCATTAATTGATCTCTGGTCATTGGACATTATCATAATACCCATTTTCTCCCTCAATGGTGTATTCTATACAATTCTAGGAAACCCGAACATATTGATTCTGGAATAAATGATTCATATGCTATGAAATATTGATAAGAAATTCATATCATTGAAAGAAAAACCGGTCATATCGAGAGTAGTTCTGACAGATCTAGACACACTGACAAGAAACAGACATCCATAATGGGTAACATTTTACACTAACACATACCATTATATCATTTCAAAAACAAAATTCAAGGTCCCTTTATGGTAAGGAGCATCCTACCTCATTTTTTATGAAAAACATTAATATCCACCAAGATTATCAACGAAATCAAGTCCATATGCCAAGGATAAGTATAACCAATCCTAATTCAATACCAAATATAATTCTAGAATAATATTCTAGAAGAAAAACATGACAAGGGATTGAATTCAATAATCATTACCAAGAATGTTCATAATCCATTGGTGTCTCTTGATCTGTTCAGGAGGGATGAAGCCATTTTCTATAGATCTAGTATTTTATATTTTAATGATCCAATAATTCTAATATAAATCAAAAAATAATCCAAATATCTTTCCATAAATATCATAGATATATGATTCACACAATGATAAAGGGGAATGATCTTGAATGATTAAGAATAATTGAGAATAAACAACACATACATTGTATTCCCAAAGCCAAAATCATCATCATTCATATAAATTGGAGTCTAATGGGAGAATAATTACTAAAACCCATTCTAGAGTCCCTAGGATTGAGATCCAATTATATAAGAGCTATAATGATGAGGTTTATTGATATTTGGGATTAAAACTCTATTTTGTGGTTAATTTAATCCTTGTGCATGAATTGGCCTCATGGTCTACTCAACCATTCACCAACCATGCTAGGATATCTACCTCTTCTGGGAACCAAACAATATTACTAGATAGTTTAGTTTACCATGAATCAAAAATTCTTATATACTTTATATTGAGTCCCATGTTTTATAGGAAATTTCAGATGGTTAGAAAAAATTGTGAACCAACTATCCACCACCTTCTTTCCTTCTCCAATAAGATGCATTGTTTCCTAGAGAGAAACACTTGGTTACCCACAAAAATTCACCAACCATGAACCCCATTAAAAGAATATAAATCCCTCAAAACCAATAAAATTATACATAAGACTTCACCATGGAAAACCATATATCATAAACATATAAATAATGTCTAAAATTAATGATTAAGGTATATATAAATTCATATTTATAACATGATCATTATGGTTATGAACTACACAAATTCCCACCATGAAACCACATGATTAAATGACTTCCATATTCATATTAATCCCATATAGTGTAATATTTAATTGATTCACCGACATATAAATAGAATCTTGTTGCGAATTAATGTGTACATCAATTTATAGTGAAGAAAATCATTGAAATATATGGTATTGTTACATTAAATTAACTTTGAAGGTCCCTATTACATCTTTTTATCAGAGATATTATATCAATTTTATTAAATTTTAGAGAGGATACAAAATCATTTACATATCATCCTAAAAAATATATTAATATATATAGTTATACATAAAGATACTATATTTTGTTTTCTAAAAAATTGAGTTAATTTAAATTGGAGCCTTATAAATTTTTGGGGCACTAATTCAAAAACCCCACAAAATAAAAAAATCCAACTAAAATGTTAAACCACACCACATTTCAAAAACAGATATAGAACCAAACCTAAAAATGAAAATTTGAAATTAAAAAGGATACACATGACATGATGAATTAAAATTACAAATTTAAAACCAACCACCCATCACCACCTCATCCTCCTAAACGTGACCCCCCTAAGTTGCACACCCCACACATATTCCCTATATCATATAACCATCAATCATTATAAAATAATTGTCGATAATATAATCTACATTATATAATACTCAAGACACCATACACTGATATTTTATATTCATCAACCATGGGAGAATAAACAAGAAATACTACAAAAAATAAAAATGAAGAAGAAGAATGAACACTGATATGGGGAAGAAAGTTTCCTCACAGATAATAAAAAT
This sequence comes from Viscum album, assembly GCA_963277665.1. Taxonomy (NCBI): domain Eukaryota; kingdom Viridiplantae; phylum Streptophyta; class Magnoliopsida; order Santalales; family Viscaceae; genus Viscum; species Viscum album. The sequence continues at coordinate 1,796,273,562 of OY728137.1, forward strand.
TTATAAATCTGGAACTACTTGAAGCTTCATATATCAACATAGATTAAAAAAATATTCCTCAAACTAATGAAGGATTAAAAAGCTCATACTATGACCAAAGCACCCTCCAAATACACAAACCACCCTAAAACACTAATGAACCCAACTGAGATGGGGTCTGGAATGTTTGACCAATTAAAAATATAATTGGGAAGGATAAGAATGTAGTAAATATTAAAATCAATCCCAACAATATTAGTGATCAAAAAACTAAATTTTCCCAAAAAAAACTAATCACCCCCCAATAAATGTGGAAACACTAAAATTAAAATATTTATAAATTTTATGAAATAATATTAAGAAAAATAGAGAATATAATATTTTGTTTATTTGTAAAAAAAATACTTTGAAACTAGAAAAATATCAGCTACTCTAAATCCAGAATAAAAACCCTATAATCCTAAATGAATTTTTCAGTTTCCTTAGATAAATATAAAAATAGTTAAAATAAAATAGATACCTATAGAATGTATAATCCAACTATACTTAATATTTATCATTAATATAATGGGGTTTATATACTAAATACATTTTAAAATAAATAAAATAAATGTATTTAAGAGTTTTGTCATCCCCAACAAATTTTTTAGTAGCTATCTCTTGTTTTTTCAAGAGTTCATCAGGAATAATCTCATTATTTCATGGGGGAGTGGGATTTTTTTCAATTCCACCTCTAGGGTGTCCTATTTGGTTTTTGGTTCATGATCCACATATAGTCCAACATTAGTATTCTATATATATATATATATATATATATATGAAAATCCACTGACTGTTTTCATACAGGTCTATTACTTAACAGAAATGTTCACTTGTAACACTACTATTTTTTCATCTGAGCACATGAGAAAGTCCTAAAACCCTAATTGAAACTAAGGTATGATCCAAATTTTTATAAAAAAATATTAAAATTAAAAATTACATAAAAATTAAATAATAATATTGAATCTTTTACCTTAATCCCCTGCAACAGTTCCATGTTTATCGCATAACTTTCAGGATTTCTAATCAAAATAAATTTTATTTTATTAAATATTTAAATACAACATAGGGATGATAAAGATCAATTTTTAAGGAGAATGTGTGGTCTATTTATTTAATATTCTAAATAAATTAATAATATTTATTTGTATACGCATATCCTCTTCAAATAATACTAATTAATGACTGTTCTTTATTTCGTTATCTAATTTTATGAATGAGAAAGAAAAGATAAAAAACGCAACATGATCATAATGAAATTCATGAGGTCATGGGGTGAATTAAAATGGATTGGATGATAATTTACAATATTCATAAATATTATAACCTATTGTAAAATATGAATATTATTTTTTCATATAACATATATTATTTTCCATTAATATGAATGAACAAAAATGCTTACGAAATTCCTTACAAAGACCATAAATTACAAGTTTTCTTTTTGGTGAATGGTTAATCAATCTCTTTATTGAATGGATGGGCTTAATCACACACCCAAAAAATATAGGATATGATTATCTCAATCAAATCACATGAATCTAGTGGAATTAATTGTGATCTAAATTGAGGGATACATTTATTTAAAACAATTATAAGAGATAATTTGTGTAATTGAGTGTAGAGTGAAGAACATCACCTCTACACACCATCTTCACTATCTTTCTGAAATCATTGATAAATTGAGTAATAAGTTGAAGTGAAAAACATTTGATGCCTGAATATGATTCCCCTATACCCTAGACAAAGGGTTATTTATCTTTGATCATAAATTTTCAAATCACTATGACATCACATGGGTAAAAAATTGAAGAAATTGAGGGGGAAAGAAAATGACCCCACATGCTCCTAGGGAAATGACCTTAGTTTTTTCTATTCTGCATTAAAATATTTACTAAAATTAAATTATTCTTAACAATTTCCCATGAAAAACATGTGATAAACGCACTGTAGTATTAATGTTTTGAGCATTTCGGCCTACAATTGTTTTGACCAAAGTTAAATCCTCAAAATTGATGCCATGTTGATCAGGAATTTACCACGATCCATGGTAAAAAAAATTATTTTGTTAATACATTTAATGTAGAATATGGTTGACCATGTTCATTTCCCAAGGAGTGTTTGTGGGTCATTTATTCAATGTTCTAAATCACTTATTAATATATTTTTTTATAATTTTTTTAAAGGGATAAAAATTGATGATTGATTTTTGTATTTTTTTTATTTTACAAATGATAAACAAAATATATGAAATAGAACATGTCCACAATGAAATAAAGAAGGTACAAGGGTGATTTCAAGTTTGTTGGATCATCATTTACAATTAGTTTATATAAGATAACTCAATGAAAAAATTAATATCATTCGTCCACACACCCTCTATAAACTCTATTTCGTATAAAATCACTAATATAATAAAACAATATCCCAAACAGACTAGAAATATCATGTATTAACCTCCATGAATGGTTGAAAACATTCCATATTTTAGTGAATGAACTTAATCACCCAACTAGCAACAATTAGAATCCATTATCCCATTCAAATTACATGAATCATCTACTCTAAAAAGTGATTTGAATAGAGGAAGATATTGAAGTGTAACATAGAGGGGATTATAGAATTGTAATGAAGTTATGAGTGAATATCACCTCCTCTATATGAAATCTACAAGGTGACAGTGTAATTAGACAGAAATATAGTGATAATTTAGAGCACATAAATTCACACTCATAACTTTGATTCCCATCAACAACCTACAATGGGCTAGTTCTCTATTATCATGAATATTCAGATTGATGAGATATCATAGGGATGAGATAACATGAATAAATTAAGGTATAAGATAAGTAAAATTCATGATTAACATAAAAGAAAATTAAATTATAATTAAAATGGAAAAAGAAATATTAAAAAAACTACGATGTAGTTAGTAAGAGAAGAATATAATCCAAATGGTAGAATGACTATTATTTAAAATCCACAGCGGGGTTTCTTCAGAAATTAAATTCCTTTTTTGAATTGAAAAATACTTGTCTCTTCTTGGATTTCTTCCTCATGTCACCGAAGATGATTAAAATCTATTTAGTTTAAAGCATCATCTTCCCACAATCACACTTGTATACCTTTGAGAAAATTATAAATGACTAAATCCTCTAATTTATAGTGAAGTGGATGAAATTTTACATAATTTCTTTTCATGGGAAAATATTAGTGATTTACTTTATGGGTTTATAAATCTAAATTTAAATAGGAAATAGTAAAGAATCCTTGGGAATGACATTTGGTCAAGCACCTAGTGTGCGTGGGGTATGAACCATGGATTCATCATCATTATTCACACTCCAATATATTCATTAATCTATATGGAATACTTCTTTTTTCTTTAAGATAATTCAGTATTTAAAGGGTATTGGTATCACATGATAATTATATTCATCTTATCCACCACAAAACAACTCAGTTATTTTCAGTCTTCTCCATCCTTGTTGAAAACGGAATGCTTTTACAGAGGGGTTGTCTTCATTAATTGGTGGTGTATTCAAGAATAACAACAAAAAAATAATATACAGTCTATTTAATTCCAAAAACTTGTGATCTAGATTTGGTTTCGCATATGGTGCAACTTTAACTGGTTTCAAATCGTGTTGGATATTCAAAAGGCATTGTTGGAGGGCTTATATTCATCTTCAACATTGGTAGTCTTGACATTGTTTGGGATTCAAATCCCATGAATTTGAATGAATGTGTATAAAAGGATATTTTCATATTTAACACGTTTCATGTTCATTACTTGATCATCATTCAGTGAATACATATTTGATTCAACACTGACGATCAAGTTCTTCACTATGAATAATAGGGAAACATGGCCTTGGGGTTTTAAAGAGACTAATACATGCCTATATTAACTGATATATCTTAATTGTGTTACATTTTATTCTTTATATATGATATCCTTAATTGTTTTCTTGCCATGATTTTTATCTATAATCTTCAATGAATATTCAACTGGTGACACTTACATTCTTATGGTGGTTGATTAATGTTCTCAACATTTATCTATGTTAGGCTTGGTTCTTCAATTTCATAGGATGAGGATGCATTCAATAAAGAATATCTACTATCAAGGGAGTGAGGAACAATCTATTTAAGGAAAATATTTGCTTTGGAAATTTATCAATTTTTTGGGGGTTGTGGTCGATTGAAGATCACTTCTGTTAGCTTCATCTAATTATCATATTTTTAGTTCTGTTTATCCATTTTGTAGTGGGTGTATTCTATTGGTTTTTAAAAAAAACTTCATCTACGATCAATTGAGGGTTGTGTTTGATTAATTTTTGTTGGAGGGGTCATAGTTTATTGCATAGGTAGAGGGAGACTCATAGTCAACTCATTCTTTTGTGGTATTTTTTGGAACCGTTGATAGAGAATAAGGGTGTGGTCACTTGAAGGCATATTCCCTTCAAATATTTTCCATTTCAATGTTTCCTAGATCAACCTAATGAATTGGTGATTTCATAGTCACTCTTGGAATTTATAAACTTTAAGGAGGTGTTTCTACTATAAATTGCCTTGTGGTTGGGTAGATGAGGGAAAATTATGGTATCTTTGGTCCTTTGTTGAATTTATAATTAAATGTAATAATATCTTGAAGGATAAATTTTTTGTATTTTAATATTAACCAAAAGAGGGTATGTCATAGTCTATTTGAGCATTTTTTATTTTAACCATTCATATCCAACACATATAATTTAGTACATGATTTTTATATTTTAAATTTAATTAATAAAATTAAAATTTTAATTCATAAAATAAAAAATAATTTAATGATTCATTAAATATAATAAATTGATAAATTGATCAAATAGGACATGGATTTTAAATCAAAATAAAAAAATTAATTAATTACCTAGGAAGAAAAAAATTAGTGGCCTAATTATTAATAATATTTAAAAAATTCCTTTTTTGAAAATTTCAGTTCACATCACTCCCCACACCTAAATAAATTAACTACCAATAAATTTTACTGTTTTTTATTTATTAATAGGTAAAATTAAAGGTTTTATCCATTCTAGATATAAATATACTATTTATAGAATAATAAATTCACAACTTCTTCGATTGTACAAATTATCCTGCATCCTCTAGGTTATCAATTCACTCTACACATAAATTTAATAAAAATTCTATGTACATGAGTTGATCAAATAATATATAAGTGTAACCAAAGTTCCAAAAATAAGAACATATATGTTCTCCCTTCCTAAAATTTTTAAACATGGGATCAATTATCAACATTACTGATAAAACTCAAATGAATTTTCTTTACACCGGTTTTCCGCAACTTTATTTGGGTTCAATATCCTCATAAAATAATGAATTTGTTTTTGACTATTAGGAACATAATAATATTTTTTTGATTATTTCCCATCCATGTATTTGAAAATCACAATTCAAAAGAAGTTATTATATATATAGAAAGGGATAAATCTCGCACTCTTTGACTAATGTCTCTGAGAATCACCATGAGATACCACTTAACTATTTTTTATAGTTTCAAGGGACTTATAACAAAATCATTTGAGTTGGATATATGTGTTTTTCCCAATGTTTAAATTTACTCATATTAATTTAAAAAATTACAGTGACCTAATGTTATAATTATGATTTCACATTTTTTCCACTCACTCCTTATTTCATATTTCTAATACTAGATATCTTTTATGTAAATGAAAAACTCACTATGACTTATTCTAATTCATACTATGTTTGAACCAAATAAATTTTTAAATATATCATGAAATTTAAACTTATAAGGTATGTGTTTAGCTGAATATAAGTTTTAAAAAAATATAAAACATTGTATGAAAGATATATTTACTATATTTACAATTAGTTAATTTTATTTCTATATTAAATATTTTTTTGTTTCTCATTCATTTAAAAACAAATAGACTTACTAAAGAATACAAAAAACATAAAATTGATTTTTATTTACATATTTTGGGACATTTTAAAAATAAAATTATAATATACTCTAAAGATGATTGAATCCCTCCACTATTAATGTTAAAAAATATCCATTTACATTCCAAAAAACATCCATACAATTTTCATTAAATAAAAAGTTTAAATGGATAGGCACAATCTAGTGTTTTTTAGTAGGATTTAGGTATGCTCTCCCCATGTTACTATATAGAAACATATTGTTGGCATCAGAGGTTTTATCTAATTATGGAAAACCATTAAAAAATTGAATAAAAACGTTTTTTATTAAAGTAAAATGGATATGGAATTAAAGTTGTAATTGTTTGGGGCATCCCTCCAAAAAATGGTTTTATTTATATTTCTCATAGGTATATAGTAATGTAATTATCCCTAATCCATATAAGGTGAAGTTTTATGTGGTTATAACCACCACATTCATTTCCTTCCAAATATGATAATATCATCTTTCACCTAATGGTTCTCTAGGATTGATATCTTTAGTTTCACTCCCTCAATATTGTGATGTATTTCTTAAGGTGGGTGTGGTAAGATGATGAAAGGTCTATCATCACCTATACCTCAATTTGTAGTGGCTTCATAATCATCTAGTGGAAGATCAATGGGGTGGAATTTTTGATTTTATCCCCATGGTTTATTTATTAGTTTATCATGTTTTTCATGGGTGTTTTGAATTAAATATCACTTATCGAAGGTACGTCCCTTTTAAGGATTTTCAGCTTTTAGATAGACCATGGAGACAGTGTGGTCAATTGGTTACATTTCCAAACATTAATATATTTTCAATTCAGGGGATTTAGTTTATTGTTTTTTAGTAGATGTGGTGTATTCCATTGAATAGGTAGATAAGTCTCATGATTTATCCCTTCTTCTATGGATTTTTTTGGGTATTGAAAATAGACATCAGCTATTTAGTTGATTATATTCAATCTCCCTTGGACGTTTTTCAACATTCAATATTTCTTGATCAGCATCATGATGGGTTTATGTACTAGTCTCTTCATTAATTTGAAAATATTGAGGAATTGGGGCCATTGTATCTTAACTTTTGGTTGATTAGATGAGGTAAACTTAAGAAATCTTTGTCACATTTTCAATTTTCGAATAAAATTTCTTGGTCACATCTGGATACATTTTTTCAATTGTAGGATCGAATGAAAGAAGGGAATTCATGGTTGTTTCGAGTGTTTGATTTTTTTTTATATGCATATCACACAAATATAATATATTTCATGATTTTTTTGATTTAAAATTAAAAAATAAAATTTTAATTTTAATTCCTAATCCCCAAAATATATTAATGAATTATTAAGAATAATCAATCAATTTATATGTCAATTATTTCAAGGATTAGAAAAAGAAAAAAAAATAATCACATAGGATTAAATAAATTTGGGGGTTATTTATCAATATTAAATAGATTTTTTTCCTATAATTCTAGTTCACATAAAAATACCACCACCTAGAAAAAATTATAAACTAGTGGATATGTTGATGGAAGCTTTTCAAGTGTGTTAAAAAAGTAAAATATATCATAGTGATTAAAACATAGTTTATTAGATACCTAAGGTTTTGTCTAAGCGGTGTTGTAAAATTCTTTGTATCAAAATTTGTAAAATTTCAGTTGTATTGGATTGAGAAAACATTTGAAGAAGTACTATAAGTGAAATTGGCACAAAAATATATTATAATTAGTTTGGTGAAACTGTCACCAAATATTATGATATTATTGTCATGAAATGATTAATCCTTCTCCATGTTATTGAATAATTTAAGATTATTTAATTCTTAATCGATCATCTATGTTTGGAAGTGAATTCCTTTTACAACCATATAATAATAATTATATATTGACCCCCATTACCATGTGCATATGATTATATAAGAAAATATCCTTGATATTTCAACAATCAACCTCCACTAATTATTCTAGAAAACTAAAATATAGAAAAGTTATTATTATATAAATAAAAGTGACCCACTGTGTTCCAAACATATAACAAAAATCCTTAAAAACGTTAACGAACAATAAAATATATTCTATCACTTATAGGTATGATATTGTGGAGGTATAAATATGTTTATAAACACAGGAATATAATTTTTTAGAAATTTTTGACTAAACACAATTACATAAAATGAAATGTTTTACTACAAAAATTTAATATCAATCAATTAAATTAAGAATAATTAAAAATATATAGACTCAAAAATAGTTATGTATTTTCTTTCCACTGAAAAAATCACTAAAACGGGATTGATCCATCCTTTTGAAGGGTCACAACCATGAAATAATTATGTAAAATAGTAAATTTAAAAAACAAATAAATTAATTTCCAATGATATTATTAGCATAGTTACCACTAGATTCTTAACATTCTTCTTTATTATTCAATTTTAGGTATGAAATAGTGTTATAGAAAGTGATTCCATATTTCCTCCATATTGGTTATGAAATACCCCTTGGATGTCATAGATAAAAAATAATAGTATTCTTTGAATATTCTTATTTATTTATCTCTCTTAGACTAGGTGACACAAGACTTATGTACCTCCTGATTTCTTATTTGTTTATGAATTTATGTATGAAAATAGTATCCCCCCAATATTTACATGATCTCCTCCTTTAATTTAATTGATTTTATGGATAAATATTCTTCATGAGTGATTCAAATATAATTTTTCTCAATGAATAAGATCTTATAAATTATAAATGGCCAAGATTTTGAGTTATCCATATCTAAGAATCAAGTTATATGTATAAATAAAAATATGTTTTTCATTCCCCATGTATGTAATTTTTATTTTTATTTTTAATAATATGAATAGTGTTACTATGGTTAGGTATTGAAGTTTCAAATAATGAGGTAAAGTAAATATCCTAATAGTACTATGCTTTGTTAGATATTATTCGTACATCTGCATATATCCTGAACCAAGTTATTTTACTATAACCCAATATAAAGTATAATTTATTTATATGTTTGATTATATACATTAATTTTTATTTTACTTATATATCCCAATTGATTCACCAATTTAACAACATTAAATTTAAAAAATATTTCAATGGTTTATTTAGTAAAAAAATAGTACATGTTGAGATCATAGAGTTAAATTCTCACCATGTCTCTCTTTATATCCCACAATAGTCCTTTATATATATATGGTTTCATATCCCATTTCATTATTTGGTGATTATTATACCGTTATCATATGTATCTTCTCATATTTTGGTTCTCTCAGCCCAATAATGCCTTGTTTTTGTTTTGGATTTTGTTTCTACCTTTTGGTTTGGCCTGACAATTTTCATGTCCATTAGGGGCGGTGTTCTTTGATTATTCACTATCATTATCCTCTAGTCCTATATTTATTTATATCCATTAAAAATAGACTTCTTTTTTAGTATTTAATGATATAGTGTTTGCTTCATTGGGATGTGATTGTGGATCATTTATTCTAGTATCTCAGTTTCTCAAATTGTTATGGTTCAGCATCATTAGTTTTGTTCTTGTATTCATGGATATCACTTTAATCCATACTTAGATTTGTATTTATTGATTCTTATTGATCCTAAAAATTCATTTCCATAGTGGTCTGGTTTTGGGGCACTCATGGTGCCATGTGATGTGTTTATTGACCATATTAGGTTGGTCAATGATCCATGACTAGCATTGGATTTATCACCTTCTGTACTGTGTGGTTGGTACATCAATGTTGTTGGAAAGAATGGATCTCTGTTTATGCACGTTTATTCTCAGTTTGTTTTCTTACTTACTTCGATATCACCAAATATTCAATTTTAGATTAATTTAATGGGTTTCCTGGTGGTATGGGTATTTTTGGTAATTTAGTCAATGGTCTTCTAGGAGGAAAGATCAAGAATGGTTAAAATCTTGTCCAAGAGGCACATGGTGTTTAACCCTTTAATAGGATATTGATAAATCATTTCAAGGTTTCAATAGTTTTTTCATTTTTTGCTAGTGTTGTGTTTCTTATGGTGGTGGATGAAAACCTGCATCAATAGGTTATGTTTTCAGTTTCATGGGTCCGAGTTTCATTATGGTTATTTGGTTCATCTTATGGTGGTAGTGAGATCATATTTATTGGTTGAAGTGATTCTATCCTAGATCAATGGATTCTCCTATTATTACATCATTGGATATGATGATGATGTTTTTAACTGATATGTAAGGATAATGTGGTGTTTATTTTGATGGTATAGGAGTAATTGATGAAGATTAGTGGAGATGAATGTGAGTATATGTAATGTCGGGATGTATAACCTTGGCCAGCATCTGGTGTAAGGATCTAGGAAACACCTCTATATCTAAATATCAAATTTTATGATCAACCAGGTTTAATTTTTGAAAACAAATGAATGTTTTTTTCATTCTTTGTGTCTGTTTCTATTATTAATTTTGGAGAATTGCTATTATAGAGGCTATTCTAGTTTCCATTTAAGATAGTTGGTACCCCATAAACCATAATTTGTTTTATAATGAAATAATGAATATATATTATGTGGATTCAAATTATTATGAGTTTTGTAAAAAAAATATTATAAAATGTAATGAAACAAAAAAATTCACAATTTTGGAAAAATTTCAATATTTTTTTAAAAACCCAATGAAAGAAAGAATTAGGATCAAATAATCACAAAAACAATTATTAGTAATTGTGTGGGAATAATATAATTGAATATGGAAAAATAAATAAATAAATTACATATGAAAATCTCCATCCCAACTTATTTCCTTTTACTCCTTGGAATATTAACATCAAATCTCTTCTCAATTAACTTTCAAAGAATAGTATAAAGTTTATAATGCTTTTAAAAAAACATTGCACCCAAAAAACAATGGAACTCCTTTAATATTATTGTTTCCATTATTATATAAATACATTAAATCATTTTACATGTATTATATCCTCTAAAGATCATATTTTACATAGATTCAGGGAAAATAACTTCTTAGAATAAAATACACAGATTTGAAATATGATTTTCCTTAATTAAAACACATGGCTTGGTCAACAAATGATTTCTATGTCTCCAGATTCTATAACCAATAAATTATGATATTTTAATTATCATGAATGATTTCATGGGTTTTATATGATAAGTATTTGGTAGTTATTGATGTTATAAAAATTGTGACATAATGAAGAGTTTTTTCTATATATGAAGTGAAACAAAGTGATCATAGTTTACAGATAAGAAATGTGTCCCCACTCACATACCTTTATAATTATTTCCCCAAAAAAAATTTGGATGCATATGGGAAGTTCCTAGATAAATTATTTCAGATGTAGTATATCCTTATTCTCTCATCTCTATTCCTCATCATTTTTTTCATTGATATTTTCTCATCAATAATGAATATATTTTTCACTGAGTTAGAGTAAAATATTGAAATTTTAATTAATTTATAAATCTAATAATCTTATCATGATGATATTTTACATTCCATATTCCAAAAATTTATGTTTCTCCCAAATATACTAAGACAATAACAATTCCCCCACATGTGATTTCAACGATTCTAAAAAACAATATTATCAATGAAGGTGTTTAAGTTTTTTTAAAGTATAATATGGGTTCATAACAAGTTTTTAATATATTATAGTTTTTAATTTAAAATTCATATTTTAATATTTGTTTCAAAATGTTTTTTACTATGAAAACGTTGTTTTAAAAAATAATTCCTTAGTTATTTTAAACCCAATAATCTCAATATATACGTTTTCAATTAAGAGTTATCAAAAAATTCAATAATATAATGGGTATCCCTAGAAATGGGGAAATTATGAAGAGGGTATTTATAATGGTTAGGTAATCTAGTTGGTAGTTTATTTTTAAAATTGAAAGTATTTTTTGGCATAATATTCAAAAAGTTATGTCGCTTTCATGAATTTATAAAATATTTTCCGATGAATTATATCTATTTCATTATTAATATAAGTTAAATTATTTTGAATTAAATTTTTTCATGTCTAATGTTATAATTACCAAATATAAAAATGTATTCACATTGATCTCAACTAGATCAAAAAAATACTAATAATATAGAAATTTTAATAATGAAATCCCTAAAATCCTAAAAATATATATTGACTTCTTCTCCATGGCCCTCGAATCATGTAAATTCTTGAGTTTAGTTTAATATACAAGGATGAGTTGTAATATTTAAATTTAGGAAAAGAATTATAAAATTATAGAATGGTTATAAACATTTAATTTATTTGTAAGAGTTTCATATGAGTTTCAGATCTTCTAATGGGTCCTTTAAAATATTTCAATAGTATTTCCATAACCATTTTCAATTAAAAATGAATGAATTATTCTCTAATACTTTGTTTATGATCATTTCATAAAATTTAGAAACATTAGTGATGATAAATGGACCTTACCATATTGAATTATCTTTATTAAGAAATAATTTCATCCTTCAATTATAAAGAAGATGTTATTCTCTCTGATGAATATTCCTTTGTTGCGTCTTATTTTTCTATTTCACTCTTTATCATTTCTTGTAAATTTTATAATTTTCAATTGATTATCTTCTGATTTATTCCTTCCCTAGTATATTAAATGTAATTTTTTGTCTATATATCACCAAATATATATTATTCTCCTTTACTTCATAGTATGTTCTATACTCTAACTTCACAGGTAGATGAAAACTTTTCCCCTAGATAATCCTTTATGTTATTGTTATAATTTGATTCCTATAAGCTATTATGTAGGATAAAAATATCACTTCAATACTTTTTAAATAATCCGACCCATTTAGATGCTATGTATAATTTATAAGTCCATGTATATCAATAGTAAAAACATTATTATTCCAATTGGTATATGAATTATTTAGATTTTATGACTTATATATCATTCTATACTTCCGCATATCATCATCATTGGATCCATTTTTATTGAAAGATGAAAAGAACAAACAAGAAATAAAACTAGGGCTTAAGGAGTAATGAATTAGAGTAGTTTGATGGAATCCCTTTAGATTAAATACACACCCTCCAGTTTAAAGAAAGAAATTATAAAAGAACAGATGACTTCAAGGACATATTCTGCTTGGGAGGGGAGACGATTTGCTACATTATTTCCATCTCACCAGGTGTGAGAGAACTTATATACATTGTTGATAAGAGCTCTAAATTTTGTGATAATATAAGAGATCGACCATGAGGTATGACCTTTAAATTTTAAGGAGTTGTATATGATCATTGAGTCTGTCTACACTTGCAATAAAGGAATATTCATCTAAATGCTCAAGTTGACCCCAGACAATAAGGAATTGGGCTCCACCGGGATACTAGTTCCATTACCATAGTGAGAGTTAATGGGCAGAACAACACTCCCCTTATGATCCCAAATGACCCCTCCTCCTCAAGAAATACCCATTTTTCATCAACCATTTGTATTCAACTTGAATCCATTATTTGGGGAAAACCACCACACCCATTAGCCCTATAACCTAGTGCAAGGGTAATGGGAGATTGTGGATGAAACATAGACCAACCTTAGAGAGGGATCTTATTTCCATTTTTTGAAGAAGGGAACTAGATCTGACAATAAGCTCTATGTTCTTGTAATGACGGAAACACCCTGAAGAGGGGAGCCCCTCATATCTCGCCGGGTTCCTTACTTTCCATAAGCACCAACACCCTACGTTGATAATAATGGAATGATTTATTCTTTCTATGCACACATTGTCTGTCCCCCAGAACCAACATTCCAAGAATGTTTCATCTCAAAGATCCTATGAAGTGTACATTATAAACTCACAAATAAAACTCCATACTTCTTGGGCTCATTCACCCGATCATGTCATCTCTACCTTCCCACTTTCCCTCCCTGACACCATAAGCACAACCCTACCCAATCATTCAATCACACTCTATCCTTTCTTCCTCTCTCCCTTAAGTGTAAATGTATCTATATTTATTATCTGGTTATTTATTTTAAATTCACATAAATTATATTTGATCTTTAAATGTTATAATTTTCATTCAATCTATATTCTTAAGATGATTGTTCATAAAAGTTGGTATAATTTCCATTATACTTGTAATAATATATTTCATATACACCACATTTAACCTAATCAAACGACTTTTAATCCTTGAAACATTATTTATCAAAATTTGACATCATTTTTTATGAATATTATTTTTATATTTAAGCTTTAAAATATCAGGGATTAATTTTTACCCTTTTACCATATCATTCACACCCAAAATTATAACTAATGAATGTATAATCATTATTTCATAATACTTTTCTCTATATAATAACATTTAATATTTTTAATAAACCCCAAATACACTCATGACCTGAATAAATAAGAGAAAGTATTATTTTTTATTTAATATATATAACCATATAACCCATTTAGTTTTCTTAATAAACGACACATTTGTGTCCTTCATAAATTCCATCATTCATTTTCTTGAAATAATATACGATATTTTGTCAAATATATTTTCATTAAATATCATTATAATATATCCCTTATAAAAAATAATTAATATAAAGATAAAATAATCCAACTACTTAGATACTTAAACCATACATACTATTTTTAAAATTATCCGTAATTCATATTAATTTTTTTGAAATTTATCTCTCTGTATGTTTTGATTTCAACATATATTTTTCTATGTGGTATCCACAACATTATATTAAATAATGTTCATACATTCATTTCTATCATCTTTCATAACATTATATTTATTTAATACAATTTATATCTTTTCAATGTCAACATTTATGTCAATTATAAAATAATTTTTTATAATTCCTTTTTTATATAATATTTTTTTAATATTCCACCATGAAAAATTATTTTTAATTAACTATTTTAATTATAGATAAATCAATTATAACTCTTTTCCCTACGAAGACTCATTAATTTATTTTTTATAATAATATTTGGAACATTTTTTGTACAAAACTTAAACTATGGAATGACCATTATCATATATTTAATCCTTAATATCTTTTAATTGATGAATTCAAATGACATATGATAATTATAGAGAATATAACTTTTTTCTATACATTAATTATATTCAAATACATTTGGAACAAAGTAAATTTAATAAAAATAAAACATGGAGATCCTAGAAGATCATAATCTCAAATAAATCCACAAATATGATCACTTACAATGGACCTGACATACCATAGAAAATTAGAAATACTTATAATTATCCAAATAATGATGCATGTTCACTTTCTAATTCACATTCATTTGGGGGTGTTGTTTTTCACTCTTATATATATGGGATAATGTACATTTACCATTACCATAAAATATAAATATATAATAAAAACTATACAATTTTTTAACTGTTTACTACATTTTCCAAAAAATTAATAATAATAAAATAGATATAAATATTATAATGAATGTTGTATTTTATTTTTATTTTTTTAATTATTATTCTATTTGATGTTTTTGTGGGGGGGGGGGGTTAACAGTGATATTATCAAAATAAATGAACATATTTTTAGGCATATTTGTTTAAAAATAGTGAGATATCCCATTAATTATAATTATTTTAAGAACATTCCCATGGCTAGGAATATTGAGTAAATTTATCAAGAACTAATGGTAGTATTAATTGAGAAATATTTATTATTTATATAACGTACCATACATTCCCATCATATTAGTTTGTTACTTTTGGGTGTTGGATTTGTTTTAGTGGTGTATTGAGGTGGTTCCATAATGGTTTTAGGTTAAATAGAGATGCAGTGGGAATGTCACATCATGAAAGGGGCTCACATGGAAAATTGGTGGTTCACGGCATGGGTAGCCGACCTGTTTCATGGATTTTCTGGGGATGAGGGGAATGTGTGAAACAGATTCACATCATGAAATTAATTCTCTACATGTTATAAAATAAAGGATGAAGAGATGCAAAATTCAAAAAATGTTTTTTTGTGAAATCTCATATAATTTACATTGAGAATTGGATTCAAGGGGTGAAAGGGGTAAGATTCCATGTTTTAAAACATTTTTACTTTGACTATCCTTCTTCATTGTCAGGTAATTTCTTCCTCTCATTTTAGGAATATACCTAAGGGGTTTTGAGGAAACTTCCAACCCTCCTTCCCTTAACACGATTCATTGATTTCAGTAGATTCTTGTAAGAAATCAGTGGTAAGGTCTTTTATTTTTCAGTGTTGTTTTTATTTCATTATTCTCTAGAGCATCTGTTGCGGTGGTGTGATTTTGGTTTGGAGTGTGAGTTGGGATATTTTTTATGATCCTAGGGTGCAGTGCCGGTTTATCCATGGGTTTTATGTATGGGTGTGCTTTTTTTTCATTTCCTCTTTACCCCTTGTGCATAGTGAGTTAGAAAATCTTATTTCAAGATGGAAATATCCCATTTCTCACTTTTGGTTATCATATGGGAGGTATTTACTGTTTTTTATCTATATGGGATGGAATTATCTATCTTAATAATATAAATTAAATTAGGTTATTAAAATTTATGAATAATAGGAATGAATCGCCTGATTTCTCGTCTTTAATAATATTTTGATGTTGTGTTTATAAGATCTGAATTCCACATTGAAAACCATGGTTGTTTGGGTCCTTTTCTTGACCAATATTTGTGGCGATATGGAAAACATGTTGCATATTGTTGTTATATCTCCGTAAGATAGAAATTAAATGACCACTGATATTTTTATAATAAAATGATTTCCCTAAGATTTTGGGCTTATGTGATAACAACCCAAAAATAAAGTGAAATTTAATAAAACCCTATTTATTTAATTTTTAATAAGGTTATTTAGTTATTTTTATGTGAGGTCATGATTTTGGGTGGTGATTTTTTGTTACAATTCGGTGTGGGGTGATGTGTGGTTTTTGGCCTTGCTTTTGGGGTTGGCAAGGTGATGTGTGGTTGGTTTGGTCATACTTTACGTGATGTGAGGTGATGGTTTGTTTAGAATTTCATTTAGGATGATGAGGTTAGGTATTTTTTTTGACGTTCATTTGGGGATTCAGGGTGATTTCCCAAATGGAATGATGATCTACTTCTGAGAATAGTTGCATTGTGCAATATTCCTAGAATATGATAGAATAATTGATTACTGTTGACTGAAATGGGTGGGTTAGGATTGGTTAATGGGAAAAAATAGTTAATGAAAAAAATAAATTATAGGTAGCATGTTAAAATGTGGATGATGATAAATAATTAAAATAATGGTTTGGATAATGGATTTTTTATACAATCTTAATGTGTCTTATGGCATGTGTGGTGTAATTCATTTAGAGTTGGTAGTGAAAGTGGGGATGTTTTGAGTTGGTTAGTGAGTTTTATTGAACCCATAGTTTGGGATTTTGTGTAGATATATTTATATAATTTTTTATTTCTATTAATTTTCATATGAACCCCACTTGAATTTAACACTATGTTCTGACACACATATATTCACATGGGGGAGTTTTCCCAATAGCCCGATGATGAGGATAGATGGATGGATACTCACTATTTCCCATTATCTCTCATATGTGAGTTGATAGGCACATTTTGTGAGGGATGGAGTTGTGTTAATTTATAAGGTTATCTTCATAGGCTTCAATGGACAAAGGTTTCCTTGTGCACTATTTGATGGCCAAGGTTCTTTTATTGAGATGAGATGTGATAGTGTTGTGGGGTGGTGGGCTAGGTGTATTCAGGTGAGATGAAATATGAATTTGTGATGGGGAAGCTTATGGTCGGCATTTTTCATTGTAGGAGGAGGGAACGAGGTTGATTTACATCATGTTAATGATACCCTACTACTCTAGTTATGACAATGGTTTTGACTTGATGGCCTAGGTGTCATAAACCGAAATGTGATGTCACCATACTATGGGTAGTAGAGTAGCTATATATTAAAATGATGTGAAGTGATCATGCTTTTGGGGTTGTTGAATATGTTATTCAAAATATATGGGAGCTCTAGGATGTATGACATTGGGGTGTGAGTGTTTAAAAATGATGGGAAATTTTTTCATGGTACCCTTTATCGATATGATTTTTATTATGCTATTATAATTCGATGCATTATTTAGTGAGCATGACATAGTGAGGTTGGTATGGACAATTGACCTATTTAGGTGTTGTTTTCTCTTATATTTTCTCAAAAAAATTGTAGAAAATGATTTTAGTGACCACCAAAAGCCGTTACTAATGGCCTATAGCGTTCTCCTAGCGTCCTCCAAACAACAGATGCTTTAGGCCCGTCTCTATTGCCTACAGAGACCACCACATTTCAGTCACTATAGCATGTCACTTGTTGATATATCAAGACCAACAAATATAAATCGATATATGTCATGTCATGATCACCTATAGAGACAACAGTTTGGCGATCGCTATGGACTTACAAGGAATCACCAATAAAGTCTGCCAAATGGAATCCGCTATAGGGTATTAATTTTTTTTAAAAAAATCATAGAAAATACATCATCAAATAAAATTTCATGACCAAATTTAACAAATTAATTTGTATAGAAAAAATATCCTAACAAATAATTTAAATGAAATTATATATTGTAGTTAAATCTTAGTACAACAGATGAAAGTTCTTTGATTTTGAAAATATATTAATAATTTTTTAAAATTTTTTAAAAATTTAATATGTTTTATTCTATCATTTTGAGAATACCTCACATTTTATTGACATTTCATCAGCTCACACATAGGTGATTTCATTTCATTATTATGTTTTTTGCTATGGATTTGACCGTTAAACACACATTTTGGTGTTTTATGACACTAAAAGTTCATTGTATGTCATCATAGACAAATGAAACTTTTGATTAATGTAACATATTCTAAACCAACATACATTTCACTCCTCTATTGTTGTTTCATGATTTTATAGAAATCCAAGTTCATTTAGCTTGTTTTGACCACCTAAAACACCTTTTTAAAGGGCATCAAATCTTTAAAACCACATATGTAGTCATACGACATACACCATATTGATGATTGATGTTCTATCTACTCCCACAAATCTTGAATAATAATAAGACAGTTTCCATGTTATTTAAATTCATTCCAATGTTTTTTGTTGTGGATCTGACCGTTAAAAGCCCATTTTTTTTTTGTTTTATGATGCTAAACACTCATTTTTCATCATCATGGTCAAACAAAACCTCTGATTGATGTACTGTTTTCTTAACCATTTCACCATTCACTTTGCAGTTGTTGTCGAATAATTTTATGGACTTCATTAGTCATTTGGATAGTTTTAACCACCCAAAACACCTTTCTAAAGGGCCTCAAATCATTAAAAACCACATATTCAGTCATACCACGTACACCGCATGTCCGATTAATGTTTCAACTCCTCACACATGTCAAAAATAATAATAAGATTATTTTACTACGATAAGTCATTCTAAGGTCGTTTTTTATGGATATGAGTAGTAAACACTTGTTTTAGAGTTTTATGATTCTAATGGTGCATTTTCATCATCACAGTTAAACGACACCTCCAATTGATGTACCATCTACTAAAAAATTCCACAATTCATACCATGGTTATTGGTGTTTGATTTAATGGAATTATATGTTTGTTCAATTGGTTTTAACCACCTAACACACCTTTTTAAAGGGTTCCAAATCATTAAAAACCACATATTTAGTCATACTATGCGCACATCATGTATAATTGATGTTCCCACTACTCTCACACCTCACGAATAATAATAAGGTATTTTTCCTCATATTTCATGTCATTATGCGGTCATTTTCTATGGATATGATTGTTAAACCCCAGTTTTTAAGTTTTATGGAATTAATCATGTGTTTTCAACTATCGTGGTCAAATAACACCTCTGATTGTTATACCGTCCACTTGACCATTTCACAATTCAATCCATGATGGTTTTCGCCAGATTTCATGGAATTTTGAGGCATCTTTGTAGGATTTGACCACCAAAGGTATCTTTTTAAAGGGTCTCAAATCTTTAAAAACAACATATTCAGTTGTATCACATACACCACACATCCAAATGACATGTCTTCTCCTCACACATGTCAGTAATAATAATAAGACATTTTTAATGTGATTTAATGTCATTCAAATGTTGTTTTCTATGTATATGACCATTAAACACACCTTTAGCGTTTTATGACACTAAACGTGCATTTTTCATCATCGTGGTCAAACAACACATTTGATTGATGCACCATCCACTCAACCATTTCAGAATTCACTCCATGTTTGTTGTCATCTGATTTCATGGAATTCTGAGTTCATTCATCTAGTTTTGATCACCCGACACACCTTTTTAAACGGTGTCAAATATTTAAAAACCATATAATTAGTCGTTCAGTATACAACCCCTGTTTGATTCAAATTTTGTCTACTATCACACCTCACTAATAATAATAAGACATTTTTTCTATGATATCATGTGGTTCTGAGGTCATTTTCCATGGATCTGACCATTGAACACCCATTTTGGTGTTTTATGACACCGAACATGAATTTTTCGTCATCACAACGAAATAACACCACTAATTAAGGTACCTTATTCTCATCCATTTAAAATTCGACTCCATTTTTATCATATGATTTCATGGAAATCCATGTTAATTCAGATAGTTTTGACCACCCAACATAATTTTTTAATGGGCCTCCAATTTTTAAAAACCACATATTCAGTGGTACCACCCACACAAAACATTAGATTGACATTAAATATCCTTGAAAATGTCATGAATAATAATAAGACATTTTTACTATGCTTTTATGTCCTTATAAGGTCATTTTCTATGAATAAAACTATTAAACACACTTTTTGGTGTTTTGGGACACTAAACATGCATTTTCATCACCGCAATCAAAAGAATCCTCGGATTGATGCACTATATACTTGACCATATCACAATTCACTCCATGGTCGTCGCTATATGATATCAAGGAATTCCGAGTTCATCTGGCTGGTTTTGAGCACCTGAAGCACCTCTTAAATGGTGTAAAATCATTAGAAACCATAGATTCAGTCATACCGTGCACACCACATGTCTGATTGAGGTTCCATAAACTCACACACCTCACAAAAAAAATAAAAAGTTAGTTTTCCTCTGATTTCCAGTCATTTTGAGGCCGTTTGCTATGGATCTAATAGTTAAATGCATTTTTTGGTGTTTTATGACACTAAATGTGTGTTTTCCATCACCAAGGTCAAATGAAACATCTGATTGATGTAATGTCAACTCATCCATTTCGAAATTAACTCCTTGATTGTTTTTTATAACTTTATGCTAATATGAGTTCTTTCATATGGTTTTGACCACCTGAGACACCATTTTAAAGGGTGTAAAATCATTAAAACCCACATATTCAGTCTTACTGCGCACACCACAAGTCTGATTGACATATTTTCTCCTTCACACAACCATAATAATAATAATAATATGGTTGAATTCTTATTTCAATTCATTCCCAATTTGATTTCTTTGGATATGATAATTAATTGGAGTTTTTGGTGTTTTATGACTGTAAACATGAATTTTTCATCATCACAGTCAAAGAAAACCTCTTATTGATGTACTGTTTGGTTACTATTTCAGAATTCACTCCGAGATTGCTGTTGTCTGATTTTATGGAAATCCGAGTTCATTCAGATGGTTTTGACCACCCTATACACATTTTAAAGGGCATAAAATCATTAAAAACCACATATTCATTCATATCATGCACACCGCATGTCCTATTGTTGTTCCTTCTATTCTCACATTTTGTGTATAATAATAATATGGTTTTCCTCTTATTTCATGTCTTTTTGAGGTCTTTTTCTAGGGATCTGACAATTAAATGCCAACTTTAGTGTTTTATGACACTGAACATGCATTTTTCATCATCACGGTCAAACGACACCTCTGATTGATTTACCATCTAATCAACCATTTTACAATTCACTTCTTAATTATTTTTGTCTGATTTAATGGTTATCCAAGTTTGTTCAGATGGTCTTGACCACGTAACACACCATTTTAAAGGGTGTCAAATATTTAAAAACCACATATTCAGTCATATTATGCATGCCACATGTCTGATTGATATTTTTATACTTACACACATCATGAATACCAATAATATGGTGGTATAATGATTTTAATTTATTCGAAAATAATTTTCTATGGATATGACTGTTAATTTCACTTTTGGTGTTTTCTGGCACTAAATGTTCGTTTTTCATCATCACAGTCAAATAAAACCTCCGATTGAGGTACTATATACTCAACCAATTCAAAATTCACTCCAATGTTTTTGTCTTCTGGTTTCATGGATTTCTAAGTTCGTTCAGTTGGTTTTGACCACCGGATGCACCCTTTTAAAGGGTGCCAACGCTTTAAAAACCACATATTCAGTTATATCATGTACACCACATATCTTATTAACATGTTGTCTACTCGTACTCCTTGGGAATAAAAATAATATGGTTTTACTCTGATTTCATGTCATTCTAAGGCCATCTTCTTTAGATCATGTCTTTAAATGCCCATTTTGGTATTTTATGACACTAGATGTGCATTTTCCATAATCACGGTCAAACGACACCTCTGATTGATATACCTTCTGTTCGACCATTTCACAATTCACATCATCATTGTTATCGTCTAATTTCACAATAATGATTGTTTGTTCGGATGGTTTTTACGATCTGATGAACCTTTTTAAAGGGAATCAGATCATTAAAAACCACATATTTAGTGGTACCACACACACCACACATCCAATTGACTTTCAATCTACTTTAAAACATCACTAAGAATTGTAATATAGGTTTCTTGTGATTTCAAGTCATTCAGACATCATTTAATACTAATCTAACCATTAAATGATTATTTTGGTGTTTTATGACACAAAATGTGCTTTTTCATCATCCTCGTTAAATGCCACCTCTGATTTATGTACAGTATACAAGAACATTCCACAATTCACTCCAATTTTGTTGTCATCTAATTTCATGGATTCTTGAGGTCATTTAGCTTGTTTTGACCACCCGACAGACCTTTTTTAAAAGGTGTCCAATATATAAAAACCACATATTCAGTCATACCACATAAACCACTTGTGTGATTGATGCGTCGTCTACTCTCACACCTGAATAATAATAATAACACGGTATTCATATGTTTTCATGCCAATAAAGGTATTTTACTATGGATATGACTGTTGAAAGACCATTTTGTTTGTTTATGTCACCAAACGTGCGTTTTTAATCATCATGGTCAAAAGAAACCTCTGAATGATGTACCTTCTGCTCAACCATTTCAAAATACACTCTATCATATTTAATTTCTAATTTCCTGGAAATATGAGTTCATTCGAATGGTCTTGAACACCCGACACACCTTTTTGAATGGTGTCAAATATTTAAAATCTGTATATTAAGTTGTACCATGAACAACACATGTTTGATTGATGTTTTGTCTACTTTTACACATCAATAATAATAATAAGATGATTTTAATTTGATTTAAAGTCATTCTGTTGTTGTTTTCTAGGGATTTGACCATTAAATACACATTTTTCATTGTTATGACACTAAAAGTGCATTTTCCATCATAATAGTCAAAAGACACACCAGATTGTTGTACCGTCTATTAAATCATTCCAAAATTCACTCTATGGTTATTTCTGTATTAATTCTTAGATTTCTGAGTTCGTTCAACTAGTTTTGATCACCTGATGCACCCTTTTAAAGGACACCAAATCCTTAAAAATCACATATTCAATTGTACGGTGCATACCACACATCTGAATGATGTGTTGTCTACATTAAAATGTCACAAATAATAAAAAGAACATTTTCCTATGATTTCAATTCATTATGATGTCATTTTTTATCTACCCATTAAATGCACATTTTGGTGTGTTGTGACACGGAACGTGCATTTTCTGTCATTACGGTCAAACGACACCCTTGATTGATGTATTGTATTCTCAACCATTTCACAATTCACCATGTCATTGTTTTCATCTAATTTCATGGGATTTAGATTTTGTTCTCTTGGATTCACCCCAAGATGCCCCATTTTAAAGGGAATCAAACTTTAAAAAACCACATATTTGATCATTTTGGGTATACCACCCATCTGATTGATGATTCATCTACTCATTCACATCACCAATAATAATTAAACGATTGTATTGTGATTTAATGTAATTTTGAGTTTGATTACTATATATATGACCATTAAATGCTTGTTTTGGTGTTTCTTGACCCTAAAAGTGTGTTTTCCATTATCTCGGACAAACAGAATCTCTGATTGACATAACGTCCACTCGTCAATTTCAAAATCCAATCTATGGTTTTTATAATTTTATTTCAAAATATTTGAAGGTTGATAGATTGGTTTTGGCCTTGCATGTATTTTTAAAGGGCATCAATCTATTATAAACTATGCATTTGGTTGTTCCATGAAGAATGCACATCCAATAGATGTGCGGTCATGTCGTAGATGTCAAAAATAATATTCCATGTATTTTACATGACCTATCTTTGCATGGTGATATTAATATTTACATGATATAATTCCATTAAACTCAAACTCCCAAACAAGAATATCTGAGGGAATAGTAGTATAATAATTAGTGACAATTCGAATATCAAAAGACAGATCAGAGAGTGAACTAGATAGATTGTTAAGAATTAATATATCAGAATATGTAATTCTAACATCTTTCTATTACCTTTAAGAGAGAAGAGTAATAGTCAAATTTTCTAACCAAAAGTTGATATCATAAATAGGAGAATAAAACAACCTAGAAATATGCATAATAGAGGATAAATAATGCCTTTTAGTAGAATAATGGAGGATTCAAAATAATTCTATTGTCACATATTCAGTTTCTTGAGAAACAAAACATTCAAAAAGTAATTGGAGTCTAACATAAAACTATTAAGTCATTACTAAGAGAGGTCACTGGTGAAATTGATTATTGTTGCATCATCTGAATCATCAAGAGAGTGTCCCATTCCATTTCTGAAACTCCTTATTTTATCCATCATTAGAAAACATGAATATAAATATAAATCATGTATCTAAATTTAACAAAAACTTAATTTGGATGGTATATAGAGAATCCAAAAAAGTTAAGTAATAATCTGTGATATCTCAAAATACAATCAAAAAATTTGAGTGATATTGATTAAATTTGAGAGAAGTATCTTATAAACTTTCTTACAAAACTGAGAATAATATGGAGTCATTTAATATTCCAAAAAGAACCTCAAATTGATTTCAAAAGACACAAAATTTTGCAACAATTGGATGAAACACATACAATATATTATAGAAAACACTCAAAACCAAGGAAAACATGGGTGAAGTTGAGAATCAGTTTAGGAGTAAGATACTTGCATCTATCTTTGAGTGATATTTTCCCACAAAATAATTAGACATCGTTGCGATCACCCCACCTTGTACTAAGTGCTCATTCTTAGAGTATGTAATATAATTAAAAATCTGCATTATATACAATCATGGATTCAAGAAAAGTGATAAATACTCTATACCACACTTAAGACAAGTTTAAAATAAAGGTATTACATAAGTAAAACAAGAGTCATCAATGAAACATTTAACTTACATGTAAGAAGAACTTTATGGAAATAACCGAGAGGACTCAATCCACTAGATGGTCTATTAGGAACCCATACGGAAGCCTGATTTCCAATTGCTTCATCACAACTTACAATTTCATATAATAGGAATTCTTCTTACAATTTAACTAAATAATAAATGTTCTATATCACTAGATTCATAATGTGTTTAGTGAAAAAATATCAAAAATTGTGAATATTAGCAGTTATCGGTTCAAAAATTGTATATTTGGGATTCTATAATAATTTTTATGATATATTACGAATATTATTATGATATTATAACACCATATCTGAGATTATGAATATGAGGAGTTATAAATCCAATGAGGGCATAAAATTATATTCACTTATAATTTTATATTTTCAAAAAAATATGTTTGGATAATAGGTACACATCAATTAGATATGTTTTTGAAAAATCTGTTGACAACATATTTTTAAAAAACATGAAAATATCACGTGAAAAACATTAACCACTTTTTTAAAAACTATATCTACAACGTGAATTGGGAATAATAGTGTGTCAAAGAATTTCTGTAAGCTACATGATCAAATTTCATTAATACAAAATAAAAATTAATTTCATTCATGGCCTTTACTACAATCTAAACTAAAAAGTTAAAAATTTAATGATCAATAGAAATTATGATTAGTCATCACAATAGATGATATTCACATTAACAAGAACCTAAATATGAATTTACTAAAATTTTGTAACACCATTTAGAACCCCACATTTTTGTCTACAAATGATGGTATTCACATATATAAAAGAGTAAATATGAATACAAATTTTTATACTTGCAGTTAAACATACATTAATTGGAATATAATATTTTGGACAAAATTATTTAAAATTCACATTTTAGAGGTACTTGAAAATAAATTTACTATTATGGATGACTGTTCACAACATTTCTCATGGTCTGACTAAATTGATGGCCCATTATCTTCCCACCACTAACAAGTCACATTCATCATTAATGACTTAACAGGTAACATATATGTGATTTAAATGCATAATCCCTACATGTAATAAATAAAAACTACAATATTGCAATATGAATGGCTCTTTTTATGGATAAGTTTACAGATTTACTAAGAACCAAGACTACATAACAAGTAACAATTACATATAATTCCCCCACAAAATCAAAGATCTAATGTTATTTTCATTCAAAATGGAATTATTCTGGGATCCAAACAATTACATAAAGGAATAATCACCTTCTAACAAAAATTTTCTTGCATAGGATCCTAACATGGCCAAAAAATTGGGAGGCAAATCTGTCAGTCAGCATGAGGGAGCCCCTTAATGTGTGTGTCGAAGGAGGTGTGGGGTGGAATACATTCAACAACACATGGAACGACTCTTGGAATACCACCCTACCATTGCAGTTGTAGTCATTACACATGATCAGAACTTGCACCACCTACCCATTGGGGGTTTGGGTCACCGAGACATAGTTGGGAGAAGGAGGATGTAGGATGGGGGAGAGGGGTAGTGTGGTTAGGGTCATTGGGTCATGGTAGAGGGATTGAGGATGGAGGATGGGGGAGTGAGGGTTGGGTAGATGGGGAGCGGTGGTGGGATCACCAGGTTGTAGTTATGGGACGAAAGGCGGTGGATGGGGAGGCAGGATTGGGGTCACCGAGCTGTAGGGTCACACGTATGGTGTTGAATCAAAGACAATAGGAAGGGGTAAATTAGGGAAGGGGAGTAAAATAATACATCTTCCTCCATTTGGAGGTCTCTAATAAGATCAGTAGAGACGTCCCAATTGATGTATCCTGAAACAGCCCTCCAAGATTGCTCAATTTTTTTCTGGTGCATGCTTGTTATTATGCATCTTTCACATGTGCATGAGAGAATTTGGTTTTCCCACTAAGTATACATGTGTGATCACACTTCATTTATATGATGAATTTGTGGTTTCCTGGAGGAAGACATGGACTGATAATGGAATTAATATCTCAAACCAATGGATAGTTTTTGTGTTTCTATTTTATCTTTTTATCATGTATTTAATTTTTTTAGACTTTTGCTTTTATTTGTTTTATTTATAAATGAATTTTGGGATGGTTTTGTGTTTCATTTATATATCATAAAATGATGTTACATGAAGTTTATTAATCGTATATCCTAATATTATATTATTATAGTGGGTAATGGCTCCCAAATATGATATTTTTTCATACTATCAGTGTTAATCACTATCCCGAGTCCTAATGGGGATGATACTCTAGGGTCGTCATCTCTCTCCCTTTAGTGTGATATTTATGGCGGAGGTGGTCATAACAGAGTGTTATAAGAGTGGGGATGGTTTAAATAGAATGTAATTTGGTGTTAGTCATTATGAGGATTTCAGGGGTTGGTGTGGAAATACTTCCAGTTGACCATGGTTCATGAAAAAAGCTTGTGATACTAGATAGGACATGAGATTTTAATGGCCCTTATGATCCAGGGTACAAAATTTGAGCTTACTAAATGACCATATGAGGTCGACCTATTCTCAGTGCAGACACCATGGACACATACAAGCATAATGATGACTTTTTTTTCTTATATCTATTGTGTAGTTTTGAGAAATTTAAAATGAATAAAATTATTCACAATAAACTTTTATACTATATTGTCCTACTAAAATATTTTTTCCTTTCAACTATGAATTATTGATTTCATCCAAATTTGGTTTAGGTAGTAGAGGCTAACAAGATGATCTGGTTGATCAGAGGAGGGTTGATCCAAAAGAGGAGGATGAGTCATGGAAGGGGAAGATACACTCCTTTTATCAAAATTATTTAGGGAAGTATTAGGACAATGTATGAGATGTGGATACTGAGAGATATCTAGATGAGATCAAGATTAATTTTAGGTTGATCTAGTCCAAAATATGGTACTATATACTTTTCATAGTCTATTAGATGTGGGGTGTGATGTGTCAGTGGTGGATGTTGAATCTGATTGAGTGGGATGATGAAGATGTTTTCTTGGTTGACTTTCAAAACTATTTTGGAGAAGAGTTCCGATCATCGATGAAGAGGGATGTAAAGATGCATAATCATATTTATGTTAATATGGTAGAATGAATTTTTGAGAGTTAGGAATCATGTTTAATGGCCTTTTAATTTTTACCCAGATCTATTTCAAGATGAAATCTCTCATATGAGATGTCTTGAGTCGGCACTTCATCCCTCAAAATAGTATGAAATTACTTCTTCTACATTTCAAATGTATATGTTGGTTTAGAATAAGGTAGAGTTGATTGAGATGATACACTAGTGAGGAAGACTACCATGAGAGATAAAAAAGTAGGGTTCCTCCAAGAGATTAGTTTTTAGTAGTAGGTCTCAATTGGTAGGATTTTTGAGATTTTAACCAGTAGGGAGTCAAACTCAGTAGCTTCCTTTATGAACTTCTAGTACCAGTGGGTTATGTTCTCTTCATATGGACTTTAGTTCAATGTATTGTTTTCTATGGGGTTCATTTCAATCAAAATAGAAACTTCTCAATGGTTCTTCAAGATTATTTTGGTATAGGTGGACAGGTTTAGTACCAACCTCAACAATAGTTTCTAGTAAGACCATTTTCTCAATAGAGGTAGTATGATTATGCTCTATTGAGGGGATATGAGATAGTTAGAGTGTATCATGAATATTTATATTATGTTCTATGACCTCTACCCGAGCATGTTTTTGGATTTGGTCATTACAAGAGAGTTAGAGGATCTTGGTGAGGGAAAATGTATGCAGTGGATGCAATAGTTCTAGAGGGGATAAATATTTTTTGAGGTGCACTAAATTATTCTTCTACCCTTATTAGTAACTCTGTTGTGTTAAGAGATTCACACTCCTTTTTCTTCACCCGCTCATTTCTTTACACTAGGACTAGACATAGAGAGTCTTTCTATGCCACAAGTACTAACTATGATAGTCAGAAGCCAAATAATTTGGTTTGAATAGTGTTGGGAGTGTAGATTGATGATGGAAGCACATAAATCCTGTGAGGATATTTTATTACTTTAGTTTCATTCATGTGATTTCATTCTTGGAATCAAATATTTTTATTCTATACAAGGTGTTACCAAATGCTTCCATAAGAGATTCTTATTCTTAGAAATGGATTTCCAAATTTTATTTTTTGTTTGATAGTGGGTTTTAGGTGATTATTCAGCATGTATTTCCCATTATTTAATTGATGGTTGATTTTTATGTGGAATTAATAGAGGTTGGGATAGTGGAGGTTCCCATGTTTGTTGGGAAATTTCAATATGTTTTTATTGAGGAGGTTGTGATGATTCCCCCTTGACGAGATGCTGAGATCATCATATATTTGATGCCTAGTGCATCTATAATTTTGTTGGATTCTTATATGATGAAATCATTTGAGTTATATGAGAGGAATATTTTGATTTATGATATGATGAAGAATTGTTTTATCTTATCCAATGTTTCACTATGGGGTGCTCAAATATTGTTCTAGAAAATTGTGGTTGATAGTATGTGGTTGTTTATATACTATCGGTGGTTTAATCAGGTAACATTAATGTATTTTTACCCTCCTATTAGGATGAATTATATTTTTTAATATTTAATATGGGTGATACGGTTTTCTATTAGTTATCTTAGGTGTGGATCTCATCTGTTGATGGTGAATGAGGATGATATCTTAAAGACTGCATTTTGATGTAGTTATTGGTTGTTTGAGTTTTTGGTTATATTGTTTGGTGTTGTAAAAATGCCATATATATTCATGGTTCTCATAAACTCAATGTTACATGAATTCCTATAATATTTTTTAGTTATTTTAATTCATGAAATGTTCACATACTCAAAGTTATAAGAGGATCATGCCAACCATATCAGATCAATTTTTTAGGATCTTTGACCCTAAAAAATCAATAAAGAAGCTTTATAAGAGAATGTCTTTGACCTGATAGTTTCATTTCATATGAAATTTTGGTTTTTATCATGGTGTGAAATTATAATAATCAAAATTAGAGTTAGTTATTTCTTGAGAATCACCTATGAATGTGGGAGAGGATTTCGGTTTCCATATTGTTTTTGCATATTATCAGAGGTTTGGGTCAAATATGTATCAATTTGCAACACCATTTAATGAATTGAACATTAAGTAACATGATTTT
Source organism: Viscum album (assembly GCA_963277665.1). Lineage (NCBI taxonomy): Eukaryota > Viridiplantae > Streptophyta > Magnoliopsida > Santalales > Viscaceae > Viscum > Viscum album. The sequence continues at coordinate 1,796,304,397 of OY728137.1, forward strand.
TTGTCTAGTGATAATATACATATTTCATTTGGTTATCTAATGGGTAATTTATTTAGGGCTCATGTGCTTTAGTTTCATTGGAAGAGTGTGATGTTTGAGGTGTTTTTTATGCTTATTGTCTGATATTGGGATGTATGTTGATACAGTAGATAGAATTGTTCTTTTGTTGATATAGTAAGCTACATCCCCAAGAGTATAATTGTTCTACCTATGATCTAGGTCTATAAATAGTTGTGTTTGTACTGAATTTAAGGATGCATTATCTCATTGGAGAGTGATTTGTGGTATTCATGTATCATAAGGGATTGTATTTTATCTTTTCTTAGGGTGATTTGAATTTTATTAAATGGGGGTTGATGGATTTTATTTTGGACTATGATTATTAGATAACTTATACATTATGAATGGGTAATGTTTTGGTCGATGCTTTCAAAAGAAAATCGTGAAATGATGTTGGTCAGGTGTCTGAAGATTCTTGATGGGTAATGGAGGTGTTGACATCCCTACGCTTGGTTGAGAGTGGGTTTGAAGGTTGAGGGTATTTTTTCAGAAGATAGTTCACTCTTCTCTAATGTAGTAGGTGTTTTAGTCTCATTGGAGATACTAATATACATAGGTGGTTTGAAATTATGTCGACCATGGGGATTCTATGGAGGTATGTTCAGTGGATGGTTAGAACCAGATGATTTTTTAGACTGATTGTTCTAGTAGGGATTTATGATGGATTTCTCCATGTAATTCACCCCTCACTATTATTACTACACCATGGATATTCTATGATCTACCATGTCTTCTAGAAATGACTTTTGTGGACCAGGATAAAACATGTAGTGGTGGAGTATGTAACTCATTGGTTTTTTTTCCAACAGACAAAATGATGAGCACTGTGTTCTCCTAGGTATTTGGAAACCATTAAACGTTATAAAATGAAAATCATATTATATATTTAGGGATATTTTAATAGTATTTCCTCAAAATCAGGTAGGTTATGAATCTATTTGTGTAATCATGGATAGATTGATGAAATTAGAAAACTTCTTAGAGATCAAGGGGTTACGCATAGTGGATTCTTTGGCTGAGAGGTATGTGGATGAGGCGGTACACATTCATGTATTATTAATGTAAATTTTATTAGATCGGTATTTACGTTTTAAATCATGATTTTTGAAGGGATTGTAGAATATATTTGGATCTCAGTTGTGACTCGACACTTCTTTCCACCCTCATATGGATGGGTATATATAAAGTACTATTCAAATGTTGGAGGAAATATTTTTTTCATGTGTCATGGACTTTGGCAGATCTTGGTTGTAGAAGTTTTATTTGTTTGATTTTCCTTATAATAATATGTATCACTCTTCTATCGGTATGTATCCATTTGAGGCATTTTATAGGGGATCATGTAATTCCTTGTTGTTTCAGATGGGGGTTAGGGAGGCATTAGTTCATTCTCCTTATGTAATGCTGATCATGAAAAAAGGTTCAGTTGGTTTAAAAGATGATGAATGTAACAAAGGACTAACATAAGGCCCATTTCAATCATAGTACGAGGTCCTTAGAGTTTGATTTTGGAGGCCATATGTTCTTTAAGGTCACCCCTCAATGTCGAAAAGATATTTTTGTACGGGGTGTGAGATTTTTCCAAGGTTCATTCGACCCATTTGAGGTGATACGAAGAGTTGTTTAGGTGGTGTATCAGTTGTAATTTCCACTATGACTATAGATTATCCTTGAAGTCTTTAATGTGTCTAAATTTATTGGTATCTTCATGATGAGTCCCATGTAGTTGACTAACGATAGTTTGAAATCAAGGATAATATGACGTTAAAGGGGAAGCAAGTGGATATCCAAGATCCCAAAGAGAAGTAGTTGTGTGGATAAACCATTCCATTGGTACATGAGTTGTGGATGCAATGTAGCATAGAGGAGATTAATTGGGAGAAATAGATGCACATGCATACCAAGTTCCAAGATTTGTTTTTGAGTTTTCTATTTTTTTTGGTTTCTTCATGTTGATGTGATGTTGGAACATTATTGTTTTCTCTGATTAGAAATTTTCCCTAATTCATGAAGTGTGATGTGTGATAAAACTATAACACATGAAAAGAGGAAGACAAAAATCTAAATCAAGATTCATTATAGTACAATGTGATTAATCCTATGGGAGTGAGATAGTGTTATCTAGAGAAAGTAATATCTTGATATGGAGGATTGATTCTCTTAGTTTGTGTGTTATGGGTGGTGGGGTTTTTTGGTTGTGCATTGGTTATGTGGGAGTGAGATTGTGTAGTGATGTAGTTGTGTGAATGGTTTTGGGGTTTTTTGTTGATGATTTTGGATGGTGACTACATTTTTAGTATGATGAGATCCTTGTGAGGTATCTTATAAGGCAGTTGTTTGTACCACTTCCCATTTGGGGTTGGTTTTGATTCCTAAGGATGGTAAAAATTTTAGAGGTAACTGATGTAATATAAAATACCTTACAAACCCTTTCCATTTCTTATTTTGGGTTATTAGGTGTTTTTTAGGAGGGTTTATGAGGATATGTGTTGGTCATAGGTGTAACCGAGCTACAATGAATAAAGGACATCATAAAAAATTTCACCACATGAATTAGTGGTTCATGGATTGTGTAACTAGTTAGTGTCATGACTTGTGTGTAGATGAGGGGGAACCCATTAAAAAGATTCAAGTAATGATATTAATTCCCCATGTGTAATTAAATAAAGGCTAAGGCGAAATGAGATTTGGAGGATTTGGATTTTTTGGATAATTCACATGGAATTCACACCATGTATTGGTTTCCTGAAATTAATGTGGTGAGATTATATGTTTTAATTCCTTTTTTTCATGGATGATATTCTTTCATTAAAAACCCATTTATTACTATAATTGTTTTGGATCCCTTGGTGATTTTGAGTGCTCTTTCATCTATATTTTCTTTCTCTGATCTATTAGTTCTGGTGGATTTCTATTGGCAGTGAGTTATAATCCCTTCTCCTCTTATTTGTTGTTTTTAATTCATTGTTCTCTTAGTTATTTACTTTGAGTCTTGTCTTTGTTTTGGGGTTTAATGTGAGCTGTTTCTTGATCATACATTGGTGTGTTCTAGGTTTATTCATCCTTTTTATTATTTTGTGGTTGTTGGGCATCTCTTCATCACCCTACAGTGCATAGTGAGATGGAATAGCTTCTTTGAGGAAGAGACTATCTCATTTCTCACTTTTGTATATCATGTGGGAGGGGTTTAATCTTGTTAATAAATGTAGGTTGGATTTCATTTCCCTAAACAAGATAAATTAAATCAGTTAATTGAAATTGATGAGAAATGGTAGTGATTAACATGCTTTTCCAACTGTGATATAATTGTGATGTTGTGGTTTTACAGGCTAAAAGCCCAAGTGAGAATAATGGATATTGGGAGACTTTTCCTTAAGTATATTTTTTGATAAGAAACCTCATTTCATTTTGTAATGATATTGACTTAAAATTTAAATTTTTTAAACACTTATATTTCGCTGATAAAGTTGTTTCACCTGGATTTATTTATTGTGTGATAATTCACCTAAAATAAAGTGAAATGTGACAAAAAAACCCCTTTGTTAAATATATAAAATGGTTCTTGATTCGTATTGATGTGTGATCATGTTTTCGGTCAGTGATGTTTTTTGATGTTGTGTGGGTTGATGTGTGGTTTTTTTGTACACGCTTTAGGGGTGGCGAGGTGATGTGTGGTCTGATTGGACATGTTTTAGGGTGGTGAGGTGATGATTTGTTTTTTCGGGATTTGGTGGTGGTGAGGGGTTGTTTGGATTGTTTTTCCATTCTTGTGGGTGTCTGAGTGATGATTTTAATGGAATGATGAGATTCTTGTGAGAATGGTACTATTGTGAATGATTCTTATATAGTGATGGAATAATTGTTTAATAATGATTGAAATATATGGGGTTTGGATTGGTTAATTAGATGGAAATCGTTGATGGAAAAATTAATGATTGGATGTGTGGATTAAAGTGGTTTCTTATTAACAATGAAATGAAAGAGCAGGATAATGGAATAGGTTGTAAAGGAGAAATGTTACTTATAAATTGAGATGTGTAGTAAATTTAGAGGTGGTAGAAAAAAGGATATATTCTGGGTTTTAATATTTTTATGAGAACCCATATGTTGAGATTGTGTGTGGATATATTTATATACTTGCATATTCTTTGTGACTTATACATGATCCCCACCCATGTCGAGTACTATATTTAGATACCTACGTATTCACATGGGTTGTTTTTTTCCAATAGCCTAATGATGATGGATGGATGGATGGAAAACTAATCTTTCCTTATTTCTCTTTGAGGTGAGTAGATATACATAGTTTATAATGTTTAGTGTCTGGCCAGTCCTATAGGATATATGAATAGGCTATTATTACTAGAGTTCTTTTAGTTCACTATGTGATGACACATGTTTTTTCAAATGATAGGTGATATGAACCTGATGTGGGGTGGTGACCGAGTTGTCTTTGGGTGAAATTTGATGTTACCATGATGTTGGGAATCTTGTGGTGCTGTTCATTTATGATAAGATGAGAGAAAAATGTATATTTCATTCATGTTCAGGATACCATAGTTTTTTGGTTATGGAGGTTGTTGTTATATGATGGCACATGTGTCCTTGGGAGAGATGTGATGTGACCACGCTATTGGGTGGTGGGTTAGGTGTCTAATGGGTGTGATGTGATGTGTTCGTTCTTGTGGGGTAGTGGTATATGTTATCCATAAGATCTGGGATCTCTACAATGTATGATGTTGGATTTTTAGAGTGTAAAATTACTGAGAAAGTGGTCCCTGGTACCCTTTATCGAAATTCTTCAAATTGTGTTTTAATACTTGGATTCATTATTTGGTGAGCATTCCTTGGTGAGGTTGGGATTGGTAGTTAACCTATTTAGGGGATCATGGACTATTTTATTCTAAAAGGTCCATTATTATGATTCATTCACATGCACACAAGATACATTCATTTTTCTAATGAGTATACATGTATGCTCACCCTACCTATATAAACAAATTTTATGTTTTCTAGGAGGATTATATGGAACATGATGGGCATTACTAGCTCGAACATCTAGATTTTTCTTGGCTCAATTATTTAGTATTTCTTTCAGGAATTAATTTTTGAGAATATTATTTATTTATATTTTATTTACTTAGGTATTTTGGGATGGTTCCATGTTTCTTTTTATATCTTGTCTCGGAGTTTCTTACAGATGATTCATCATATCATCTGATCTTATAATGTTATAAAGGGTAATGCCTTATATTTGTGTGATTTTTTCATACATTTAGTTCATGTCACCAACTCAGGTCCTACTAGAGTAGATAATCATGGGAAATTATCTCTCTCTCTTTATTTTGGTATCTTTGGGGGGAGGGTTCCATGAAGTTTTATTTGAAAGACATGAATAAAATTGTAAATGTTCTTATCAATTGTTATCTTTATTATTTATATATGATTTTATTTTCAATGTTCTTGTCTCTATTAATTCAAATAAACGTTGAAATTTGTTTGCATGCAATATATAGACATTAATTGGAGATTATGTCTTGAGATTATTTACCCATCCATATAGAAAATGTATGAGAAAGTTCCTTATGGATTATCTCATGAGTAATGGACGTATTTTAGTGTCACAAAAAGGTATGTATCGTGGGTGTATTATCATCAATTAAAATAACATAATATCATAAAAATTATAAGTATAATATTTATTAATTATACATTTGTTTATAAAATATTTAGAAAAACACAATGTGACATGAAAAAAAATCAATGTGCAATTGGTTCACATGGTTTTTATGGGAATATAAAAATGTTGTTGTATTTCATATGTTATTATTTTTTTATCATTTTTAAATTTTTTTTGACATGATATTTATATTTTTTTTTCTTTAATATGAATTGAATCTGTTCATCCAACTAGATGGACAAATAAGTGGCCTCACCATCATCAGAAGGCTGAGGAAATTTTTTGAATGAAACTTCAAAATGAATTATTCTAAATACATTACCTTATAATTTAATTTTTTCCATTACTCTTTTAAAGTTAATGTATAAAATTATGTATTCATTAACATTATTATTTTCAATTTCTATAATTTTATAATTTTGTGATGAAAACACTTTAAAATTAGTATGGTATTTTCAAAATGATGTAGTTGCATCATTTTTATGGATAGATAATCTCAGCCATATTATCGATATGATTTATGGATAGACCCCAAAAAATGTATTTTTTAGGTGTAAGTAATAGAAAACGACTCCACCATATAATGTGGGATAAATCGATCAAATGTATCAATAAGGTTATAGAAATATTATGGTTCAATAAAAAATTTACTGAAACCGACTCCTACAGAAAGACACAATACTACTGGCAGCTGATAATGGGATTTTCCTTTGATCAATTATCTATGTGATTATGGGTATAATTTTTGATTGATTTTCTAATATTAAAACCAATCTCACAATGGAAAATTTTAAACTCAATAGATAATAGTGTTATTGAATATTAATATTTTTATAGATGTGTTTTATTATTTACATATATAAAAAGAAATTTATGTGTTATTTAATAATTTATTTGGAGTAATTTCGAATTGGTTAGTTAGTGTTCAATTTTACAATTAATTTTCATATAATAGATTTTATCTTAAGATGACCCATAAAAATCATGATGTGATTAATCTTGAAAAATAGGTTTTTTGAAGAAATCAAAGATTGTTTCACAAGTATGTTGTAAAATTTGTTGATATATGTTTTAAACAAAGAATATTGTTATTTTGTATTATAAATTTATTCTATTTCATGGGTTTTAGAAAATATTTTATTATAACTTCCATGAATTACTTTATAATTAGGAATTAAGTATTTTTTTAATTACATTATATAATATTTAATTTTAATTTATGAATACAATTTATTTGTTGGTCCAAGTATAGATTAGTTTTTTATTATTGTTTAATTAATGATATTATTTTGCCTATTTTGAAAGTATGATTCGATGAGTTTTGGGGTTGCTGCATTTCTATAGATTCGGCTGATTAATTATGTTAAAGTGTAATAACTATAATGGGATTCTTTATTATCGTAAGGTTATGTTTTGTAAATAATTTTTTTAAAATGTATTTTATGTCAATGGTAACATAGTATATTTAGACCTATTTTATTTAATCTAGAATAGTTTTGGTAATTTGATGCGTGTTTCTCTCATTAAGCCATATTTTGTCCTAATATGTTATTTTCCTAAATTTTTCATGGAAATTTTCCTCGATTTTTTTTATAGGTTATTGATATCAAAAGTATACATGGGTTCAAGCCATATGAACCACTACTCTATTCATAAGTTAGTTATTCTGTTTTTTAGTTTTTAGGATATAGTGAAACATTATCAAATATTTTACTACAAATAATGTCCATATTTATCATTTTTATGTTTCTTTATTTTTTCCCTTTTAGTTTATTTTATGGTTATGTGATGGTATTGGTATATCTTGAGTCTATATATATCTTAAAAATGTGGTTGTATGTATTGGAAGGGGTTGAGTGGTTGAGATAGGTTGAGATTTGATGTTTCATTAAAATATGTATTTTCTATTTTATAAATAAATTTATTACACATAAGTTTTTAAGGATTATATTATTTGTCAAGTACTTATGATATCAATACTTGTAATGTGAATCATGTTGATATTTTCAATTTTATGGGTTTTTTTATTATTCTTTATTTTCCTAACTTTAGAGGAAATTTCAATAAAGAGTCCCTAAATATTTTAGTTGTATTTTAATCAATAATTATTTAATTCATATTGACATTTAAGGAAATCAAATGTAAATTAACATAAAAAAATTATAAAACATTAACCACCGCCAAATGAATAAATAACCACCAATATATGTGAAAAAAATAATATTCATAAACTACAATAATATTAGGTGTAACTACTAATAAATAATTAATGATATATATATTTGATGATTTCTTAAACAACAACTATATAGAAAAAATATGGGTTTAAATCACTTTTAAGTGAAAAAATCAATAGTACACCATGATTCTCTAATAATTTCTAAAATATGTTATTGCTAAAAAATATAATGAAAATAGATGCAAAATTGTTTTGTAAGTCTTATATTTCACCAATTTGGAATCATAATCAATAAAAAACTAAATATAAGAATACATATAAGACATGGGGAATGTTAATAAAAAATATATTGTTAATATATTTAGGATTTTATAAAAGTTCGTTGTTCATTGACGTATTTTTTTCACATAGATATGATTCCTATTAATTAGTATTTATCACATATTTTTTACAAAAATCATAATAATAAATAAAAAATTAGGGCCAATATATTCTCAAATAATATACTTTACAACATGTTCTTAAAGTATAAAGTTTTATCCAAAAGAAAATTTATGAAATAATTTTTTTTGGATGGTACATAACATAGAACAAAAACCTTATAATCATTTTGGTACTACAATGTTTCCTGATATATTTCATAGTGACCTTATTTTTTTCATGTATGACTTTGAAATATACTTAAGAATATTTTTGGATCTCGGAACAAAGAAGATACAATATTTTGAGGCCTATTGATCTTGAATTTGATATTTGAAAAATATTAATTATGTTAATATCACACAAGTGTAGTATTCTAGGATTAATGAAATAAATCCAAAAGGGAGTCTCGAATTAGAAATATGAGATTGTGGTTGAGTCCAAAAGGCATTATTTACCATAGGTGCGATTAAAATTCTTTTGGAATAGGATGTCCTACTGAGATAGTTGTTGAAGGAATGTTTAATAAAAATGAACAAATAAATTTATTTATTTTATTTTAAACACTCAGGAAATTAAATAATATATAAATACGAAAGGTAATTTATAAGATCTCGATCATTCTTCATTGTAATATCGAGAATGGTGAATGATAATGGATCAGATTGAGGTGGTTTGAGAGGAAATATATGTGACAGGTCTTCTCTTTCACTAAGAAGTACATTCATCCCCAAAAATCGATATCTTTTCTAGGATCGTCTCACAAATTGTGAATTTTCACTATTTGAATTTAAATAATGATCATAAATTTTTTATCTTATTTTTATTATGTGATCTCACATTCATTATATGAAACTGTGTAATGAATTAAGTCATTTGGGCATTTTTATTCTTAATTTATTGAATTTTCTCACACTAATTCCCCTAATTTATGATTTTTGGAAAATAATGAATTGATTAAAATATTTTTAAATTAGTTTTTGTGACATTTCCAAACATGTTCTTCATGTTCTCCACCATTGGGAAATGGGTCCATGGTTCAACATAGATAGATAGTTCGTTGCATGATCATACCCTTGGAATCATAGGGGATGTGTGCATGATGACTAGATTATTTTTATTTGGATATATTAAAATGATTTTGGGTGTTTATTAGTTAATCATAGATCTAATGTAGCAATAGGAATCAATATGAGACACTTCAGGTGATGGGAAATAATGTTGTCATCAAGTGGCTCAACGAGATCAGATTTCAGGCCATCAGGGGATGGGAATCAATATACCATGGTGTGGTATATTTATTTTGGGTTATCAAAGAGATAAATTCAGGTTGATTCTAATGGATTTGGAAACCAAGCAAAAAAAATTACATTTCTATATAAAACATGAACACAAACTATTTAGTGTGGAAAAATACACATCAGGTTCTTCAGATTCCATGGAATCTAGGGTTTTAGGTGATGTTAAGGATCACCCATTGTGTGGTTATTCCAACATTCCATGTGGCCCTATCTATGTTGAAAACCATTGTGAAATATAGAAAATTTCCAAATCCCCTTGTGGAAATAAATTCTCTTTACTAGATTACATAGCCATGATAAGTTATACACTATATGGGTTCAGATACATGGATGAGACCCTAGGTGGTCTTACACGCATTGTATCCTTAAGGAAACACCATGTATAGAGGAATGTATTTCCAATTTATGTCCATGGAGAAAATGAATAGGCGGTAGAGTGGGTCTGAATGCCTTTTGGACCCCATACATGTAGTATAATCTAGAGTGAATCTTCTACCACTCATGTCTCCTTTATTTTAACTCAGATTTTCACCCCCAAAAGGAAATCCCAAATTGTTTTACATATAGAACATAATTGTATACATTTTATTATATTTATAGATATGATTTGATATTTTCTGAGTGTGACACATATTCAAGAGATTCTTAATGATGGCATTGATCGGGCAGGATCACAAGATAAATGATGGGGTTATTACTCCATTTTTTCACTAGGCGTGGGTTCTCCACTCTATCCAAGATATGATTATGTAAGTAATCCACTATCAAAATATGTTATATGATCTCTATGCCACCAGAAAAATTCCAAGCTCATTACTTCCTTGTCAAACCAGGGAATGGGTTCCTCAAGATTTCAGAGAGATTTTGGGGGCAGTACTCGACAACCATACTAGGGTGTGGGTTCCCCATTTCATTATATATGTATGGTATGAATTCCATTTACTAATATTTTTAGGTTATATACCAAGTGAGTGATAATCCATCATCTTTGATCTCTACAGAAGTGTGGGTTACCGATGAGAGATATGTTCTCTATCAGTTTTGTAGTAATTTTACAAGGTGTTGGCCCCTCCACACATATTCTAGTAAGGTTTTATTTGATGATGTGTATCATTTATTAAGATTTGGAGCTATAGGATTAATTATTAACATTATATTATCTATGAAATGGAGATCCAATTTCTCTCTTGTTTATGTTTATTTTTGAGAATATATATGTTAAACTATTGGGTATCATCTCCCACTTGATTTTGGATAAGTAGGCTATTATTGTATCTCTCCATCATTTTCTTTTAGTACCAGGGAATCCTATTGGGTACGTATATACTCACCAATTCATTGGATTTTATTCCATGATTCAGGTCATATATAGATGACCTATACATATATATATAGTGATTGTGGTAGAGAATAGTTATACTGAGGTGTGTTGACTTTACACAGTGGATCATATTAGAGATCAAGAGTTGATCTCTATCAAAATTAATTATTTTTTTCTGGTTTGGAAATCTTTTCTGGTTGGGAATGATTTTTTCCACGTTACATTTTATATTACATAATCATAATCAATTTTATTCCAAAATTTTATTTCATAGACATTGTATCTCATGATTTTATACTTTTTATGTTATATTACTTTTCACTATTTCTTGAAGAATGTGGGGTTCATGAATGTAGGTACATTTTTTAAATTCCTCAAATATTAGTTATTTCTTCTCAGCACTTGTCGTCATTCTGTGGCTGATGTAGGTGGGATTGGGGTTAGGACTTCTTGGCCTTCAGCAATCTAGGTGGGCCCTAATGGTTCAAGTCATTATAGAGTGGAATAAGAGTATGGTTTGACCTTAGAATGGTGTTTGGAATTTTTCTCTTGTGGGTATTGTTTTGGAATGTTGATCAACAGTGTCCGAGTGTATCTAGTGCAACATGACAAGGAACCTAGTGTTGGTGTTGAGGCTGACGTATCCATACACCAGGACTCTGAATACCTTATTGTAAAATTATTACATTGATACAATTGTTCTATAGAAAAATTGTATAGACATAATATAGGATTAAGACCATGTATTTTCATTATTGAGTCAGTTACCGAAATATTTATGCTCATATGACCATGGTATGTCATTATTACATTCAGGATGACTCTATGAAGACAATTATCCAGGGTACTGATTCAGGATTATGATGATGATAAAATGAGTGATGAGGCTTTAGTTCCGGGGCCATCCCATGATGTGTTTACTCTAGGTGGTCAGGTACAGTCACCCCTACATGTCTAACTATAGTTGGTATATAAATTTCAAGATGAGGATACATACAGGCTTAGCACACTCCATGATTTGTAGCATCATATACTACTAAAGTTCTGTGTAAAGCGTGATCCCCAGGCTGTGTAGGATTATCTTGAGTCATTGGAGTGATTCTTTTAGGATGGTTCAGAACCTGACAGATCAGATGGTTTCACTAGAAGCCATTCATTTCTATAGAGAATCTAGGTAATAGTGAAGTTTCATTACACTAACACATGACCTAGTGACACTCTTATTTTGTATCTTCTAGAAGCTATTTTATGAGGAATATTTCCAGTCATGATTTTTATAAATTTAAATCCAGAAAAATATTCTGTTAAATGATGGAAAAATGATTTTAGCTGAGATTTCCATGAGGTTCAATATCTTTATTCAATATTCCTTTGATATTGTTCAAGAAAACTTTTTTAGGTGAGGATTCTCAAGCTCTGTGTCAATAAGGACATTCGATCATGTGTGGCCTCCTTCTTCCTACACTCTTATGTTAAAGTAATAAAGTAGAATCTCATGATTGATATCTTCATAGAAAAGCGATGCTGGGTGGTTGGAAATAACACTGGGTAGTATGGGGCAGAGTTATCTACAATTGGTATCATGCATCAAATGTTTATATCTTATTACGAAGGAATTATCAAACTCAAAAACATGGTTTCGTTGATTTGGAATAAGATAGAGGATCAATTCATCCCAAATATGGGTATTATTGTGCTTAGTATGGGTGGTCAATTGGATCAGTATTTATTAACATTTTCTGATCAGTAATACCGATAGATAATGGATGTACAGCCACCAAATAGGAAACAATGTGATTAGAGATCTTCCTAACATGGCTAGAGAGGTCCCTAGGGAAGATATTTTAAGATAGGAGTAGTAGAATCTTCTAAGGGAGGAAAAGTTGGTGGAGGGTGATGTTATAGGTTCTAACCACCACCACCATTAGGTGGCCCACTTCATACATAGAGAGCTGGTAGCCCACTTCATTTATTACTATTAGTATGATATCATGAGATTCTATTTGACACCATAACCTAGGAGCTATAACTAGTGGTACTTATAGGGATATTTTTTTAAACCACTAATCTGAAAGTAGTGTGAGTTATCTCAAAGTGGATATACTTTCTCACAAGATTTCATTGGGACTTATAATGAAAAAAATACAACGCCATCTTAAGTATGTATTGGTTATCTATGGTTTGATCCTAGATTTAATATCATCATAGATGGGTTAGATGAATTATGACAGATGATACAAGATTCTCCTTTGTGGGTGGGATATATTTTAGGATAAATAATTCAGACTTACATGTAAGAAGATAAAACCCATCACTCATCAGTTGGAGTGTTTTTTCCTTATCACAACAGACTCTTTAGGCATCTAGATTCCGTCAGTAGTGGAGGAGTTTATGAATCTCTTCCCTAAGGATGTTCTGGGAATAACTTCATGGTGAGATATGTAATTCATCATTGACAAGAACCCCAAGACCATAATGACATATTATAATGAATATTAGACAGACCATACCATGCTCTAGAAGGTACGGGTGTAGTTAGATGGCCTTCAAGATAAGTGTTTTATTATAACTAGTGTGTCCCCTTGGTACACTCTTGTTTAGTTTGTGAAAATGAATGATGGATTCTTCCATGTTTTTGTTTTTATGGGTTTTCTATAGTAGGACCTAATACTATAAATGTACCATTTTATGAGGATTGATAATGTTGGAAAAGAACTCATTATGGCTATTTTTGGTTTATTTTATTTTTTGACAATATTTGAGGTAGTTGATGAAGAATGGTTGCCAAAAAAGGTGTGAAGAGTAAGTGAAAATGTCTGAACTGATCTCCTGAAGCACAAATATTTGAACTGATATCATTGATCCTTAATGTATGAACCAATATCATGGAGATGGAATTTATGAACTGATCCCATGGAGTGTGAATGTCTAAACTGATCTCATGGGGTAAAAATATCAGAATAGTTCACATAGACTAAAAATTTAGAACAGTTCACATGGAGCATGAATGTTAAAACTGATCACATGGATCCCAAATGTCAAAAATGATCTTGTGGAGTAGTCACACAAAGCGCTAAATGATTGTCAAAATATCTCATGGTGGGTTCATGAGATACACACATGATTTTTCATTGATATCATGATGTTATCACATGATGTACATTAACATAGAAATTCCATAAATAATGAAGGCATCCCATGACCATTTGAAGTCATGTGATTGTGTGATTGTCTTTGGATATCATGATGAGGTTACATGAAGCTAAAGAATATAATTTTACTAGAAAGATTAAATTATCTGGATATCATGATGGGATCATACAAATCTACTAAACATAATAATGATGATCTCATGAAGAACTCATGACATGTATAAGGTGGTCATGATAAGTTCTTGTGACATGAGGTTTGTAATCTCAGAGAGTAATCACACAAAGCGTGTAAGGAGTACTGTTGAGGCGGTGGAACAAATGGTCAACCACCTTTTCTATGGTTAAGGTGGTGGATTTATTTCTATAAATACCCCAACCTATCCATAATATTTAGAGATGTTTCCTAAGCGATTTTATCTGAAGAAAAAGTATATCTCTTGACCTGAACAAATTCTTTCATTAGAGTCTTATGATCAATGAAATTAGTAGAGAATCTTGTGAACCAATCTAATGAAATATTATTGAAAAGTGACGTATAAACTGGGTTTCTGAGCTCATATGAATTCCAATTTATATCACATGATCTTCATAACATGAACAAGGTCTCATGCGAGATTCACGCTATCCATGTGAACAAGATAGAGTCACACAATTTTCATGAACATGGTAGAGTCAGGAGATCAACATGAATAGAACATAGCTATATGATCCGCATGAATGGGATAAACTATTCACATCCACATGAAAAATACAATTTCATTTTATTCGCATGAATAGATTAAGGTATCGAAGAGGGACATCATAGGGAATTCTAAGGGAGGAGTCGTGTGAAGAATTCTCATAGATAGGTATTGTGATGGGGTCTCATTAAGGGGTCTTACATATGGGTTAAATTATCAAATAAGATAAGTATTTAAAAAAATTTATTATCATTTAATTGAATAAAAAGGATATTAAATAAAAAATAATGTGTGAATCAACTCAGAAATGATTTTTAGAATATTTTACTCAAGGACAAGTGAATTCACTTTAGAAGATAGGGCAGTGAGATTTCAAATAGTGAATGATTGTAATATAGTGGGGATAGTGACTTCACACCAGACCTTGTAATTGTAGTTAACTTTAGATTATATAGAATAATAAAACATTTCCTTTGTATTCTCCTTGGACTTTGACTGGCGAGGGAGAACAAAGTAAAAACATTTGGTACAGTGCATGTTTTAATTTCCATTTATTCTGTGCTATAGAAACTAGAGAGAAGATTATTTTTATTAATGATTAATCAAGGTATATAGAGATAGTTTTTTATCTATAATACATTGATTCACCTCCTCTTAGGGGTTTTAACCATGTTGAGATAACAATTGGTATCAAAGGGAATGGTTAAAATCAGTGTTTCTCTCTCAGTTATTTCAATGGAGGTTGTTAACCATAAATTGATTCCAAAATTCAATGGAATAAATTTTTAGTTATAGAAGAATTAAAAGAATCACTACTTGAAAAAACTATTAATTGAAGTATTTTTAGTTATGATATATGTTAATTATTCTTTTATGGGAAAAAGAGATTTAACAGAGACATAATTAAACTAATTAGATGCTAATACAAAATGAATCAACACATTTGGAGGATATTTATCAAAAACTATCTAG
Source organism: Viscum album (assembly GCA_963277665.1). NCBI lineage: Eukaryota > Viridiplantae > Streptophyta > Magnoliopsida > Santalales > Viscaceae > Viscum > Viscum album. The sequence goes on from OY728137.1 coordinate 1,796,320,162, forward strand.
ATGAAGGTGAATTAAGGTAAGTCAATTCATTCCATGTTATAAAATACTCTAATTGTTTATTTAGGTGATAATAAAATTTATAGAAAGCAAATTATGGGTTCTGTAGAAAAAATGAGTATATGAGAATGAACCCCAATGAGTTTATAGATCCATATTTTGACTAGTTAAATTTTTTCATTGAAGACATAATGTTATCTAAGAAATTATTGAATATTTAAATATTGTTAAGTGAATCATGATAAGACACAGACCTTGTTTAAATCTCAATGTCTCCAGAATATAATAAAAAGGTCCAAATGAGCTAACATTAGATAGAATATAATATAATAATTTCGTACTAGAGAATATAAATGGTGATAATGATTATTAGGAAAAAGGGGAAACTGAATAGGTGGCTTCCATGGCCAGGAAAAATATCACTATAGAGGATGGTCTCGATGATGAAGAGATGGAAAAGGTCATTTTATAATATTCCACAAATCAATGAAGAGGAAAATGAATGTTTATATGGAAACATCTTCTATAATTATTTTGAAATATAATGGTTGGATATATTGCAAAAAGTGGCCCCAATAATTTTTAAATGACGATGAGGATGAAGTAAATATTCTTATGGAAAATTATTCATCTACTATGAATGGAATGAAAAATGTGATAAAAATTTTTTTTAAGAAAAAGAATCTTCTTTCACAAGAGAATGGAAGTTCTGAAAAATCTAAGGCATAATAAATGAAACACTGCAATGATCTTGAAAGAGATTATATGGTGGAATTTGGGGCTAATAAATAGGCAGGGGAACAAATTGATGATGGTGAAGGATAATTCAAAATATAAGTTTTATTTTAGGTTGAATTATATTATGTGCTTAAGGATATTGATATTTTGAGAGACAAAATATTTATGGATAATATGGTTCTCTATGATGCCAACCCTATGCATAGTAGCATGAAGAAGATAATTTTGAGCTTAATGATGAAATTGAAAATATCAAATCTAAAAATAAAGATAATTTATAAAATGTTAATGATTTCAAAATCATATTTGAAGGAATAAATCAATGATATTGATAATTTGACTAACATAGTAAATATCAAGGAAAATGTTCCAAATAACTTAAGAAATAATTTTTCATTCCATGAGGAATTGTTAACTATCAAGATAAAATATTTAATCCTTATAAAATATTGGTAAAATACCTTTAACAAGAAATATAAAAATTTAAATTAAAATTCAATGGTTTATAAAAATAGTCAAATGAATTTATAGAGAAGAATTTTTCACCTCAGAAAGGAACAACTAGTATGGGAGGTGAATATAACTAGAATGAATAAATGTTTGATGTCATACCACAAGAACAAAATTCAATCATGAAGATTGATTTTGTTATAAACTAGAATCATAAGATTCATAGAACTCAAGGGACAATTATCTATGAATAAATGATTCACAAGAATACACCTAGTATTAGGTTTTATTATTGGGTTATGATGGGAAATTCTAAAAAAATTGTTTCGTAGACATGAAATATCAATTGGAGAAAGAAAAATAGAGGAATCTAATATGAGTTTAGTATTATAGGAATTCCATTTATGTTTATTATTTTTGGTGTGGAGTATTCATGAACATGGATACATATTTCCCATCAAAAATTTGAATAAATGTTCCAAGGAATCCCAAAAGTGGTTGCAGATAGCCTCCCAAGGGATCATCGAATGGACTAAAAATAAGAAAAATTAAATTTACTACTTTGAAAGATGAATTTATACCATCATACTCTATGAAATATAAACAATATCAGTCAGCATAATGTATGAATCCAAATAAATTGATCCAAAATAAAAAATGTTGACTGGGAATTGGTTATAGAGATTGCCTTAAAAGCATCCGATCAGACTAGAATATTAATTATTGATAGTGGATGCACCTCCCATATGACAGGAAATTAGAATTTATTTATTGGAATTAGGTACAAAAAGGAAGGAGTTGTAATATTTTAAAATTATAATGGTTTTAAGATCATTGGCTCAAGTAGACAAGTTTGCAAGACAATACATGAGACATGACTACGTCTTGGTTGGTGAAGGTCTCAGTCAAAAATTACTATTTTTTAGTCAATTATGTTACTCAATACATGATATAATATTTAAAAAAGTTATATATTTTCAAGGGTAAATAGGGAGTTTTTTTTCAAGGTAATAACATGAGGTAAATCTATACCTTATGATTATATAAGAAGACATATTTTTCATATCCACGGAAGAAAAAAATCGAATATGGCATAAGAATATTTCCCTACTATTCCTATATTCCTTGGAAAATCTTTTAAAATTTATAACTCCTTGAAATATCCATATGTCATAATGTGATTATAATCATTCATGCAGTGGTTTTTAGGAAGGGACAATTACTCAGAAGATCTATAAGGAAAAATATTAGTGGTCATCATAAGTTCTTGAACTAGAGCATATTGTTGTATTTCAATCTATTGCACCAAGAATAGATTATGTGAATAGAAATAAAGTTATTTTAAATGATGATTTCAATATAATTACATGGGTTTCAATTATCACCCACATTTCAAAGGTGTTCAATTACATAACATGTTATTATTGGGAAAATAAAAAGACGATAGATTAAATGATCATGATGTCTTGAATTGATAAATAAATAGAGATTACCAATATATATGTGGTTGTTTATCTCATGAAAAATCTGATAAGACACCTAGTTTTATTAGAAAAAATTTCAAATCCAAATGGAGTATTTGGGATAAGAAATCATATTTTCAACCACATGGCCAAAATTATTCTTATAAAAAAAATATAGGATTTTTTTTGGAAAGAAGTATTTTCAATATCAATATATACACCTAGAAGAGCCATATTGTGTCAAATGTGTTGAAATAATCCATACGACATGTGTAATGGAAAGAATAAAACATTGAAATAAGTTCATGTTTTTGGTAGTAACTATTTTATTCTCAATAAGAATAAATAAAAAAAATTGAATCAAGTAGATATTAATGGATATATCTGGGTTTCTTCTAAAATATAAAATCATATAAATGATTCCAAAAGTAGATGGGAAAACATATAGAGAGAAATTATGAATTGTGGTGGATGATTTTTGGAATCATTAACAAATTCATGAATTGTATCCAGAGGATATTAATGTTGAGTTGATCAAATTAGGGGTGGTGAATGTACCTGAGAAATATTAAAAATAATATTTAGGGAATGATAAGAATTAACTTTTAAAGAAACAAAAGTTATAGGGTTGAATTAATAGGAAAAATATCATTAGGTATTATACAACTCTAATGAATACATTGAGAATGAAGAGGCTACAATATGAACATTTCTAATAATAGGTGAATATAAAGTGTTTTGAAAAATATTAAAGAGATTATATTTAAGTTTAATAAATTAATTAGGAACATTACAAAATAGAAAACAATAAGAAATGAGAGATTTTCTCAAGTCCAGTAGATATAAATTTTATTGGGATAAAAAAGGATTTTTGTAACTATATAAATAAATATGACCTAATAATTTAAAAAAAAACCATGACTACTGTTATACATAAACTCCTAGATAGATAGTATTGGTGTTGATGATACAATTTCTCATACTTCAAGGATGGTGACAATTCTTCTATTCTTAGCCATAGTAGTGTAAATGAACAATAATTTTATCTAGATCGATATCAAGTCAATATTTGTTAATTGGTTTATAGGACAATGATTTTATATGAAACAACTATATTTTATTCTCATTAATGATGAAGAGAAACAAATTTTTTAAAGAAGCCACTACATGATTTGAATAAGGGACCAAGATCATGGTATTAATTAAGTGATCATTATTCGAAGAAGCATGGTTTCTAGTGTGGTGTAGTTGATTATAATCCATATGTTAATAATAAGATCAATGAAAGGATTATGGTTCTAATATATATTAATGAAATAATCATTGGTGGAATGAATGAAGTGTTGGGTAAAAAGTTTTTATAATTTATCGTACGAGATTTTGAAATAGTAATGATTGCTAAGTTAACCTTATTCCATGGTTTAAAGGTAATGCAAAGAATACATTGGAAATTTATTTCTTAATGAAAATTTGATAAGGTTGGTTTGAGATGTGTTGGTATAGAAATTTCCCAATAAATAATAACTTTTGTTACTACATGGAAAAAATGTCAAGTGATAATGAAGTAAAAGTAGTCAATATCACTCAATATAGAAAAATCATTAGAAATGTGTTAAAATAAATAGTGAAAGAACCCAATATAATTTTTTCCACATTCTTGGTGGAATGGAATCAGGGTAATACAAAATAAGGCCACATATTTTTAGTAATAAATAATACATAGTTATATAAAAGTCTTGGTTGATTTATGTTTATTATATGATGATTTTTTTCTCGATATTTAATGAATTTTATAAATGATGATTGGGATGGTTTATTAGATGATAAAATTTCCACATTAGGTGATTCATTCAAAAATGATTAAATATGTATTTCTTGTCTAGGAAAGAGAAAATATTCCACTTCTTTAATCATATCATATGATTTATTTTTCTTAGCTTCTCAATATTTCATGTAGTTAGTTTGGATGAAGCACCATCTTGAAGATAAGAGAGGTAAACTGATTTCTCCAATCACAATTTATTGTGATTACTCAAGTGTTACAAATTTTATAAATAATATAGTCCATCACTCAAGGATAATACAAATTTAAATCAAATATCACTTTATCAATGATAATATAGATCATGGTATGGTTAATATGGAATATGGTGCTACTAAATTATAGGTTATATACATATTTGTGAAGCCCTTACAGAGAGAATCATTTGAATGAAATAGATTTCATCTTAGAGTTCAGTCAACTCCACCCACATAAATAGTCTAGATGTGGGATCCCCGTCTCCCCATGGTATGGTGTGTTTTCACCTATATACATATTTTTGTTCTTAACAATTTTACTTATCACAAATGAGTGACTTTTGGGTTTATTGAAGGGGGGATCACTTAACCAAGTTAGGGGGAGAAACTGATAAAGGGAGAATAAAAACAACAATAGTTTTAAATAAAATTATTATAAAAATATTATATCAATGATGAATAGTCATGAAAATGAGTGGCATCTAAAACTAATCTATCGATGAGGAATAATAATTAAATTTAGTGGAGGTTTTTTTCATGATTCAAGTAGGAGACAGGTGGAGGTTTCAAAGTGTTGTTAAAGGCCAATCTTTTTATATCCATTGTTATTGAGAAGTTTTGCAATGGATGGTTTGATAATGATGTCATTTATCGATGAAAATTTATTGATACTCTTGTTTCCCACATATATTTCGACTCATGTGGGATTATAGTACGTTTTAATTCCTTGATCACTATCTGGGGTGGAAAAGGGTAAATTTATTTACAGTCGCATTACATGTCACCATCTTGGTTCTGGATGTTTATATGTTTTTTAGACATAAATAAAGTGGGATATTGTGGGAAAAATCACCCCATGATGGTTATTTTTTGTTCATTGTGTTTCATGAAAATGTTTGTGGTTTTTTAAAAAGTATGGTTGTAAAATGTTGTGTGATGTGTGAGTGTGAATGTTTAAACTGATATTGTAATGCGTGAATCTGTGAACTTGTCTCATAGAGTAATAATTTCTAAAATGATAACATTGAGTGATAATTTGTGAAATGATACATATTATCATGAATTTATGACCATATCCCGTGGATATCTAATTTTATAACTAATCACACAGGGCATGAATATCAGTACTGATCATGTGGATCATGAATGTAATAACTGATCACGTGGAGAAAAAATGTGACGATTTACCTCAAAAAGTAGTCTCATGAAGCACTTATTGAGAATAAAAATATATCAGGGTGATTTAATCTGAATCACACATTTATTTTATTTTATTCCATGAAGAGATCACTTGATGTGTATTAATGGAGAAATACTCAAAATGATAGAGGTATCTTGTAATTGTTCCATATAACATGACTACATGTTTTTCATTGAATCTCTGGATGGGGTTACATGAAGCATTAAAATAAAATGGAACTATAAAATTTTTGATCTTTGTATCTCATGATGGGATCATGAAAAGGTACTAAAGATAATGATGACGATCACATGAAGAAATTGATACATAAAGTAGGTGATCATGAAAAGTTCTTGTGACATGCAACTTGTGATCATGTTGAGAGATCATGTAATGTGCATGTAAAAGATGAATGAGGTGTTGGAATAAATGACAAACTATGTTATATTTAGTTAAGTAACTATATTTATTTCAATAAATACCCATAACTCATCTTTAATATCTATAGTGGTTAAATTATTTTGTCTTATCCAAATTAAATGTATTTCATATAACCTGAACAAAGTCTTGCACTGGTGCCTTCTGATCTGAATAATTAGTATAATGTCCTAAAAATGGATCTTGTGAAAGATTCTCAAGAATGGAAGTATTAATTGGGTGTTTGAGTGCATATACAAATAGATTCATATCACATTATTCTCATAACCTAAACAAGGTCTCATGTAAGAGTCACTTGATCCACATTAATAGCCCAGTGTCATGTGATCTTTCTGAATATGCCAGAGTCACATGATCTGGGTGAATTGAAAAAATTCAAGAGATACATATGAATAGACTAAATCCCTAAAATTTGTTTGAACCAAACAAAGTCTCATGATTCATATGAACAGAAGAGGGTCTCGCTGAGGGGTTTTTCAGATCATACTCGTGGAGGAGTCTTGTGAAGAGGAATCATGAAGAGGTCTTATAAAGTGGTCTTGAAAAGTGGTATAATGTAGGGATTACATCATCCATGATGAAAATTACAGTGCACAAGTTAGTTTCATATCATTTATGAAGTAATAATATAAATAAATACTCTAGTTTGAATCAACTCAAAATTGTTTATCAAAAGATTCAAATGGAGGAAAAGTGTGTTAACTTTAACATAGAGTAGTAATCTTTAAACTTTTGAATGGTTTTAAACTAGTATGGATAATTAATCTACTTTGAGCCACATAAAATTAGTTAAATTTAGTGTATTTCGTACATTGAAACATTTCCATTGTATTATCCTTGAATGTATTCTAATGGGGGGAAAGTGAAATCGATATGTCATGTTCTTGCTTTAATTTCCATTTATTCAATGTTGTGGGAAAGATAGAGAGTATATTTCATTAATGGTAATACATGTTCCAGCTAGAGTTTTATTAATATGGTATACCCTAATTTATTCCCTCTCAAGGTGTTTAACCTAGTTTGGATTACTGACAACCGCTTTGATCACTTTTGAGGTGATATTCAGTTCTCAAAGATAGATCTCAGGTTTGGCTACCACCAATTGAGGTTTCACGAGATTAATATTTCAAATCTAGAATTTACAGTACCCTATAGACTCTATATATTCTGAATGTTGTCTTTTGGTGTGATGAATGCCCCAAATATTTTTAGGGATCTGAATAACTAGATCCTCTAGCCATAGATGGACTAATATGTGGATGTCTATATTGATGGTATATACATCAACTCTATGTCAATAAGAGAGCATGCTAATCAATTTTAGATGGCCCTCAACTTTCTTCGGGGTGAACCACATTTATGGTAATGTCCCAATGTGAAAATTCCTGATCTACATGGTTCACTTTCAAGGGAATGACATTTTTTGTCATAGATTAGCTATAAACCGGATGAAGACTAATGCAATGCTTTATTGGGATACACCCAAGTTCAAGTTAGAGGTGAAGATTTTTATTATTTGTTCTAGGCACTAGATGTGGTTTTTGGAAAATTTATCCAACATTTCAAACACATTGACTGCTCTAATGTTGAAAGGGAAGATATTTACCATGATTGAGTAGTTCCGAAGAGCCTTTCAGTAGTTGATTCTAAGGCTAACTAGTTCTCCTTTTTGTGATAATCAAAGATGTTCATGGAGTATATAATGTACTGCGACCCATCTAGAGATTCCATTGATTGTTCTTTGTTTATAGTAAGGTAGTGATCACATTTGGATTGAGGTATTTGAGACCCCAAGAGAAGAACTATTTTACTCACAACCTGTATCTGGAATCTATTGTGTTCACTATAAAGATGTGGAGACAATATCTTCGGGAAATCGCTTTTTTTTAACTCGAACCATCATAGTATTAGGTATATCTCCACACATAGGGATCTTAAACTGAGTCAAAAGTGATGGTTAGAGTTTCTATAGGACTATAACTTTTAGATAGTATATACTATTATAAAGGGAATCATTATAGTAGATTCCATTAGTAGGATGTCCCATTCTCATTTAGTGGAGGAGGAAATCGAGATATTAGCTTATTTTCAGCTGACCATGATGAAAGAGAGGGCCACATATTATAATTAATTAATGGTGAAAACTCTTCTGTTTGTCCATTTTATGTGAGAGGCTCGGATGGAATACATTAACTGTGAGGTTTTTAATGACTACATATATTCAAGAGTTTCATGAGAAGTATTTTATGACATTGGGTAAAATGTTGTCCTTTTCTATGTATGGAAGATGGTTCTAGATGCAATAAAGGAGGAGATGATGGAGTTTCACAATTTTATATTTCACATAGACCCCAAAAAAAGTAAGATGTATAGAGACCTTCAATATTGGTTTTGGTGGGAAGGATTGAGGTGGAGTGTTACTGAGTTTTCCCCTCGGTGTCTCACATGAAAGTAGTTAGAAGATGATAACCATGTTTAAAAAGGGCTGACACAATCACCTGATCAATCAAAATGGAAATGGGACTGCACATCCATGGAATTTTTGATAGGGCTTCTGCTGGAAGCATGAGGCCAAGATGCCACCTGGTTGATAGTTGACTAACATTTGAAGTCTACACACTTCTTTTCCATTAGGTAGTAGAGTGAAATGGAGGGTCTGGGATAATTTAATGTTTGTTAGGTTTATGGATCCATGAGTTACCTTTGATGATTGTCTCAATCCAAGATTTATTGTTTATATTATGGTTGTGTAGAATATTTTAGGAGAAATTTGGGACCCCGTTACATATTAGTTTAGAGTTTTTCCCCCAAAAGTACGCGTAGATGGAGGAAACTATCTAGGAGTTGGAGGATATGGTGAGGGATTTTGTTTGGGACATAATCCAGAGTTGGGAGGATCACATTACATTAGTAAAGTTTTCTTTTAAAAATAGATATAACTATACAATCATCATGGAACATTATGAGGAATTATACATGAGACCCTGCATATAAACCGTGTAATAGACAAAGATTTTAATGACATTCCGATTTGGGATAGATATGGTTTGAGAAATGATAGAGAAAGGTTATTTTCTCCACAACCATATGAGGAAATCCCAGATCTTTCACAAATCTAACACTGATAAAAATATTGTTCCTAAGGAGTTTGAGCTGGGAGACAATGTTTTTTGAGAATTTCTAATGACAAGGATTGAGATGTTTTGGCCAGGGAGGGAATACATCCTTAAGGATCATTCGGATGTTTGAGATCTTATAGAAGGTTGGAAAGGATTCTTACTACTTAGACTTACCCCCATATTAGAGATAATGAATAATGTCTTTCATGTTTCAAAGATAAAGAGATGCAAGAATGATCCTAGGCATGTTAATGACTAGGGAGAGCAAGACATTGAGGATAGATCCACCTTCATGGAGTACCTAGTGGTGAACTGGGATTGGTAGGAGATGATGCTATAAGGATGGACTATTACCTCTATTCATGTCTCGTGGTAGCATGGTGGCATATAAAAAAGCTCCCATGAGAGGGAGAGATAGTTGTGGGCATAATATTCAAGAATTTTTTATTGGATTTTCCTTTTATAACAATGAAAATGAATTTATAAGGGAATAATGTAGTGACCCTATTTTATGCATTTTAGACTTTTAAATATATTAAGAAATACTTTTTGGACCAGTAACTGAGATGTCGTGAGATTCTGAGGCCCGATGAGCTAAGAATTGATATTTGATAAATATTAAGTATATTAATATCACATGTGAGATGTTTTTTGGATTAACTAAAAACTAAAAAAATGATGTTTTAGACTAGATATTTGAGAACATTATTCTATTCAGAATTTGGGGTTTATCCTAGGAATGACCTAATGTTGGTTGGTGATAGACATTTGGTTAAGGAAATAATTAGTGGTATGTTTAATTAATATGAATAATTCAATTTATTTATTTTATTTTAAACAAATACAAATTAAAATACCTTATAAATTCCACAATAGAAAATGTCTATTGGTTTATCTACTTAAAACTTGGGACAATTCAGAGGATCGCTAATGTTCTTCATTTGAGGATTGATAATGGATAATGATGGTTAATTGGATCAAGGTGGACCGAGAGTCAGCAGACCGACCAGGTCTTCTCCTTCACAACTGAAATAAATTTTCACTAAAAATTGAAGCCTTTTCATGGTGGAGAATGTATATGGTGGTTTTTTTACTTTTTATTAATTATTTGTGCATTTATTTTCTTCTTCATTTTATTATGTGATCTCACATTCTTCGTGGGATACATTTTAATCAATTATGTTTTTATTCATTTATTTTGTGAATTATTCCATGTTCTCACCCATATTACCACAATATATGATATGTTTATAATAAAACATGTATAAAAATTATTTGACCTTGTTTATTGTTCATTTTTTCAACATTTTCTTCGTATTCTTCTTCATTTCCCTTTAAGTCCACAGTTTGACTTTGCCGGATGGATCGAAGACAAATTATACCCATAAATTCATTGTAGATGTGTGCATGATGTCTTGGTTGGTTATTTTTTAGAGATATCAAGATGGTTTTTATGTTTTTCTTTTTGTATCAAGGATTTGTAGAGATGATGAGTGGTGAAATGGGGTGTTACACGTGACTGTAGGTGACACGATCTTTGAGAGGCTCACTGGAATCCAATTTCCAACAACAAGAGGCTGGGAATCGAAAATAAATGATGTGTTCCCTAAATTTACGGTTATCATTAATATTTATTCTTGGTGATGAGTAGGATGTATAAATCACATGGTGGGACATGAATTTCTACAGAAGAAGATACTAAATTAAATGTAGTACAGAAGAACACATAACATGTTTTTCATATTCCAAGTTGGCTAGGGTTTTTGTAGAAGTTGAGGATCACATGCCATGTCATTGGGCCCACACACCCTTGTAAACCTCCCTTGGTGGAAAATGTGTGTGCCATTTGTCACACTCCAAATTCCAAATGTGTAAATACATTCCATGTCCTTGAGTACATGGGCAAGGGTAAGAATACACAATATGGGTTTAGAATCATAGTCAAGAACCTAGGTGGTATTACGTGATATTTATCCCATAATATACAACATGTACAGAGTTGTTGATTCCCAAGACATGTACAAGGAGAACATGACATTGCAGTGGAGTAGGTACACACATCATGTTGACCCCATACTTACCATTTTTCTCTATGAGAATCTTATACCTATAATATCTCCTTCGTTTTGACCCATGTTTTAGACCAAAAGTATCCAATATTATATTGTTTTACTCATAGAATGAAATAGTTTCATTTTAATGACTTTTGTGATATGATGTGAGATGTTCTATGTTTGGTTCTTATGCAAGTGACCCTTGATGATGGGAGTGATTAGGAGGGGTCATCATATATGTGATGGGGTCAGTACTCCCATGTCACACTAGGGTGTTAGTTGTATACTCTGTTAGATATCGGGTCAGCACTCCACTGTCGCACTGGGGCTTGGGTTCTCCATGCTACTAGATAAATACTTGTGTTAGTACTCTCATGTCACACCAGGCTGTAGGTTCATCAAGCTATCAAAGAGATATTGTGGTTAGTACTCCACTATCATACCTGAGCATGTTTTTTATATTTCTTATATTGGTAGAATTAATACTCCACATACTAATATAGGACATGGGTTATCTAACTACATTGTAGTAAACCACTATCATCATGCTCGGATGTTGTGTGGGTCCTCCATGTGAGATGTGTGCTCCCTAATATATAGAGAACATTTTTGTGTTGTGGTCTCCTCCAAATATATTCTAGTGCGGAAGAATTCGATGATGAGAATAAATTATATGCTTTTTATGGATTTTGGATTACTTATTGAATTTAGATGGGCTGGGAGATGGATATCCCCTTTTTCTCCAATTTATGATTCATTGTGAGCATATATATCTGTATCTATTATGTTTTTCCCCCTTACTCAGGGTTGATCTGACTATTTTTGTTTCTCTTTATAACATCCTTTTGGTTTCAGGGTAGCCAACATGGTATTTATGTACTCACCCAAGTATGAGATTTGGACAAATGTGTCATGAATTATAAATATGGTAGATAGATTGAGTGTGATTTCGATGGATAATAGTGACCACATATGGTAGTTGATCTTGGATATCAGGAGTTGGGATCTCTCATTTGTCATTATATTCTAGATTTTATTTTTTTGGGACATATTTTTTGGTTGGGAAATTATTTTTTACCATTATATTACCAATTAGAAAATCATTTTCTATTTTTTTCCTTAGAGTTTATTTTATGCATGATTAATCTCTTGATGTTATATTTTTTATTTTTTATTCCTCTATGATATTACATGGAGATGGTTAGGTCAGTGCATGCAGGTATGCTAGGAAAAGATCCCCTATTATGGTTTCTCCTTATCAATGATTGTTTTGATCCCCTAAATTATGGATGTGGGATTGAGGTTGTGATGGATTTTCATTCCACAAGCTATGCGTGCCCTTGTGGGTTGGTTCATTACATATGGGTCATCCCACACATGAATTTATGATTCTACATTGTGTATATAATCATTATGTTTATTTTTATATGATTTAACATTATATTTTACCGAATAATTTACCATATTTTATTACCATGGTACCTCACAATCATCTATGTAATGTTGTCTGAATGAGAAAGTGTTATTCAGTGAAACTTTTTCTAAAATTCAAATCATGGTTATGTGAGGTAATCTGCTAATGTGGTCAACCACTCGATTCTTAGTCCCTCTTTTATCTTCTACATCTATATTAAACTATTACAATAACAGTATCTAACGAACTGAATTCATATTTCCATATTTTTTTCATTATATACTAATGTGCATCCTGGTCAGATAGAATATTTGATTTAGTTCTATGGAAATTTTAGCTGAATTTTTCTATGAAATTAATAACAACTATTATAACTTTTCAGTTACAGAATAGTTTCCTATGATATTTTCCATGGTATTTTAATTATAAATAATAAGAAAAATTATTCATTCATTTTGAAAGAAATATCCACATGACACTACTAAAGGAACCACGCTATTGATCAAGTTTCAAGTTTATGTCTGGTGGATGAATCATTGTGGGTGAAGTAAATTTATTTTTCAACTCGTTGAATGATTTCTTAAAATATGTATAATAAATAAATTAAAAATATTATATATATAAATTTTAATGGTAGAATAAATTTATACTAATGAATTTTGTAAATATTATTTATAAACCTACATGTTCACGAAATTATTTAACAAGCTTCACATAAATGGGGTATGAAAACTAGAAATAAATTATATTTTTTATATAAGGACAACAAATTCATCTTATTTTGTTACTTGACAGAGAAATATTAAATATTCATCCATGAATATTTTTTCTCAAATGTCAACCGAGGATCATTAAAATTTTAATATTTCAAAACAATATCTACATTCTATAGGCATTGATAACATTTATATAAAATGTTTTTAAATCCATCAAGAATTAATTCATAAGAATAAACAAACAAATGAATGAGAATTTTTACTATGAATCATGGAATGAACCATTGAATTTTCAAAATTAAAATTGTATCCTATTATATGAAAATTTTATATAATAACCTATCATTATTGTCTATTCATGGACATAAAGTATAGTGGGGGATTAGATATATGCCATGAATCAGTAAAAATCATAAAATTGGTAATTACTATAAATCTCTATATCATTTGGTTAACTAATAATATTAGAAAATAGACCTTTTTATTACTTGGTTTAGTTTTCTATAGTCAATTCACACTACCCAAATTTTTTCGACTCTCATATGTATCAGATAATTATTTTAAATCATGAAAATATAGATTTATTAGTTTTTGGGTACTATTTGAATTCAACATACTAACTTTGTGTTTGAAATGTAGTAGAGGAATCCATATTATAATAAATATTTAATATCATTTTAATTAATTACATAATTATTGGGTTGAGTATCCATTATAGTTTCCTAACATGTTTTTATAACTATTATACAGAATTATGTCCATAATTTTTTTGGAAATAATCCAAAGAATATCACCCATACTCTATCCTATAACATTAAAATTTTCCACCAGCTGGTTTATGAGATTAGGTTATTGGCTAAATGACATGTTTCTATAAATAATTACTGGTAATTTTTAATCCTCAATTTGAAATAACTACCTCCAAATGATTTAATATGGTTTTTTTCCATGTTCCATAACTGAATTAATGAATATATCAACTTCAGTTTACATGATTTTGTGACCCAAATTTCTTATGAAGATAGAAGCTCATAATATTTATCATTAGTGGGAAATAAATAATAAAACCCATAAAATTAATTAGTTTTAACCTCATCCTCATATGGATGTATAGTTTCCTTAATTAGTACATTTTTTCACAGGTTTATAGTTATCTATTTATTTAATAAATTTAAAATCATTTTTAATAAATCTATTTTCCAATGGGATTTATGTTCCCCTAAGTGTGTATGTGTGGAATGTTAATTATATTTGTAAGATTATTTCATTTGATGAATAATATTAATGTTAAATGTGTTTCCAAAAATTAAATTATTAATGTAACTTTATGAACATTTATAATTTCCTTTTTTATTTTAGGCATGTTTTGTAATGGGGAATGGTTATAGGGATATTTTCCACACCCCCCCCCCCATGTTTAGTTCAATGAAATTTAATGTAAATATCAAATTTTATAATCTCTCAAAATAATTATAATGAAATAATATAATTTATTCAATGGATTGATTAGAAAACTAGATATCTAATATTTATGGATTACGTTATTAAATCTACATGTATAAAAATAAGGAGTGGGGACTAACATTAATTGAATACTTAATATAAAAAATAAAAAAGAATGAATTTTTTAAATGGTATAAGTGTTGATGCTCCTTTTTGTCACAGAGTCTAAACGAATGTAAAAGGAAATTCCTTAGCATAAAGTGATTCATACATTGAAAAAAACATCAAAAATCGACAAATGCATGAATAAGGAGTCATTTACACATGGGTTGCGCAAGTTACATCAAGGTCGTGAAAGTGTACTTGTGCGTCGTCCAGTGGTCGTGCAGGTGACTTGCGTGCCCTATTTGAAATTTCACCCAGGGTCTCTCCAGCCTATAAATACCCCTGTGGGCCCCCCATTGAGGAGGATGAAAAATTCCAGAACCTCATATTTGAGATCCTGGTGCCCTAGTCTCTTATAAAGGCTTCTGAACACTTCTATGGTAATTTCTTACCTAGAACGGAAGATCTAAAGAGAGGGAGGAAGTCCTATGTGTTGAAACTCATCAACACGTGCACGCCAAGGTGGCTAGCCCTTAAGACAAATGGCCACACTTGCGCGCTGCCTTACCCCTTCCACATAACTTTCACGCCTCCTTTCTGGAGGACTCAAGGAGTAGGATTAAAGGCTTGAACCGAGCCTCGCCCAAGTTCTACCCTAAGGATTTACCATCACACAAGTATCCATGTGTCGCGCAGGTACACCTACGCGTCCAGGACTTGCGCGCCCACGCAGTACTTGCGCACCCACCATGACTTGTGTGTACCTATCTTTTTTGGTGCCCCTCCTACCTATTTTTCCTCTCATATACTTTTCCACCTATCCTATTCAAGATTGAGCCTTCATAACTCTCTCTAAATCCATTTATGGCATGATTTCCTTGTTGGCTTCCTTACCTGAAAGGAATTCCATGGAACATCTCTGGAAACATAGTGATTTACATATCTTTATGTCACTAAGGTTAGAGATTTCATTTATTCACCCTCATACTTTAAGATGAGAGAATTATTAATATGGGCCTCCTTTTCAGGAGTATGTCCCAGTTCAAGTTCTCATTAATCTGGGCATCCTCCTCCAGAATAAGCCCCGAGTTCCTTAACCTAGGCTTCCTTTTTTAGGAGAAAGCCCCAGTCTCAAATATGGCCATCCTCCTCAGGAATAATCCCCAAGTCCCCTAATCTGGGCATCCTCCTTAAGAGTAAGCCCCAGTAATAAGTCCCTTAACCTGGGCCTCCTCCTTAGGAATAAGCCCCAGTCATAATTTCCCTTAACCAGTATTAATTTACTTTTGATTTGGGCTTTCTTTTCAAGAGTAAAACCCAATCATAAGTCCCCTCCTAACGTGGGAATCTTCATTAGGAGTAAGCCCCAAGATTAGAGTATCCAAATCTCCATAAAGCACATATACCTTTAATGACCATGTTCCTGGATTTCTTCCCTGAAGAAAATCTCGATCTTCATCAATTTGGGCAGTTATACATAAGCCCCGCATTATTTATTATGGTTGCATCTTTCATGGCACAATTGTCGGGTGTTACCAATACCTCTTATTTCTCACACCGATCATGACTCAAATGATCATAGAGTGTAAAAGTAATTATGACATCTTTATTTGATCCATCAATCATACATAAATATCATACTCTCTTACTCGATCTACGTGGGTTCAGATTACTTTTCTAAAACAAAGGATACGTTGGTAGCCCATCTGTGGGTATGATCCCAACTCTGAAATAATCGATGTTCTTTTGAATGGAAATAAACTTCAAGTGCCCCACTGAGTGGATTTAAAACCTGTATGACCATCACAATGATCAAGAGAATTTTATTTATTGAAGGATACCATTGACTTAGAATCTCTAACAAATACAAGTGATTCTCTATCGATGTAGAACCTCGAATACATATAAAATATTCTCTAAATTTCCTACATAACTAATCATTGATTATTAGATCTAAGGGAAAGATCATTTTATACTTGGTAATGTAATAAGGATTCATGAACATAACTTAAATCTATAAAGAGAGTCTCGTAGTAGACAATAATTCCCCCCCAAAAGGGTTTGATGAGTCCGACCTCCCATCCTCTCAACCAATGAAAATTCCTAAGCCTCATCAGTTCTCAACTAATGAGTGCCTACCTTTGGAATGTGGGTTCAAATGGATATGGTATCATTTGATGTTTCCAGTTCTACGAACAAACCCGTTAGAAACCTCTTGGAATGTTTGAACCTTAAACCAACAAGGTCATTCCCAATTCCAGAGGAAACAAAAAATGGAGAACCCGACATGAATCCTTAACCAAGTTAGGGTGATATTTTACCTATTTGTTAGGTCCCTATTTAAAACTCAATGAGAGGGCCAACAAGACTGTCAATAACATATGTGCTTATCCAAAAGATGTAGTGGCAGTAATTATCTTGATCACGTCTGTTATATCAAATAGGCACTATTTTCCAAGATCTTCTACAATGGATTCTCTTAAGTTCACACCTGTGAATACTTATGTTGCAAATATTTCTACTAGGAAAGCCTCTACTGCTACTCTTGCTGGATCGTCATCCTCTTTGAGGACGATATCACTTACTCAGCGTCCTCAACACTGGGTATCAAATGCACTGGTTAAGGAGTACCGTCAACAAGGTACCATTCCAACTTTGGAGGCTGCTTGACAATTCATCCAAGTGAACAACTCCGTCGACATCACCTCAATCGACTCGAGTTGATTCGGAGGCCCTTCTGGTGCTCGGTGAGATCTGGCGGTGAATCCTTGGTTGTGGTGCTTTGTGGACTCGGGTCGTCTCAACCTTGCACTAGTGATGGCCTCTCCTCACCCGATTCCTTCATCACTGGATAGGGTCTCCCATGGTGGTGCGGTGCTGGTCCGCGACCAAGCTTCTATATCCAGCGGCCTGAGGTATCCTCCTCATCTCCGTTGTGTGCAGTTGGTGTTTCATCGAGGTCTGCGAGTGCGTATTGGTTGGCAGCGAAGGAATCTGGGTGATTTGCGGTGTTTTTTGAGGACTTCATCTTCAGGTGGTCTTCAGCATGATGACTACTTCTTATTCTCCCTTTCCATCTACTCTTTAGTCTGGATTTGTTTGTTGGTGCTCGTATTTCCCCGGCGTTTTGGTGATGTTTCTTTGTTTTTACTGTGTTCGTGCTTCTGTGTTGGCAACCCCTGCTGCTGTTGTTTTTTGTGATGTTTGAGTTTTGATGATGGCTGGGTGACGGATCTGCAGCACTTCGATTGGTTTGGATCTGTGCTTGTTCTGGAAGTGCCCAGGCGTTTCGGCACTTATCAATCAGATTGGAATGTTGCGGATGTGAATGGAGAATTGATGACCGGTGGTTTTCCACAGATTTTTCAGGCTCTGTAGACATGGTTGATTTTGTCTGTGGAGCGGATGGTGATTTTGCGGTTGAGTTCTCGCCAGTGATGGTTGACGACAATTTGTGCCAGATCTCTGCTCCGGTGGAGTGTTGAAAGATGGTTGGGTGGCTTGAGATGGTGGTGCATCACAAGCCGCGTGGTGCACGACGTATTTGTCAGATATTTGCGGCTTCAATGGTGATGATGGCGGATGGCAGCGTCACAAACCCAACTGACCTGATGAATCTCCTCGTATTTGGTGTGGGTTTTGAATTTGAATTTCTGTATAACCATCATGTTATTTTGGATTCCTGCCCAGTGTAATATGGTTTACCTCTTTCCATAAAAAGTATTTCTGGAAAATGAAAAAAAGAATTTTTAGTTAGTCAAGTGAACAACTCACCCTGGTCGTCTGGACCGCAACGACCAGCAATTAAGAAGCAAGTGGTGCCAACCACCATCTTTGACCGTTTCGGGTCATTATCCCTGGAATGAAATTACCATTCACTCCCATATTCTGAGTAGGGGAATGATCAGGTCCCTCAGGGCCTTAATTAATTGAGACATGAGTCCTTCCTGAGGGCTCCCATCAACAATCGCCGCCAGACTCATGCGGAAGTGCGCCCTCAGCGGGATGAGGGTATCGACTATAGGAATTCGGCATAAGTTCCTTGAACTCGAGCAGGAATGACGAACCTCCCAAGGCGAAATCCAGTCAATAGTGAGTAGGTTCTCATCTCTGCAATCTTTGGAAAAGTCCACCAACCTAACTTTTTGGCAAGCAACGAACAGGAACGTACACCCGTCCGTTTTAATTCCGTTGTCCAGCGGACTCGTCTGGCAGCATCATGCCAATTTCTCTAGGAAATTCCAGAAGATTACTATAGACAAGAACACACACCTGTTTATAAATCATCATCTAGTCAGCAGGCTCGTCTGACTACATATGATGAAGCCCGCCAACCCATTGTGTTGAAAACTAGTAAACAGGCACATACACCTGCTTACACTCATCAATCCTACCAGCAGTCTCATCTGACAGTGTTGATGGAATCTCATCAACCACGTTCGGCAGAGTGAAATCAGCAGGAACATACACCTGCTAATATTGATCAAGCCTACCAATAGTCTCTTTTGGTAGCATTCGGAGAAGTAAGTCGGAAAGCTCCGATGACAAACAGGAGGCAGACTCAACTATCTGCCCCCACACTTGAGTACTATCAGGATTCACTGACAGGAAAAAAAGGATAGGAGAATGAATACACACCTACTCCAAGCATGGAATGGACATATATCCCCATTCTGGAAATTGAAGTCACCAAGCACATTCTGTCAATGGTGAAAGAGCAGAAGCAAATCCCCGCTCATATTCTGGATACCGGCTAGGATATTATAATAGCTTCAGCAGAATATCAGGGAGAGATACACAAATCTATCCCTACCAGTGGAGTGACACATCAACAGTTCACTCTGGAACAGACACACAACTCTGTTTCAGTCTAATAGGGTTGTGGGCGTAATCCCACATATCATACAGACAGCCAAGTCAGGCACATACACCAGATTTGAGTGGAGATAATCAGCCTAACCTAATCATTTCTCTTGAGTAGGCACATACAAATTCCCTTAATGACCACTTTTGTCAACAAGTGGTTCCTAAATTGAGTAAGAATGAGTCTAAAAAAAGACCCACCCAACACAGTCAAAAAATCAAGAGCCAATTTGTAATAAGGCTTTGCTCGACGCTGGAGTTCTTGAATCCCTAAGAAAATTATCTGTTGGAATTAAAATTTCTACTCCCTCATTTCCAAATAGTGGGAACATTAATTCTGAAGGTCTACATCAGACACTTCCTCATGAAGTCTTGCTTTATGACAATCCAGTAGATTTCGAAGATTCATCCTCAGATGAGAGCCACAGGAACCCTCTGTGTGGCCAGAAGACTAAGGAGAAAAATGTTTCATCTTTTGCTGTAGCCCACCATGGTGGTCCTCCGCATGATGATAAATTTAACTACGAGAGTCCTCTCTACAGTTATAATGCACATTGCCTGGGAAATTCTCCAATGGACAATGTAGTGATCAGAAAGCCCTCTTTTCTTGAGGAACTTTCAAATGTGAATCCAGTCATGTCTGATGATTCACCACTAGCAGGTGAAATACTTTCTCAATCAGATAATAGCCCAGGGTGTAGGTCATTCTCCGAACCACCCCTGGATCGTTCATCTTCTAGTTTGTTCAGCGAATTCTCTACCGATCTTGTTAAATCCGATGAAGCTACAAAGAAGCACTAACTCTGGTCCAGTCAGGTAGAATAATCCCTATTGAATGATAAATAGGAAGTACTGAATATGAGAAAACTATTGGCGAAAGGTGAATTCCCAGTCAGGTTTTGGCATTCGGATGACTCTCAGTAAGGCATTCCAGAGATGTTGACGGAATATGGGAGTCATGATATTCGTCTGAACATATGGAAAACTCTTTGTCAGTTGAAAAAGAAAATATAATCTTATGATGAATATGAAAATCATATCAAGATAATAAAAGGGTTACAATGCCAAATTGATTTGGCATCTCTCTCAGTTTCTCGATATCCGATGGCTGAAAAGCATCAGAGAGCCCTTCAGCGTTCATGCCTTAGTGCACTAGAAGATTGCACCAGTAAATTGCTAGTGCCCCATATAGTATTCATATCATGGGATGGGGTGTTCATGGAGCACTACATTTCATTGTGCTCTCTAATCAGAAAATCCCACTAAAAATGGTCTCATGAAATGTTATTACACATGGCCGGCCACGGTCAATGGGTTTTGTCTGTAATCAAAAGCATTCCCAAAAACAGGCTTCAACTAGTTCCTCTCAAAATCAAGCATACAAAGAACAAGTTGTTGAATTACTCCTACATCAAGCAAACAAGAATGTTGAATAGGCCTCTCATTTGGAGCAAGCACATCACCAAGTGATATAAGTGTCATAAATAATCCAATGATCTTTTAAGACGGGTGATAAAAGTGGATGCAGTTTGATGCATCCAGCTAATTTCCAGACTATGGTTCGCAAGATTAGGAGAGATGACAAGAAGGTATCAGATATAGCAAGTCAAGAACCACCCCATCTTTCTAGACTAGGGACTCTTCTAACCCAACCCTCGAAATCAACAAATAGGATTCGAGGAGTTGTGCTGGAACAGCAGGAACAACCCCAGTTTACCAGACTGGGGAATTTTTCAAATCCTCAATCTCTTACTCAGAGAAAGTCAGTTTTCTCTCGATTAGGGAAGAATCATCAGGAGTAATAAAGAGCTAAATTATCAAAACATTCCTTCCAAATTACGGTTCTTCAAGAAGTTCCTAAGAGATCAAATCGACAAAAGGCAATGTTTTATCAAAGACATGGAAAGAGACAATATCACATAAAATCGAATAGAAGGGATGCAATGTATTATGCATCAATTAATGTCATCAATTCCATTGTTGCTGATCCACCAGATGAGGTTAACTCAGAGGGATCAGATGAAGAGTTTCCTGCTCAAAAAGTTATACGCATAGACACAAATGAAGAAGGTGTGCAAACACGAAATCAAAGGATTACCTAGAATCTGGTTATTCCTTCATGTAACCCACTTCCCCTCTCCGAACGGGATCCAACAAGGGGAAAGGAAAGAATAAAGTTACATAGCCTTTCTCTGGAGAAGGCCAATCACTCTCACTAGACCAAATATTTGCACAACAAGAGGTGTAAATGATGTAATTAAGAAGGATGAATGCAGAACTACTTCAGATTAGTCTTCCTTCTAAGCGTACTAGGGTCAGTCAGCCAAGGGAATTTGTTATGGATAAGAAGATGGATCAAGAATATCCTCCTTTATTAGTACACTCTTATAGGTCTAATCCTATGGGTCAAGTGCAAAAACAATCGGCAGTGCTGCCATCAATTGCAGTACCAGCTGCCACATCTGTCCAAGCTCCAGTCATTGCACCTGTTTAGGTCCAAGCTCAACCGGATGCTTCTCAAAAGTTAATAACTACTATTGATTTATTAATTGCTCAGTTGGAAGATATTGAGGGAAATCGTGCTCAAATTCAACCAGAAAAGAGAGTTTACCCTGAATGGGTTTATGCAATTCCCCCTATCAAATTTTGAAGGTTCCGCATTCCCAATCATTAATGGTTTGGGAGACCCAGAGCAACACTTAACACATTTTGTTTCTCATTGTGATCCTATGATGGGAACCCTTCTGCATCATGAATCAGTTAAGCTCAGGTGTTGTGTACAGTCATTACAAGGACCTGCTTTTTTTCGTACACAAGCTTGCAATCCCGGTCAATTACCAAATGGGCGGATCTTCTCCAAAAATTCCTTCTTCAGTTCTGCTCAACGTTGCCAAAGACAACAATTTTTGATCTTACATACTGTAAACAATGGGAGAATGAAAGGGTCTCATATTTCATTTCTTGCTGGAATGGATTAACATATTCCTTAAGCTTAGCACTCCCTCAATAGGAATTGTTACCAATTTGTGTGGCAAATCTGCGTGATGAGTTACGCACGCCATTGATCCCTATGAAATACACAGGAGGGTTTAGAGACACTACTTTAGTCACTCAATAGATTGAAGATTCTTTTATAATGACTAAGGATAAATCTCGTGTAATTCCATCAGCTCCAGGAAGGAGAATGGGTAAAGCAGATACTCCTTCGGTTATGCTTAAACAAGGACATGTACCTACTTCTACTTCAAAACCTTCATCCTCACGAAGACCTCCACCTCTACACTGTCAGCAACAGAGTTCGTTTCGTTGAGATGATCAATGAGATCAATGACGAAAACAATTTGAGGATTTGAAAAGAAAAGTTTACTCTTTCTGAAATTAACAAGTTCCTAGTTATTTCATTTCGGCTCTAGAAAATAATTTGGTTCAATTGACAAGGCCCAAAAGGCTGAACAAGGAAGGAGATGAAGACTGTCCCAATTATTTCCCCTTTCATAAAATATTGGGGTATCCCATTCATGAGTTTTTTTTCTTTAAGGACCTCCTGCAAAAAATGGTCGACTTAGGAAAAGTCAAACTGAATGGTTTTTCATCTCAGGTAGCATGAATTACTGCTACAGATCCAGAGGAAGAAGGAGAGTGGAAAGAAGCCAAGAACAAAAATACACAAAACTATGATGATTGGATGGTCAGAAAAAATGATCAACCGAACTCATGCTATTTTGAGAACACAATTGAAGAAACCAATTTTTTCTTTTTGTATAATTGTCGAAGAAAAACCCTCTTCATCAGAGGGAAAATACTCAAAGAAACGACATGATTCAATGAAAGGAGAAGAATCAGAAGAAGATGAGTATGTTTCAAAGCCCAAGTTTTCTTTGACTATGGAAGATTTTATGCCATCTACATCGAAGCCATGGGCACCGCCCCATCAAACGGCACAACCAAATTGGCTAGTCAGGCAGAGTCTTCATCAGATGAAGAGTTAATCTTTGGTTCTATTAATATGATTCACTTAACAGATCCTTATGCCAATCACAGTTTAGAATTTAATGAAATTGGGTCCTCTGTATCAAACAGAGGAATCAGAGGATGTTCTAGAGGCTCAGGGTATAGGGGAAGACATGGATCTTTCATATGCCACTATTTCAATTCTACCCCTTCTAGAACTGTGTATGGGGCAGAAAATCATGGTAGATCCATTCAATGAGCTCGACAAGAACAATATAGTTCTTCTACACAAGGTATATTCAATCCTGGCATAGTTATTCTGGAAGATTGGTTAGAGGTTCCACATTTTTCTTCTCAGTAAGTAAATAGACCTATTCGGTCTAATCTTCCAATGCCATGAGTATTGACAACTTTTATCTCAGTACAAGATGCATATGCTTCCAAACTATCAACGTCCAAGGAACCTACTAAACCACATGTTCCTCTTGGGAAACTCAGACCTTTGGATCAAAAGTATGATGTATTGAAACACTTGGCCCAAGTACCGGCCAAGTTATCAATTCTGGATGCCTTGAATTTATCAAAGGATCTTTTGGAGGCACTCATTGAGGCTTTTTCAAGTCCTCAGGAGTTTGAAACTAAAATTGTTGTAGCAGAAGCCTACCATGTAGATAATAATCTTGCGGAATGCCATGCAGTGAAATATTTTACCGATGAAGATGAAGATGATTCCGTGCATGGGAATATTAGACCTTTGTATTTATCTGGAAAGGTCAATGGTGTATACATCCGAAGAGCTTTCATTGATAATGGTCCAGGAGTCATCCTCATGCCCATTCACAAACTTCATCGATTGGGCCTCACAAAATCTGATTTATCTCCTTCTACTTTGATGTTATAAGGATATGATAAAAATGAACAAGAACCACTGGGTGAGATTACACTCAGAACTCAATTTAGAGATCTTGTATCCAGTTCAAATTTCATGGTTGTTGATCAAGACTCAACCTTTAACATCTTGCTTGGAAGACCCTGGCTAAATCAACATGTGACTATCCCTTCATCATACCATCAATGTCTCAAGTATTGTTTCGATGGTCAAGTTTGGACATTGTATGGTGATAATGCCCCATTCAAGACATGTGAGTCTCAATACATTGAGCTGGAATTCTATCACATGAAGGGAAAGGAGAAATCCACAACAAGGTAGATTACCAAAGTTAATGATCCACATGGTTTGGAAAAGATTCCTGTAAACCCATTAGCACATGTGAGTACAGATTATTCATTTCCTATCATTCAAATTAATAGGATAGACCCAAATAAAAATACTCTTATGGAAACCTCCAAAATGTCACTTACAGAAATTAAGCCAGACAGCATGGGAGAAATTGGTGATTCACCAAGTAATGATGAAATCTCAAATGGATATGTCTTCATTTCATCTGTTGAAATCCAGAAAGTCTATACTTCTCCAACCAGGCTGGAAGAAGTTATATCAATGTCAGAGGTGAACGATGACGTTGATTCTCAATCCATCATCTCCTATTTATTACCCAAAGAAGACCCTTCATCATCAATCGGGTTGGAAATAGAATCTTCTTCTTCAAGATGTGAAAATTTTAGCGTCTCTTCTGATCATGAAAATTCTTATTCACCATCTACTATGAAAGTAGAAATAGAAGAAATAACACATATTGAAGAAGAAGAGGAAGATCTCAGGGATGCTCCTCCAGCATTTGAAGAGGGTATCTCTACCACCGTAGATGAACTCAGAGAGATAAATATGGGTACAAAAGAAGATCCACGTCCCACTTTAATTAGTGCGGCTATGACTCTTGAAGAGAAAGAGATGTATATTTCCTTTCTAAAGAAAAATCGAGATATATTTTCTTGAAACTATACAGAGATGCCAGGGATTGATCCTGATGTTCCCACTCATCGCTTGGGTTTTCCAGAAGAACATTGAGGATTCAAACAAGCTGCTAGAAAAACACACCCAACTTATTCTTCCAAAATTGAAGCTAAAGTGGATAAGCTTATCATAGCTAACTTCATCAAAGATGTTCAATATCCCAAATGGTTGGTTAATATTGTCCAAGTGAAAAAGAATAATGGTAAAATTAGATTTTATGTTGATTTCAGAGATCTTAATCGGAATTTTCCTAAGGATGAGTTTCCAGTTCAGATTATAGAACAATTAATTGACGCAAGAACTGGATATGAAGCACTCTCCTTCATAGATGGATATTCAGGGTATAATCAAATCCAAATGGCTCCAGAAGATGAGGAATCTACATCTTTCAGAGCCCCTCAGGGTTTTTTTTCTATCGGATAATTCCCTTTGGCCTAAAGAATGATGGCGCAACATATCAGCGTGCCATGCATCGTATCATCAAACCCTTTTTAGGGAAGTTCGTTGAATGTTACGTGGAATATTTGGTGGTCAAATCCCGGAATGATCTAATCACTTGGCTGATTTGTAAATCATATTCCACAAACTTCGGCGACATAATTTGAAGATGAACCCCTTAAAATATTCTTCTGGGGTAACCTCAAGGAAATGTCTTAGCTTTGTTGTACACCATCGTGGTATCGAAGTTGATCATGAGAAGACAAAGTCAATCCTTGGTATGTCACCTCCTCGAAATTTGAATGATGTGAGAGAACTTCAAGGACTCTTAGCCTATATTCGGCATTTCATCACCAATTTGGAAGGCAAAATCTTACCCTTCACCAAATTGATGAAGAAGGGAGTTACATACTAGTAGACTGAAGAATGTCAAAAAGCATTCGATATTCTCTAGAAGTGTCTCTTGATTCCACTAGTATTAATGCCACCTATTGAAGTAAGGCCATTTATCCATTATGTGACAGCCTTAGAGAGATCATTGGGTTCCTTTCTTGCTTAGAAGAATGATGCTGCAAATGAAAACAACCTCTACTATCTCAGTCGGACAATGCTTGAAGCATAAACCCAGTATTCAAGTATTGAGAAGTGCTACCTAGAATTAATATTTGCAGTTCAAAAGTTGAGACACTACCTGCAACATCACGAGGTCCAATTGGTATCTCGCAATAACCTGCTCAAATTCATCCTTAGTCGTCCAATGCATACAGGACTTCTGGCCAGGTGGGCAGTTATTTTGCAGTAGTTCGAAATTTAGTATGTGTCTCAAAAGACAATAAAGGGCCAAGCTCTGGATGATTTCCATGCTGAACACCCTTTAGTGGAAGAAACATCTTTAGATATTGAACTCCCTGATGAAGAAGTCTTCTCTATACAAGAAATCCTTTAAACATGGGAAATGTACTTTGATGGTGCTTCCAGAAGTCCAATAGGGAGGAAAATGGAAAATCATAAATTCAAAAAAGTTGTCTTAGGAATTGTGCTCATTTCTCCAGAAAAGGTAGTGTTACCTTATTCCTTTTCATTGTTGGGAGGCGGTACAAATAATGAATCGGAATACCAAGCTCTCATCGCAGGCTTGGAGTTGGCGCATCAAGCACAAGTGAATCACTTAAAGGTGAAAGGTGATTCTGACCTAGTAATCAAACAAGTCAATGGGGATTACACAATCAGAAAAGAAGAACGGGTCCCTTTGTATGATTACTTTAGAGAGTTAATGGCGGAGTTTCCTTTGTAACCGACATTTTCTTATGTCTCAAGATCACAAAATGCCCAATCTGATGCACTGGCTAATATAGACACAATTCTGGAAGATCCAAATCAGGACGAGACAACCATCGGTATTGCCCACCATCGTACAATTTCACATTATGTTCAAACCAGAACAGAGGAAATCGATGAAATTAGTCCCATTCCTTAACCATTTGGACATACTATAGGATGTATGACACCTATCAGGGAATACCTTCAAAATTGAACACTTCCACCTGATAGAGCCGAGAAAGAACAAATCTGGCGCCATGTGCTCAATTTTACTCTTTCTGATAGCCCAGATCACCTAGAGAAAATTCTCTACAAACGTGGTTTTGATGTATTTCACATCAGATGCATTTATGGTGAAGAGACAATGATTTTCATGAAAGAAGTACATGTAGAAGTATGTGGTGCCCACCAGTCTGTACATAGATTGTCTGATCAAATTGGAAGGCTTGGATACTTTTGGCCTTCAGTGATGCATGATTGTGTTGATTTCACAAAGAAGTGTCATTCATGCCAAGTACATTCCAACATCATTCATCAACCCCCAGAGTTGCTTCATACTGCTAAATACTCGTGGCCATTTTCCACATGGGGAATGGATGTGGTGGGACCTTATCCTTTAGCTACATCCAAGCAGTTTACGTATATTCTTACTGCTACTGACTACTTTTCCAAATGTGCAGAGGCAATACCTCTCGAATAAATTAGTTCTAAATGCACTGTTAGCTTCATCAATTCTAACATCATTATCAGATTTGGTGTCCCTCATACAATATTGACGGATAATGGAACCAACTTCCTTTCATTCGTGAAGAATAAGTTGTATCAAGAATACAACATTAAATCCACCCTTTCATCTCAGTATCACGCAGCGGCCAATATCCAGATAGAATCCTTCAACAAGAATATTTCAAACATACTGCAAAAGATAGTGGATAAAGATAAGAATTCATGGCCTGATAAACTCTTTCATGCTTTATGGGCTTATCGGACCACCACCCGCACTATAACGCGGTCAACTCCATATTCACTGGTGTATGGAATGGAAGCAGTCTTTCCAATTGAGGTTCAATTACCTTATCTTAGAGTAGCCATTTGTGATCAGTCATCTACATATGAAAAATCTCAAAATCAATAGAATGAATTAGAACTATTAGATGAGAAAATATTGTGCACCTTGCAACACTTAAGAGTCTATCAGAATCGAATAGCACGAGCTTTCAACAAAAAAGTTCGTCTTCGTTCATTTGTTCAGTGAGAATTGGTATTATTTCTCAGAACTCCAATGATACTAGGAAATAAACCTCCCAATCTTGAGCCAAAATGGGAAGGACCTTATTCAATACATAAGGTTTACTCCAATGGGGCTTGTTCTTTAATCTCAATGGATGGAGAACTCATCACTACTCCAACCAATGCTAGATTTCTGAAGAAATATTTTGTATGAACACAAAATAAAATAAGGGTCCATGCATATGACCTTAAACTATTGGAATTTATCACGTCCAACAAGACATTAAAATAAATAACTAGGGTCCATACATACGACCTTATACTATTGGCATTTCTCACATCCAAAAATATTTTAAACTACATAACTACGGTCCATGCATACGACCTTAAACTATTGGAATTTCTCACATCCCGCAAGATGTTAAAATACATAACTAGGGTCCATGCATACACCATCATCCAACATGATGCTAAACTATGTCATCCCTTTTCATCCAACATGACGTTAAACTGTGAAAAATTCCCTAATACGCCCAACATGACGTTAAATTGTGTCCTCTTTTGTCCTTACTGCATGACATTAAACTGTACAGTCCCCCTTTTTTGTATTTTCCCCATCGTCCTAACTATATAATGCTAAACTGTATAGAAATCCCTTAATACGTCCTACATGACGTTAAACTGTATTTTTTTTCCCTGTTACATGACACTAAAACTGTGCACCACCAATAGTCCTAACTGCAATACTTTAAACTGCATAGTCCATTCACATGTCTTACATGACATTAAATTGTGCATCGTTAATTTTGTTGCTGCCTCTTGTTTCTCACACCGAGTATGACTCATGTGAGCTTAGAGAAAACTTCAACCATAACACCCTCTCTTGACCGCTAAACATGCGTAAGTCCCAACACCATTTGTTAGGTTGTTGTCCCCAAGAACAACCTGATCACTAATTCTTTCTTTAATTGAACTACAAGGACATTGATCCTGGCCTTTTAGGTTGTGTACATAGGCAACCTCCCGAGGTTCAATCCCAAAACCAATCTCTTCATATCGGTTCACCTCCATCTCATACGATGTTGACTCGTGAAACCACCCCCATAATCAAAATCTTTACATTGGATCACCTTCATCCTTTCTATACGACGTTAAATTGTATAACACTTTTGTCATGTACGATAATAAACTACAACATTCTTTGATACCCTCACCTAAGAGGGAATCATTATTTTTATTGATTTCCAATCATGTTACATTTCAAATACAATGTGCATACATGGCAATGCCCAATCCTTTTACCTTGGGTCAAACCATCATTGCACTAAAGAACCTTTTCACCCTTCAAATATATAAACCAAATATGTACAGAGGGGTATTTCTAGAACTAAGTGGGCTTGATTTACCATTCTTATGGGATACATAGGAATGTTCTAGTGTCCCTCTAATCCAGCCCCAAGTCATTGGACCTATCCCCATATCCCACATTCAGTCCCCTGGCTGAAAAGTCCCCATAAAAAACACACACTATGTATTTCTTATAATGGTCTGAGTTCTATGACCCTAAACTAAGATCTATCATACTTTTGTACCACATGACGTTAAACTATATTTCAAGAACTACGTACGGCTTGATTCCCATCTTTATGGGATACGCAGTGAAGTCCAATATTTCAATTCTGGACCCAGCCACAACATGATTTTGGTTTGCATTCATCTGTGTATCTCTATATACATTGGACTATACCCATTTTTATGTGTCATAATCCTAACCTTAAATATTTCGAGATCTTTATAACCCTTTTATCGACCTATGGTCACAAGATGTACAATTTTTTAGAGTTCTTTTGGCTGACTATGTTGCACATGCCCTTAGCCGGCCTTGCATAAGTAGTCTATATAACATACCTGTCAGCCAGAAGATGCTATTATTTGACTATGAAGCCAATGTCCTTAGGTGGAACTGCATAATTCAACCCCCTAATATGTTTTTTAAATAGTGTTAACTTTATTCTTGGAAATAAATCCTCTTTTTTCCTTATTGGTCTTAATGAAAATATGTAGGGATTTAAAAAAAAAGTCATCCTTAACATATTTTTCCCATGTTCTTTTTCATGATATAAAAGTATTCGAGGAAATGGTTTATATTTTCCTTCCCTACACTTGGGTCAGTCCTTCGTAGGAGTAATATTCATCCAGTTATTAGACAATCTTGTTTGGAAATATTTTCTCCATATTCAAGTACCTCTCTCCTTACAGCAAACTCTATGCTTTAAAAAATTTGAATCCCCGTAAACATTCAATGGATTTTTAGAAGTAGAAAAGTAAATTTCTGAGAGTTCTTTTTCCTGACTATGCAGCACGTGCCCTTATGCAGCCTTGTATAAGTAGTCTACATAATAGAACTGTCAGCTAAAAGATTCTATTATTTGACTATGTATCCAATTCCCTTAGGTGTCCCTGCATAATTCAACCCCCTAACGGGTTTGTTAAATAATGGTAAATTCATTCTTGGGAACTACTTCTTCTAATATTTATTTAGCACCTTTTCATATCATTCCTCAGATAAAAAATTTCTTAAGTCATAGTTTACATATTTTCCCTCATACTTGAGTGTGGTAATATGCTTTCAGACAAATTGTCAAGGAGTTGAGTACATTTTAATCCATTCGGTCAAAGCTATTTCGACCTTAAACATTAGCCTTTTTTATGTCCGACATGCATGACTTTAAACTGCCCACAGAAGACAAGGGATCTCTGAATAAAAGTCAACTTCCAACTCACTCAACATACATTTTTTATGATTTAGGTAATATTGTGAAATTAAAAGATTCAATGTTTGTAGGGTTATTTATAACAATCCTAGTAAAAATCAAACTATGCTTACTAGGCCCATTGGATTAGGTAAAAACTAAAAGGAGGTAGAAAAAAATGTATGAACAAATGATTGAGGATGAAAGTGTTTTTCATTGATGCACAAGAGTTAGAAGGACATCCATAGAATGGAGTCTCTTCTCTTTTTTAGGAATTAAAAAAGGCTTTAAACATAACTCTTCATTTGATTTACGGAATCCCAAGATTCATCATCAACCACCTAGAATTCATTCATTCAACTAGATACAATAAGAGAAGTAGTGATACCAGCTCTTCTTGGAACAATTGTAAAAGAATGTTCTTGAGTTCAGTTTGTGAAAATTTTCGGTTGGTCAAACAGTGACTCTGTTTCTACCCAAGAGACTTGGAAGATGGATACATGGATTTGAGAATGGATAATTGGATGTAAAGAGCCATTTGGAGAGAGTACACTTTTAAGATATTGTTTCAAATGTCATGATAGCCTTCTCTGCATCAACCGACAACAGAAAACATATCAGCCCGTGGTTTTCCATTTTCATACATGCAAGGAAATGGCATGAAGGAAAATTTTGGAAGTTCACACCATTGATGTTTCTATTAATGCACATCTTAACCAAAATAAAGGAGTAGCAGTGTAGCTGCATCTCTAGATTATAGTTCTTTGCATCTGGAACATCGAATCCTTGCAGATGACCATGGCCATATGGAGCCAAGTAGATGCTTTGTGGAAAATTAACATGATATTTCTTAAAGTACTTGACCAAATCTGGGAGAGTGTTGTCACAGATATCATATTAATCTTGTCCAACAATGTTCATCATATCATCAATCCGCTTACTCTCCAGTTCATCAGTCATTCCGATTCTTCTGGGATCCATTGAATCTGCACAAAATATGAATAAATTAAATCTTATATGGGTTTATTTTTCATAAAATCTGTAAAAAAATTCAAAAAAATGGCTAAGGAATTAAGGCGTTCAAGCCTAATTTTTTCGCACAATGGCGGATGTGTCATTCAAGTTTTTGGCGTGCAAGTATCACAGTCAAAGTCTTATTATCTCTACAGTAACACGATAGTGAAGAAATAGTGGAAAATAGAGAAACTTTTGCAGCGAAGGGAACTTGTGCAGTGAGAGCTCGAATGTTTGAAATTTGGTTCATTGCGTGAGAAATGGCCGCATATATATAGGCAAGGCATTAAACCTGTGTGCCTAAGGCCTGCGCACAAAACTAGCTGTGCAGACACCTGCGCGACTCACACTTGTGTGACGGCTTTGCGTGCTCAGAACCTATGCGCCGCCTTTGATTTGGTTTTCTTATTTTCCTCAGAGTCACATCCTTATTTTTTTGGATCCAACTCTGAGGGGGGACTTTTGTTGACACTCCTTTTTGTCATAGAGTCTAAACAAATGGAAAGGGAAATGCCTTAGCATAAAGTGATCCATCCATTAAAGAAAACCTCAAAAATCGACAAAGGAATGAATAAGGATTTATATACACATGGGTCGCGCAAGTTACATCAATTTCACACAAGTGTACTTGCACGCCGCCCAGTGGTCGCACAGGTGACTTGCGCGCCCTCCTTGAAATTTCACCCAGGGTCTCTCCAGCCAATAAATACCCCTGTTGGCCCCACATTGAGAAGGCCGAAAAATTCCAGAACCTCAGATTTGACCTCCTAGTGCCATAATAATTTCTCAAGGATTCCAAAAACTTTTAAGGTAATTTCTTACCTAGAACAGAAGATCTAAAGAGAGGGAGGAAGGACTAAGTGTTGAAACTCATTAACACTTGCGCGCCAAGGTGGCCAGCCATTAAGAAAAATGACCACATTTGCACGCCACCTTACCCCTTCCACATAACCTGCGAGCCTCTTTTCTAGAAGTCTCTAATAGAGGATTAATGTCTTGAGCCAAGCCTCGCCCAAGTTCAACCCGAAAGATTTACCATCACGCACGTACCCATGTGTTGTGCAGGTACACCTGCGCGGCCAGGACTTGCGCGCCCACACAGTACTTGTGTGCCCACCATGACTTGGGTGCCCCTATATTTTTTGGGTGCCCCTCCTGCCTATTTTTCCTCTCCTATACTTATCCACCTGTCCTCTTCAAGATTAAGCCTTCAGAACACTCTCTAAAGCCATTTATGGCATGATTTCCTTGTTCGCTTCCTTACCTGATAGAAATTATCTAGAACATATCTTAAAACCTAGTGATTTACATATCATTATGTCACTATGGTTAGATAATTCATTCATTCAACCCCATCCTTTAAGATGAGAGAATTATTAATATGGGCCTCCTTTTCAAGAGTAAGTCCTAGTCCAAGTTCTCATTAATCTGGGCATCCTCCTCAGGAATAAGCCCCAAGTTCCATAACCTGGGCTTCCTTTTTTAAGAGCAAGCCCCAATTTGAAATATGGGAATCCTCCTCAGGAATAAGCCCCATGTCCCCTAATCTGGGCATCCTCCTTAGGAGTATGCCCCAATCATAAGTCTCTTAACCTGGGCCTCCTCCTCAGGAATAATCCCCAGTCTTAATTTCTTTTAACCAGTCTTAATTTACTTTTGATTTGGGCTTCCTTTTCAAGAGTAAAACCAAATCATAAGTCCCCTCCTAACTTGGGAATCTTCATTAGGAGTAATCCCCAAGATTAGAGTATCCAATTACCAATAAAGAACATATACCTTTATGGACCATGTTCCTGGATTTATTCCCTAAAGCAAATCTCAATATTCTTTTATTAGGTCACTTATACATAAGCCCCACATTATTTCTTATGGTTGCATCTTTCATGGAACAATTGTCTGGTGTTACCGATACCTCTTGTTTCTCACACCATGCATGACTCACGTGAGCTTATAGTGTGGTAATTATGAAATCTTTCTTTGAGACATCAATCATACATAAACATCATACTCCCTTACTCGAACTATGTGGGTTCTGATTCCTTTTCAAAAACAAAGGATACGTAGGTAGCCCATCTGTGGGTACGATCCCAACTCTGAAATAATCCATGTCCTTCTGAATGTCAATAAACTTCCAGTGCCCCACTTAGTGTCTTTAAAACCAGTATGATCATCATAATGATCAAGAGAATTTTATGAATTGAAGGATACCATTTACTAAGAATCTCTAACAAATACATATAATTCTCTATCAAGGAAGAACCTCAAATACATATAAAAGATTCTCTAAATTTCCTACATATCTAATCAATGATTTGCAGGAATAAAGGAAAGTTCATTTTATACGTGGTAATGTAATAAGGATTCAAGAACATAACTTAAATATATAAGGAGAGTCCTAGAGTAGAAAATAATTCCCCCCAAATGGGTGTTAAGAGTCCGACCTCCCATCCTCTAAACCAATGCAAATTCCTAAGCCTCATCAGTTCACTACTAATGAGCGCCTACCTTTAAAAAGTGGGTTCAAATGGATATTGAATCATTGGATGTTTCCGGTTCTACGAAAAAACCCATTAAAAACCGCTTGGAATGTTTGGACCTTAAACCAATGAGGTCATTCCCAATTCCAGAGGAAACAATAAAGAATAGAAATATTCAAATGATTTTGGAATGTCGTCAGATTTTTTGATGTGATAAATGTTCATGCATTCCTCTCTAAATTAACACATTTATTATCTTGAAGGCTTTCTTTTTTCCTTGAGTATAAATCTATATAGAATTTATCACACTTTGGATTATTCTTTTGAGATTAAAGAAGGGTTATACTGATGTCAACATTTTTTTAAGGTATCTTGGGTTTACTATTAAATTTACTTTAAATAAGAATTTTTATTGCACTATTCGTCAATAGAATAGTAGTGGAATATTTTATTATCCTCTTTTTTAGTTTTAAGATGATTTTTGATTTTCTTCTCATTTTTTTAATAATTTTATCCCATATTTATCAGTTGTTTTATGGGGATGTTTTTAGTCTTCTTTGGGATTAGGGTGAATATTTTTTCCCCTTACCTTTAATACGATGGTCAAACTAATTCTTGTATATGAAAAGGCCGAGATAGTAGTTTTTCAAAAAAAAGGTTAACATTTTTTACATAAGATCCCATCACTAGTTTTTGGATTCTTTCATCTCAATTTTCAACTTCTCAATGTTGGGATCATCTTTGTTCAAAATTTATGGATGACAACTAGTAGAAATATATTCATGGGATATCATTTCAAATGGATGGGGTTATAGAGTTTGGTTTGACACATAATAGATTTATTTAAAAAATAGTAGTATTGTATGGCTTTTTTAATTTCCCAACTAATATTGGATTTTAGATTTATGTATATTTCTATGATTTTATTATAGAAATGGTTTCATATGGTTTTGAAAAACATTTCTCTCGTTATCATGAAAAAATAATATTGGTCAACATAATAATTTTGAGAAGAAAAAATACCACATAACATTATTCATGTAATTTAATCATTTTATTTATTAGGGTCCATATTTATAAACAAAATTATTTCTTTCTTAGGGATAAATTCATATAATATTGATTTTTTAGATCATGAGTCACACACCACTCTTATTATAATACCTCGTGTAATATTTTTTAATTATGTTTTGATGAATCTTATGAATAAATGCATTAGTTTTAGTTTTTTAATTTTCAATCCATGACCATCCTAGTGATGTATCTAAAAAATTTCTATCACAATCGATTTGTCATTAATAATGTAGGACTATGAAGTGGAGTTCATTAATTTCTTAATACGATTTAATTATTTAAGGAATCTTTATTATCCCCTTGCACATATATAAGGATTTTCCAATGAAATATCGTGTTCCATAGGTTTCTTTATTTTATAAAATATTTCTTGATCTCTGAAAGATTCTTTGGAGAAAGATTCTTTGATATTCATCTTAGTTGATTATTTTTCTAGGTTGTAGATTATATCTCAACTCCTTGGATACTCCATATAGTGAAAATGTAAATCCCCACCACATGACATATTACTTATATATTATTGTTTTCATTGTGTAATAAAACATATAGAAATCCTTAATGTGTTTCATAGGATCTCCACCTTTAAGGGAATGATTCCAATTAAATAATTGTATTTTTCATGTCTTGACTAACAATCATATAAATTCACCAAACCCTAATACACTAGGATTGGGTATAGTGACCATTGATGAGGTTTCCACACAATAATGGGAGGAATTATCTCTAAAATAACTCATGAAAAGCCATTATATATTGACATGCATTATAATATACATGAATAAATATAAACATGAACAATAAAACAAAATCCAAAATGAAAAATCACTAATTAAATGTGAACTAATATAAATGAAAACTCTAGGTGAAACTCATACATCCCTAGTAGATGCAAACATGGTCA
This sequence comes from Viscum album, assembly GCA_963277665.1. Taxonomy (NCBI): domain Eukaryota; kingdom Viridiplantae; phylum Streptophyta; class Magnoliopsida; order Santalales; family Viscaceae; genus Viscum; species Viscum album. The sequence goes on from OY728137.1 coordinate 1,796,357,234, forward strand.
CTGATGATATTATAGTCATTATAGAAATAATATCTCTACACCACCCATAATATATATCAACTATATGTTGTTTAACGAAATAATCCGTGAACATTTGCAACCCATGATTTATATTTCCTCAATGAAAACACAATTATGATAACATTCAAGAGTGTTTATAATAATAACCACCATGGTCATCCAAAATATCTAGAAAATCTAATAACCATATAGTTTCCACATACAAAAAATAAGAAGTAATTTTTATATAAATATATGTACAACATCCTCAAAACTACACAGATCTATGACAATTCCTAATCAATTTCGAAATAAACTACTTTTATAATATTATCTAAACATAAATTCATCTCAATAAAAACAAAAATAATTTCTTATAACCAATTAGTAATGGTATCACAGGAAAATTTATCATATATTCAATAATAATGTGATACTAGGGGAAATATACATCTCCATATTTTTTATATTATTTTGTGGTCATTCTAATTTCCATCTATCTCTTGTATTTTAAATGAAATTCACATCTATATCTAAGGAAAACATGTATCTCTAATGAATACTATGTATACATGTGTAGTAAGAATATGTAATGAACATCTATAAAGATAATCCTATATAATATAATACTAGAGGAAATTAAGTTTTACATGGTTAATGCTTTATATCATGTACTCTAAAACCTAGTGAATTTGGATGTTGTGTCAATAATATCAATTACAACTTCATCCACCTCAACCCCAAAGTTGTATGAAAGGGATTGTGTCACTATATAGGTGAATTATGGTACCTCAAGTTTTCAAATGAGGGATGTCGGTGGAATTAACCATCTCATCCAATCCCTTATATAGTGTCCTTATATTAGTATAAAGGAAGTGTTACACCCAACTTTCAATCCTGAATCTAATATTTTTTAAGGAATTTTTTATCACCAACACTCTCCTAAAAGTATTTGAATAATATATTTCCAATGTAATTATGTAGTTATAGAAGATACATAAAAATTCAATAATTATCCTCTTCCAATTTCAGTGGGTTTGGGAGAGTATAGTCACTATAGTTCCACCCCAACCACAGAAAGAGGTTGTGTTTAATGAAAATAAACCACTATATAATTTATATGTTGATATTCTTCAATCATATGATACATAAAATATTTCAAAAATGATCATAAAAAACCAATCTGAATCAAGGATCACATAATTAATTGCATAGTAATCTCAAGTAGAATTATAGAGCTACCATATCATCATGGTCAATTTCACCTACTTAACATTATCATTGGAATCAAAAAACTATTCAATAAAAGATTTATACTAATTATAGAATTATTATATTAATTAAATAACAATATTAAATAATTCCTTCCCATTTTAAATCATCGGTTTCCAAAACATTCCAATGTTTTCTCCTTAATCATAGCTCATCACATACTAGTGATAAAAAATGAAAATATAAAATGATGTTATTGAATTATTCTATTCAAATAAATGGAGATACACTATTACAACCTTTTTCAAATGGAGTTTCATTTTTTAGGTAATGTTACCATAGTTACACTACTTTATTAATAAGTCATTTTCCTTGAGAAATCATATCCTTGTTGAGAATATTTTACTAATATAGGCCCTCTATTTTAATCTACTATTCCTTATAATTTTTATTCAATTATGAATCATTATTAGTGAAATATCAATTTTTTGTAGCCATACGAGGCCACTAGAGGTAATCCATATCATCCATGATATATCATTATTTTATTTCCCTATTTGGAATAAAACATTAGCCACTACATCACTTTTATTTATCCAAATCACATTGATCATTATTTATCTATCATCTGACTCATGTGTACATAATATTTTTCTCTACATTAATTTATTTTCATCCATATAAAATATTTATTATCCATATATTTAATTAATTATATTATAATTAATTCAAAATATCTTCACATGATTATAACAGATTACAATAGAATCACTATAATGTTAAAATATTATGTTTATCACCCACAACCTCTGATTATATCTACTAATCTATAAATACGAACCAACCATTACTTCTCATTAATATAGATATTATCTATGTGAATAACTCAGGTTATGTTTTCATGTATGAAACCATTTCATCTAAATATTATTATTTCATGAAAAATTAAAATTTTATGTGATCATCTCACACAACCATGATTTACCAGTTCTATAATTCACCAACTACCCAGCTGTTAATGATAATAAGTCACCACATCCCATGGTTATGGAACTTATCAATTATATTAATCATTTATTCACCACTAATTAACCACAATATCTCCTCAAATCTTATTATTACTGAAAAATTATAATGTTTAAATAATAAACTTATAGAAGTAATCGCATCTTAGTGGACCAATTCATATCCACTACATCTATTGTAGTCAATAATTCTATATCCAATGACCAAAGGTAAAATATTTCATGGATAATTTTATTTTTCTTGATTAATTATTGTGAGCTTTGTAATAATATTTTCTTAACTAATACAAATTTTAAAATTTTATTTCATTAATCAAACAGTCTCAAATGGAAACGTATTTTTTTGAATTCGATATAGTATGAAAATAAGGGTTTAATTCAATTTTTTAGCTTCTAATTTAGACCCTTTACATTCCTTCATGAGTGAACCACCCATAGACCAATTCCTGGGTGACACATAGTAATTCCAGAAGTCACACATGTGGTCCCCAATTTCCCCCTTTCATAGATCAAATATCATACATTCAATCGTAGTGTATGGTGGATTATATTGATTAGGAATGTAATATCAAACCTTCTTACATCGACCTATATGGGAAGTAGAATCCATCCTATTTCTAGACTAGATATCCAAGGTAAATCTATATCACACCTATATATCACATGATCCACAATCACTTATGACCAACCTAATCTCTGATCATATAGCCATAAGATTTTCCAGTGATGATTAAGGGATTCATCATTCCCCTTAAAAGCTTAGGGATACACAATATTTTATCTATTCAATCAATGTTTATACTGACCAACATAACTTGTTAGAGGTTACCCAACATTTCATTATCAATGTTTCTATAATTACATTGGTCAATTTCTATGTTTGTTATTAGACCATTTAATAACTCTGGTGCAGTCAAAATTTTATACCCAAAATATTTTCATCCCCCTAATTCAAGATCTAGTCACTATTTTATTGTCATTTAGATAAAATTATGGAGTGAAATTTGTTTAAATAAGTATTATATTTCTTATTTCCCCAAATTAAATATTTGATAATGGTGATTTTAATTTGATCAAATTTACCTCATTTAAAATTTTCTAGTGATATTTAGTAGATCTACTGAATAAATAATATAAATAATGTACTAGTAGTTATCAAATCAATCCCAAAAATTTATCATCTAGGTTTCACAGAATCTAATTTAAAATTTTCAATGAATAAAATGGAATTGGATTCATATCAACACATTTAATAATAATTATAGATGATTTTTTATAATATATTATATAGATAACTTCAAATTTATAAGATTGTTTTAGAACTCAAAAACTTCTATATAGGATTCATAAAAACCAATGCATCAAAATATCATGATTCATGTTCCATTAAGTTGAGGAAAAATAAAATAACAACATAGATAAATTTAAATGATAGATTCATAGGATATATTATCATGGAATTATATATAACTTTTAGGTATAAATACAAGCATAATATCAAAGAACGATATAGAGTTACATGCTTTAGTGATCCTCTAGTGATGAAGTTATAACCTTTATTGTATCCTCCAACCATAAAGGAAAACTTCCACATTAAAACCTTGATCTACTCTCCCATTATTAAAAATTTGAAGTAATATTATCAAAGTTAAAACAAACAATTATTTTATTATTAATTTTTAAATAATGGCTCATCACCATTACACCCTGCAACATTATTTCTAGAATGTGAAAGGACTTTTACCACATGGTAAAAACCCCATACTAGATTAAAGAATGTATTTTGTTTCGTAATCGAACATTCATGTCAAGGAAAATCTATAGATATGATGAATTTTAAATAAAAACTATTCTTTTATTGATAATTGAATTTGATGATAAAAATGAAAATCCATCAATGCACTTACTTTGAATCGAATGAGTAAAAATATATTTAACCACACCAAGATGAGAATAAAACTCTCGTATCAGACCATAAACATATTACAGAAAAAAAATATTCGAAATTGTTTCCCAGAAATATGATTCCCACAAAAAAGAATTACAAATAAACGAAATAAATGATAAAAATGTAAATGACCAAGACTATCTATATAAATATACGTAAACTCGAGAGATGATGGGAATACATCTTTCCTCACTGAAATATCCTAATGAAGGGTTTCCCTGAAGATAAAATTTTCCATATAATTAAAATATATATGAGAGTCATAACCCCAATAAAAATACTCATAATATAGACTATCCCACAAAATTTTATGAAAATCGATTCTCCCACATGAGACTATAACCGAAACTCAAATTTCTGATCAAACATTGATATTTGAGATATTAATAATACCATTTATTGAGTGAGTGAGTTTCACACAATAATCTCTTCCCCTTCTAATAAATATCTACCACTCATTCCTAAAAATATTATTTTGATCCACACCTTTATAGAAGGGGTCAGGGTTTTAATGAAAATACAATAGATCATAACCACCATTTCTATCCACCTCTCTTCATGAATCCAAAAAATGAACATCGATACTTAATTTCGAATAACTCAATCTATGAAAAGAATCTCAACCAAAAAAGGTATATACATTAATTAAAAATATGACCGAATTTTCAATCTCTAATCACTGAGATGATCATTAATTAATAGTTTGCAATATTTCAACACGAGATTATAAAATTCTTGGTATACCTTTAAAGAATCAATTAAATATATTCATCCTATATAAAACCCTACTGTAATGGTATTCGATGGATCTCCTGAGGGTCAAATAATGTTTTTTATAGTATGAAATATATTGTAATTCCAGCCTTATAAGGATACTATTGAATAATAGAATAACCAAATCAAAAATAATTTCTCAATTTCATCCCATGAGAGACTTTCCAAAATTTCTAACTCATTTCAATGAGACATCAACAAACTAAAAAAAGATACCCACACACTAGGATACTTTTATTTCCCAAGAAATCACTACGATCCCTCGACAAACTCTCAGATCCACAATATTCCCTCAATACTTTGAGTAAAAAAATTATTCCCTTTATATACAAATGACCATATTCAAAGTATAAAATACAATCATTCACATCATTGAGTTCCTATCAAGGAAGAAACACAGACCAAATTTCTACTCTATCATCATCACACTTTCTCAAGATAACCATGATCTCATTACCTCATAACCCATCATGATTTATTGTAAAATTTATACACCACAAATACTAGATAATCAGAACATCCATCATATCAATATAATATATTTTTCAATGATATATTATAAACCATAATAATAGAAAATAAACTACAATTATTCCATCAAAAGACTATATACTAATATTATTAGCATCCTCCCATGAATATTTATCATGAAACCCAAGGATATATAAGATAAAAAATCAATAATTAACATAGCATGAATGAGAAGAATCACTATATATTCCCTTGCAGAGTCCCCTAACCATTAAATTTAGGATAATATTTAAATTTCCAACCATTAATATAATTATAAGTCATGTTTATCCATATTAAATCCTATTATAGAAACAATTCACCACATGCATGTTCATCACCACTAGACCCATCCCACAATTTTCCAATGAACTACTCAGATCATTAATTTCCAACTACATGAAAACACTCATTTATGGTAATTCAATAATTTTATAATCTATTATACATCAATCAATGTCATGTGAGTGTATTTCGTGTCCCAAAAATTTTATAATATGGAAATAAATATTTCTTGAAAATCACAAAACAACCAAAAAATTATAAAAACATCAATGGATTCCTCGATCAGCTAGTAGAATTAAAGTACAACATTGAGATGCTATTCTTTGAGTTTTCTTGAGTCCTCTAAAATATTTCATTAGGAGTTATGCCACAACATACACTCTTATTTCTATATATTATCTAACCATAATAATATCATTTGCACAATACAATATACCAATCATGATAATCACTACCCATTATCTTCTGGTTAACATCATAACCATGTACTCATAGGAAATGGTGAGGAGTTCTATATATATATTACCTGTATATCGCTTAAAGAAAATATGAAAACACAGTAATGTTAATCATTAATAAAAAATTCATAGACTATATAAATATGATGTTCAATCCATTTCCTTACTATCTTATTTTGTTAACTAAAATCGTAGTCATGAATCATAAATAAGATTTAAGCTCATATATACAATAGCCACTGAAAACATTTCTATATCCTATATTATGGATACAATTTTTATTGATCCTTAGTAAGAATATTTCTATAATATCTTAACCCATATTAATATTTTTCTAACTATAAAGTAGATCATACAGGTCTTGTACCTACCTATCATGTCCCAAATTACTGGTAGGTTAAATTTTCAAGTCCTCCTCCACTAGGCCTGGGTCCATTAACTGATAATGAGGTATCAAGACAATTGTGGGAGGACTAAACTATAAAAAAAGCATGTAAACATCTATTATGCATCAATATATAAATATAATATTCATAAAAAATAAATCCTTTTGAGTAAAAAAATCCTTATATTTTGAAGATTTAATAAATAAAAACTAATATTAATGACATATCTATGAATATAAAATAGTTCCAAAGTAGATAAATAACTGATAACTATGAACACCATGGTTTCTATTTTAATTATATCTACACTCCACCATCTATCCATTTCAACCTGGCATCTACCATCTCTATGACCATCAAATATCCACATAAATTAATCTATATTGATAGCAGTCATACAATATTAAAGTCCATATGCATGGTTTGTATTATAGTTCCTAGAATAGTCATCATAAGTAGTGATATGAACCCATATCCATCTAGTGTTAATGTGCATAAATAAAAATTAATGTTTTGGTATTCCAATATAATCATATATAAAACCATAGAAAAATATGATCAGTTTGGAATAATATACCTATAAAATATTTCATTATACTCCTTAAATATGAATGATTCTTAGATTGAACTATAATCATGTATCAAAACACATCACAAAGAGTTTCCTCATGTAATTCAACAAAGCTGTAACAATCACCACATAGTAGAGGAAATAAAAAACATCTTATATCATGGATGAAATATAGGTAATTCACATATCAATCTGTCTCTAATTCACTTAATTAAATACTCATTTATAGTAGAAGTAAACAAACATATAATAAACTAGTAACATGTATATGTAAAGAGTAATTCCACATCTAAATATATCTTTGAATAATTGAAGGAATTAAAATAACAACATGTACATTTTTTCCAAATTGACCCTCATGTAGTGGGTAAGGAAGAGAACTTCCACATGTGTGAATCAAAATTCAAATCATTCTTTGTAATAACCCATACTATTATGAATAAAATTCCCCTATCTTTAAATATCTTATGGATATAGAAAATACTTGCACTCCTTTTATTTTGTACAATTTGATTTTTATTTCTATAAGTATCCATACCATTGATAATATAACTGTTGAATGGTGATCACATGACAAGTATAAATATATGGTTTTAACAAATCCTTTTGACATAAACAAAGGAAGTGATAGCATCAACAAGTAGGATAATACCCTATGAATCCCAATTGTCAATGCTTCCAAGGGAGATATCTTTTCTGGTCTTTTCTGTAGACCAAGACTAATCCATGATCCAATAACTTAAGTATGAGCCCGACCTTTTATGGGAGAAGGTCAAGCTCATTGAGATCACAGCCTGAACCATGTTCACTGAACAACCCCATGAGATCCCCACCATTAGACAACTTTATCATGGGGACTATTATTGTGTAATAATGGTATATGTATCAAAACCCTTACATTATGATTATGTACATTTTTTGTATAGAACAATAAATATACTTTAATTTTATTATTCTTACATTGTAAATGATTTTTAAAGCACAAATAACATTTTTGGTTAATAATCAAATTCAATTAACAAATCCATTTTGATGAATTAATATATTTTTAATTAAATAATAAGTTATTAAATTATTATTATTAAATTAAATTAATTAAATAGATATTATTGTATAATTTTTATGAAGCCAGCTGTATTTTTTATTAAGGTTTGAAGACTATTTTTTGTCAAAACCCACCAATTTTCAATAAATGTTTAATTTTATTCTAAAAAAATCATATATTTATAAAATTAATTAGATAAAATCTATATATTTTTTGGAATTAGGATGTTGAAATTATATAGTGGTGAATTTGTCAAAATTTTATGAGATAGTAAAATTTTTGGGTAAAAATTAAATACAGTATGAATATATAACGTGTTTTATGACATCATAATGACCAACTAGTGATATAATAAATTCTTATAAAGGGTATATTCATAAAAATATTTGTTTTTATTAAAAATAATACAATTTTAGGTTTATTTTATTTCTTTTAAAATTCCTTAGTGAATCCACCAAGAAATATTAAATATTTAATGATTTTAAAATCATTTCCATGAAAGAGTGACTCAACTCCACATTCGAAAGGGAAATATTATAATATATTCACACCTATAATTTTCAAATAATTTATACAACTCCCCTTTTCAATAAACCGTGTGAAAACCCCATTTCATGGTTTTTCGTTTTGAATATTTTAGTGTGTAGGGTTGAAAACCAAAATAATAAAGAATTTACCAACCTTTCCTATATAATACCACCGAAGAACCCATTCTTATTCACTAAATATCCTTTAATCTCGACCATCCTCTACCCTCTACACCCTAGAGTCCTACCAAGGCTCCCCAATGCTCTAAATAATCCTCTCCCAAGCCTTTGGGATCACACATCCAAGTAAGTGAACCTCACCTTTCTCTCTTCATCTCAATTTAAGAAAAATGTTAAAAATTTGATTTTTTTTTAATTTCAATTGGTTGTATTTTAATCCTTTTATAATCACTTCCCTACTATCCATTTGATGTTATTTCAATTATGGTTCATTTATCCTCCCCTTTTTAGACCCATACCTATGCAGTTACTATGACCTAGTTTAGAAAGGATTTCTCTATTCTCATTTCCATTTCAATCACTTCATCGGTATTATGCATCTCAAATTTAGTTTCATATGTTGGGATATTATTTTACATGATACCATCAGTATCAATTTTATTTTTAAATGATTATCTGACTCTTTAACTCTCATGTAACCATTTTATGAATTTTCCAATGACGTCATTATGATGCCGAAATTGCTCCGTGATTTTCTCCTCCCAAAGCATCATCTTGTGAATACCATAACCATTACACTATCATGGGTATTCAACTTTATTCATACATACTTATTGATTTTGGACATAGAAGTATGAATTTCACATTCTTTTATCATGGAATAAATTAATATGTTGAATAAATCCATGTTATATAATCTATGTGGCACACATAAGCATAAGATTGAAATATTTATGAAGGGTGCACCCTGATAGTGATACAATGAATTGGGTAATGTTTAGTATCATGATACATTATTTTGGGAAAGTGGTTTACCTGATTCTATTATAGGAAATTTTCTTTAGGTGGGGATAAGGGTTTACATGATTATTTTATGTTAATGGTGTAGTGTGTCATGTTGTTTCCAACTTTCAATTTTATGATAATCATGATATATCATTCCTTTATGTTCATGTTTCTCTTATGATCCATTGATATGTCTATTTCCTAACATATATTGTATTCTTCATTTTATTCCTTTTTTACTCCCTTAATTGGATTTATATCTCACCCATTTCATTTGTCATCAGGTAATCTCATGCAATTCTAATTGTGAAGGAATATTTTGGTCATGTAAAAATTGATTTCAATAAAGATATTATATTTTATTTATTATATTGTGATGTAATGTTATTAATCCACAAATCCATTGTACCTCTCGATCTTTTGAGTTTTATTATCTGAAAATTTATGTAATAAATCATGTTTAAATATGAAAAATATAGTAGGTTCGTTATAGTTGTTATGAGACAATTGGTGTAGTTATTTTTGGGCTTAGGATTAGAAAACTCTTGTTAAATATTAGGAGATAAGACTACATATAAGAAAATATTTTCTAATTTTTTTTGAGTGTAGTGTAAGTATTCTATTAAGAAATCTTATCCATGTCTGGATATAAACAAGTTGAGGTGGCTCTGGGACAGATGTATCTAGTGGTAAAACCTGAAAAAACCTCTTAGAGAAAGACTTCTACATGAACTGGTGCACGAAAATGGGTCTTACTTCACTCTTGGATTGGCACTCCCATGGGATATTATTTGGAAAATTTTTATTCTTTGTAATAACCTTTTTTAATGGAACAAAAAAATCCCATAAAAATATATGATCTGAATTAGATCATGGATTAGATAGATCATAGCATAAGAATTCATAAGTTAAGTGGATAATTGTAAATTATAAGTTACATCTTTTTTCATTGGATTACCCTTTATGAGTTTAATATTTTAAAATATTTGTCATTAATTTTTCTATTAATTCTATCCCATGTTTGGTAATATAAAGAATTAGGCTATCAACCGATGTGATGATCAATGTAATGACTACTCTAATGAGATGCCTAATATGATGGGATCGAGAATTGATTTTTTTACAATACTCCTTAAGTTAACTCATGTTTGGAATATAATCCATGATCAAGAAGATAGTCTAACCCCCCCCAGAATGAATAATTAGAAATCAATATCTTTATGAGACAAAAGTATCCTACTTTCAATGGATTATCTAATCCCACAATCATTGAACAGTGAATCAACTCTATTAAGATGATATTCTCCATACTTCAATTATCCGAAAATGATAGGGTTCTTCTAGATTCTTATCATATGGAGGGTGAAGCATATCAATGGTGTACATTTATAAAAAATAATAATCTCGAGGAAGATATCAAGGCGATGGGATGGAACGATTTCTAGAAAAAAATTTTGATAAATATTTTAATCATTCCCTCTGTCTGGAGATGGAAAGATATTTTCATTACCTAAAAAAGGATGATGAATATATTGAGGATTATGAGGAAAAATTATCCAGAATTTTATGATACACCTATGGTTTTTTCAGTACCCCAGATTTCAAGGTTGACCTCTTCTTCAGTGGGCTGAAAAATAGCACATGGAAATCCATAGAGATCTATGACTTTGACTACTATAAGGATATTTTCTAATTTTGACTCAATTTCGAGATGGAGATCGGAGAATCTTAGGGGAATCAAGGGATTAAAAATGGAAAATGGAATTTAATTTTGGCAGTCTGAAGGATAAATCCAACTGTGATAAAAACATCCAACACCCCTCTTGTACAAAGTGTATAAAGAAGAAACCTTGAAATTTACTAAAGGGGAAGAGAAAATTATTTAGGTGTGGGAAGGAAGGGAACCCAACCAATGAATTTTTGCCTGAAAAAATGGCTTCTATGGTAGAAGAAATGAATGCTCTATTTGATCTTCAATGCAACGATTATTTCTTCAACTACAAAGAACCAGGGCACATTGTAAACCAATGCCCTAATCCAACGGTTTATTTAGGAAACCAACAACCTTGAAGGTATAAATGGAGATCATTTTCCATCATTACTGCCAAAGTGAATCCTGACAAAAAATTGGTTAAATTTACTCTAGTTATTCATTAATGAGTAGTGAAAGTGCCTTTTGATGATTTTTCTATACATTCGTTCATATCCTAAGAGATTAGTAGAACAATCCAAACATCACCACAATGAATTAAGGTAGAGAAGTCTATGAAAATGGTAAATGTGGAAATTATTGTATCCCAATGAACATACCTTCTAACATGTTATAATTTTTGGAATGAACTTCCTGGAGAAGCTCAAGATACTTTCATTGGTGGAATTGGATGAAATTATTGGAATGTATTGGCTTTCCCTATATAGAGCTAGCATAAATTTTCAGGAGATGTAAATCACTCTCCTTATAGTGAATCAACCCTCGATTGAATACAAGTTCTAAGATGTGAATGAATATTCATTCACCCCATAATCTCAAGAATGGATATTACTTTCCTTGGATCACACATATCTTTCTCAGATGATTGATTCATAGGAAGGAACCATCCTTAATGACATGCCTATTGTGAGGTAATTCGCTGATTTGTTTCCAAAGGAATTGTCTGGTCTTTTTTCAAGAAGACATATTGAATTCTCGATTGATATTATAATTGAGGAGTTACCAATATCCAAGACTCTATATAGATTATTTGTTGTGTATCTTGAAGATCTAAAGAAAAAATATAGGAGAATCTGGATAAAGTGTTTTTACGCCAAAGTGCTTCACCATGGGGTGCACCAGTCCTCTTCATGGAAAAGAAGGATGGGTCAATGCGCCTTAGGATTGATTATCATGAGCTCAAAAAAACATGATAAAGAACTAGTATCCTTTACCATGAATTGATGACTTGTTCAATAAACTACGTGGAGCACAATACATCTCCATGGTGGATATGTTGTTGGGATATTACAAACAATGGCTAAAGAATGAGGGTATCTCCCATAAAACATTTCATACAGGGTACATGGACTATGAATTCATATTAGTGCCTTTAAAACTCACTAATTCTCTAGAAATATTCATGGACTTGATGAATATATCCATAGAGGTTTCCTAGAAAAAAGTGTGGTAGTATTTATAGAATAAATTATAATATACTCCAAAACCAAGGAGGGTTATGACGATTATCTAAGAACTGTAATAAAGACCACGTGAAAGGAGATTCTCTAGGAAAAGTAAAAAAGTGTGAGTTTTGGTTAATGGAATTATAATTCTTAGGGAATATCATCACAAGAATTGGGATATCTCTATATCATTCCAAAACAAATGAAATTGAGGGATATCAAAGGTCGACATCTTTGACATATATATGTAGCTTCCTAGGTTTAGAAGGATATTATTGTCAATTTGTGAGAAATTTTTCACGATTATCAAACCCTCTTACCAATCTTACTCAGAAAGGTGTAATGTGTTCCTGGAATGATGAATGTGAATAAATATTTATGGATTTGATGAAAAGGATTATCACAACCCCTATGGTCATAGTACATAAACATGGGGAGCTATTCTTAATATTCAGTGATGATTCAATGAAGGTCATGGGATTTTTTTGGTGTAGAATGACAAAGTCATTTCCAATTCCATAAGTTAGTTGAAAATTCAATAGAAACTCTATTCAATGATTGATCTAGAGTTAGATGTGATGATATTTTCATTGAAAATTTGGCAGCATTATCTCTTTGGTGGGGAGGTTTGAAATATATACATATCACAAAATTATCAAATATATATTCACAAAAAAAGAGTTGAATATGCACCAATGAATATGGTGGGAGCTCATCAAGGATTACGACTGGTCAATCCATTACCACCCTAGGAAAGTTAACTGGGTCGAAGATGCTCTAAGTAGAAAGGGTCCAATAATTCAATCATTGATGAGAATTTAAATAGATACAATATTCTTATATTTGATGAATACTGACATTGGAATCATAAATAAGAGAACAAAATCAATCCTTTCACTGGTGATTTCTAAACCTTCACTTTTGGAAAGCTTAACGGATGCTCAAAAGGATGATGTTGGAATTTAAGAAGAATGTGGAAACTACCAGAAAAGGTAAATTCTCATATTTCAATGTTAATGAAGAAGGAATTGATAGATTTGGGTTATGACTATGTGTTCAATAAAATCAATATTTAATGAATGAACTTTTGGATGATGAACATAGTTCAAATTTCTCCAATCTCCCAGGAAACATAAAAATGTATCGAGATCTCTGGGAGTATTGTTGGTGGGATAACATGAACAAAGAGGTCACCAAATATACATCAAAGTGCCTAGTATGCTAAAAATTTAAGGATGAGAGGAAAAATTCTAAGGGGATAATGAAACCATTACCCACACCAATATGCAAATGGTAAAACATCACCATTGAAATTTTCACCAAACTTCTAAATACATCCAAAGGAAAAATGATATCAGGGTTGTTGTGGATTATTTTACAAAGACTACACACTTAATTAAATTTCGATAGGGCTTCTCACTAAATCAACTAGAACAAATATATATCATTGAAGTGGTAAGGAAACATGGAGTACCACTATCATATCTATCCAATTGAGATCCAAGATCCACATCTATGTTCTAGAAGACTCTCGAATACGCTATGAACAATGAGTTAAACTTCAGTACAACATATCACCCAAAAAGTGATGGGCAATATGAGAAGATAATCCAAACACTTGGGGAAATATTATAATATTTCTCAATAGACTTCAACGGCTGATGGGGCCAACATCTCCTTTGTTGTAGTTCTCTTACAAAAACAGTTTCCACTCAAGCATCCAAATGGCTCCTTATGAATCCCTTTATAGGACGAGGTGTAGAACACTAACATGTTGGATTGAAGTTGGGGAACATAAAATCATAGGTCTGGAAATGGTCTAAGAAATGTTGGATAAGGTTAAGACCATCCAGTAGCACATCCAAGATTCCCATAGTCGACAAAAGATCTATGATTTCAATCATTAATGAGACCTGGGGATTGATTTTGGATACATGGTATTCCTCTGCATATCTCCTTGGATGATTGTTATGAGAGTTGGGAAGAAGTAAAATCTTAGTCCAAGGTACATCAACCCTTTTTAGATCCTTGATCGCATCGGGGTTGTGGCGAGATTAACTAGAACAACCACCAAACATGTCTCATGTACATGGTGTATTTTGGGTATCACTCTTAAAGAAGTACATACCATACCCATCACATGTACTCAATCCAGAGGTCTTGCTATTAGATAATGACCTCTCCTATTAAGAGAAGATGAAGAAGAAATTAGATCATGGGGAAAAATTTCTATGAAATAAGGTAACTCCACTCATCAATGTTTTTTATAGAAGACAATAGTTTGAAAAAGAGATGTGGGAATTGGAGTAAGTGATGCGGTGGAGTTACCTTCATCTGTTTTAGTTTGGGAAAATAAAATTTCGAGCAAGATATTTCTTAATGGGGGGAGGTTGTAATGACCCAAATAGTTTTGAATAAAATTTTCTTTCTTTTTAAATATCTCATGGATATTGAAAAAACATACACTCCATTTGTTTTTTCAAATTTGATTTAAATTACCATCAAGTATCCTTATCAATGATAATATATCCATTGAATAATGATCACATGACTTGAATAAATATAGTGTTTTAACAAATACTTTTGATATAGAAAATTGATGTTACGGTCTCAACCAGTAAGATCATACCCTATGAAAACCATTTATCAGAGCTTATAAGGGAGATATAATTTCTAGGATTTTACATAGACCAAGCCCAAGTTGAGATCCAACAACTTAATCCTAAGAAAACCCATTTTTGGGAGAAGTTCATGCTCATTGAGATCAGGACCCAAATCATGTTCATCGAACGACCCCATGAAAGCCCCACCATCACATACCTTACTCTTAGGGTGTATTCTGGTGTAATAAAGGGATATGTAATACGACCCTATAATTATGATTATGTGCATTATTTTTGTATAGAAGAGTGAATACACTTTTATTTTATTATTGTCACTTTATCAATGATTTTTGAAGTACAAATAGTATTTTTGGTTAGTGTTCAAATCTAATTAAGAAATAAATTTTGAGGAATTAATGGATTATTGAATAAATTAATATTTTAATAAAATAGTTTTAAATTGTTTTTATTAAATATAAATGATCGTATAATTTTTATGAAGTCAATTTTAATTTTTATTATGTTTCCAAAACCGTTTTTTTTTTCAAAACACGTCAATTTTTAATAAATGCATGATTTAATTTAAAAAAATGAAAATTCACATATTTAGAGATAAAATGGATATTTTTTGGGAATCATGATGTAGAAATTATCCAATGGTGATTTTTTCAAAATTTTATTGTACAATCGAATTTTTGGGTAAAAATTAAATATTGTATAAAATATAATCTATTTTATGACATTATAATGACCCAATAGTGATTATATATTTCATGGAAATATAGAATCTTTTTTATGAAATCAATGAGGGATCATTTATCCCTCCCCCCATTTATACCCATACATACACCGTTACTATACTGAAATTCCTTAAGAGATTTACCTCTTCTCATTTCCATTTTAATCACTTAATTTGTTTTATGGATATTAAATTACATTACATATGTTGGTATATTATGTTACATGATCTCCTCACTGCCTATTTCTTCTATAAATGATGAGATATCCCTTTGACTATCATGTACTGATTTTATGAATTTCCATATGATGTCATTAGGCTGCTGAAATTTCACCATGATTTTCCATGGAAAAATCATAGTGTAGTGAATATTGTACCCATTCCACTATAATAAGTATTAACCTTTATGAACATGATCTTATAGATTTTGGAATTAAAATTATGTATTTCACATTCATCAATCATGGAATAAATGATTATTTTGAGTGAATCCATGTTATTTGATCTATGTGGCACACATAAGCATGAGATAGAAATGTGTATGTAGGGTGCACCCAAATAGTACTCAAATCAATAGGGTAATGTTTAGTATCATGATACATCATGATGGGATAGGGGTTTACCTGATTACTTTATAATTATTTTTTCAATCATTTTGTGATAGGGGTTTACCTAATTCCATTATGTTAAAGATGCATTGTTTTATGTTTTTTCAACATTTCCATTCTATGATAATCATGTTATATCATGTATTTATGTTCATGTTTATCTTATGATCCATTTATATTTAAATTGCCTAACATGTATTGTTTTCTTCGTATTATGCCTTGTTTACTCCCTTACTAGGCTTTATAGCTCACCATTTTCTTATGCCCTCATGTTATCACATGCAATACTAAGTAAAAAGGAATTTTGTGGTCATATAAATGATAGTTTCAATAAAGATAGAGTATTTTTTGTCCTAAGTGGTCATGTAATGTTCCTATTCCCCAAAATCACTAGAACTATCGATATTATGAGTTATATTAAGTGCATGTTTATGTATTAAATAATTTTTAAATATGAAATAAAGATCATGTATTCTTATACTGGGGGTACTAGAGGAATTAACCATACCCCCACATCCATTATATTGTGTACTTGTATAAGGGTTATTAGAAGTTTACTATTTGTAACAGCCCAGTCCATCCCACGATCATGATATTGTCTGCTTTAGGCCTAGCCCGCACAGTTTTGTTTTCCCTGGGATTAACCCAAAGGCACCCTCCAGGAAAAGGCAGCATGATGGGAGAGGTCTCCACATAACTGTATAAAGGGGTGCTTTATTCTCCCCCTTCTTCGATGTGGGATTGTCAAAACCGACACCCCATAGAGGAGCCCAGTGTCCTCAATGGAACATAAAATGGAAACCGGCTCTGGTACAATTTGTAATGGCCCAGTCCAGCCCACGATCTTGGTATTGTTCACTTTGGGCCTTGCCCGAATGGTTTTTCCCCCGGCTTGACCTGCAGGCACCCTCCAAGAAAATTCCTCATGATGGAAGAGGTATCCACATCACCTAATAAAGGTGTGCTTCGTTCTCCTCCTCCTTTGATGTGGGATTTCCATAGTAACGTCCCAGTTTTGGAAGCCACCTAGAGGCGCCCTATACCTGGTTGGTCACATAGCCTCAAGTGCATTTCTCAGAATGCTAGAGGCTACCGACTAACAGTGAGGGCCTTCGGTGTGATAGTGGAAAAACTATGCCCTCATTGGCAGAGTAAACACATTGGAAGAAAAACAATAGGTATAGCGGAAGTAGTAATAATCCATACAAAAGTAATTGTGAAAGACTAGACAATAATAAACTGGATCACACACACACACACATATATATGAATGATGCATGATACATATGTCTAGGAAAGTATCCAAACAAGTCACAATGATAGAATACAATAATACTAAACCAAATAAAAAATAATGAAGTAAACAACTCCTCAGCATCGCAAGCCATAGCTTGGCCCCATGCTCTCCACCTCCACAGTCAATCAAGAACCTAAAGTAGAAGAGTTGTTTCCCTTATCTATACGTGCAACAATATAATATATTTGGGTCCAAAATCATGACCCAAATAGGGTGTGATACAAAATCTTAGTAGTCAACCACCCAAATATCTGTTCCTAACAGTTAGTGAATATATATGGCCAGTAATAAGAAATGATGCAATAAACAAGATAGTACTCAGTAATAGATAGTTCCACATATCGAATAAGAAGCTAATCAAGCAAGGTAACCCTATTGGAAGTACACACTGCCTATCCCCTCTAGTTCAGCCATGAGAATATATAAATAATCTCTTAGAAATCACTCACAGTCAATTCCCCATATAGTCAAAAGTGATTCAAGACTCTCTGAGGAAGCTCACATGGTCAATTCCCCTTATAGTCTAAGGTAGTCAGTGGCTCTCTGATGAAGATCACACAGTCAATTCCCCTTATATCCCCAAGTGGTAATAGAATCTCTGAGGAATCTCACTCATTAAATTCCACTTATAGCCTAAAGTGGTTCAATATTCTCAAAGGAACATCACTCAGTCAATTCCCCTTATATCCTAAAGTTCTCAAGGACTCTCTGAGGAAGCTCACTCGGTCAATTCCCTTTATAGTCTACTACACCAGGTTCTCACGACCCTGTGTAATGAAAATGAGCATAGCAAAGAAATACGGCCAAAGAAAACCTACATAGATACTTGGATAATCATTCTACAACATATCATGCATGTCAAACAACAATAATTACATCATCCTATAACTAGGCAAGGAAAAGATGAGCAGGGTGGCCTAACAGGACAAACAGGACCAACGGTCGTACTCAGAACAATGCATTCAACCCTATTCACATCCAACCAACCTCTACACAAGCATAAAAGCATGGCAGGAAAATAACAAGGGTAAAACGGTGATTACACAATACCTCATACAAGGGTATTGGGAAAAATTGCACATATTACTCAAATACTTTCTACGAAAAGGCACAAGTCACCATCCTTTAGGGTTCCATAAAAATCAACCCACAAACAACCGCACCCCAATCGTGGAAAACGCTTCACGAAAACTAATCTATATCTCTTTCCCAATCATGCACACGCCTTAAAATCCACACCCAATGCAACCCCAAAACTATATCTACATGAAACAGATGTAGATATAGAAAACTGAGAGAGAAGGAAGAGAAGAACTAGAGAAAACCAAAGAGAAACCAAGAGGACATACTTACTAGAGAAGAACTGACTTCAATAAAACAAAAAACCCCTTTGATTTTCTTCGGAAACAAGTTGTATATCTCTATATACCTTTGAGATCCCAAAATACCAAGTGAGGCTCGAGTAGGAGTGAGTTTGGAGTGAAATAAGGCACCCACAAGGGAGCCTATATTTAAAAACCCTATTTTAAGTGTCCGCTCGTTTAGTGCACACATTATGGAAAACCGTGCGCAAACTATGTGCATGCCACTGCCTCAAGAGGAGGGGTCTGCATGGTTGCCTCGCACGGTTTGGAAAACTATGTGTTGGCTGTGCGAATCCTACTATCTCCTCTTGCCCGGTTTCGTGGAGAGACCGCACGTTTTCTCATAACCGTGCTCAAACTGGGTTTCCTAAGAAAACCCTCAAAACTTATTCAAAACCATTGGAAACTGCTCCAACCTCTTCCCAACTCAATACATGCACTATAAAGACATAAAAAAGAAACCATCCCAACTCATAAATTACAGGGCGTGTACTTCAAAAATTTCCAGAAATTTCTCTTTTTCTC
Source organism: Viscum album (assembly GCA_963277665.1). Taxonomy (NCBI): domain Eukaryota; kingdom Viridiplantae; phylum Streptophyta; class Magnoliopsida; order Santalales; family Viscaceae; genus Viscum; species Viscum album. Next base: position 1,796,377,233 of record OY728137.1, read on the forward strand.
AAAAATGACCAGAAATGGAAAACAAACCTAAAAAAGAAGATCTGGGTTCTTACAAACATCCCCCATTAAATAAATTCATCCATGAATTTCCCTAGAAAGGTGGTGTAGAAGAAGAAACCCAGAAAACCTTGGGCCACTGCCATCGTACATCTGCCTCCCTCTCCCAAGTCTCATCCTGTGCTTGACCGTGCTACTATAACACTCGTACCAGAGGAATACACAGGCCACGGAGAACCTTCATACATAGATCAAAAATCCAAATAGGATTCTCCCAGAATGATGCATCTACTTCCAAATAAACCTCTTTGTGTTGGAAGACATGAAATGGGTTTGATAAGTAACATCGAAGCTGAGAAACATGGAAGACGTCGTGCATAGCCCGATACCACTGAGGAAACTACAATCGATGGGCAACCGGCCCAACTCCCTCCAAAACCTCAAAAGGTCCAACATACATCAAAAAAATCTTACCATGTCTTCTAATCCTCTTGTGCCTCAACCTCGGTATGACACGCAGAAAAACCTGATCCCCGACCTCAAACTCAAGAGTTCGTCTCTGCTGATCAGCATAAGACTTATATTGAGACTTTGCAGGATCTATTCTCTTCAGAATCAACTCTATCAGCTCTGTGGTCCCCTGAACTAGACGAGGTCCCAGCATCACTGCCTCTTTTTCCACCATCCAACATTAGGGTGATCGGCATGGCCTACTGTACAAAGCCTCATAAGGTGCCATTTGAATAGTTTCTTGAAAACTATTTTTGTATGGAAACTCTACAAGAGGTACGTGCTTCTCCCAATAACCTCCAAAATCCAGGATGCATGTACGAAGCATGTCCTCAAGAACCAAAATCATACGCTCAGACTAGCCATATGTATGGGGATGGTAAGCTGTACTAAAAAGTACCCATGTACCCAATGACATCTAAAACCCCTGCAAGACCCAAGAAGTAAAACGTGCATCGTTGTCTGAAACAATGGAGTGTGGAACTCCATGTAAGCACACAATCTCACGGATTTACAACCGTCCCAGATCATCAACACTTATGGTCTCCTTGATCGGAAAGAAGTCATCAACATTCATGAGTCATACAATGAAAACCCAAATAGTATCATTCCCTCAAGGAGATCTCGGTAAACTTGTCACGAAATACATCGCGACATCATTCCACTTCCACTCCGGAATATGCAACTAATGTAAAAACCCTTCTAGTCACTGATGCTCCACCTTCACCTGATGATAGGTGGATCACATCATAACAAAACCCGCAACATCTTTCTTCATACCTGGCCACTAATACTGATGGTGTAGATCACGATACATCATGGTGACACCAGGATGAACTGCTCAAACTAATGAATGAAAGTTCCACATCAGCTCCTCATGTATGTCTAATGGAACCCATACGTGCCCTTGGAAATGCAAGATCTAATCCTCACCTATGGTCCATCCCAGAATAGGGTCCTCTCATAACACGTTCTCCACTAGGACTAGGCCTTCTGAATCTGATAACTGCCTCATTCGCACTCAATAAAGAAGACTAGAGCTAATGGCCACAGAATAAAGAAATGTCTACCCCTTTCTGTCATGCACCTCCAAATGCATCTCAGAGAACAGGTCAATAAACTTCCACTCACTGTGGGCCTCCTAAAATTCATGTATTTGAGTCCTCTTTCTCAACACATTAGCCACTGCATTGCCTTTTCGAGTCATATAGTCAAGCTCAAATTCAAAGTACTGAAGGTACTCAACCCACCTTCACTATCTCAAATTCAGATCACACTGAGTGAAGATGTACTTGAGACTCTTGTGGTCAGTGAAAACCACAAAATGTTCTCCCAAAAGATACTTTTCCAAAAACTAAAGGCATGGACAACTATAGCTGACTCAAGATCGTGCGCTGGGTATTTCCTCTCATAATTCCATAACTGCCGAGACCCGTATGCAATGACTCCTTCCACCTACATAACCATATCTCCCAGCCCGATACCTGAAGCATCATAGTGCACAGTATAGATATTGACCGGCTCTGGAAAAACTAGCATTGGTGTAGAAGTCAACCTCCCTTTTAGCTCTAAAAGGCTGACTCACAAGAATCTGACCACATGAACTCCACACTCTTCTTAGTCAGACTCATTAGTGGTGCTGCTAAGAGTGAAAAGTATTGTATGAAACATCTGTTTTATCAAATCTAGCCCTAAAAAACTCCTTACCTCAAAGATACTCATCAAATGCTCCCAAGAAACGACTACTCTCACTCTCTCTGGGTCTACTGATACTCTTGTCTTTGAGATAACATGACCCAAAAAGTGAATTTGGTCCATCCAAAAGTGGTATTTTGAGAGCTTAGCATATAACTAATGCACTCTCATTGTACTCAAAATGATCTCAAGATGCATGGAATGGTCGTGTCAAGTGTGATATTACACCAAGATATCATCCACAAATACCACCGCAAAAGAATCCAAGTATGGATGGAACAATCGGCTCATCAGTTCCATGAAAACTACAGGTGCGTTCGTGAGACCAAACGGTACAACCATATACTCGTATAGACCATACCTACTCTGAAAGGCTATGACAGGTATATCTGATGGTCTAATGCACCACTAATGATAAACGAATCTCAAGTCAATATTTGATAACACTCGGGGTCCTCGTAGCTGATCAAAGAGATCATCAATCCTAGAGAATGAATATCTATTCTTGACCGTCAACTGGTTCAGCTTCCGATAATCCACACAAATCTTGAGGGTACCATCTTCCTTCTTCAAAAACAGAACAAATGAACCCGAATGAGAAGTACTGGGTCAGATGAAACCCGTGTCATGCAAATCCTCCAACTATTTCTTGAGCTCCTATAACTCTAGTGTATCCATCCTTTTAAGAGTAATGGACCCTTATGTTGCTCCTCGAATGAGCTCAATTGAAAAATATACCTCCCGCTCTAGAGGAAAACTTGAGTAGTCCTCGAGAAATACTTCCCACAAACGATCCACCATTGGAGGAAAGTATAACTGTGATGTCCCCTAGTCATCTAGATATAGATTAGAAATATGGGCTATAACTCCTCCAAACCCATGATGATCGAGTCTCTCTCTACTCGCCTAAGCATCACACTCACCCTTATAAAGAAAATATCCGCCCTTTGGTGATGTGAATCTCACCCGATGGTGATTGCAATCGACGAACCACTAGAAGATAACTAACCATTCCATTACGAGAATGAAATCAAATCCCATTATCTCTAGGAAATAGGGGTCCCATAAAAAGTGAAACCAACCAACCTCTAGATGGCACTCTATGTACTGACGTATGCTCACTGTTCTAATCCCAAATAGAGTGTGTAAAGTCAATATAATGACAGAAGAAAAGATTCATATCCCAAGGATCTCTACAAAAACAGTAGATATAATGCTATGGGAGTCTCTTGTATCGAAAAGAGCTTGAAGATAAAACTGAGGCAACTGGGATTGTACCTCAAACTGTAGAGGGTCTGGGATCCTGCTCTAGCTGGGTCTACTCCACTACAAATGTCTGGCCTACACCGCGACCCTGTGGCTCTACCTAACCACTCTAAGCTGATCCACCCTATTGTTGCTGAAAACTGGGCAATTGGATACCCCGGACATGACCTCCTCCTCGTCCTGAATGGCCATAAGAACTCCAGTTCATAGACTAGTGAGAAACTGGTTTCACTACTCCTGAAAGAGGAGTATTCGAAGAAACCCTATCACAACCTAATGGTGAAGATTTCTGACAGAAACGCTGAAGGTGACACATCTTTCTACAAGATCGGCACTCCACGGTATCTCTTAGGAAATGTGGCCTTGTATTCCCACTCTTTCTGCAGTGGTATAGCACCACCTGGCTACCAGAAGATGCATCCCACCTACTGTGATCTCCTCATGCAATCTCCCTATGGTGCTTCCAGCTATCAGCTAGTGGAGCACTAACTCTGGATGCCAAACCACCCTAGCTCATAGCTTCAGAATCCCTCAGATTGTGCTCAGTGATTAGCACCTGGTTGACTATAGAAGAGATAGAATTCAACGTGAAGATATTCACCTACGATCGGATGTCGTGCCTCAAACCATCCTCGAAAATCCTTACAGGGAAACACTCATCACCTCCGGGAATAGGCATGAAATTCTGAAGTTCAGTGAAGTGAGAGGAATACTCCATAACAGAAAGACTACCCTACTCCAAAATCATAAACTCTCAGGCTCGATTGGACCTTAAGGACTCGAATAGAAGTAATCATAGATTATGCCCTGAAGCTCATCCCTAGTCATGTTCTCCAAGTGTCCTACCTATGAGATCACATCCCCACACCTCTTGGAAGATTCTCGAAGCATGTAGGTAGCGAGCTTCACTCTTCTCTCTAGAGGTGTCTCTGGATTCTCAAAGATCGTCAGTGTGGCTTCAATCCATGACTCTGCTTCCTGATGTCCTCCATCCCCTACGAAAGTGGGAGGATGCTGCTGCAGAAATATCCTCATCAATTCTGCCATCGACGGGGCAAGATCCAATGCAACCATAAAGGTCTTCATCATCCTCAGGAAACCAGCTTCGAGCTGTGCATCATCACCTGTGTCAAGTACAATGGCTGGTGCCAAAGTTGGCACAACTAGATGATCCATTGGAAATCCATGATCAGCCATGTCCGGTATCTGATCACCACCTGGAAACTGGAATACAACCGGAGGATCTCTCGGTGGCATGAATCTGCAAGGTCAAGCTCACACCTTAGATCAGGATTAACAAGGACTAAAAAATACAATCATTGCAAGGGAATAGGATAAAGAAAGAATTATAGTTTTACAAAACATGACTACACGGTGTGTGTGTAATTACGACACGGTGTGTTCCCTTCATCCATTCACATGGCTATTTACTCCTACCTAAACTGGTCGTATAGCAACCCAAGCACATGGCATGTTGTCTTAACACATTCTGTGTACTTGAATCCTCTTCCACTGCCCAAGTCCTTTTACACGGTTAATCAACACGGCTCACCTAAGACAAGACTACATGACATGTTCAAGACGGGCACAGAGTCTTCGTGAAAGGATAACACTGACTCGTGTTGTTTGTTACACGGTTGGTTTCCATGATTATACTACATGGCATGCTTAGAATAGACAAAACATGTATAACCTAAGGTTTTTTTCTGTGTAGTTAGTCACATGGGCGGACAGAGTGTTAAAACGACACGACATGTACAACCAAGACACGGCGTTTTCCCATAAGAATTTCCCTAGCCCGTGTCTCAACCTTCACAGCCAGTGACATAGTTAGAGACTACATGGTGTGTACAGATAGTACACGACATGTACATAAGAAAAATAGTTTCTTCCTGAATATAAGAACACATGGAGGGTACTTAGCATTACACGGTGTGTATTATGAGATTTTTCCAACAATATGCTTCAGATTCTACTCCGTGACCCAGAAAAACACTGAAACGAACATTAAAAGTGCCAAATTCTAATATGTGAGGTCCCATACTCCCTTCGAATCAAAGATTCAAATCTTATACATGTTATGACAAGGAAAACAAGGAAATTATCCCCCAAATTCCGGTCCATGAGGGCCCATAACACCTCAAGAACAAAAGTTTTTCATTCATTTAATGGAAACATTACACCAACAATATCCTATCAAACAACAGGTATTTTAATCAAGGTATCTTTTATAATAGCATGCATATTCTACACAACATCTATCCCAAGAACATGGAATCTCAAATTCATCCTAGATGGAATGGAAATAATGAATGGCATGTGATTTCTAGAAAGAGCCTATATGATGCATGAGATGGAATACCCTCATCTCATCAAGTTTCGACCGAAATTGAACTGCCATAACATCAATGGTAATAGAACAAGACATGTAAATCACCCAATAGTGAAATCAAATGAACTGTAAATTTGAAAAACCAGAAAAATTGCAATTACGAGGTAAATTTATTTTTCCCTAAACACGGGTTAGCTATGCCCGGGTAGAACTTATTACCAAGTACCTATTCCATCTTATCCCTGGAAAAAGGCTCCAAACAGTAAGTCAAGAGAAAATAATTCCTTTGATACCAATTTGTATCTTCCCAGTTTTGGAAGCCACCCAGAGGCGCCCCGTACCCGGTTGGTCACATGGCCTAAAACGTATTTCTCCGAACGCTAGAGTCTACTGACTATCAACAAGGGCCTGGGGTTTGATAGTGGGGAAAATATGCCCTCATTGGCAGAGTAACATAGTGAAATAAAATTAGTTGGTATAACAGAAAAAGTAATAATTCATACAAAAGTAACATTGGAAGACCGGAGAAAATAAACTGGGGCACACACACACACACACATATATATATGAATGATGCATGATACATATGTCTAGGAAAACATCCAAACAAGTCACAATTTTGGAATACAACTATACTAAAACAAATAAAAAATAAGCAAGTAAACAAATCCTCAGCATTGCAAGCCATAGCTTGGTCCCATGCTCTCCAGCTCCACATTCAATCAGGATCCTAAAGTAGAAGGGCACTTGCCCTTATATATAACTGAAACAATATAATCTATTTAAGCCCAAAATCATGAATCAAACGAGTTTTGAGACTAAATCCAAGATGGTAACCACCCAATGATATGTCCCTAACAGTCAGCAAATATATATGGCAGGTAATAAGAAATGATGCAGTAAAAAAGAAAGTACTCAACAATTAATAGTTCCACATATCAAATAAGAATCTAATCAAGAATGGTAACCCTCTGGGATGATCATGCAGCCTATCCCCTCTGGTTCAGTCATGAGAATATATAAAGTCTCTCTGAGGAAGCACTCATAATCAATTCCTCTTATAGTCATAAGTGATTCAAGAATCTATTAGGAATCTCACACGGTCAATTCCCATTATAGTCTAAGGTAGTCAAGGAATATCTGAGGAAGATCCCACAGTCAATTCCCCTTATAGCCCCTAGTGGTTATAGACTCTCTGAGGAAACTCACTCAGTCAGTTCCCCGTATACACCAAAGTGGTTCAAGACTCTCTATGGAAGATTTCTTGGTAAATTCCCCATATAGCCTAAAGTTCTCAAAGACTATATGAGGAATATCACTCTGTCAATTCCCCTTATTGTATACTACTCCAGGTTCTCATAGCCCCGTGTAATGAAAACGATCATAGCAAAGAAATACGACCAAAGAAAACCTACAGAGCTACTTAGATAATCATTATATATCATATCATGCATGTCAAACAACAATAATCTCATCATCATACAACTAGGCATGGAAAATAATGGCATAGTGTCCTAATGTGCTAAACAGGACCAACGGTCGTACACAGAATGAAGCAATCAACCCTATTCACATCCAACCAACCTCTACGCAAGCATACAAGCATGGACGGAAAATAACAAGGGTAAATTGGTAATTATAAAATACCTCATACAAGGTTATTGGAAAAAATTGCACATATTACTCAAATACTTTCAATGGAAAGGCACAAACCACCTACCTTTAGGGTTCTGGTGAAATCAACCCATATAAACCGCACCCCAATCCGGGAAAATGCTTCATGAAAACCGCTCTATATCTCCTTCCCTATCATCCAAAAGCCTTAAAATCACCACCCAAGGGAAACCCAACACTATATCTACATGAAACAGATGTAGATCTAGATAACTGAGAGAGAGGTAAGAGAAGACATAAAGAAACCCAAAGAGAAACCAAGAGGAGAGACTTACCTGAGAAGAATAGACTTCAATACAACAAGAAACCCCCTCGATTTTCTTCCAAAACAAGTCGGAGATCACCTTCAACCATTGAGAACCCAAAATCCCAAGTGAGGCTTGAGAAAGAGAGAGTTTAGAGTTAAATGAGGCACCCTCGATGGATCTCGGATTTAAAAACCCTATTTTTAAGTGGCCACACGGTTAGTACACACGGTTTGAAAAACCGTCCGATAACCATGTGCACACCACTGCCTCGTGAGGAGGGGTCCACATGGTTGCCTCACACAGTTTGGAAAACCGTTCCCAGGTCATACGAAGCCTACTTTCTCCTCCTACACAGTATCTTGGAGAACCCGCACGGTTTCCCATAACTGTGCTTACACTGTTCTCCTTAGAAAAATCCTCCAAACTTATTCAAAAACATTCCAAACTCTTCCAACCTCTTCCCAACTCAATCCATAAACATTAAACACATAAAAAGGAAACCATCCCAACTTAGAAACTACATGACATGTACATCTAAAATTTATATAAATTCCTCTTTTTCTCAAAAATGACCAGAAAAGGAAAACATTCCTGAAAAAGAAGATTCGGATTCTTACACTAATATCCAAAAAAAATTAATTGAAGAGGATGGAAGAATTAAACATTCATAATATTCTCCATGAAGTATATTAGCAATATATTCATATAAAATTTGGAGAGTGGTAGAATATTCATATGAATTTCATTGTCGATCTTTACCCAGATAAATTGGTATGGTATAGTATGGTGACTTATATCTCAATAAAACCATGTATACACAATTAGTGTAAATGAGATTAACCACTATATCTTGTGGCCATCGATATCTGACCATTTTAGGTTCTATCAAATCTCAGAGAAATGCTTTCATCCAATTTGTCAAAATCATGTATCCCCTTTTTACCTCACAATACTTATAAGTAGAAATATTGATATTATGATTCATCTCTTATATTTTACACTAAATAAATTAGAAGAAAATTAAACTATAATTGAATAACATATGAATATTAGATTATGACTTATCACGCTAATCACATTTGAACCAAATCAATGTTACATCCCACCTTTTCATCACTGGGTTAGAGAAAATCCCCAAAAAATCTTCAAAATATTTTCTCATCGTATTAAAATGATGACAATTAAATAATAATTATGTTGTTATTGAATTATTATATTAATATCTGAGGTGATAGTTTGACACTACCATCTTTATATGTAGTTTCATTATAATAATCTCATATAACTACTATTACATGAGTACATTATCATTTTATTATCCTTGATCACCGAAATCCATATTAAGAAGATTCTAATCCCTAAGACCCTATGGTTGATGGTACCAATAAATATAATACTTCATATATTACAATTCATTAATTAAGAATTTTCCATTTCCATTATTGTCAAACCACACCACCCAAGGGATTCCCATTCCTTAGTGATATATAATTATTTCATTTCCTTCTTTGACTTACAATGTTAGCCACCATTATCAATTCTACTCAGCTCAATCATATTGTTCATTTTTCCTATTTCATCCCACTACCTTTAACAAAATTCTATTAATTATATTAATGTATTCTCACCTATCTCAAATATAATTGATCAAAATTTATAATTTATTATTTCATAATGAATTAAAAATTACTTCAATATTTTTCAACATACTTCAACAGAACAATTATTATGTTTATTGAATCCTCATAAATTGAATAACATTTTACCACATCCCTTGAGATTCCAGCATGAACCAAACACCTCCACTAATGTTTAAGGAAAATGTTTTTGAAAAAATTGAATATCTTCTTCATCGTTTAAAAACAATTCCTAAAAAAATTATTGTTATTATAAATTATTAAATTTCATTTGATCATACCTTATAGCCATGGTATCCCCTGTCTAATAATTAACTCACTAATGTGATTTTTATGAGAATAAAACATAAACTACCCTGGTTAAGAACGTTTTCTTTTTTAGGTTATTCAATATTTTCATTAAACACTTCACAGTAATTGCTTAAATATTATTATAATTTTACAATAATAATAATTATATAATCAACTAGTGGAAACTATGAAATCTCTGCTTTGTAAGTCATATTCAATTAGGTATACATAGCCAAATCATCTTTTTTTCCTATTCATAAAACCACTTTCAGGGAAAAGTGGGAACCCGCACATTGTCCAAACATCACTCGATTTGGCGGTCAGGAAAATCAAATTTCAAAATGAAAAGAATATGAAAACGTCCTAGGGTAGACATCCCGCAAATCCCGCAATCAACATATCATCGACGTTTCCCCCATCTACAAATCACAATCGTAAACGTCACATTATCGTTGTAACATCATCATCTCCATCACCTGTCGTGAAAGCTAAACCATTCACACACCCGTCATCGTCCACCATCACCTCACCAGTCACCGATGAGTTAATCCACCGGAGTCCATATGTCATTCAAAGGCACGATGAAGACCATCATCAAAGGGAACATAACACAACGAGCTGAAGGAAACAAAATACATGCCACAGTGCCTCCTGGAATGTCGTCGGCTGCTCGAACAGCACCTCCCAAAGCCTCTTTCGGAACCATCACACCAGACTAACTCGGACGGGAGCGATGAACCTTGAAACCAGGGTAGAGTTGAGAAGAAAAAGACACAACCTCGAGCCGCAATTTTCTGGAAGTCCGAAAAAAATAAAAGATCATCCAAAATGAACAGAACTTATGAAAACAAAACAATATATCCAATGATTAAAAACACCATCAAGATGTCGGCATCGAGGATAAAAATCACCATACCACCAAAAAAACCTAAAGAGGTTGTAGAAATATAGGAAGATCCAAACAACGACCTAGTAAGAGAACCATGACTGCGAACCATCACATCCCAAAGCACCATGAAAAGAACACCGAACAGGACCGAAAATGGAGCCTGGAATGGTGGATCTGGTCAACAGAGCAGCCAAGGTTTTCAATCAAAGGGTCAAAAATAAGAGGCATAATCCCCAAGAAGACGGAAAGGAAAAACCTGGGTGGAGAACCGATGGAAGAGAGAGCAGGAGCCAGGATAAGGGCCACTCACCGTCGAAGAGGAGTTCCCTAGGATGCCAAAGGAGAGAGTTCCATCCAAAATGAGTCAACTTCAATGTTCAATGTCTAATGTGAACCCCTTAGACACCTATATGGATCGCCCACACATCATCCAATTTAGGGGTTTCATGTAGTTCCACCATTCACCACACACTCACTCTCTAGAATTCATTTGGATTGACTCCTTTAGAAGATAAATAATTATCACATATCATTGATTATAAGGCCCATGATAAGCTCCATCATTCCATATTTCATATCCCTTTGTGGATGTTAGTTTTCATTTGTTCTCTTGATAATATATTTAGTATTACACTATGTTTCCACTATATGTAACATGATTTATTCTCATTAGATACCATTCAATAATTTGTTTAGAGATTATATTTTTTCATTATATATTAACTAATACTCTAGACCCCTAAAATATTAGACTGATGTAGCTCTATTTCTAAAGAATGATTAGAGATCAGATGACCCACAACACTCAAGTTCAGCCTTACCACCCTCTCCCAATCTTAATAACCATCCAACCACCTGTTACAATAAAAAATATTTGAGTAGACATTTACTAGCTTTGATGAAGATCCAAAATTTTACCCAAAATATTTCTGGTCCCTTGATTCCATATGTGTTCTCCATTTCCTGAAATTTAATCATTATGTTGGTTAAATACTATGTCGGTAGAAATATAAGATTTGTAGAACCCCATGATTTTAATATATATTTTTCCTTTTAATTCTTACTTTTATGATTAGTGTGTTTCATATGAAAAACCACACTAAAAAGAATCATGGTACATATCACTATAATAAAATATCACAATTGATGAACAAAATTATTACATTATGAAAATTCAATATGAAACATCATTCAAAAATCAACAATATGACTACATCCATATGTAATCAATAAGTTAATTAATATTAAAACAATTTCCTTGCCCTTTTTAATAAATATCATCCTATGATATATATCTATAGAAGAATGAAAAATAGTTATAACATAATAGATTTTTTTATAATGAGTAAATGAATAAGAAGAATGATTATATGCATGTTTGGGATCTTGTATATAATAATGGGAGAAGATTGAAATAAATATGGCTATTAGAAAAGTGGCCAATGGAAATATGGTTAATGAATATTTGGTCTTTACTTATATCAAATGTGTATTTTGTATAATTTAGAAATAAAATCTTAATAAATAATTTTGTATTGAAAAACATTTTCATATTAAATTAAAATGGTTAATTTATTTTTTAGGATTATCTATTACATATTATTATTATTATTTAGTTCAAAAAAGAATTATTTTATCTACTTATAAAATTAAAAGAAACATTTTAACACAAATAGATTGATAATTTTTTTTAAAAGATAAATAAATGACTTTAAGTGGATGCAATTAAAATCATTTAATGTTGAAAATGGATTTTTTTGAAAGGATTTTGTATTTTTATCTGAATAAATTACTTAGAACTTATTTTAATGATGTATAAAATATAGTGTTCCAATTTATAAAAAAAAGATTAAAAAATAATTATTAATTCATATGAAATAATATTAGTATCACGTTACATCATGAAATCATTTTTCTAAAGAAACTGTATTTTCAAAATATTTTAAGATTTCAATTATAAGACAATTCTGTCAAATATATGAATAAAATTAAATTAAATAGAGTTAAAAAATTTAATCAGCGATTCAATATTTTGGAATGATTTTAAATTTATTTTTTTGTAACAAAAACATGTTATCGAGGTGAAAATTTAGTTACCATGCTAAAGGTAATAGGATATGAAAGGTGTTTTTGTAAAAAATGAGCCCTTAGGATCTTGAATTAAAACAAAGAAAAGTTACAAGGGATGAAATGAATGAATTTTACATCTATCTTTAGTGAAAAGGGTAACCATGTCACCAGGGAGATTACTCGATTGGATACATATCTCGTAATTTACCCCAATTAGCTAGACCATCAGCAATATAGTTTTCTTCCATAAAAGTGATAGTGATGTAATATCTCATAGCTGAGAGTTTTTCAAGAAAAGTTTTCCACTTTTCTATCATCCTCCGTGATAAATGAATCTAACCCTACCTTGTAGTTTGTACATCATCTGTGGAATCACATTCAAACCAGATGCCGCTCTATTTTCTTTGTATAAACGATCTATTTATTTGAATAAGCCCATCGTTTCCCCTTTTAGTGCATTTTGGTGGTCCCGAGGGACATGAATAAATTCCACAACATCCCCCTCATTATCTTGGAAAATAATCCCAAATCATGATGACCCTAGATTACCCCTTGATTCACTATAAGTGTTACACTTCAACCATCTACAAAATGGTGTCATCTAAATAACGTCAATTGTTTCAAGAGGGATGAGAAATTTACCTTTTATGTTCAACATCCTAAGGATCATAAAGACCCAAATCGAGTTAATTTTTTTATCTGTATATAGGTAATTAGCATGCCAGACTGTAGTTATAATGTTTTCAATAGAAATTACAACATTAAATATAGCCTATTTGCGTTCACACTATTCTTACCTTTCTATATAGTATGTATCTTCACAAAACATTCCACCCATAATAGAGTAGTAATTTTATTATAGAGATGAATATCCAGAAGAGAAAAATATTGAAGATCCTAGTCTATTTAAGGAGAATGAATATAAAAAATTTTGAGAACAACCTTCCGTAGAGATGATGAGGATTTGCAGCACAATAATAGGTGATCTATGTCTTCCTGGTGCTGATGATATAACATGAACTTTGAACACAAATAAATTCCTACTCTCTATAAATTAGCATCCACTAGAATCTTATTCAGTGATAAACTCTATAGCAAGGTGAACCTTGAGGGAGCATTGATTTTTTATTTATGTTCTCAATCTACTTTTTATCACCATGTAGTAGATTTTTATAGAATCTTTTTGAGCCAAGAAGACCATTTGGAGACCTCTCCCAAATGAAAAAATTATATTGATTAATGAAATCATATGTTGAAATTGTAGAAGAAATTACATTTGGAAGCATTCCTAAGTTTCCAACTATTATTTTATTGAGATATTATTATTAATATCATGCTCCTCAGTTCTAACATGATCAATAATTAAAGAACCTTTATAGTTATCATTCCCAAAATGAAATTAAGACTTCATATTGACTAGACAGTGGGAGTGTGTAAGAATTTTCTGGAATTTTTTTTTCAATCCTAGCCAGATCTAGGATTTATGATAATTCCCTTTTTCTACTATAAGTCTTTCCAAAATTCGGATTCTCAGAAACTTCATAGTAGAAGCATTATTATTAATTAATCTCTACATAAAATTGTCCAGTATGGATTGATTTAATAGTTCAATGTTCTTTATTTTAAGGCCTCCAAGCATATTTGGCTTAAAACACTGTTTATAAGAGGTAGTGATGAAACTCATTCCTAGAATATATCCACTCTATATGATTTTTTTCATCATAGTGTAAATATTCTTGATAATAGAGTCAGGCCATTGATACACCATAAGTCTTTTTACATGTTTTTAGATTACTATATTTCTAACAATGAAAATACATCCTTCCGCTGAGAGTGACTTTCCCTTCCAATAGGTAAGTGTTCATAAAATTTGGATCAAAGAATTTGAAAATTGTGTTACTTGAGGATTCTACCAGAACATTGGAACTCCAAGGTAATTAAAATGTATTGAACCATACCTGATTCCCAAGTCATTATTGAGATTATTATTCATAGAGGCGGAAATATTCTTACCGAAGATAATAAAAGTCTGGCACTAGTTTATTTCACGGCCTGAGACATTATCATATTGTTGGATATTATTCTTGATATTGTTAATATTACTCTTATAAACCTTGGTAAAAATGAAAATATCATTAGAAAAAAGTAATTGGGAGGGATCATATATACCTCTAGTCGCTCTAATAGTGAAAAAATCACCCCCATTAACCATATTAAGAAGAATTCTTCTTAAATAATTATCTGTAGTAGAAAAAGTAATGGCTGAAATAGAATCCCCAATCTCACCCCATGTAATATGTGATTTATACTTCTAGGGATCCATTGATAATGATAGAGATATGTGATGATTCAAGTAAAAAATTTGATCTAGTGAATGAACCTCATGTTGAAAACAATGTTGTGTAACATCTTGCTTATGAATTCCCATTCCATTGTATCCAAGGATTTTCGGATGTCATGTTTTAGATCTATATTATATCCCTAAGATTATTTTATAAGGAGGTTGAAACAGTTCTAGGAATTAAGAAAATAGTCATGAATGTTCCTTCCATTCATAAAATATGAACTAATTCAAGAAGATTATTTTTTCTGAGACCCGAGCATGTCCGTTAGAAAGATTTTTTGGAATCACCTTAAGGATTTTATTGAAAAAGGAAATCAAATTGAAATGGATTATTTAACTTTAATTCTCAACTTTAGGAATTAGGGTAATAAACATACCATTGAATCCTCTATTAAAAGTCCCACCCTTAAAAATGATTTATAACATGGAAAACCTCATTCTGGATGATGTCTCAATTTTATTGAAATAATTGATTAGTGAACCCATATGGTCCTAGAGAAATTTATTTTTTGAGACAAATACATACCCCTTGATTTCAATGTCCATTGGAATAAAAGTGAGAAAATGATTTTCCTTCTCAGTGATCAAATTAGGGATAATTTTGTCCTTAGCATTTCATTCTTCAGTGGGACATTGAAGTTATTCATATAAAAAGAGACAATATGATTGTAAAACTCTTATATTTCCTCTATCATTTGATATCTATCCTTGATTAAAGTAGGAGACATATTTTATCATCAAAATTTTATTGGTAATTAATAAATTTGGTGTTTCGTTCCCCATCATAGAGCCGCCTTATTTTTAATATGTCTTTCTTGATGTTTTCTTTGAGTGTGATGAGGTTCTTAAGTTTAGAGGAAATTTCAGAATTCTATTTCATGTCTCTAAAAATGTAGTTTTTAGAAATATACTCGAGAACGTAATGTAGAAATAATTCCATGGCATCAATTCCAGCATCCCTTGAGCTAGGATTTTCCCTGATCTGTTCATTCATCTTTATTTTGAGCGGTTTGAGCATGTTGATACAAATAAGTGGATTTACATTGCAAGCCTCTGATCCACAAGTATCTTGAATAATCCATAATATAATCCCTTGCATTGATGAACCTGAAATTAATTAGGATCATTCTTTTATTATTAAGAGAACCGATAAGGATGGGGTGATGGTCTGAGTTGTGCTTGGCCAGATTAACACAAGTAATAGACTTCAAAACACCAAGAGAGCCCTCATTGAAAATATCCATGACAATTTTACTAGACGAAATTCCATTATGATGTCATATTTACCATGTAAATTTCTCACCAATGATATTGACTTTATCTAGACATTCCTCTTCAATACAATCTCTAAATTCATTGATTAAAGTGGTGTTTGTAATTGGTTTTATCTTCTCATCTGCATGTATAATGGAGTTGAAGTCCCCTAAAATGGTCCATGAATCCATAATGTTACTAAATAGAATATTTATTTGAGACCATAATAACATCCGGTCAATGTAGTTATAATGAGAACAAACAATCAATCAAAACATTTCCAACCATATTCTATGAAGCTGCATGTAATAATCTGTTTGTCTTCATTGACAATTATTGGGCTATCAACGCTACTATGAACTAGAATCCATATCCTATCAGGATTGTTCTCTTCTCAATTTATACCTAAAATTGAGTATCCTCAAGAATAGATAAGTGTTACCAAATTTTATGAATTAATTTTTGGCTCAGAGATGCTCTTGATGTTAGATTTCTACCTACCTATAAAGTGCCTAATGGAACCTTTTGTGTCAAGGTTGGCTATTCCCTACCCATTCTAAAATAGAATATTCATTATGATTTTGGTTTTGGGGTAGATCTTCCCTATCATCTTCTCTCCGTAATTTCTATGTGACTTTTTAGAAGTCCCTATCACTATGTCAAAATTAGTATATTTTTATTCCTTTTAAAAATCCACATGTTGTACTTGAGTGCAGGTTCTTGAATCCTTTTTTCCAGAATTTTTGATAGTAAATAATTTAATTGGAATATTTTCTGAAGTCTGGGCATGTTCTCCTTGTTCATTCTCAAGTTCAAGAATTATATCCTCTGCCAGAAGATGAGGAGTCAGTAGTTGTGCATTTATGTAAAATGAAATAAGGTCAAGTATACATTCTTTAGCCAACATTGAAATTGGAAATAAACAATCCTATGATGAAAGATCCATGATTTTATATCCATGTTCTACTAATTTTTTTCACTGCTCAGTATTTATAGATGAATTGTTGTGGGTATCCAAATTCCCATTCTTCTTTTCCTCTTCCTCAACAATGTATTCCCATGAAGATATGGCCTTCCTAGGCATGCTATTTTTTCCTTCTTTTGTTGGATCCAGGATAGAGTTTCTCCGATATTCCAATATGCAGGTCTTTTTACCTCTTGATACTTACCTCTATGTAGTGGTAATAAGAGATGGTTGAACTAATTTTTATATCACACGACAGTTCTTAAAATTGTGTCCTGCCGTCTTGTAACGATCACAAAACATAGGTAAAATTTCAAATTCATAATTTTTATTGAGTTTTGGGTCACTTGTATCAAAATATAGGCCCTCAAGGGGCTGTGTCTCCATGTTTATTTCTAGGAGATCCCTAACATATAGACCAATATATCCATTCTTAGTGCGATGATTAATCTTCAAGGGTGAACCAATTCAAGTAGAATGATCATTGAGTATATTGGGTTGCTAGTTGACCCATGGAAGTCCATAAAGCCTTGTCCAAAGCTGTTCCAGGGTGTGTTTATTCTTGAAATAGTTGAAATTGGCATCCTAATCCATGAGTCGAAGGAATCATGGATTGAGGTTAAAATTTACAATTCACTAAACCAAATCAAGGTCTTATTGTTTTTACAGAATGATGTTGAAATAATTATTTCCAATTGGGACAAGCCTTCATCATGAAAACCCATATCAATGTGATATTATACTCATCATATCTATATAGGACTAGGGATTCATTCCTTTCTCATATGAAGCTAGAATATGCTTTGTACAATATTTGCTTGATGGAATCTAGATACACCACCACAATAACAAATTTTTCACCTGAAAGATTAATCATGGAATGCTTATAAGAATCAGATGTGCTGGAATGTCTAGAAAAAACCTCTGAAAAATAAATGGCTTTATGAGGGACACAGCCCACCTCACTTTCATTCTGTGAAGATGTGAATGATCTCTCCTAATCTGGGTTAAATGAGTCCATGAGAGAGAAATATTTTAGAAGGAAGAAGATTCACCATCTTCAATTCAAAATAAATGGTAATTATCAATCAACATGTTTTTATCAGTATATTACATAGCACATGCTTGTCATGGATTTCGTTCTCATGAACCATTCCTATATATTATATCCATTGAACTCAAAAATAAATATAATAGTTTTAATATAGTTATTCCATATAATTTAGTAATATGGTATTGCTAAAAATGATATTATATAAAAAGGATCAATAGTACCATTATGAAACATGTATGAAACAATATAAATTAAAAATATACGATTAGGAAAATAAACAGTGACTATCCAATATATGAGAAATGAATGAATTTAACTGAAGTGTATAAAAGATAATATATATTAATATGGTTTTTTCAAAAATTCATTAATTTTTTTATTGTTATTATATGGATTTTTATGCGCTTTCATGGTATGTAGTGGTAAATGAAAGGTTTATTATCTAAATTTCCATTCTTTGAGACACGTTTTATATTATGCAGCTCATTTAATTTTATATTGCAAAATTACAACCCCATTGACTTCTATTAACATATTTCAAGTTACATTCATTAAATTTTCAATAATATTACATGATTAGTAATTAATATTATTTTTTTCATTCTTATCCAATGTTGTAAGTTTTTTTTAATTCAATGTTTTCTCATTGTGTTATGATCATTTTTATGTTTTCTACATTGTAATAATTTCATTATATCCCCATTAGTTTTTATAATACTTTTCATCTAAAAAATTTATAGTATTTCAATGTAATATTTAGTCTCTATTATTTTTTAAAAAATAATTTTAAAACAACTTTTATATAAAAATATAAGGGTTTTCTAATTTCAATATTTATTAATTAACATATGGTCTATATTAACAACATTTTTTCATTAATGAGGTGATGTAATTCCCAGGATTTTATTTTATCATAATCTTATTTAAATTTAAGGGGTTTATAAATCAAATTAGGGTTACCTCTTTGAATATATTTTTATTCAAATGTTATCACATTTCTAAGTCAATCATTCTAATATCACTTTGAAAATGATATTATTTATGACTAAATCTAAATTTCGGGGAATAAAATGTCTTTTACCTCTAAAAAACATAATTATTTTTAATATTATTATTTATGGTGTTCAAATAACATCTTAACATTTATATTTTTTGGTTCACAATTTGACTAATAGAATGTCTATAAGTGGAGTTGATGTTATCTATTTTATTGCTCAAGGATAATTCTACTCCATATAAATATTCATTTTATTGTGTTATATGAGTCATTATCAATAAATCTATGATTGAATAATTTTATTTCATAGTTTCTTTTACTGAAATTACAAAATAATGGAAGGAATCATTTCATATGATTTCTATACTAGTCGTTTCCAATTTACATGAATTTATATATACATGTTTTGAAAGGAATTTATTTTTGAAGTGTTTTCCTCTTAAAAAGGTTTCCCTCCTTCTTCATTAATTTTCCATATAAAACATCAAATATATGTATTAATGGATTTATAGGGGCACATGTCATTCAAATGACTCATAAAGATATTATTATTATTATTTAATAAATGATATAAAAATAAATGTATATCTATTCTAATTCATCAAAGTCATTTTTTAATGAAATTATAAATATATATTTTGTTAATCTCAAAATAATTTGATTTTAGGATTTATTAACTATGGATATTATTTAATTATACAATATACAATATTATTTTTGATGGATTTTGATAATGTATTATGGATGTTTTAATGGAAAAAATTTTGTTCCCCCTTGTTAATTATTCTATGTTGAAATTATGAATGTTTTCAACTTCATGATTCACACAAATTCATGGTATATCAAAATATATTAGATGGCTACCTTACAAATTTCTACGATATATGATAATATTTATATCTACTATGATTATTGTGAATATGGATAGAACCCAATCCACTAGTGCACTATGTCCACATTTAAATTGTTGGGTTTTTCATAGCCCTGTTTTTTATTGGGTGTAAACTTATATACCACAAGTTGTCATTTCAAATATTGGGAAGTTATCCCAATATATTAAGGGACTCTATCCACTATATGATGAGGGCCATGGTAGCAAGTCCCATCATAAGAAATTATTTTATATGCTTATGTACATTCTATATTCTTAATCTTTATTTATTTTTTCATGGAAAATGAATACTGATTCACAATCCGACACTCATGTGACTCATTTAGAATATTATTAAATAATACTATTACCTTGAATTATGCTATATAATTTATGTTTCATTGGGTTGGATTATATTATGTTGTGTCTATAAACCCTGATAATTTTATCATACCCACATTATCAACTTATAATCACTTATGAACTTTGGATATTATCATTTAGGATTACCTTTAATAAGAAATTGAGACCAACTATTAATATATTTCTTTCCCCTAGGCTACGATAAGATTATTTTGTTTGATGTGTCAAGAATGGTATCATGTGTAAAATTTATATATGGTAAATGATGTTGAGTGTTTTTATAATAAGTTGGACATTCATTTAGTATTTAAGGAGGCTAAATCTATATGTTCTTGGGAGTTATTTATTGTGATATATAAGAAATATTCATGTAAATGGATTTAATATGTATAAATTTTTTTATTAGGGAAACAAATTTGGTATTAGAGCGGGGTTTAATTTTTTTTCTTGGAATAAGTTGTGAGAATACAAGGATATATATTAAAACATATATTTTGGATGAATTTAAAATAGAATATTTTGGATTAGTGTTTTCATATTTTTATAAATATTAGGATTAATTTACCTTCTTATCTGATAACTTACTCTTGTTATTATTTCTTAATACTCAAAGTAACAATTTTGATTTTTGTATATCATTGAAGATAAAATCATAAAATTTGGCTATTTATAGGTACACTCAATATTAAAAACATCTTATTTGATCATAGTTTAATTAATTCCATCATATATGGAATTTTATTCTTTATTATTAATTATTATCCTTGTTGTTTAGATATTGACTTCTTGATGAAAAATACTAGTTGTACATTCATTACATATCATGCCAACAATCCCTCTCTAATAGATGTTTGCAGGAATTTGGACTTTAAAATTTTTATTATTCTATATTTAGACACATTTCTTGTGATTGTGGGTGTGGATTGGGTCCTTCTACATAGATCCCATGTAAATATCTACCTTTAATATAATGAATCAAGATTTCACCATATATGGTGTGTGTCTGACTATGAACTCCACATATAAATAAAATTTATTATGTAGGTATTAATACCCAATAATGAGTGGGTATCTAACTCAAATGGTTGGTTATAAACCCAATATTGAGTCTATCAAAATAGTGCAAAGAATAAATTAGTGTTTTGTAAGAGTTTCATATTCTTTCTTGAAATACTGAGGTTATGTTTTCAATAACACTAAAAAAGGTGATATGACTATATAAAAAACTTCATTTAGAATAATCCTAATTAAATTAAATGAACTGTAGAAAAAATTCCATGAAAAGTTGGAACAATTTTTTATATTCCCAATTCAATAAAAATGTAGCACATCAGTCCACTTTGTTAAGAAGAAATTTTGATCAATGTGTCCTGACATTAATTATCATAAACATAACAAAGTAATTATCATTGAGAAATATCATATACCCTGCATTGATATCCTATTTGGTCACCTATGAAGGGATCTGAAATTCTCAAATATTTAAAATTGATATTGATTTAATTAATTAACAATGAAAAGAGAGGATGTATATATGTAGTCCTTTCCTATATTATATAGAGACTCTAAATTTATAGTGATTCCATTCATAATAATAAATTTCCATAAAATCATTAAGATTTATATGAATTAATTATTTATAAATTAACTCAATTAAATTATGATAGTATTTATAAATAGTCTTATCATTAATTCAATATTAAAGGAAGAGTATGGTGATTATTTGAGGAATGTGTTTCTAACCTAGATAAAAGATGAATTATATGTCAAATTTAGCAACTATGAATAATGGGTATAGAATTTATCAATCAACGGAAATGAAATCGCAATAGAGGGTATATATATAGATCCTACCGTGATAGTGGTTATTTAATAATAGAATCAGAAAAATAATATAATTGAGATCTATAGTTTTATTATATTAATTAGATACTATCAAATAATTAGGAAAAATTTCCAATGATAATGTAATCCAGTAACATTTCTAACCGAAAATGGAGTTTAGTTAATCTAGAAAGATGAATATGAGGAAACGTTTATGGATCTGAAGGTATAGTTCATCCCTTCACCATTTATCACAATAAATTATAATGGTTATTGGTTTTTGATACTTTGTGATGAATTAATATAGAAATTTGGATATGTTCTCATATAATATGAAATTATGGTAGCTTATGCCTCACATCAATTAATGATTCATGAGAAAAATTACCCAATGCATGATTTGAAGTTAGTAGTGCTATACTTTTCATTGAAGATATATAGGAATTATAAATATAATGAAAACTGTGAAATATATAATTATCATGAGAGCCTTAAAAATATATTCAAATGGAAGGAATTAAATATGAACCATGAGAGATGGTTGGATTTGACCATTGATTTATACTTCTTGATAAATTTCCAGCTTAGGGAGGAAAATAATGTGGTTAATTATTTGAGAAGGAAGGTTCAGGATACCTTATCTATATTTATTAATGCAATAAAAATTTGGGTAAATACTCTAATAGTTGGTGGGGTGAATGAGGGTAAGTTATATTATAACAACTTCCCTGTAAGATCTTATTTCATCACTAAAAAATAATCTTCTCTCTCTCCCTCATAACAATGTATGAGCAAAATTGAAAATAATCACAAGAAACATCAACTTTACATGGTTCACCCTCAATGGGATATATCCAAAGAAAATAAAATGGTGATTTAATGATGTACAAAATCCACTAAAGATCACATCCAATTATAATGTTTGGGATAGATCACTTCTATACCCAGGCGCACTACCTCTACAAAGTCTATGGTCAACTCAATTCTTTCCAAAGGGTGACTCCCTAAGTATCATTCTCTGTATCTATACCAGTGGAAATGATCACTATCTTCTTATTCCTTTTCTCACTACTCTACAAGGGATCCAAAAATAGTTTATGTACATGTAGGTCCCTTCATTTTCATGAATTCACACATCCTTAGTTGTAGATAAAATCCCTATTGAATTCCCATTTTTACCCGTAGATGAGTTCCACTTTTTCCCATACTGTTAATTTTCAGAAATTGATTCTGTAAACTGCTTTAGTCCCTTCATGAAAATCCTTCAATCTTCCATGAACTATGATGCACCTCATGGAAAGAGTGATTTGTGGACCACCTATTCCTTTATAGAACTTCCTTCCTTCATAGAAGAATTCTTTTTCTACAGAACACCACTACATCATGGATTTTTCTGGGATATAGAGAACCTCAATCCCTTTTGTGAACATCCCATGTGAACTACATCCTTCATAGAAATTTTCTCATTTTAACCACTTCACTCTTCTCGGAACTCTCCTTTGAAAACCTAATAAATTTGTGGAATCCTCCCTCGTGAATGAATTTATACATTTATGAATTTCTTTAAGACATTTTGTGAACCTCCTTTTTCATCTATGAGCTATTATTTCTGATCCAAAAATAATAAACCTCTTTTCAAAAAACCATAATTTTCTAAAAACAAACTCCTGATTTTGAGGCCAAAAATATTTGGCCATCACTCGGAGACTATGACACCTTAAAACAAGTTTCAAAAACACCAAAAAAACTAATTCATCGTCATATGGCTTTGTCAAAAAACACAATCACACCTAAAAACACCATGATTATACCTTGAGTTACTCTTTCCATACAATTCTTCAATGTTTCCCAATACTAATGGAATTTCAAATGATTAACATTGTAATTTCTAGGGACAGTCAAGAATACTATCTTTACCCAATGATAAATCAACCATTAATCCATTTAAAGATAAATGAGGAATTTAAAATGTATATATTGATATATATAATGGTAGGGAATATTCTAGATTTTGACTTTGAAAATGATTGAATTATAATATCATTAGTAATGAATATGTCTTCATGTAAACTATAATTTAAGATAGATCGATCAGATCATTCCCATATATCCTTAATAATTATCCATACTATAATCATGAATATGTATAAATACATAAAGAATAATTTCAATTGGGACAACAACAATATGGTGAATACAGAGTATGAATCTCGATAACTCATATGCCAAATTGTTTAAAAAGAATGATAGAACTATCAGGGGATGTTGTAAAAATTATAAATACATGTATGGAAATGGTAGAACATCGACATGGATTCCATCACATGAATTCCCATTAAATTTAATGGATAAAATTACATTTTGATTATATATGATTCCATTTTGAGTTTAACACATTTCATTTTTATTCAAAATGATTCCTCACTCAATCAACATCCAGGATAATCTTAATGGATGTGGTGTGGTGGTACGGAGTACCACTTTTAATAGTATAAAATTGAGATATATGGGTTTTATTGAAGTTTTGGAGATGTATTTAATAGTAATTGGATAATGAGCTATTATTTTACAATGTATACAATCCTCAAAATGATGGTCAATAAGAAAAGACTATTAAAACTCGTGAAGAATTGTTATGATCCTTAAAAATGGATTTCAAAGAATGTTGGGAAATATAATTTCTCATGGTAGATTTTTTTTTTAAGAACATTTTACATTGTAGTGTTCAAATGGAACAATATGAATATATTTATAGAAATATGTGAAAAAATCCAACATATAGGGATAAAGTTAAAGTGTGTATAGTGATGAGATTGGATTATGGTAATGAAGTGTTAGAGAATATTTAAAATTTTTATAAAAACTATAGAACTAAAAAATTGAAAGATGAGATATGTTGGTAATAGTACGTGATATTTGAAATTTAAATTTATATATAAATCATTTCATTAAACATTATATTGGTAAAAGGTCAAGAAATATGAGAATAAAGGAATGTTGATCCATTGATATATATATACATTCAAAATCATTGATCATTTAGGGATGGTATCATTAATTTTTTTTCTCTTAAAATGAACTTATCCTATGTAAATTAATTCTTCCATGTATCTATTTTTTAGATGTATGTACTCAAAACATAACATGGATTGAACTTAGATGTAGTAGAAATGGAACATGATATCTTTTATGAGTAATCATTAGTAGAAATCATAGATTCTAGAGATATTATAACAAATTTTAACTATTTTATGCTATTCATAAACAGTCACTTTAATTTATCTTTAGTTGTTTTTTAGGGTTTTCCATGTTAAAATTATAAAAGTTTTGAAAATTATTGGCGAGTTCATGGTTGGTGCACATTTTACCCAAATATTTTACCCTACCATATCAAACCATATAACCCATAATAGTGGGGTTTTCTAATGTTAGACCATTTTTATTCAAGATATGTAACCTATTATTATAAATTATGTGACCCATTTAAAATATGAACAATTCCATGCCACCCATTTGGTTTAAAAGTGAAGGTCTACACATAAAATTGGGCGTACTAAATTTTAAGCAATCTATTTTTTTATTTAAATATCCAAACCCATATTTTTTGTCCCGGATGGATTGCCTTAGACCCAAAATAATTTATCCCTTCCCAATATATCCTAATTAGGATTCAGTCTCCTTATTATCCCTCTAATATATCATCTAAAACTACATAATCACCCTTCTATCTCCTCACAGTTAGATTCCTTGTCTTGATCCCATTCTCACTTTTCCTCTCTTCATGTCTAAAGTGTTAAGTGGAACTCCATAATTATTTATGGATATAATAACCTATATTTTGGATATTAAATTTAGGTTTTATTCCTTTTTATGTGATTATCATATTTTTGGACAAATCCCGATTAGGGATTGGCATTGCGAGATCTGTTGACTTCGATAGGTAGTTTCATTACAGTACCTAATTTATATAACACTTAATTGCTTTTTTTAATTTAAATTGATCAAATAAAAAAATCATTGGGTTTGGATTATATGGATTTCAATTTCTTTAATGGAAATACCAAATTTTGGAGAATTTTTGTTTTTATGAAAAATGGGTTTTAAAAAAGAAATTGGAAAATGACCAATTCTATTGAATTGGCTCGTGTCTTTTTATATATTTTTTCTATTTAAATTTTATAATTAAAATTTTTAATTTGATGGAATTTTTGTGTCAATTAATTTTATTAATTTAATTATGGAAAATTTATTTGATGAAAAACTGTAAAAACCCCAAATTCTAGTGGATATGAGGGTTTTTATGAAATTGATGATATTTGGTTGAAAATTAAAATATTGAGTTTAATTTGTGAAATTGGATTGAGAAATTATATGAATTAGTTTCAAATCCTTATTTTTTATAAATGGATTATAAATTTTTTTGATGAAAACATTAGGGTTTCATATTTGTGCAGTGGAATATTTTTTTATTAAACCCCATTATGGGATTTAAAAGAAAAAAATGAAATATATGAACTTGAGAATGAGATTTAATTGTATTTGAAGTAGTGATAAAATAATTTATACATAGTTGTTTTATAATAGAGAACATGAACCATTGAGGTAGTTAATGAGATATTTTGGGTGGAACATTATGACATACAATTCTCTAAAACATCATATCAACACATCATCATTCCTTAGGCAATGGTGATGTGTCTGGTTTTCCTTATACCCAAATGGGTGTATGTACATATTTTTCATTTTATGGTATTGGGTCCCTATTGACTAGAACTATCATACATATTACATATATGAACATTTTTCTCAATTTTTTGTATTCAAATTGAATAAATTCCATTATTATAAACTTTTTTACATGTATTGTGAATTTATATAAACAATTTTATATTAATTTGTTTATTTAAGAAATTTTGTGAAAAGTTACATTTGTGTAAAAAACCATTTGATTATAGGTAAATTCAATCGTTTGGAATATATGTCCATAATTTGAAATGTTAATCAGGAATTGTTAAATTCATTTCCATCTTTTAAAATTGTAAGTCAAGATTTTCTTAAATGGGCTTTTGTAAATTCCAAACCTATATTTTTTGTAAAAGAAATTAAAGAACATTATTGGTTAATTTTTTATTGGAATCATATTATAGAATCTTTGTTAAAATCCTACTGGGATTTGGATAACACACAATTTGTGCCTTCGAGTGTTTGAAAATTATATCCTTCTGTGTTCGAGCAGGGTAAAATGATATCTTACAGGTGGATCCGGCTATTTAACCTTGGACTTTGTGAGTTTTTTTGAGTTGGGACATGGACCATTTCAATATTTTATTGTACATGGTTATGGTACATTGGATTGTTTATTCTTTTATGAATTTTAGTATATTACTACGAATAGAGGTTCTTTTTATATCTATACTATATAATTTCATTTAATTATAAAATATTAGTGGAAAAATCATTCCCATGCTCAGTTTTGTATGATGAAAATTACTAGTCACCAACCCATGGGGATCAGGAATGCACATTGGGATATGTACGCTCTGGATTAGTTATCAGGTTACCATGTATCCAAATATGGTTTGTGACATTGTTGTATCAAAGGTTTATCATGAAATTTTTTCATGAAGTTATTATACATTTTCAAAATCTTTCTAGGATATAGGAGGTTGTTGTGATTGAGTGTATGACCATCTCTCACCATAAGGAACCTTATGTTTCTAATGGTGGTTAGGGGAAAGATGAATTGTTTATTAGTTCAATTATGTTACCTATTTTGATTTCGATAGATTGAAATCCAAATCGTGTTTGTTATATTATTTTGGCTTAATTTCAATCTTTTCTCTATGTGATTGTTATCTCATGTCTTCTTTGTTTTCTGCTGATGTTGTGTACCATCATTCCAATGAAAAGATGTGAAAATCCCAACTATTATGGGTATGTTGCTAAAATATAGTGGGAAAATATTATTTTTGATCCTAATATGGTTTAAATGATTGTGTATACTATCCATGATCTAGGATAGGTACCACCTCCAGTTCCTGTTCAGGCTCTTCGAGTGGAACCTCATAGGGACATTCTCAATGTTAGATCTCAAAAGTTCCTTTTCAAAAATAAAACACCATTTAAAGAATCAAATTATCCTAAATACAATGTGAAATTATTGAGAATTACAGAGTTATTGTTTGGGTTCATGGGCACTCCTGATGAGATCAAATTAAAGTGTGACACCTTTTTTTCGGAAGGACCAAGCAGAAGAGAGTGGGACACTATTGTGATGATAAATAAATATGAGGTATTCATATGGAAAGACTTAAAAAAAGTTATTTTCACCAACTAATATATAAAATAGATGTTGTTATCCAATTCTATTGATTTTTTAATGATTGAACAGGTTGATAGGACCGTGAATGATTATGATAACCATTTTGTTGAGATCATGCATTTCACACATGAGACTATGTCAAATGAGAGTATGAATGCTCGAAACATGGAGTTGGTACATCATTATGAAATTGTTTCCCATTTTTTCTTGAGGAATATACCTTATTATCCTAATGTGATGGATAAAGAGATAATAGTAAAAATGGACCTAGCTGGTAAGTCATAGTTATTAAGAGTTTCTTTATCTCCCAATGGCAGCATGAGTTCCATTAAAATAAAGTGTAAATGAGTTGATTATCATGGTAGTTCCCAATGGAAGGTTCATTCTAGACATCCAGTAGTACCCATAAAGGGGCCTTTGATTTTCTACCAGTGTTTCAAGCTAATACATTCAAAGAGGGTTTATACTAAGGAACCAAAGAACTATGTCTCCTGCAGAAACTCATGGAACTTATTGTGATTCAGTGATATTTAATCCACTCCATGTAGTAAAATGAGATCATCATCTCAAATTGAAAATATGGAAAAATAATATGCATTATTTATAATAGAGTTTTTTCAAAATGAATCTTGAATTAAGCTACTTCACAAAGTGGATGAGTCAAGAGGAAGAATATATGGGTCTAGTGACTATCAGAGGTACCATTATTATAGCTTCATGATTTGTTAAAATTCTATTTAATACGAGGAAAACTAATTTATTTATTTTAATCCATATTTTTATCTTCATAATATTCCTATAAAAATTTTATCTGGTGAAATTTACATTACATCACTCTTTTATATGATGAGAAATTTGGGTATCTAGCATCCCACTTTTGTATTTTATCTATAAGTTATTGAGATTTCATGGATATTTCTTGTCCTTTAAATGAAATATCGTGATGAAATATTTGGAATGGATAGGACCACGGTAATAAATCCTAGATATATTTTTATCTTCGACGTGTTTGCTTCACTACACCTAATGGTGTGTCACAGGTCTTTCAAGGAGAATGGGATCCAAGTTCTTGTAGGGACAACCCTTGTTATCAAGTGTTGGGGAAATTGATATTAGTGTTTTCTATTCATCTAGAGTGGGAATAATTGAGTGAGGATCTCCCACTAGTTTTTTTTTATTTCATGATTTGTTTCCTCTTGACTTCTTTAGTTTTACACCAGTAAGGGAGGTTGAGTTTTCTATTGACATAATTCTTATTACTAAACCGATTTTTTCTCTCCTACCCCATTGAACCTACTAAATTGACATAGTTTTAGTACTACTTGGATGATATTCTAGAAAAATAATTTATATTCCCGATTGTTTCACCTTGTATAGCATCAGTTGTCTTTGATAAGAAACCTGATGGTTCACTTCTCCTACGTGTTGATTACCAAAATCTCAATAAATTGATAGTAAATAACCAGTATATAATTACATGTATTGATGATATGTTTGATCAGATGAAATGGGGTAGTAGTTATAAAATATCAACCTTCAATATGGTACCCATCAGTTGAGGATAAAAGAAAATAACATTTTGAAAACCTCCTTTCATAGTAGGTACCATCATTATGAGTACATTGTCATCCCCTTTGGCCAAACAAATGGTCCTGCATTCTTAATGGAATTAATGAGCATGATTTCAATGAGTATTTAGATACCTTTTTTTAGTATTTGTAGATGACATATTCATTTAATCTATGTATGAGGATGATCCTATGCATCATCTGAGAATAGTTCTCAATTTTCTGTGAAATCACTGAATTTAGGCAAAGATTTCAACGCGTGACTTCTGGATTCAGGAAATGAAATTATTTGGAAATTTGGGGTTAGAAAATGGTATTTTAGTTTAAGTTAAAATTGAATAATCTATTATGACAAGGGAGAAACCATGAAATTTTTTAATGATTCAGAGCGTCTTAGTTTTAGATTAATATTATCGCTAGTTTGTTAAGGACTTCTTAAAGTTGGATCCTATCATGAATTGTATGAATAGGAAAGGAGTAATTTTTTCATATAATGATAAATTTCGATGTTCTTTTGTTTAGTTGAAACATATTTTCGCTAAGAATAGTAGAAATGTAGGCCTTAACATTGATATTTCTACATATGTTTTTTAAAATAATAATTTTAAAAACAAATAATTTAATGTTTTGGCGTCAGTTTTCAAAAAAAAACTGATGAAAAAACTAGTTCAAAACAACATTAGACTTTGGTTTTCAATAAATATCACACAAAAAATAGTGGAAATTTATTTGCGTCGGTTGACATAAAACCTAACTCAAATAATATAAAATGAATTATTTTTTGTGTCAGTTTGGAAGGAAATTGATGCAAAAATAATTTTTTACATGTACCTCATATGTTTTAAAGAAAATTTATAAGGTCCCATCCTTAAACCATACTTAATCTTGAGTTATTACAAGATTACACATTGAGGATCTTTTCGGGTTTAGAGTTTTAGAGAATTAGATCATAAAACTTTCATTACATTCCACATATAAAGAAAGTGGTTACATAAAGATAGTATTCTTCTTTCCCATCAATGGAAACATATTTAAAATAAAACATGGGTTCATTCTTGACATATCCTTGACACTATCATCATATCATGTACCTTTCCCTTGACCTATGAAAAACATTTAACAAAAACTTGGGATGAGCATAAAAATCTCAGTAAGGGATATAAAAATATGGAAAGGAAGCATGGGTATATATATACATAAGAATGAAATCATACTTTACCCATAAAACATATGCACTTTAACATACATCATCAAATCATGAATAAATCGTAGAAATCATAAGACATAAAGGTAACTTGAGGCATTCACAACATTCTTACGTAGGGAGTAACCCTCTTGGTTATGTTTGGAATACCCATAAAAGTATATTCCCTAAATCTCTTTGGAGAAACCTTAACGTTACACTCCTTTGCATTACCCAATGCATTGGAGATCTATATCGGGATCACCCGCCCTTAGTTTATCACAGAATCACCCGTCTTCATAATAATTACCAAGAACCTCAACATAATAATATCATATAAAACATGCATAAAGGAAACATAACATTTCCACCTTTCAATCATAAGATACCAATAAAACACATTGATATAAAAACATTACGAAAACCATTTTTGATACCAAAAAAATGATAAAATTAAAACATGTTATTTATTTTTCTTTTAAAAAGAAGGTATGGCTTGTAGAGGAAGCCAAAACTCAAATAACGGTCATGGAAGCAGAGAAGTCATTGTCGTTGCATACGTACGACAAAAACATTCCCTTTTGACGTTTAGTAAAATGATTCATAAAAAAATATTCCTTTTGGATAAACGTAAAAGTCAAAGGAAGTTCATTATTCCTTTTATATCACTTATTTCCATGTCATTAACGCTATGTAATTATTTATGTTAATAACGGTCGTTTTAACGATCATTGGTACTTGAGTAAAAAATGAACCCTTTATAATTACAAGTTGTTCATGTATCAATTATATACAGAATTATAATAATGATTTATATATCATATATATCCAGTATATACATGCATTTTATAATATTACATAATCATTTAGAGGTAAGAAATGAAATGCACCGTTCATGGAGACGGTAAGCCGTATGTACGCATGAACGCTACTTTCATTTCTATTTCGTATTTTGTAGAATGGAATAATAATGATATAAAGGTATATTATAATTCCAGTAAAATATCATATATAATATCATAGTTCCATCCTTTATACATCCCGCATATGGTATTTAACGAATCAAATCACTTTGAGGGGGCGGTAGTCCGCACTTCCTTAAATGAAGATATCGCATTTACCCATAATGGAAACCATAAAGGTATGCCAAAAATGAAAAATACAAAAGCTTAAGGAAAACATAAACATATTATATATCATATATAAATATAGTGACATCTTAATGGCCACCTTTGAAGGTGTTAAAAGAATGTTGAACAATCATCGTTTCGGGAGGCAGAAATTCGCCATCCATGGAAACAGTATGTTTTTTAACCATTAGATGTAGGTTTGTGTAAGTGTAGCTCGAATCCTAATTATAAAAACATCCTAGTATATGGAAGACACTGGTTTTGTTACAAAAGGAAAGAATAAAAAGAGTTTATGGGGTTGGAAAAGAAAAATCAAACAAAAGGACTCAAAAGAAGACATTACCTTAAAATCGGGTAACTCTCTTTGATTTGAGCTCAAAGGCTTCCTTGGTAAGACTTCTGCCCAAAGTGAGGCTTCAAGGAGTAATAGAGGGATGTGGAGATCCAAAATGGATAGGGTTTGGCCGAGTAAAAGGCTTTGGGAGTGTGGGTAAGGAGGTAGAGGTGGGGGCATTTTATAAGAGGAGAGGAGGGGCACTCTTTTAAAGTTACCAAATGTTACATTATTTTCAAAAGAGTTTCGGATTTTTAAGGTCCCAAATTCATTTATTTCTATGATAAGGTGATTAGGGTTCGAAACCCTCTCATCCAATAGATTTTGGACATGTTTATGTCTTATATTTTACATTATCATTCCATTTTATTTAAATCGTAAAATAATGAGGTCATCGCTGCATCATCATGATGTCATAAATAATGTAATTTATATAAAGTCTACAAATTATAAAAAAAATAACATGATTTATGAAACCTTTTTATATTTCCAATGACTATTTATAATCAAAAATCGGATCTTTATAACCCCATGTAAAAATTGTTTTAGTAAAACATTTCATGTTTGTGTCATTTTTACTTTATCATTAAATAAAAAGTTATTTATGTCATTTCCCAACCAAAGTGGCTCAATGGGGTCCCCAAGTTGACCGATGTATTGTCTTGGTCGGCCATGACACATCCAATAATGGTATGACATGTTTCAAGCTCATCTCATATTATTAAAACATTATTTTTACCTTAAACTACACTAATTACCTCTAATCGCGATTAAGAACTTAAAAGTTACTATTCACCAAAAAATTGTTTTAATCTCATTGAACAAAATTTTACATCTTAATGAAAACAATGTATGTCGGATTTTTGAAATTCAAAACACAGAAGTGGTAAAATTTTATTTAAACGAAAAATCAGTTTTTATAAGTACACCACTTAGTGGTTTCACTATTCATCAAAATTGAAGTTTTTCAGAAAAATACCAAAAATTCACCCTAATATATATTTGATATTATGAATTAAAAAATTAATTCTATTTTAAAAAATTCAAAACATATAAGTCACATTAATTAATTTAATAATTAATTCCCGCTGTCATGACAAATAGCATGTTTTTATGAAAAAATAAGTATCAAAAGATTGACACCAGTTTAAGTCCAATTTCATAGTGAAATTGATTCCAATGACCACCATTAGATTAAATTGTAAAATTATATTCTAATTTCACTTCAAAACCAATTCAAAAAATAATCTAATCATATAAATAAATTAGATTAAAAAGCAGTTTTGATGTAAAATGTAGTATTTTTCACTATTCATTAAAAAATGAACATTGTCTGAAAAATACCAAAAAATCACACAAAGTAAATTTTAATGTCCCAATAATAAAGAATAAGTTTATTATGACAAACATAGCTTATAAAATTGTCAAAATATAGATTTAAAAATGGTTTTCCATCAAAAGGCAGTAAAACAATCTTTTAAGAATATTAGTGTATTCCATGCATAAGATTGTATTTATTTTCATTTTAAGCTTCTAAAACACTATCTTAATCATTAATAGACATAGATAAAAATATCTATTATTCATTTTTACTTGGGATGTTACATCCTCCCCCCCTTTTGAAAATTGCATCCCCGTAATTTATTTACTTATCGAATAAATGGGGGTACTTATCCCTCATTGCATTTTCAGATTCCCATGTTGTCTCATCCATCATGTGGTTTTTCCAAAAATCCTATACCTGATAAATCACCTTATTCTATAACACTTGCTCCCTGTGGTCAAGAATCTGGATCGGTTGTTCCTCATAAGATAGGTTCTCTTCCAGCTGAACTACCTATGGACTCAAAACATGATGGATCTGGCATATAATTTCTCAACATCGAAATGTGAAAAACATTGTGTACCTGAGATAAACTCAGAGTTAAAGCCACCCGGTATGCAACTGATCCAACTCTCTCCAGAATTTCATATTGTCCAATAAAAATTGGACTCATCTTTCCTTTCTTACCAAATCTCATCACACTTTTCCATGGAGAAACCTTGAGAAAAACATGATCACCTACCTCGAAAGATAGATCCTTCCTCCGGTTATCCACATTACTCTTCTGCCTGCTCTGAGCTGTTCTCATGTGCTTCTGAATCAGCTGTACGTTTTCTTCCATCTCTTCTACCAATTCTGGTCCCATCAACTCCCTTTCACCCACTTCATCCCAAAAAGATGGAGTTCGACACCGCTTCCCATATAATGACTGAAATGGTGCCATCTGCATACTAGAATGAAAACTATTATTATATGAAAATTCAACCAAAGAAAGATGTTGGTCCCAACTTCCCTGATAATCCATAGAGAAAGAACGTAGCATATCATCCAATGTCTGAATTGTTCGTTCTGACTGCTCATCTGATTGAGGATGAAAAGTTGTACTAAAATTTAATTCAGTACCCAATGACTTCTGAAGGCCTTTCCAAGAGTTAGAAGTGAACCTGGGATCATGATCAGATACAATGGAGAGGGGAACTCCATGTAACCAGACTATCTATTTAAGATACAAATGGGAAAGTTGATCTAGGGAAAAATTATCTCGTATATCAAGGAAATGAGAAGATTTAGTCAAGCGATCAACAATAACCCAGATTGCATTATTACCTCGAGATGTATTTGGTAATCCCACAACAAAGTCCATGGATATATTCTCCCATTTCCACTCTGGCACTGGTGTAGGCTAAAGCACCCCTTTCGGTAACTGCCGCTTTGCTTTAACCTTTTGACATGTCAAACACTTCATAGTAAAATCAGTAATATCTCTTTTCATTCCATCCCACCAGTAATACTCCCGCAGATCTCTGTACATCTTAGTACTGCCAGGATGAACTGAAAAAGGAGAACTATGAGCTTCACATAACAACTCTCTCTTCAACTGTGAATCACAAGGAACACACAATATCTTCCCAAATCTCAAAACACAATCATTATCAATGTTGAATTTAAGCAACTTACCTTTCTGAACCAGTTCTACCTTTTTGTGCAACTCACTGTCTTGCTTCTGTGCTTTCTTGATTCTATCTGATAGAGATGATCTCACTGATACCTGAATCAAAACAGATGAACATCCTGCACCAACAACTTCTATGCCAAAGTTCATCAAATCCTTAACCAAAGGATCACGTTCCAAACACAACATTTCTAATGAAGCATTACTTTTTCAACTCAAAGCATCAGCCACTTTATTTGCTTTTCCTGGATGGTAATGAATTGTACAATCATAATCCTTGATTAATTCTAGAAATCTCCTTTTTCTCATGTTAAACTCTTTCTGAGTGAATATATACTTTAAACTTTTGCCATCTGTATATATTTCACACTTTACTCCATACAAATGATGCCTCCAAATTTTTAAAGCGGAAACAACAATAGCTAATTCCAAATCATGTGTAGGGAAATTTACCTCATGAGTTTTCAACTTTTGTGAAGCATAAGCAATTACCTGATCATTTTGCATTAGGACATAACCAAGTCCTTTCAATGAAGCATCACTGTATATAACAAACTCACCATTCCTGGAAGGTAGTGCCAAAACTGGAGCATTCACCACTCTTATTTTCAGTTCCTGAAAACAATCATCACATTCTTTTGTCTAGATAAACTTAACACCCTTCTGAGTTAGCTTAGTCAATGGACCAGATAACTGTGAAAAAATTATAACAAACCTTTGGTAATAGCCTTCCAAACCAAGGAAGCTACGAATCTAAGTTACATTTGTGGGTCTTGGCCATTCTTCAACAACCTTTTTTTTACAGGATCAACAGTTATCCCATCTTTAGAAACAATATGACCAAGAAAGAAATTTGTTGCAACCAAAACTCAAACTTGCTGAATTTTCCATACAGTTTATTTTCTTTCAAGGTTTTCAAAATGACCCTTAAATGTCTTTCATTCCCCTCTTTACATTTAGAAAACACCAAAATATCATCAATGAATACCACCACAAACATATCCAAGAACTCATGGAAAATTCTATTCATTATGTCCATGAATACATCAGGTGCATTGGTTATCCCAAAAGGCATTACTAAAAATTCATAATGGCCATATCTTGTACGGAATACGGTCTTCGGAATATCAGCTTCCTTTACCTTCAGCTGATGGTACCCCGATCTCAAGTCAATCTTTGAAAAATACTGAGCTCCCTGGAGCTGATCAAACAAATCATCGATATGAGGCAAAGGATATTTGGTCTTAACAGTGATGTTATTCAAGGCCCTATAATCAATGCAAAGTCTCATTGATCCATCTTTCCTTTTAACAAACAAGACAGGATCACCCCATGGTGATGTGCTAGGTCGAATGAAACCTTTCTCTAATAAATCTTGTAATTTCTCCTTTAACTCTAAAAGTTCAATTTCAGCCATTCGATAAGGGGTTTTGAAATTGGCTTAGCATCAGGAACTAAGTCAACAGGAAACTCAACTTCCCGATCTGGTATTATTCTAGGCAACTCATCTGGAAAAACATCAGGATACTCATTTACCACTGGCACATCATTAATCTGAACAGTTTCTTTATTTTCAACAATGTGTGCAAGGTAACATTCCTTTCCATCTTTTATAAGTTTCATGGCCTCTTGGTAAGTTATCAACAGTAAGGGTTCATTCTTGTACACAAACTAAAAATCTTTATGAAAAGAAACTTCTTTAGCTCTACAGTCAATCTTAGCATGGTAAATAGAGAGCCAATCCATACCCAGGATAACATCAAACTCTACTAGTGGTAGAACAATAATGTTTGCAAGTAGGTTCTTTCTACAGATAATGATAGGAAGATTCTTATAAATTCATTTTGCCTCAACATTATCCCTGGGTGTTTTTACCAAAAGATCAGGAGTCATTTCATGAGATGGTATTCCCATTTTACTAGAATAGGTTTTAGAGATTAAAGAATGTGTAGACCCCGAATCAAACAACACACTGGCATAATCTGAAAAAACAAACAAATTACCTGATACAACTTCATTTGATGGCCCGACATCTACTGAAGTAGTTGAAAAGGATTTCACCACCCCTTTATGCTTGTATTCTAACTACTTCCCATTACTCAAGCTCTTTGTCGGATACCCTTTGGCATAGTGACCCATCTCATTGCACTTATAACATTTCACTAACTGTAAATCAAATTTGGTCTTACCATCACCCTGATCTTTTTTTGTGCAATCACGAGCCTTATTTCCATCTTACCACATCTGTAGCACTTTCCAGAATTCAGAAGACATTCCCCAGCATGCCTTTTGACACATTTATCACAAACTGAAAACTTAGTTTTCTTACCGTCAGACTTTTTTGAAGAATTATTACCTTTCTCCTGCCACCTCGGTCTCTTCTTATATTGGTTGTTATAGAACACTTGATCATCAGAAAACTCTATTTCCTCCTTTTCAGCACATCGAACAAGCTTTTCATAACTTTTAAACTCACGAGAAGCTAATGCCCTTCGATATTTTGGCTTTAATCCTGAGTAAAAACGATTGATTTTACTATCAAGGACTCAGATAAAATTTGGAGCATACCTTGCCAATCGAGTGAAACTTTCTTCATAGGTAGCCACTGAGTCTTACTCTTGCCTCAACTCCAAGAATTACTTTTCCATCCTAATTCGAACAGCCTTAGGAAAATACTTCTCAAGAAACATACCTTTGAATTCATCCCAGTCGAGAGCATCAATCTCATCAGCGTCCCAGATATTTTTAACCATTGACCACCACTGATCTGCTTCACCCTCCAAATGGTAAATAGCAAGACTAACCTTTTGATTTTTTTGAACACCCCATGACATCAAAAATATTCTCCAGTGCTTTAATCCACCCTTCACCTAGCATAGGGTCAGATGATCTTCTAAATGATGGGGGATGTTGCCGCATGAAATGTTCCACCACTGACATGTTCCTCTGCGGTTGATCTGGCTGATCTGGTGTATGGATGCCACCACCATTTATCGCTTGAGTTGACTGCGCCATTACTGCAACAAACTATTCAGTTCCAATTCTGACCATCTCAAGATGCTGATTCAGAAGGTTATTTCCTTCTACATGCCTTCCTAGCACTGCTTCCCTGTTTCCTCTGCGGAAAACCATTCTGAACAAACATGTCTTAGATGAAGCAACGTGGTAATCTACAAATGCTATATCATTTCAAAATAAATATTTTTGGATAATTATTTTATAGAATTCTAACTCCT
Source organism: Viscum album (assembly GCA_963277665.1). Classification (NCBI taxonomy): domain Eukaryota; kingdom Viridiplantae; phylum Streptophyta; class Magnoliopsida; order Santalales; family Viscaceae; genus Viscum; species Viscum album. The sequence continues at coordinate 1,796,416,282 of OY728137.1, forward strand.
AAAGTTATCTAAACCGACCTCTGATACCAACTATAAGGCCCCAGCCTTAAACCTTACTTAATCATGAGTTATTACAAGATTACACATTGAGGATCTTTTCGGGTTTAGAGTTTTAGATAATTAGATCATAAAACATGCATTACATTCCACATATAAACAAAGTGGGTACATAAAGATAGTATTCTTCTTTCCCATCAATGGAAACATATTTAAAATAAAACATGGCTTCTTTCTTGACACTTCCTTGACACTATCATCATATCATGTACCTTTCCCTTGACCTGTGAAAAACATTTCAAAAAAACTTGGGATGAGCATAAAAAGCTCAGTATGGGATATAAAAATATGGAAAGGAAACTTGGGTACATATATACATAAGAATGAAATCATACTTTACCCATAAAACATAAACACTTTAACATAACTCATCAAATCATGAATAAATCATAGAAATCATATGACATAATGGTAACTTGAGGCATTCATAACATTCTTACATAGGGAGTAACCATCTTGGTTACGTTTGGAATACCCATCATAGTATATTCCATAAATCTCTTCGGAGAAACCTTAACATTACACTCCTTTGCGTTACCCAATGCATTGGAGATCTATATCGGGCTCACCCGCCTTTAGTTTATCACGGAACCACCCGTCTGCATAATAATGCCCAAGAACCTCAACATAATCATATCACATAAAATATGCATAAAAGAAACATAACATTTCCACCTTTCAATCACAAGATATCAATACAACACATTGATATAAAAACATTATGAAAACCGTTTTTAATACCAAAATTATAGAAAATTAAAACATGGTATTTATTTTTCTTTTAAAAAGAAGTATGGCTTGTAGAGGAAGCTGAAACTCAAATAACGGTCACGGCGGCGGATAAGTCGTTGTCGCCGCATACGTATGATAAAAACATTCCATTTTGTCGTTTAGTAAAATGACTCATATAAAAAAAGATTCCTTTTGGATAAACGTAAAAGTCAAAGTGGTTTATACACCATATAAAATAATGTTGTGTATAAAACAAAATATGCCTCAATGAAAGGAGATTGAGACGAAGTCCAATAGCTCGGGTCCGACTTGACTCGATCGTTCTTTAATGTCCAGAATAATAAACTTGAGTTAATTTCTACTTGCTTAAGAACCTTTTTCAAGTTCATTATTCCTTTTATATCACTTATTTCCATGTCATTAACACTATGTAATTATTTAAGTTAATAACGGTCGTTTTAACGATCACTGGTACTTGAGTAAAAAATGAACCCTTTATAATTACAAGTTGTTCATGTATCCATTATATCCAGAATTATAATCATGATGTATATATCATATATATCCAGTATATACATGCATTTTATAATATTACATAATCATTTAGAGATAAGAAATGAAATGCACCATTCATGGAGACGGTAAGCCGTACGTACGCATGAACGCTACTTTCATTTCTATTTCATATTTTATAGAGTGGAATCATAATGATATAAAGGTATATTATACTTCCAGTATACTATCATATATAATATCATAGTTCCATCCTTTATACATCCCACATATGGTATTTAACTAATCAAATCACTTTGAGGGGGCGGTAGTCCGCGCTTCCTTAAATGAAGATATCGTGTTTACCCATAATGGAAACCATAATGGTATGCCCAAAATGAATAATAGAGAAGCTTAAGGAAAACATAAACATATTATATATCATATATAAATATTGTGACATCTTAATGGCCACCTTTGAAGGTGTTAAAAGAATGTTGAACAGTCATCGTTTCGGGAGGCAGAAATTCACCATCCACGGAAACAGTATGTTTTTTAACCATTAGATGTAGGTGTGTGTATGTGTAGCACGAATCCTCCTCATAAAAACATCCTAGTATATAGAAGATACTTCTGTTGTTACAAAAGGATATAATAAAAAGAGTTTAGGTGGTTGGAGAAGCAAAATCAAACAAAAGGACTCAAAATAAGACATTACCTTAAAATCGGGTAACTCTCTTAGATTTGAGCTCAAAGGCTTCCTTGAGAAGACTTCTGCCCACTGTGAGGCTTCAAGGAGTAATAGAGGGATTTGTAAAGCCACAATGGGCAGGTGTTGCCCGAGCCAAAGGCTTTGGGAGTGTGGGTAAGGAGGTAGAGGTGGGGGCCTTTTATAAGAGGAGAGGTGGGGCACTCTTGTAAAGTTACAAAATGTTACTTTATTTTCAAAAGAGTTTCGGATTTTTAAGGTCCCACATTAATTTATTTCAAAGTTAAGGTGATGGGGGTTCGAAATCCTCTCATCCAATAGGTTTGTGACATGTGTATGTCATAGAGTTTACATTATCTTTCCATTTTATTTAAATCGTTAAATAATGAGGTCATCGCTGCATCATCATGATGTCATAAATAATTTAATTTATATAAAGTCTAGAAATTATAAAAAGTATACCATGATGTAGGAGATATTTTTAGCTTTCCAATTACTATTTATAATAAAAAATATGATCTTTATAACCCCATGTAAAAATTGTTTTAGTAAAACATCTCATTTTTGTGTCATTTTTTACTTTATCATTAAATAAAAAGTTATTTATGTCATTTCCCATCCAAAGTGGCTCCATGGGGTCCCCAAGTTGACCCATGTATTGTCTTGGTCGGCCATGACACATCAAATAAGGGTAGGACATGTTTCAAGATCATCTCATATTATTAAAACATTATTTTTACCTTTAACTACACTAATTACCTCTAATCGCGATTAAGAACTTAAAAGTTACTATTCACCAAAAAATTGTTTTAATCTCATTGAACCAAATTTTACATCTTAATGAAAACCATGTATGTCAGATTTTTGAAATTCAAAACACAGAAGTGGTAAAATTTCATTTAAACGAAAAATCAGTTTTTATAAGTACACCACTTAGTGGTTTCACTATTCATCAAAATTGATGTTTTTAAAAAAAAATACCAAAAAATAACCCTAATATATATTTGATATTCCGAATTCAAAAATGAATTATATTTTAAAAAATTCAAAACATATAAGTCACATGAATTAATTTAATAATTAATTCCCGCTGTCATGACAAATAGCGTGTTTTTATGAAACAATAAGTATCAAAATATTGACACCAGTTTAAGTCCAATTTCAAAGTGAAATTGATTCCAATGACCACCATTATATTAAATTGTAAAAATATATTCTAATTTCACTTCAAAACCAATTCAAAAGATAATCTAATCATATAAATAAATTATATTAAAAAGCAGCTTTGATGTAAAATTCAGTATTTTTCACTATTCATTAAAAAATGAACATTGTCTGAAAAATACCAAAAACTCACACAAAGTAAATTTTAATGCCCCAATCATAAAGAATATGTTTATTTTGAGAAACATAGCTTATAAAATTGTCAAAAGATAGATTTAAAAATTGTTTTCCATCAAAAGGACGTAAAACAATCTTTTAAGAATATTAGTGTATTCCATGCATAAGATTGTATTTATTTTCATTTTAAGCTTCTAAAACACTATCTTAATCATTAATAGACATAGATAAAAATATATATTATTCATTTTTACTTGGGATGTTACATCCTTCACCCCTTTTGAAAATTGTGTCCCCACAATTTATTTACTTATCGAATAAATGGGGGTACTTATCCCTTATTGCATTTTCAGATTCCCATGTTGCCTCTTCCATCATGTGGTTTTTCCAAAAAACCTTTACCTGATTAATCACCTTATTCTGTAACACTTGTTCCCTGTGGTCAAGAATCTGGACCGGTTGTTCCTCATAAGATAGGTTCTCTTCCAGCTGAACTACCACTGGACTCAAAACATGAGATGGATCTAGAATATACTTTCTCAACATCGAAACGTGAAAAACATTGTATACCTGAGATAAACTCGGAGGTAAAGCAACCGGGTATGAAAATGATCCAACTCTCTCCAGAATTTCATATGGTCCAATAAACATTGGACTCAGCTTTCCATTCTTACCAAATCTCATCACACTTTTCCAAGGAGAAACCTTGATAAAAACATGATCACCTACCTCAAAAGATAGATCCTTCCTCCAGTTATCCGCATTACACTTCTGCCTGCTCTGAGCTATTCTCATTTGCTTCTGAATCAACTGAACTTTTTCTGCCATCTCTTCTACCAATTCTGGTCCCATCAACTTCCTTTCACCCACTTCATCCCAGAAAGTTGGAGTTTGACACTGCATCCCATATAATTCCTGAAATGGTTCCATCTGTATACTGGAATGAAAACTGTTATTATATGAAAATTCAAACAAAGAAAGATGTTGGTCCCAACTTCCCTGATAATCCATAGAGCAAGAACGTAGCATATCCTCCAATGTCTAAATTGTTCGTTCTGATTGCCCATCTGATTGAGGATGAGAAGCTGTACTAAAATTTAATTTAGTACCCAACGACTTCTGAAGGCCTTTCCAAAAGTTAGAAGTGAATCTGGGATCATGATTAGATATAATGGAGAGGGGAACTCAATGTAACCTGACTATCTCTTTAAGATACAAATGGGAATGTTGATCTAGGGAAAAAGTATCTCGTATAACAAGGAAATGAGTAGATTTAGTCAAGCGATCCACAATAACCCAGATTGCATTATTACCTCGAGATGTCTTCGGTAATCCCACAACAAAGGCCATGGATATATTCTCCCATTTCCACTCTGGAACTGGTAAAGGCTGAATCATCTCTTTCGGTAACTGTCTCTTTGCTTTAACCTGTTGACATGTCAAACACTTCACAGTAAAATCAGCAATATCTCTTTTCATTCCATCCTACCAGTAATACTCCCACAGATCTATGTACGTCTTAGTACTGCCAGGATGTACTGAAAAAGGAGAACTATGAGCTTCACATAACAACTCTCTCTTAAACTGTGAATCACAAGGAACACACAATCTCTTCCCAAATCTCAAAACACAATCATTATCAATGTTGAATTTAGGAAACTTACCTTTCTGAACTAGTTCTACCTTTTTCTGCAACCCACTATCTTGCTTCTGTGCTTGCTTAATTCTATCTGATAAAGATGATCTCACTGATACCTAAATCAAAATAGAAGAACATCCTGCACCAACAACTTCTATTCCAAAGTTCATCAAATCCTTAACCAAATGATCACATTTCAAACGCAACATTTCTAATGAATCATTACGTTTTCGACTCAAAGCATCAGCCACTTTATTTGCTTTTCTTGGATATTAATAAATTGTACAATCATAATCCTTGATTAATTCTAGCCATCTCCTTTGTCTCATGTTCAACTCTTTCTGAGTGAATATATACTTTAAACTTTTTTGATCCGTATATATTTCATACTTTACTCCATACAAATGATGCTTCTAAATTTTTAAAGTGAAAACAACAGCAGCTAATTCCAAATCATGTGTAGGGTAATTTACCTCATGAGTTTTCAACTGTCGTGAAGCATAAGATATTACCTGATCATTCTGCATTAGGACACAACCAAGTCTTTTCAATGAAGCATTACTGTATATAACAAAATCACCATTTCTGGAAGGTACTGCCAAAACTGGTGTATTCACCAATCTTCTTTTCAGTTCCTGAAAACAATCATCACATTATTTTGTCCAGATAAACATAAACCCCTTCCAAGTTCTCTTAGTCATTGGACTGGATAACTGTGAAAAAATTATAACAAACCTTCGGTAATAGCCTTCCAAACCAAGGAAGCTACGAATCTCAGTTACATTTGTGGGTCTTGGCCATTCTTCAACAACCATTGTTTTTGCAGGATCAACAGTTATCCCATCTTTAGAAACAATATGACCAAGGAAAGAAATTTTTTTCAACCAAAACTCACACTTGCTGAATTTTCCATACAGTTTCTTTTCTTTCAAGGTTTGAAAAATGACCCTTAAATGTCTTTCATGCTCCTCTTTAATTTTAGAAAACACCAAAATATCATCAATGAAAACCACCAAAAACTTATCTAATAACTCATGGAAAATTCTATTCATTAAGTCCATGAATACATCAGGTGCATTGGTTTGCCCAAAAGGCATTACTACAAATTCATAATGGCCATATCTTGTACGGAACGTGGTCATTGGAATATCTTCTTCCTTTACCTTCAGGTGATGGTACCCCGATCTCAAGTCAATCTTTGAAAAATACTGAGATCCCTGGAGCTGATCAAACAAATCATTGATATGAGGCAAAGGATATTTGGTATTAACAGTGATGTTATTTAGGGCCCTATAATCAATGAAAAGTATCATTGAGCCATATTTCTTTTTAACAAACAAGACAAGAGCACCCCATGGTGATGTGCTGGGTCGAATGCAACCTTTCTCTAATAAATCTTGCAATTGCTCCTTTAACTCTAAAAGTTCAATTTGAGCCATTCGATAAGGGGGTTTTGAAATTGGCTTAGCATCAGGAACTAAGTCAACAGTAAACTCAACATCCCGATCTGGTATTATTCCAGGCAACTCATCAGGAAAAACATCAGGATACTCATTTACCACTGGCACATAATTCATCTGAAAAGTTCCTTTATTTTCAACGATGTGTGCAAGGTAACATTCATTTCCATATTTTACAAGTTTCTTGGCCTCTTGGTAAGTTATCAACAGTAAGTGTTCATTCTTGTACACAAACTGAATGTCTTTTTGAAAAGAAACTTCTTTAGCTCTACAGTCAATCTTACCATGGTAAATAGAGAGCCAATCCATACACAGGATAACATCAAACTCTACTAGAGGTAGAACAATAATGTTTGCAAGTAGGTTCTTTCCACAGATATGGATAAGAAGATTCTTATAAATTCTTTTTGCCTCAACATTTCCCCCGGGTTTTTTTACCAAAATATCTAGATTCATTTCATGAGATGGTATTCCCATTTTACTAGAATAGGTTTTAGAGATGAAAGAATGTGTAGACCCCGAATCAAACAACACACTGGCATAATCTGAAAAAACAAACAAATTACCTGATACAACTTAATTTGATGACCCAACATCTGCGGAAGTAGTTGCAAAGGATTTCACCACCTCTTTCTGCTTGTAGTCTAACTACTTCCCATCACTCAAGCTCTTTTTCGGACACTCGTTTGCATAGTGACCCATCTCATTGCACTTATAACATTTCACTAACTGTAAATCAAATTTGGTCTTACCATCACCCTGATATTTTTCTGTGCAATCACGAGCCTTATGTCCCATCTTACCACATCAGTAGCACTTTCCGGAATTCAGAAGACATTCCCCAGCATGCATTTTCCCACATTTATCACAAACTAGAAACTTAGTTTTCTTACCGTCAGCCTTTGTTGAAGAATTCTTACCTTTATCCTGCCACCTCGGTCTCTTCTTCTATTGGTTGTTATAGAACACTTGATCATCGGAAAACTCTATTTCCACCTTCTCAGCACATTGAAAAAGCTTTTCATAACTTTTAAACTCACGGGAAGCTAATTCCCTTCGATATTTTGGCTTTAATCCAGAGTAAAAACGATTGATTTTACTATCAAGGTCTCGGATAAAATTTGGAGCATACCTTTCCAATCGAGTGAACCTTTCTTCATAGGTAGTCACTGAGTCTTCCTCTTGCCTCAAATACAAGAATTTATTTTCCATGCTAATTCGAATAGCCTTAGGAATATACTTCTCAAGAATCATACCTTTGAATTCATCCCAGTCGAGAGCATCAATCTCATCAGCGTCCCTGATATTTTTAACCATCGACCACCACTGGTATGCTTCACCCTCCAAATGGTAAATGGCAAGACTAACCATTTGATTGTCTGAACACCCCATGACATCAAAAATCTTCTCCAGTGCTTTAATCCACCCTTCAGCTAGCACAAGGTCAGATGATCCTCTGAATGATGGGGGATGTTGCCTCCTGAAATGTTCCACCACTGACATATTCCTCTGTGGTTGTTCTGGCTGATCTCGTGTATGGATGCCACCGCCATTTATCGCTTGAGTCAACTGTGCCATTACTGTAACAAATTGTCCAGTTCCAATTTCGACCATCTCAGGATGCTGATTCGGAAGGTTATTTCCTTCTTCATGCCTTCCTAGCACTGCTTCTCTGTTTCCTCTATAGAAAACCATTCTGAACAAACATGTCTTAGATGAAGCAACATGGTAATCATCAAATGCTATATCATTTAAAAATAAATATTTTTGGATAATCATTTAATAGAATTCTAACTCCTAAAGTTATCTAAACCGACCTATGTTACCAACTAAAAGGCGCCAGCCGTAAACCTTAATTAATCTTGAGTTATTACAAGATTGCACATTGAGGATCTTTTCGGGTTTAGAGTGTTAGATAATTAGATCATAAAACTTGCATTACATTCCACATATAAACAAAGTGGTTACATAAAGATATTATTCTTCTTTCCCATCAATGGAAACATATTTAAAATAAAACATGTGTTCTTTCTTGACACTTCCTTGACACTATCATCATATCATGTACCTTTCCCTTGACCTGTGAAAAACATTTCAAAAAAACATGGGATGAGCATAAAAAGCTCCGTAAGGGGTATAAAAATATAGAAAGGAAACATGGGTACATATATACATAAGAATGAAATCATACTTTACCGATAAAACATAATCACTTTGACATACCTCATCAAATCATTAATAAATCATAGAAATCATATGACATAAAGGTAACTTGAGGCATTCATAACATTCTTACGTAGGGAGTAACCCTCTTGGTTACGTTTGGAATACCCATCAAATTATATTCCCTAAATCTTTTCGGAGAAACCTTAACGTTACACTCCTTCATGTTACCCAATGCATTGGAGAGCTATATCGGGCTCACCAGCCCTTAGTTTATCACAGAACCACCCGTCTTCATAATAATTCCCAAGAACCTCAACATAATCATATCACATAAAACATGCATAAAAGAAACATAACATTTCCACCTTTCAATCACAAGATATCAATACAATACATTGATATAAAAACATTATGAAAACCGTTTTTAATACCAAAATAAAAGAAAATTAAAACATGGTATATATTTTTCTTTTAAAAAGAGGTATGGCTTGTAGAGGAAGCTAAAACTCAAATAACGGTCACGGCGGTGGAGAAGTCGTTGTCGCCGCATACGTATGACAAAAACATTCCCTTTTGTCGTTTAGTAAAATGATTCATTTAAAAAAAGATTCCTTTTGGATAAATTTAAAAGTCAAAGTGGTTTATACACCATAAAAAAGAATGTTGTGTATAAAACAAAATATGCCTCAAAGAAAGGAAATTGAGACGAAGTCCCACACCTCGGGTCCGACTTGACTCGATCGTTCTTTAATGTCCTGAATAATAAACTTGAGTTAATTTCTACTTGCTTAAGAACCTTTTTCAAGTTCATTATTCCTTTTATATCACTTATTTCCCTGTCATTAACACTATATAATTATTTATGTTAATAAAGGTCGTTTTAACGATCATTGGTACTTGAGTCAAAAATGAACCCTTTATAATTACAAGTTGTTCATGTATCCATTATATCCAGAATTATAATCATGATGTATATATCATATATATCCATTATATACATGAATTTTATAATATTACATAATCATTTAGAGGTAAGAAATGAAATGCACCGTTCATGGAGACGGTAAGCCGTACGTACGCATGAACGCTACTTTCATTTCTATTTCGTATTTTATAGAATGGAATCATAATGATATAAAGGTATATTATAATTCCAGTATAATATCATATATAATATCATAGTTCCATCCTTTAAACGTCCCACATATGGTATTTAACGAATCAAATCACTTTGAGGGGGCGGTAGTCCGCACTTCCTTAAATGAAGACATCGCGTTTACCAATAATGGATACCATAAAGGTATGGCCAAAATGAAAAATACAGAATCTTAAGGAAAACATAAACATATTATATATCATATATAAATATAGTGACATCTTAATTTCCACCATGGAAGGTGTTAAAAGAATGTTGAACAATCATCGTTTCGGGAGACAGAAATTCGCCATCCACGGAAACATTATGTTCTTTAACCATTAGATGTAGGTTTGTGTAAGTGTAGCTCGAATACTCCTTATAACAACCTCCTAGTATATGTAAGATACTTTTGTTGTTACAAATGGAAATAATAAATAGAGTTTAGGAGGTTGGATAAGCAAAATCATACAAAAGGACTTAAAAGAAGACATTACCTTAAAATTGGGTAACTCTCTTAGATTTGAGCTCAAAGGCTTCCTTGGGAAGACTTCCGCCCAAATTGATTCTTCAAGGAGTAAGAGAGGGATGTGGAGAGCCAGAATGGGCAGGGGTTGGCCGAGCTAAAGGCTTTGGGATAATGGGTAAGGAGGTAGAGGTGGGGGCCTTTTATAAGAGGAGAGGAGGGGCACTCTAGTAAAGTTACAAAATGTTACTTTATTTTCAAAAGAGTTTCGGATTTTTAAGGTCCCACATTGATTTATTTCTAGGATAAGGTGATGAGGGTTCGAAATACTCTCATCCAACAGGTTTTGGACATGTTAATGTCTTAGAGTTTACATTATCTTTCTATTTTATTTAAATCGTGAAATAATGAGGTCATCGCTGCATCATCATGATGTCATAAATAATTTAATTTATTTAAAGTATAAAAATTATAAAAAAAATACTATGATGTAGGAAATCTTTTTATCTTTCCAATGAGTATTTATAATCAAAAATATGATCTTTATAACCCCATGTAAAAATTGTTTTAGTAAAACATCTTATGTTTGTGTCATTTTTACTTTATCATTAAATAAAAAGTTATTTATGTAATTTCCCAACCAAAGTAGCTCCATGGGGTCCCCAAGTTGAACCATGGATTTTCTCGATCGGCCATGACACATACAATAAAGGTATGACATGTGTCAAGCTCATCTCATATTATTAAAACATTATTTTAACCTTAAACTACACTAATTACCTCTAATCGCGATTAAGAACTTAAAAGTTACAATTCACCAAAAATTATTTTAATCTCATTGATCCACATTTTACTTCTTAATGAAAACCATGTATGTCAGATTTTTGAAATTCAAAACACAGATGTGGTAACATTTCATTTAAACGAAAAATCTGTTTTTATAAGTACACCACTTAGTGGTTTCACTATTCATCAAAATTGAAGTTTCTCAGAAAAATACCAAAAATTTACCCTAATCTATATTTGATATTCCGAATTAAAAAATGAAGACTATTTTACAAAATTAAAAACATATAAGTCAAATTAATTACTTTAATAATTAATTACCGTTGTCATGACAAATAGCGTGTTTTTATGAAACAATAAGTATCAAAAGATTGACACGAGTTTAAGTCCAATTTCAAAGTGAAATTGATTCCAATGACCACCATTAGATTAAATGGTAAATATATATTCTAATTTCACTTCAAACCCAATTCAAAATATAATCTAATCATATAAATAAATTAGATTAAAAAGCAGTTTTGATGTAAAATGCAGTATTTTTCACTATTCATTAAAAAATGAACATTGTCTGAAAAATACCAAAAATTCACACAAAGTAACTTTTAATGTCCCAATCATAAAGAGTAAGGTTATTTTTACATACATAGCTTATAAAATTGTCAAAAGATAGATTTAAAAATGGTTTGCCATCAAAATGCAGTAAAATAATCTTTTAAGAATATTAGTGTATTCCATGCATAAAATTGTATTTATTTTCATTTTAAGCCTCTAAAACACTATCTTAATCATTCATAGACACAAATAAAAATATATATTATTCATTACTTACTTGGGATGTTACAAAATTGGCACGATACATCTTTTAAAAATTATATTAGGATATTGAATACCTAATTTTCATTCACTAGAAACCCTTTATCTCAATCGACAACAAATATGAATGACTTTGAAAACCCTAGACCACACTCAATGGTTTTCTATTAGCAATTGAATTAATTTTTTTCCACTTTTTATAGTTCCTTATTTTAAATCATCTTCCTCTATACATATTTCTCGATCATCAAGGTCTTATAACCAATATTCTACTACGATTTAAGGTTTGTTTTGGTTTTTTATTTTAATTAAATTTGTTCAAATTTTTCTTTAATCTTACAGGGTTTACTATATTACCCTAAACTTTTATTGAGTTTCTTAGAGTTTAGGATACATTTTTCATTATTTAAACCCAAAATTTTTATGCTTTTTATTTTTTTAAAATAATTTAAATATATTAGTTTTTTATATTAGTTTTTACGTTATTATATGCTTTTGTGTTCAATTGTATATTATGTATAATTATTTTTTATGATAATTGTGTATGTTATATTCTTATAATTGTGTCTATAATATATTTTATAATTATTTTTATACTTATTTTTAATTTAAGTTGTTTTTTCATAATTGTTTTTATGTAATTGTTTATTATTAACTATTATGAAAATTGTTTGTTACTTATTTTATGTCATTAATGGTTCGTAGTTTTTGTATAAGTGAGTAAGGTATTGTTTTATTTTTCAAAATATATTATTGTAATATATTTTAATATATTTTATATACAATTTTTTGTTATTAAGTAAGATAAATCATGTATAATAAAATTTGATCAATATGTATAATTTTTTTGAGGATTAAAATACTAATTTGTTTGTTTGAAAAGTTTTGTTATTAAATTTGATCATAATCATTTTTTTTGAATGTGTTTATTTTTAAAATTTTGCATTTTATCTATATTTTTTAAAATATTTTTTCGTATTAAGATATTCACCAAATATATTATGATATCAGTTATTCAATGGATCATAATTGCATAAATTTAAAAAGAACCACTATTGAATATGAAAAATTAGTTAATGATGTATAGGAATATTCTAAATGAAATATTCAATGCATATATTTTGTTTTCATTCCATGTTGGATGTGTTTTAATATGAGAAAGTTAATGTCCATCGAAATCCAGGATCATATCATTTTCTAGGGGTTATCCTTAATTATACACAATATATCCGGTATGGTGAAATAACTAAAAATTCAACATCTAATGTTGATGAAAATAATCATACTGAGGTAGTGGATTGTATTAGATAATTGATTCCTGATTTAATTGTTGAAAAAATAAATGAAATATTAACTATTGAATGATTATATAAATATTCTGATTAACCATTATTCTCATGTTATAGTAAATATACATTGTTAACAACAATTTTGAGATTAGTTAACTTGAACATATGAAATGGGTGGAGTGATAAAAGTTTCTCTAACATACTTGATATTTTAAAAGAGCTACTTCCAGTAGGAAACTGGCTTATATTTTCCAATTACAAGGAGAATAAAGTATTATTTCCAATGGGATTAGGGTATTAAAAGATACATTAATTCCCTAATGATCATGTGTTATATATGAAATAATATGAATAATTATCATAATGTTATACATATGGGACATACCCCTATAATATGGATGAAAAACTCCACTTAGCTTCTTTCTCAGGTACTAACATTTAACCTCATGAAAAATCATTTCTTTTATCCTTTCCAATACTATTATGAAATAATCCATTTAAATAATACTGATCATTCAACTATCAGTCATTCTTAGGTACCGGAATCAAAGCTGATCCTAATGAAATTTGGTACATTCCAATAATTACTCTTTTGAAGTGTCTATTTGAAAATTCAATAGATACAAAATTGATTACATCGAATTCTGATGAGTGAATATCTGATGGTAACTTACATCATCAAGCTAAATCACAACATTGGAAAAGATTTGATAAAAAATTTCATGATTTTTGTAAGTGATGTTAGAAATCTCATAATGGTATTTTGTACTTATGGAATGAATCCATATCGGATCCAAAGGATCCAACATAGTTCATCACTTATTTTATAGGTAGTTTACAACCTTTCCCCATATATATGTATGAAGAAAAAGTATTTTATAATTAGCATGATGATTTATGGACTAAAATAGAATAGAAATTATATTAATCTGTATCATTCACTATTGATTAAGGATTTAGAACTATTATGGGAAACATGTGTTAAACTTTTTGATTCATATGGGACATAGTATTTTCTTCTTCAAGAAATAATAATTTGCACTATAAATGGGTTTCCTGTATATGGAAACTTATCTGGATATAATGTTAAGGGACAAATATCATTTCCAATTATTGAATAAGGGATTTCATATAATCAGTTGCAGAATGGATGAAAGATAATGTACATAGGGAATAAAAGATTTTCTCCATTTGATCGTCCTTATAGTAGATTTAAAAGTTAATTTAATGGTTTAGATGAAAACAATATTACCTCATGACCATTTTTACTTATAGATTATTACGAATAGGTGAAAAATATTGATAAAACATGTTGAATGAAAAGAAGTTATAGTCCTCAAAAAAATATTTGGATGAAATATTTTATCTTATCTAAACTACCTTATTATATATTTTTAAAGATAAAACACAACAGTTATGTTATGCATGTTGAGAAAAACATAAGTGATAGTTTGATTAGAAATTTTTTAGTAATAAAAGGAATGGAAGAAATATGGATTTCAGACTAGATTGGACTTGATATCAATGGGAATACATTATGAGTTATCTCCCATAATGAATGGAAATAGAACATATTTACCTCTGGTTTCTCACACATTAAGCAATATTGAGAAGAAGAATTTTTTTTGGTGACTTCATGGTATTAAAGTACCCAGTTTTTATTCTTCAAATGTGAATAAATTGTTATCATTTAAGGACTGAAAATTAATTGGTGTGAAATCTCATGATTGTCATGTATTCATGCAAAAACATCTACTAGTTGTACTATAAGGTATATTGCTGAAAGGTGTCAAAAATACTATCATCAGGTTATGTAATTTTTTCTAATCCATTTGTATCAATGTCGTTGATCCAAATTTGTTTTAGTTGTTAGAGAATTATGGTTCTCTTATTATTCTTCATCTAGAAATTTATTTCCCTTCTATGTTTTTTAATATAATTTTTATCTTCTGATTCATGTGGTGCATGAGATATAAATATATAGTCCTGTTATTTTATATTGGATGTATCCTTTTTAAATATATATGAAAATTTTAAGGGGATGTGTCAAAACATCTTATCATACAATGTCCTATAAAGATAAAAATATGTATCAGAATAGGTGATTGAGTTTTATACTAATTATTTATATGAAGTAGAGAATATTGGTCTCCCTATATATCGACATATGATAGTTGATAGTGAAGGTAGAGGGATTCTGGGATTAAAGGTAATGGTCCTTCCTTATGATGATGTAATGCAAGAATATTTATACATTTTGAACAACACAAATGTGGTTCAATCATATATATAATCACCTACTATGGAATTAAATTTATGATATCCAAAAATAAAATAAAATTGGATGATGATTGAGAATGGAAAGACATTTGATTAATTATTTATAGATAAATTCATCGCAATTATATATGAATCTGAATCATTTAATTTGTTGGTTGGGGGATAATATCTTAATGTTATCACATGGTGTAGTTTTTATATTAATGGGTACACATTTTACATAAAATAAATCTACAGTAAAAGTGTACCATTCAAAATATTGGTGTAATGGCCATTATTGAAGCACTATATTATTCGAGTGCCAAAGATAAAAACTCAATTTATACCTCAGTTCAATATTTTTGAGTTCTTGAAAAAAATGTGAAATTTATTATATTAAATTTTGAGTCATCATGTTTAAGTGTAATTGGGTTTCAAGTGATAGTGGTGTGATACAAGATGAATATCAGTTTAAACTGGTTGATTTGAAAATATTATGTTGTAATGAGGAACCATTTATCATGGACACACATAAAAACCAAATATTTTATATCATTGATCTATTGAGGGATCAGTGGTCCATCATTTTTCAATGGAAAATCCATTTGGATGATGAGGATGATGATGGTGTTGATGTTATTGATTTATACGAGGCATATTTGTCTATTATACAATTTTCAAATAACAACGAGTATAACGTAGAAATGTTTCATGCATTATGAAATGATCAAGATTAAGGGATATGGTAGAAAACTAAATCACTCTCCAAATTAATCTAGTAATTATTTAAATTAATTTTCTTTTTTGATATTTATATTTGTAAAAACTGTATTATTTAATAAATATTCTGTATTTATATTTGTAAATATATATATCATTTTAAAATAAATTTTAATATTTAATAGTTTAGTTTCAATATTATTTGATTAAGAATCATAATGTTATTATTTTTTCATTAACTTTCACATTTGTTCCTTTTGTTAATTACATATTTCAGTTTTCCTACTTTTTAATTATTCAATAGGATAAAAATATGTAGGTCCATAATAATTTCATTTATATTTCATGTTTCAATTATGGACACAGATATAGATATAGAAGAACACATATTGATGTATTTTTATTGTTTCATATTATTAAATATCCATTAATATAATTATTTAATGAAAAAAACTTTTAGTTTTAAAAAATTATTTGTAGAACTACTTATGTGACTTATATGGGGGAGTCCTTGGCTTTTTCTCCTATGAAATAACATTCTCAAGTTGGTAAATATTGAATTACATGTTTACCAAATTTTTCACTTCCTCGTGGAGATGATAGATTACATATTACCATTGATGATAATAATACAAAAACTGGATCAAATGCAACACAATTTATCAGTTATAACTCCATACAGAGTCGTTGGAGGATTAGCATTTCATATCATGAATCTAAGATCATGGACAAGATGGTGAAAGATTAGCTTTTGGAGGCTATAACAATATAATATCTCAAATTATTTATTTAATATAATTTATTAAATATGAAATATTTTAAAAGTATTATTATTATTTTATTCAATTATATATGATCAATTTTGAGTAAAAAAAGATAAGAAAATATGTCTTAATTTGGTGATGGTTCAATTGAGATATTTCAAAATAAACTTGACAAAAAATTATGCATTTGGAATGAGACAAAAAAAACCCATTCCTCAAGTAAGAGTTTTTAGATGCATATACATGGAATAAATTTTTTTCCATTCGACATAAAGAATCCTTTATGGTATGATAATTATATTATACTGTAAAATTATATATATATATATATATATATACCAATTTAAAAATTAGTTTAATTTTTTATAATAGTCTTCTAGGACATACCCACATGAGATAAAATTATATAATGTATACTCTCATACTTTATCAAATGAAAGGTTTCATTTATTGGAGAAAATAATGACTGAGTAAATGTTTGAAGCACTAAGCGTTTACTCATCTAGTAGTTCTGATGAGGTCTAGTTTGGTCATCCAACTCCCCCCACTCTCTATGAAAAATAGAGAAGGGTGTGAATAGGAAAAAATGATATGAATTTTACAAAGAATGAAAAGGAAGTAGTTGAAAAAATTATAAGAAAAAGTTATTAATTTTTCATAAATTTTTCTATTTTATAAATTAAAAACACTAATATAAAATTTTAATTTTTAATTTTAAGATTAACATCAGAAGAAAGGTATACATGTCTCTTTTATCATTGTGGATATGATGGATATCCTAGAAACTACATTAGAAAATATAAAACACCCCCACTACATAAGAGGATGTTAGGAAAGTGTTAGTATTAAGAATGTTTTTTGTCATAATGGGAAGCAATCAAGAGTCCCTGAAATCGAATCCTTAATCACTGAGCTGAAAGATATCAAATAGTCCTTGGATGATCAAATTCAATTAGTTAGGAAGGATATGTTAGTAAAATTGAGGAGACGGTCTATGAATCCTTCCAAGCCTACCAGGCTAGCTGTGAATCCTATATAGCCATCCTAGCCAGACCACCCTCTCTAGCCTACTAACTCAGATCCCCCACCTCCCGCTCAGATCCAACCTTATATTGTGAGTTGTATGGTGGTGATCCCCATGTACATATTGTAGAATTAGGAATCATGCATTTTTTGGATTTTGTACATAACCATCCTATGCATATGGGTTATGTTAGAGTATCAGTACATGATATTATTGATCCTACATCTCTACTACCATTTCCTACTGAGGGGGTTACCAGAGTTGGGGATTTTCATTGTCATTTTTTACATTTTTTTGTGTGGCCTTCTTCGTTATATTTCATATGAGGTATTAATTTTTTATTATTAATTAAATATTATTGAAAATTTATTATAATTTTTTATGACATTTAACTTATATAAGAGTCTGTAAAATAAAATTAAATGGATCAATTGAAACAAAAGGTTCAGGAACAAATAGTTGTAGGTACTTCTGATATTTATGAATGGATACAAATATTATATTAGGATTATTATTTCTTGATTAATATCTATTATTTTTTCATGACATATAATATAGGAATAAGAGACTATACATTGGGAATATTAAGAAAATATATCATAGATCTAATTTATTTTGAAGAGCTCAGCATGAATTTGTTGCAACTATTTTCAATGTTAGTCAATTGACGTTTCAATTTATATTTGATTATTTAAAGATCATCTAAATTTACTATCTATATTAAACTTTTAATTAGTTATCCTAACATGATTCCAATAAAAAATTACACCACATGCATTTATGGATTTATATATCCAGAATTCATTTCCACAAATGTGCAATATCTAAAGAATCCTAATAAAATTGCATATATATATGACAGATTATTATAGAAGTATATTGGGTATTGGTTTCCTCCATTTTATAATTGGTAAAAAAACATAATTATGAACTAATTTTCATTATAATGTCATTAATTTTAAACATTATATATTGTAGGGACATTGGATGTTTGACATATTTTGCAAAAGTGAATGGACCTTATATTCCGTTTTCTTTTTACAAGGTGGTGTTCGTAAAACATTTACATCCTTTTTGGACAAGTAATTTTTATTCTTTCTTATAAGTTCATTTTTTAATTACTATTTTATATACATGTATTATTAGTTTATATATATAAAAATGTAGGTCATAGAAAAAAAATTAACTAAGATCAGATGTCTATAAATAACCCAAATGCAATCCAATATGTGAATGTAGTGGTAATTTTTTATATTAGTTACTATTCTTATTTTTCATATATATATACATATATTAGATTTTATTATCAAGATAATGTTTTATAACGACAGTGTCATCGTCAAAAAGGACTGGTTGAATGTGGTTATTATGTTCTGTGATTCATGAGTGAGATAATCATAACAAGGGTAACTACATAATTTTATAAGGTTAGTTATATTAATTATTTTATATTTTATATCATAGAATTCAATTTTTTAATCTCATATCTTTCAATGGTATTTTATACATTTGATGATTCCATGTCTTATACACAAAATAAACTTACCCATCATCGATATTTTTTAGCAAACAAATTTTTATCTATGATTATAATAAAAGGTATTTATATTATAATTTTTATGACTAATATTACATTTTATTAATTATATGTGTTCAAAAAAAATAATTATTTTAATGTAATAGGTGTTTAAACATAATGATATCAAATGAATTCTTTAAAAATAACCATCAATGATCTTGTTAAAAACTTCAGGAATTTCTTTCTGCATTCTACATTATAATAAAAATGTGTAGATGCTTTTTTTTACTAACTAGATAAAAGTATGTATGTTTTTAATTATTTTAAGTCAATGATACATGATGTTTGATATCTGTATACTGTTATCCAATTACAAGTATTGTCATTGATTTGGGGTGTAATATTCTAAAATATATTCTTTTTAAGCATTGATCATCATTTTTACAAAAATCGATTCCAAATAATTAATATAAATTAGAAAGGGTTTTAACATCTGGTTCATTAATAAACATACACCAAAACCATGTTTTTTATATAACCTTTATAGACGTTGTCTAAAAATCGGTGTTAAAACCAATTTTTTCACTAGTGTAATATGTTGTTGTTCACTCTTCTAGAGGCTGAGTAGAGCTATGTGGTCTTCTATGATGCATTGCGTTCATGTTTGGGTTGTGTTCTTATGCAAGGTAATAATATCATTACCTATGGATTAAATCATCATAGGCCACATGAGAATAATTTTCTTAACAAAAAAACTAGAATATGTAGATGTGATGCAAGCGATTAAGAGCTGGCGACATTGTTTTTATACAGAAAGGGTTTCCATGTATCCAGACCACAAGATATTGAGTTATATATTTTCTCAAAAAAAATTGAATATTTTTTAAAGGTGTTAGGTGGAATACTTGTAATATATTTATTTCAACATCACCTATATCTCAAGGAAAGGGAATGTCATTAAAGATGCTTTGAGTCTGACTCTTATGACCCAGGCTGTGAATGAATCATCAGATGAGTGGATCATGATGCCTCTATTTGCACAGTTTCATATTTGAGTTTATTAGAAAGGGGTCGAGCATTCCTTGTCTAGTGTTTAGTTGATATTGACTCCTCTTGGAATGATAATTTAGGATTAGGAACCAGATCATGAGTTCTATGTAAGTATATAATCTTATAATGGGGGGGATACAATTTACCAGGGGTCATTCTCCAAATAGGTAATTTTATGCTATCAGATTCATTCTAGGGTACCTTATTCATTAAAGAAAGATTTGATGGGAGTTTTTCATAACTCTTAGTGGGATGTGAACCTAGGAATCATGATGATGTTCTCTGATATGTGGTTGCAATTCTGGTGGCCAGATATGGTATGTGTCATTTCTAAGTTTGATTCTCATTGTTATATGTGCTAGCAGGTAAAGGTTGAGAACCTGAAGCCTTTGGGTTTTCTTTATCAACTACCAGTCCTTACATTGAAGTTTCATAAGATCTTTATGGACTTTATGGTTGTGTTTCTATATACCCATATGTAGAATAATGTGATATGGTTCTTGACCAATAGGCTGAATATATCAGAATACATTATACCCATTTGAGATATATCCAAATTTGAGCAGTTGGGAAATATAAATGTTAAATAGATTATTCATTTTCATGGTGTTCCATCAACTATTGTATCTAATAGGGAACAATAGTTCACTTAATGTTTTTGGATAGTCCTTAAAGAGGTATTGAGATCACATAACAATTTGAGTATGACACACCATTTATCATCGGATATCCAAATATAAAGAGATATACAAATTTAGGAGGATATGATTTTTTTCTTTTGTTCTCATCATTGGTGGGGCATGGGATGATCATTTGGGGTTCATTGAGTTTTATTATAACAATATTTACAAGTCCATGATTAGGATTTCTCCTTTTTTTTCATTGTATGGATCGCCTTGTAAATCTCTGTTGTGTTGTTTGGAGGTCGGTGATGGTTCCTTGGTTGGACAGAGATTGATCCATGGGAAGACAATAATGATCCAGTTGTTTTGTTATAGAATTTTTGTGGAATGGAGATGATATAAGTATTATTTCGATCACCACTATAGACTATTGTAATTATAAATTGGTAACAATGTTTTCTTGAATGTTTCAACTCGGTTGGGTCATCAATGACTTGGGAGGAAAGGGATGCTTTCTCCATTTTTTGTGGGATGTTTAGAGGTTATTGAGAATGTGGGAAAATTAAATATCATTTATCCCTTCCACTGAAGCTGTCACCAATTCATAACATGTTCCATGTATCTCAGCTATGTAAGTATCTATCTGATGGATCTCGTGTTTTGAGTTTGGGTGATCTTGAGGTTGAACCTGATCTATCCCAGATTGAATGGAAAATTAAGATAATTTATTCTAAAACTAAGGTTCATAATGGGAAGATGATACCCTTTTTTAGTGTTCTTTGTCCTTGGGATTCTGATAATCAGGAGATGTGGGATAGTGGGGCCATAATTAGAGAGCAACAGACTCATCGTTTTGGCATAGAAGCTTCTTCATAGGATTTATAGGGAGAGAATATTTTTATGGTGGGGAGGTTGTAATAGACTATTATATTTTTTAGGTATTCCTAAACCATTATTTTTATTGATATTTGGTTGGGTTTTGTTTAGGGATGTTTTGGGTAAAAAATGAGTTTTAAAAATTCATGGCTAGTTCATGGTTGGCGCACGAGTTGCCCAAATTGTGTGTCCTATAAGAGAAAACAATGAAACCCAAGGTAGTTGGTGTTTTTCTAGGTTGGTTCACTAATAGTCAAGTGAAATTACCTCTTAGTAGAAACCATGTAATCCATTTAAAATTGGCACACTACCAGGCCATATGGTTTTGTCTAACCATGTGGGTCTTCCCAGGAAGCCATGCATAAAAGATTTTAAGTGATATTATTTTTTTATTAAAATTATCCCAACCTCAATTTTTGGTCCCAAATGGAACTCCTTTTACCCAAACATGATTATACCTCCCTAATAACACTCAAGGTGGTTTCTTGTCCACTTATATCCCTATCAAATGAGATTCAAATCTAGAGGAATTCCCTTTGATCGCCTCATAGTTAGTTTCCTGACCCCGATATTATTCTCACCTGGTATCTCTTATTGTATCAAGGTTTACATGAATCTCCATATTGATTTATGGAATCAATACCCTATATTTTGGGATAATAAATTTTTCTTTGGTTCATATTCTAATAATCATTATTCTTTGTTAAAAAAATCACGATTAGTGTTTGGTGATATGAGATCTGTTGTTTTTGGTAGGTGGTTTCGTTTCAATGCCCAATTAATATTAACCCTAATTTTTTTGTTTATTTTTTATTTTTTAATTAAATTAAATTATTTTTAATTCTATAATATGGAATTCAATTAGAGGTTGGAAAACCCCAATTACATTTAATTGGGGTTTTTTGGAAAAATTGGTTTTTAGCATGAAATTGGGAAATCCACAATTTCATTTAATTTGGGTGTGTGTTTATGGAAATATTTGAGATTTAAATAGTATTATTTAACTTCTATATTTTATATATTTTTTTAGTTAATTTAAATGTTTAATTTTATTGTGTAAAATGGATTTCATAGAAATCTATGAAAATCCCCCAATTCTTGTAAATTGGGGTTCGTGATGAATTTGATAAAATTTGATTGAAAATTAAATTATTAATTTTAGTTAGTGAAATTTCGTTGTGAAAATGCATGAATTGGTTTCAAATACTTATTGTGAAAAAATGTTTTAAAAATGATTTTATTGGAAACCTAAGGGGTGCATCTTTTTGAAAAGGCATATTTTTGATTTAAAACTTGTTATGGGTTCATAAAGGGAAAAATATAATATTTTAAATTGAGAATGGTTTTTAATTATATTTGAAGCATTCTTAAAATAAATATACTATCATGGTTTTTTACTTGAGAACAAAAAGACCTTAGTTAGTGAGTGAGTTATTTTGGGTGGAACTTTATGACATTCAACGTTCTAAAACAACATATAATCACATCATCATTCTTGAGGAAATAGTGATGAGTCCCATTTTCTAGTATCCTAATGGGGTGTATGTACATATTTTCTATTTCATTGTGTCAGGTTCCTATAGCCTGGAAATATCATAACTATTTGGGATATGACTATATTTCTTACTTGATTGTATTTCAATTGAATATATTCCATTATTGTAAACTATTTTACATTCCTTATTAATTTCTATAAACAATTTTATATTAATGTGTTTATTTAAACTATCTTTTGAATTGTTCTATTTTTTGTAAATCACATGATGATTAAATTAATATTTCATCTTATGAAATATTATTTTAGCATTATAAATTTGAATCATGAATTTCTAAATGTATTACCATCTTTTAATTTGTAAATCATGATCTGTTTACATATGGTTTTTTATATTCAAAACCTTTTTAATTTAAAATTTTAAATTCCTTTATTACTATATTTTATATTGGCATCTTTTTATTGAATCATTAGTGAAATCATGTGGGTATTTGGCTTAAACCAAACTTGTGCCTTCATTCATTTTTAGATTATCTACTTCCAGGTCTGAGAAAGGGATAATGATGTCTTAGAGGTGGATTTGGCTATTGAACCTTGGACTTGGTGAGTTGCATCTGAGTTGGGACATGGGATTTTTTTCTATTTTAATGTACTTGGTAGTGGGACATGGTCTTGTTTATAACCATTTGACTTATAGTACATTACTACTAGAGGATTTTCTTTTGATATTCATATTTTTTTGTTTATTTTACTTCTGTATTATTAGTGGAAAAATTGTTCCCAAATTCATTTTTGTATAATTCCATGTTCTAGTCCCCAACATATGGGGATCAGAAACTCCCTTCCAGCTACATCAGGGCAGGATTAGTTATCAGGTTACTGAGGTAACCAGGCTAGTTTAGGAACGATAAGGTACTATAAAATTAGATCGCTCTCTTAGTTTATATAATTTTAATGAATAAAAATATAAGGAAGAATTATAAAAATACAAAGATGTAATGAGGTAGAGATACCCTCATTTTTTCAAACTACATTTGAAAAATTATGAGGAAACAAATACTGAGGGGTAGAATGTAACACCCTGCAATTTTTTGATTATTTTTTCAAATAAATAGATATTATATTGAATATATTTCTTCAAATAAAACACTAGTAAAAAAATAATAACAATACATTTTATTGATATGATGTACGTCAATCCAACATAGTCATTAATCCATTATGATAATGTAGTATGTGACATCATTAAGAAAACTATACGTGGAATAAATCCTAAATTAATTAAACGGACCATGATCACGAAGTCATTCTACTCATGCATTTCAATGAAGAAAATTCCTCTGATTATAATAATGGAAATAGGGAAAATTTTATAAATAAAACAAACATTTTTGAGAAAGAAGTAAATAAATTGGATGGATGACTCTTGGAATTTTGTAAGGCTATATATATGAATTACTTATGACTATTATATATATAGTAATTATAAATATTCCAAAAAGAAATATTTTCATTGGATAATGTTCCTTGGAGATATCTAATTGGTATGTTTTATAATTCCAAATATCATATTGATAAATAACCTAGAATGAAATTAAATTATAATATTCAATTATAATATCTTGTATTTCATATGATTATTCATTATATATTTTAATTAGTATAACATTATAAATAATGATTTTATGTGGTTATAAAATCAAGATAAACATTTTAATATAAATTGATTGATAAATTTTAGTTTTTAGAAGATAAGTAAATAAAATTAATGGGATGTGATTAAAATCATTTATAATTTTAAAAAGTTTTTTTAACGTGTGAGATATTTTGTACATAATAAATTAAATCGATTACGTTTTAAGGATAAATTTATTTAAAATTTTCAATTTATAAAATTATTTAATACAAACCATTTAACTAGTTATTAATAAAAAATAATATTAAAGACACTTCATTTTTAAAAAGTCATTTTTCAATAATAAAAAGTTTTCTCTATATATTATATGTTTTAATTTTAAAAAAAATTAGTATCTTTGATAACTAAATTAGATTAAATGGAGTCTAAATTTGTAATAAGAACAATAAAATTTGTTATGAAGGTAAATTTTATTTGTAGACATAAAAAATAAGTCACAGTAGTAAAAACGGAGTTACCATGTTAAAGTTAAAACTAGATTTAATGGGTTAAACTAAGTTGTAAATGAAAAAAATATCTTTAAAAATATTCACTAATTATGTGGATGAGAGTATTCAGGAACCATATTCATTATTTTTCTACATTTTACCCATATTCCAATTAAAATGAAAACTTGACACATTATAGAATGAATATTTGCAAAAATACTACTCAAATCAAACCTGTAAAACAACCCCTATTATACCCATACAAAACAAATCAGACTATAATGATAAAATAATAATATCTAAAAATAAATCCACTCATAAATCCCACTTACACATTTGAAAAAAATACCATTATATTATAGAGTCTTGAGTCCTTTATTCTAAATGTACATTTTTTATGAAGGACTGAATTTCTCGAAGTAAGTACCCAGTTTTTCACTATTTTTTCCAATTAATTTCTCATATGCAATTTTTATAAATATCATTTTCACCTATAATTATGTTTTCATAAAACCATTACACTTATAATAAATTAATAACATAAATATATAACACTAATATTTGAATCATTTACGTGTATATTATGTTTTATGAGGGTAAGTTCAACCATATAAATGAACATGTTATACCAAAATAGTAATTTTTCAACATGAATTAGTATCAAGATTTTAACAATAGTAATATATGATATTATTGAGTATTTTGTGTAATCTATATTTTTATTTATGTGTGAAATAAAAAAATAAATGGTCATTAAAAATAATGTTGTTGTTATGAGAAAGTTACATGAAACATGCTCATCATGGATTCCATTCTCATAAACCATACCCAAAATTTCAATCAAATAATCATAGGACTGAATATATAATAAAAAAAATTATTCCAGTGCCTTAAATAATATTGTATTAATTTACTCAGTATCCGATATTGGGGATCAACTTTTCAATTATAAAACATGTATGAAATAATAAAAATTATATACATTTGATAACAAAAATAGACAATAACACATTCATATTTGTTTAATTAATTAATATAACATAAAAATATAAAATTTAATAGATATAAATAATTTCATTGAATATTTTATTAATATTTATATGTTTCTAATACAGGAGGTAAACACAGTTTAATAAAAGTTATGTGTAACGGTATGGGTTCTTAATCTTACTCTCCATTTATTAACACAATTTTTCATACTATGAAACATAGTTATTTTAAGAAACTAGAACTTATTTTCAGGTACGAATCTTGTTTTCTGGTGTTTTCATGAAAAAGAGGTGTTTCTGGAAATTTCAGGAGTACCCATCGTGTACATATAAGTACACACTGTGTACATGGTTTCCATGGGTAGTCTTATTCTGGAAGTGTAATGGCCAAACACATGTCATGTGGGGTGACCTGGAGGCTTCTTAATGAAAAGGCAGGGTTAGGAATGTACGTGTTGTTTAATTTTAAAGAACACACTCTGTATTTTCTTTTAATTTCATTAAATGGACTGAGGTCACTTCTAATCGACATAACCTTCTCCTTCTCAACCTGTCTCATCCAGGAACATCTGTATGACACAAATCTTCTCCGATCCTCTGGATCATCATATAATCTCTGATTTTACCTCCATCAATTTCGACAGAGTCTCCACGGGAAGCTCTTCCTTCTTCTATAGCCTCGTTCCCTGATTTCTCCTCTTTGACGAGATATTATCAGTTGAACGCTTGTAGTTGTTTTTAGAACTACGCCATTCTAGGTCGAATCAAAGGCTGTGATTAAACTATATATGATCATACAACACCGAGGTAGGTGGTTTGTGCCTTAATGTAGTTAGTCTTTGAGATATATGTGCAAAGTTTCCCAATACCCTCATTCAGGGTATTGCGTGTTTATGGATTTTAACCCTGTTAAGGTCTGTTTTGCCTTGTAAGTTTGAATAGTTGTTTTTGATTGTATATTGGGTTATTTTACATGTTGTGGATAAGTTTTTCATGCTAGGGATGTGTTTTTCATACTTTCATGATTCTGACTATTTGGTCTTGCTTTTCCTATTAGGCTGTTTTGTTTTCCATGCCTCGTATTGGTATGATGGAGTGATTTTTTATATGATACATTGTGTCGTGCCTTCTAGCTAATTTAACCATGTAGTAATTTGTGGTTTACTTTGGAATATGATTATCTTTTGTACACAATTTTTTTACACAGGGATTCAGGAACCTGGTGTAGTGAGACCATAGAGGAAATTGACATTGAGGTGTTTCTCAGAGTGTTTGTTATAATTATCAAGTTTCTAGACCATAGGGGGGGGGGTTACGTTTAGTGATCCCTCATAGTTTCTATATATACGTTACAAGAACACATGAGTAATTGGCATTGAGTGCTTCCACAGAGTGTTTATAGTTTACCATTAAAAGACTACAGAGGAATTGATAGTGAGTGATTCCTCAGAGAGTCATTGATTACACATGACTATAGGGGGAATTGACGGTGGGTGATTCCTTAGAGAGTATTTGTTATATCATCTCTTGTAGAAGAACAAGAGGGAATTGGTTTTGAGATTTTTCTAGAGGGTTTCATGTATTTGTTTTTGGTTGATTAAATACTTAAAAGTAAATGTTTGTAAACGAAATTGTATGACTGTCTACTTTTGAGTACCTCCATGTTTACTGCTTCTTTTTGCTTATTTCCTACCATATATATTCACCGACTATTAGGAACAGATCTTTTGGTGGCAGCCTACTGGGATTTTTCTCACACCCTGTTTGCTTCATGCTTGGGCCCAAACAGATTATATTGTTGTAGGTATATATGAGGGTAAGGACCCTTCTACTTCTGGTATTTTATTTTTGTGGAGCTGGGGAGCATGGGACCAAGCTGAGGCTTGCGATGTTGTTCTAGTTTTTTTTCTTTTTTCTTTGGTATATTAATGTATTCCAACATTGTGACTTGTTTGGATACTTTCCAAGACATATGTATCATGCATCATTTATATATTTACTTTAGTTATTTCATTCTTTCAGTATTCCATTGTATACTATTGTATGGTATTGTTATTGTTTACACTATAATTATCTATTTATCTTCCACTGCGTTACTCTGTCAATGAGGGAATAGGTTCCCCACCATCACACCCAAGGCCCTCGCTGCTAGTTAGTAGCCTCTGGCGTTTAGGGGAATGTGCTTGAGGCCATGTAACCAACCAGTTATGAGGCACCTTTGGGTTTCTCCCAGAACCGTGACATTACAAAGTGGTATAAGTGGAATTATTTTCTCCTTCATTTATTTTTTAGAGCCTATACTCAGTTATAGGAAGAAATTGGTACTTTGTAATAAGCTGTTCATTTGAGTAGCTAACTCATGCAAAGGAAAAATCTAATTTAACTCATATATTGTAATTTTTTTGGTTTTTCAATTTTACAGTTGATTTGATTTAATTGTTAGGTGATTCACATGTTTTTTGATATTATCATTGATATTATTGAGGTTTTATTTCTATTGAAACCTGATGAGATGAGGGTATGACATGTCATGCATCATATAGGCTCTTTCTAGAAATAACATGTCATGCATTCTTTCCATGCCATTTATGGTGCCATGCCGATTGCATGTTGTTGTGATAGATATTGTGTTAGATATGCATGTTGTTATTATATATTCCTTGATAGAATACCTACATTTTTATAGGATATTTTTTTGTGTATGGTTTTGTTTAAATGAACGCCACTCTTTGGTTATTGAGGTGTTATGGGCCCTCATGGATCAGAATTTGGTGAATCATTATCAGGTTTTCCTTGTATATTACATGTATAAGATTCCAATATTTGATTCACCGGGAATATGGGCCCTCACAGATCAAAATTTCAAACTTTAATGTTGTTTTAGTGTTTTTCGGGGGTTCAAATATAGTTTCTGAGGCTTACTATCTGGAAAAACCCAGAATACACAGTATGTAATGAGAAAAACCCACCATGTGTCCTTATATTCAGGAAAGAACTGATTTTCATAAGTACACTCTATGCAGTATCTAATCATGTCAATGGATGTGTAGAAGAGACACAGGGATGATAAAATAATTAAAGGGAAGATATCGTGTACCGGTTGTACACGCCGTATTGTAGATGGTATGTATCTGGCTATGTGACTAATGACACGGATGGATAAAACAAAGGTAATAAACTCCATGTCATGATTGAACACGTCGTGTAGTATAACCATTGTATCTGAACGTGTAATTAAAAAATCAAGGTCATGGAATCCACATAGTACATGCCATGTCTAGAATAAAAACACTGTGTAGAGTCAGTCATGTGTCCACCCATGTGACTAAAAACACAGGCAGTTGAAACCTATGTAGTACACACTATTTATGGAACAAACATGTTTTTTAGTCCTGTTCTAGGAGAACCGTCTGGGTTAGTCCTGTAGAAGAACATTGGCAGAGGAAACAAATCAAGTACACGCCCTATCTTGGGATAATGCTTCGTGTTTATGGGGTGTTACATGACATGGGTTGGCCAAAGTACATTCCCATGAAAAGGCTCAAAGGAACTTTCCATGTATCTTTGTTTTAAAAATCATGAATGATTTCTTTCTCATATTACCTTCTTACACATCTAGGTTTCGGTCCTTGAACATCTCGAAATAAGCATGCTCTTGACCTTTCAGAGTCGTTCCATTGAGACGTCCACCATTTATAAGCCAATTACAGTGAATTTATCAGACACCAGACATGGCTAGTCAGGGACTATTAGTGGTTCCTCTTATATTTCCAATCTTGGAACCCGTCGTCATTACAGACATAGTTTCTGACGCATAATTCTGATAGGGCCTTATAAGGTTCATTTAGTCCTTCAATGGAGCACCAGATCCTGCCTCGTTAGTGACAGAATTGGCATTGGTTTTCCAGCAGTAGCTTCCTCCCACCTTCATAGGGGGAGGAGGACCTTAGTCTATAGAGTCATGGTTTGAATCTATTCGTTCTACCCTCAAATATCTGAAGATGCCTCCAAAGAGGTGGGTTAATCACTCTAGTTATATGCTTCAGGATTCCACCAAGAGAAGGTGGGATATGGTTTCATATGTAGGATGCCAGTGGGGTATGGTTTGAGATAAGATTCATTATACCTTCTATGATTACTTCTAATCGGAAACCTTGGGATCCAATTGAGACCGAGAGTTCATGAGTTTTGAGTAGGGTACACTCTAATCCATAGAGTATTATTCTTGATTCAAAGAGTTGTAGTGCTTTACACCCATTCTAGGGGATATGAGGTATTCCTAACAAGGATGATTGATGATGGTCTCAGGTTTACTACTATATCTTCTATAGTCAACCGGGTGCTGATCACGGAGCGCAACCTGAGGGATTCTGGAGCTGTGGGCAAGGGCTGTTCGATAACCAGAGTAAGTGATTCTCCGAAAAATAGTAGGAAGGTCCACCGGGATACTACAAAAGGAGATCCATGTAAACGAGATGCGCCTTCAGGTGGCTAGGTGGTATGCTACCAGTGTGGGAAGCTCAGTCATACTAGGATACATTTTTCGAGGAGACCCAGTGGAGTGGTAATTTTGAAAAAAGATGGGTCATCTTCAGCGCTTCTGTCATTTCTTCTCACCAGAAGTGGGTGGAAGAGATTCTCCTATGACTCTGTATTCAAGAGCAGCACCACCCGTTTCTCATCTATATGGGAATTGGAGTTATTCCATCCATTTAGGCCTAAGTGGAGGTCGTGGATGTGGTGGTCAGACACAGGGTTTTCGGAAGCTACATGGTGGATCAGCTCAGGGATCTCAGTCAGCTTCACAGGGCCACGATGTTGGTTAGGCTTTTACGGTGGTGTAGACCTAGTAGGACCAGGATACCAGACCCTCTAAAGTTTAAGGTATAATCCTTGTTTCCCTAGTTTTATCTTTTGTGCTTTTTGATATAGGGGCTTCCCATAGCTTTATATCTGTTGCTATTATGGAGTGTCTTATGCTCTATATCATACTTCTGCTGATATATTGGTGCTATAAACTTCATTGGGGAGTAGAAATACTAGTTTACATTATTTAAAAGAGTTCCCTCTCGAGTTTGGTGGGTGTCACATCTTATGATACCTCCATGTCTTAGGGTTGACAGGCTACGAAGTCATTCTTCGTATGGACTGGTTAGTTCTCTTCCAGGTATTCGTCAACTATTATCACTGTAGGGTGAGTTTCATATCACCAAAGGGAAGATCATGTTTTCATAAGGGTGAATGGGATGTCCAGGTGAGTAGAGCAGGACCCGAGCATCATGGGTTGGGAGGAATCACAACCAAGATTAGTAGTCTTTATTTGGTTGACCATTGGTCTTCATTGTGGTACTTTCCTCCAGTGTTCGATCATTTTAGGGATGTCATCCTAGGGGAATTTTTGGTTTTTCCTCCATAGAGATAGATGGATTTTTTTTGATCTTGTTCCAGGAGAGGCACCGGTGTCCATTCCTATTTATAGGATGGCTACACCAGAGTTACAGGTGCTCAAGAAGCTGTTGGAGGAGATGCAGGAAAAGAGTTTCATCTGAACCAGTACATCTCATTGGGTTTTTCCTATCCTATTTGAAAAGAAGGCGGATTTTACCCTCAGACTTTGTGTGTATTATCAGATGTTGAACCACTTGACGGTCCAGAACCAAAATCCATTGTTGGGGATTACTGATCTCTTTGCTCAGCTTCGAGGATCCCGGTTGTTCTCAAAAATTGACTTGATATCTGGTTATCATCAGTTTCTTGTTAGACCATCAGATATACCTCTTACAACCTTTCGGAGAATGTATGGTATGTACGAGTATGTGGTTATACCGTTCAGTGTTTTTAACGCCCCATTAGTTTTCATGGCTCTGATGAACCGAGTGTTCCATCTATACTTGGATTCATTCATGGTGGTGTTCGTGGACAATATCTTAGTGTACTCTCACACTCAACAAGACCATGACACATATCTTGAGATCATTTTGAGTACACTAAGATAGAATTAGTTATAATATATTCTATCAAAATGCCACTTTGGGATATACCAGATTCACTTCTTAGGTCATGTTATCTCAGAGACAAGAGTGTCAGTAGACCTCTAAAAAGTGAGAGAAGTAGATTAATGGGAGTATCTGAAGAAAATATTTGATGTACAATGTTTTATTAGAATTTCTAGATACTACAAAAAATTTATACAGGACTTTTCATGGTTAGTAGTGCCACTGAAGGACCTGACTAAGATGGTTTTGAAGTACTTGTGGTCATATTCTTGTGAGTCAGCCTTTCAGGAGCTGTAAGGGAGGTTGACTTCAGCACCGATACTATTATTTACAGAGCTGGGAAAGCTCTTTATTGTGTACTTTGATTCATCTGGTATTGGGATGGGAGTTGTTATTATACAATGAAAAGGAGTTGTTGCATATGGGTCTCAGAAGTTGCGACCATATGAGAGGAACTACACAACACACAATCTCGAGCTGGATGTTGTTGTTCATGCCTTACACTGTTGGACATATTATCTGTTGGTAGATAATTTTGTGGTTTTCACCGACCAAAAAAGTATCAAATATATCATCACTCAGCATGATCTAAATTTGAGATAGCGAAGGTGGGTTGAGTACCTTCAGTCCTTGGACTTTAATATTGCCTACAATCCTGGGAAATGCAACACAGTAACTGATGCATTGAGAAGAAATAATTAGATATCGGCAGTTCATGATACCAACAGTTAGTGGCAGTTTATGGATCTATTCTCTGAGATACGTTTGTAGGTGAATGACAGAGAGATGCTGATGTTTCCTTCTTCTATGGAAGTTACCTCTAATTATCTTGATCGATTTCAAATAAGGCAGCTATCAGATTCTAAAGTCCTAGTCCTACGAAAAAGTGTATCAGGAGAAGATCCTACTATTTGATGGACAGTAGACGAGGATGAGATCTTGCATTTTCATGGGCGTGTGTGGGTGCCATCAGACATACATGAGGAACTGATGTGGGAATTTCATTCCTTAGTTTGGGAATTTCATCATAGTGTCACCAAGATGTATCGAGATTTACATCGTCAGAATTAGTGGCTAGGTATGAAGGGAGATGTTGCTAGTTTTTTCATGAGGAGTTCCACCTTCCAGCAGGTGAAGGTATAGCATCAGTGACCAGCATGGATTTTACAGTAGTTACCCATTCCCAAGTGGAAGTGTAATTATGTCATGATGGACTTTGTGATAGGGTTATTGAGGTCACCTCAAGGGTAGGATATAGTTTTGTTATCATTGATAGACTCACGAAGGATTATCACTTCTTACTGATCAAGGAGGCCTTTAGTGTTGATGATCTAGGAAGGCTATACATCCAAGAAATTGTACGTTTAAATGGAGTTATACACTCCATTGTTTCAAACAGGGATGCTTGTTTTACTTCTCGGGTCTGGCAGGGACTACAGAGGGCTTTGGGTACCCATGTTCTTCTAGGTTCAACATACCATCCCTATACAGATGGCTAGTCTGAGTCTACAATTCAAGTGCTAGAGGAAATTCTTCAAGAATTCATCCTAGATTTTGGAGGTTATTGGGAGAAAAACATACCTCTATCGGTTTTACTTACCTCCGAGTTATTGGTCAATGCATGCCGTATTTCACGTATCTCAATTACAATGTTACTTATCAGACATGCCTCGTGTATTTCAACCTGAGGAGGCTGAGCTATAAGAGGATTCATCATTTGAGGAGCATCTTCTCTAAATTACTGATCGTAGTGCGAAAGTTCTTTGTGTCTGGTCTGTTCCTCTGGTACGAGTTCTATTGCAACACGGGTGAGTACAGAATGAGACCTGGGTGAGGGAGGTCGATGTATGATCACAGTAGTCTGAGTTGTTCAAGGTTTCTTCTTCTACGATGCCTTGCTAAGGAAATTCGGGGATGAATTTATTTAAGGGGAAAATTTTTTAAGAACCCAAATCTTCTGTTCTATTACTAATCTTGATTTCTGGTGTTTTCATGAAAAGATGAGTTTCTGGAAATTTCCGAAGTACACAATGTGTAATTATATGTACACACCGTGTACTCGGTTTTCGCAGGTCTCCGTGTGTTGGCCATGAAATGGATGAACATAAGGTCATGTGCGGTGACCTGTAGGCCACCTAAAGCAAAGGCTGGTTAAGGTAAGTGCACACCATGTACTTTTAAATAACATGTCATGTTTTTTCTTTTCATTTAATTAAACGGACTGGGGTCGCGTTTAATCAACTGAACTTTCTTTTTCTCCACCTGTCTCCTCCAAAAGCATCTGTACGATGCGAATATTCTCTACAACTTTGAGACATCATCTTATCTTTGATTCAACCATCGTCAATTGTGTTGGATTTCCCACGATAAGCTCTTCCTTCTTGTTGATCCCCATTCCCTAATTTCTCAACTATCACGAGATATTCTCAGTTCAATGTTTTTAGAATTTTTGTAGATCTATGGAAATATAGGTCAAATAAAAGGTTTTTATTAAACTATATCGATCATACTACACCAAGGTAGGTGGTTTGTGCCTTTCCATAATTAGTCTTTGAGTTAAATGTGAAAAAGTTCCCAATACCCTCATTAA
This sequence comes from Viscum album, assembly GCA_963277665.1. Classification (NCBI taxonomy): domain Eukaryota; kingdom Viridiplantae; phylum Streptophyta; class Magnoliopsida; order Santalales; family Viscaceae; genus Viscum; species Viscum album. Next base: position 1,796,451,396 of record OY728137.1, read on the forward strand.
GGGTATTGCATTTCAGGATTTTAACCCTGTTAAAGTCTGCTTTCCTTGTATGTTTGAATGGTGGTTTTTGATTATAAATAGGGTCATTTTCCATACTATGGATGAGTTTTACATTCTATGGATGTGTTTTCCATTGCTGCATGATACTGACCATTTGGTCTAGCTTTGCCTATTAGGCTATTTTGTTTTTCATGCCTAGTATTATTAGGATGGAGGGATTATTTATCTGATATGTTATGCCATTCCTTGTAGCTAATTTATACAATTAGTACATTGAGGTTTACTTTTGATGATTATTATCATTTTTTCATGATTCTTTTACACATGGTTGTGGGAACATGGTGTAGTGAAAAAATAGGGGAAATTGACATTGAGGGATTTCCTAAAGTGTTAATTATAATTATCACACTGCATGACCATAGGGGAGATTTACGTTTAGTGCTCCCTCAAAATGTCTATAGTTACATTACGAGGCCACGTGAGGAATTGACGTTGAGTTCTTCCTTAGAATTTCTATAGTTTACTGTTAAAATACTATAAGGGGAATTGATGGTGGGTGCTTCCATGGAGAGAATTTGATTACACATGACTATAGGGGAAATTGATAGTGAGTGCTTCCTTAGAGATTCATTATTTTATATTATTTTGTAGCTAAACTAGAGGGAATAGGTTGTGAGAACTTTTCCATAGGTTTTCTTGTATTTTTTTTGTTGATTAAATACATAAAAGCAAATTTTTGTAATTGAAATTATATGACTGTTTAATTTTGTGTACTTCCTTGTTTACTGCTTATTTTTTCTTATTGCAAGACATATATATTAACTAAATGTTTGGCATAGATATTTGGTTGGTTTCCTACTGTTATTTGTCTCTCACACTTTTTGGGTCATTCTTGGACCCAAACAGATTATATTGCAGTAGGTATAGATAAAGGCAAGCTCTCTTCTACATTAGGTACATGATTGCTGTGCAGTTGGGGAAAATGGGACCAAGCTAATGCTTGAGATGATGTTGGAGTTTATTTGTTTTATTTAATCTTTGGTTTAGTACTATATTCTAGCACTATGATTTGTTTGGATGCTTTACATGACATATGTATCATGCATCATTTATATATGTACTCCAGTTATTTATTTCTTTTAGTTTTATGTTTTCTACTGTTGTATGGTATCATTATTGTTTCTGCTTTTTTTATCTATTTATTTCCCACTACGTTACTATTCTAAGGGAGGCATAGTTTCCCAAACATGACACCCAAGGCCCTCGTTGCTAGTTGGTAGCCTCTAGAATTCCGAGAAATGTGCTTGAGTTCGTGTGACCAACCATGTAAGGGGAACCTCTGGGTGGCTCTCATAATTGGGACGTCAAAATTTTATTTTATACAATGTACACAATTCTCTATTTCCTTAAATTATTTTTTATTAATATTTCGTTTATTGTATTTAGAGGGCTATTTCATGATCCCTCCTTCAAATTTATTTGATTAATTTATCACTAAAGTTGTATGGGATTTTTTGAACTCAACTTCTTTTCAAAGATTTTGGATTAATTATATATGTTTTTATGTTATCACAACTTCCCAATATCCACATTAGTTTTATTCAAAAATATTTCACTATAATTATTAATTTTATTCTATTTTAATTTATTCTACATATTTATTCTAATTTATTTCATTCTAAAATAAATGATTTTGAATGAAATATGTGTTTTATTATCTCAATTTTTATTCATTGAGATATATTTTATATTAACCACTTATTTTATTTTATGTGGTGTATGTACTGCAAAATAATTTGTTTTATATTAATTTTCTAAAAATTTATGACACTTAAAATCCACATGTGGCTCTCAATTTCAATATATTTTGATTCAATTTTTATATAAGCCATAAAGGTTTCTTTCTAATCCCCCAAAATAATAAAAATTATTTATTATTAAATTTAAATTAACGGATAGTGTATATATATTCATTATAGAACCAAATCTCTATCATTCTAGCCTCTTTGTTTATGGTAGTTTTATAAATTCTTACCACGTCATTTTCCTTTCATTCATAATTTGACTGTAGAGATGTTTAAATGTTTAGTTGAACAAATAACATCCTTTTGTTCTATATTATTCCCCACCACCATTAATATATTCATTGAATGATTTTTTGTATATCTTTATCACTAAAACTAAGATTTATTAATGTCATTTTCAATTATCATTAAACCTCTTCAAAAGAAATATTGAAATTTAAATTAGTTTAGAGGTATTTTTCTATTTACATTGATTCTCCTTAAAAAATTGTGAATGGAATCTATTTTTGAAATATTTTTCTCAAGAAATGTTTTTCCCACCATCATCAATAGTTTTATTTATGAAACATACTTTTTTGGTTTTCATGGTTTTAAAAAATTCATTAAATTTAAATTTTTAATAAATAATTATCATTTAAAACTATATTTATCAAAAGTAACGTAAATTTCAACTTATTTTTCAAATAGATTTTAAAATGATCATATAAAAGTATTTTTAATCTATGTAACCATCATTTAATGTATCTTATGATTAATAAGGGATATTATCTAATCACACCATCCACATTATTCCTATATATGGTTTATAATAATGTCATTAATATATATATATATATTTATATTTATATGTTTTTACAGAAACTGTTTCATTTACAAAGGAAAATTAATTATTGATTGAATTACAAATGTTTTTGAGTTCACGTGGAACACAAATGTATGGTATATCACTATGTGGGGAGTGGGTATCTTATATATCTCTAATGAATTGGGTAAATTTTATATCACATTAGGTTATAGATAATTGGGAGTTAATTCAAATTCTTAGGGACTCTTTCTACTAAGTAATACGTGGGTCCATTATAAACCTATAATTCATTAGGTATATCTATATATCTCGTGAGTTGAAAAGTTAGGGACTGATGAGGGAATCAAGTCCACTAATAGATTCATTACATTATTTGACTAAGGTCTTGGAAGGGATAATTGACATGAAAATTTAATGTTTCTTTTATGATTATCTTAATTTATTTCCATGAAACATGGTTATGTTCTCATAACCACATGATTATATTATGATAAGTTATGATTTTTGATTATTATCTCTCTTATTTACCCTTATTGAGCATAAAAGATAATTATTTATTATTTTAATAATTCCTATGTTTTGAAGAAGATAATTTTTTATGATATTTAATGAAAAATATCATGTTTAAAAATTATTTTTTTTATGATGAATAAGTTTTTCAAAAAAAGTTTTCTATGTGAATATACTTCAATGAAAAAAATCATATAGGTTACAGGGTGTGGTTTATTGTCATATATCATAAATAATCTTGTGAAATGGTGTAATATATTTGAATCTTATGCTATGGTAACCTAAAAATTCCTCTATATAAAATTTATCGTATATAATAACTATAATTAGATTGATTCCAAATTCATCATGTTATCCTCATTTAAACCATTCAATTGATATATGGAAGGTATCTTGAATCAGTAATATATAAATTTTACTACTATAATATTAAATACAATCATTAAAATTCTATCTCATATTTTTTCGAGATCTCTTTTTCATATTTGGATTAATCTTAGTGAATTTTATAGGTATCAACACATAGAAAAATTCAATAGGATTATTCATAAAAATATAAATAGTAAGAAGCGAAAATTAAAGTGATATGTTAAAAACCCTAAATACTCTATGGAGTATTCCTTAGAATTAATGCTTTGAAAATTCATGATTTTAAATATATTAGATAGAGAAAAAATATTAGAACAATATATAATCATTTTATGTCCATATTTAATGAAAAAAAATATTTTTAAAGATAATGAAACATTATTGCATAATAACTAGTTTCAAGTTAAATAATCATATTTGTTACACACTCTTGTGATGAAGACATAACCTTAAATAGAACCACCCTCTATAGTGGACACCCCCTACTCTGAACCCTCTCTCTACTCTACAATTAATATAAATTATAAGGAAGAGGATATTGTTTAAAATAGACCAATAAATATATTATATTTTGTAAAATAATGAATAATCATCTTTACACATAGCTATAACCATTCCAAAAAATTATAGAACCCCTTCCCTAGGTTATAAAACCCCGTTTAAAAAGAATTATGTAATACATTTTTAAATATGACATTTTGATCATGGATAATTTACTAATTTTCTCATTTTGATTAAAACCAATATTATTTCATGAAATTTCTTGTAACGATCAGACCATGAAATAAAAATAATTATTTTTTGTCAAATGAGTATTAATATATATATCGGCACTAAGTTGATCATTTAATTTTGATTGTATGAAATGCCACCCCATTAATACCTATGATATTATATAATTATTTTAGTGTTGCATTGAAAATAATCCTATAATCCAGGATAAACAATATCATTATTCTGATTAAAAAAATGTTGTGTTCATAGATCCCTTAAAGATTGAACATGTTTTCCTATTGTGTTTTCAATTATATATTTCTAATGACACTCTAATATTCTTTTGACTCAACTAATATAATGGTTTCAAATTATGATTATAGGTTTTAAATGTTTCATAATTACATATAATTAGACAAAAAATTGGGCTCTATTACTAGATGAATAAATATATGTAGTTTACTATTAGATTTTTCCATTAACTCTTAAGCTACTAATTTTTTTTATGAACAATTTTGGAATCAATTCCCAAAAAATGATTCCATTTTTACACTAGCCTTTCATGGGCATCGAAAATATAAATCAAAAAACTAATCTTTTAAATATCATAAATTAGGGACAAAAGGTTGTTTTTTGGGATAGGTTCCAAATAATGGGTTCATTAATTATTAAAAAGGGTGTTCTGTTGGTTTTAATGAACAAGATTAAAAATATAATAAAGGAAATTATCAAGATAATATTCGGTGATTATTTAGAGGACTTTATAATAAAATATTATTTATTCCAAGTGTTGATATTATTAATCCTCATTATATTTATTGGTCAATGAGAGAGTTTAAACTATTTTATCCCTCATTTATGGTTGATATATAAGGAAAGTCTCAAACATAAAATTACCACTAGAGATCGATCCTCATTGATATTTTCATGGGATTTTATTCAATAATTTCATAAATATATGAAAAACAATTCATCTTATAATTACATAAGGGGATCCATATTAGGTGAAGTTATTCTAAAGAAAATATTTTTAATCAACTGATTTCCTAAAACATAAAAAACCACTATATACATCACCAAATATTAAAAAAATACTACATTATATACAATTAGGATTATGTTTTGGTAAATATATGTCTATCAACTCAGGTATATAAAGGGTATAAAAATAACACTAAACACAATATATTATAATAGGATGAACTTATACTAAATGAAAATATTAATAAACATATGAATAATTTATGAAAAAAATATTCTGACATAAGTATAAAAAATTATATCCTCCCCACAATACAAATAAAAAAAAGGGTATTATCTCTCTACGTGGATTGTCATAACCTTTTAAGAATAATGTTCAAATTTAAATTTATATAGTAGAAAAAATGATCCAATTACCTCCTTCAGATAAATGTATTAGATTAATAAATAAATTCCTCATTACATCAATAGATTTGTTAATATCTCCTCCTAATAGTGAGATTGTATTTCATCAATTTGAATTATTAATTATCCCTTTATAGTGATGGATATCTTATCGTTATGTGATTTAAGTATTCATATTTGAATTTTTCTATCATAAATTGGGTGAATCATATCTTGTGGTATCCCTTATTCATAAACCCATTATTCTTTTATGTATAAAAAAGGTCTTATCCCCCATTATCTATGTATTATTTCTATATTGTATTGATATGCTATATAATTATACAATTCCTCACAAGTTATTCAAAGATAATTTGATTCTTACTTCACATGAAAAGATCCATTTTTACCTTGATTTCATAAAGGATGATATAACATGTAAAATATACTTCTTAGAGTCCAAGTTACTCTTATTTGATCCTATATTTTCTCATAAATATCCCAACAAGAAATGATTCCTCATGTTTTATCCTTCGTAATTTTATCCTTTATTCTTAATCATGATTTAGTTATTCTTATATTTGAATATTGTCCACTTCTAAGGAGAGGGAAAAAATCCATTTTTAAACTCTTTTTCAACATAGGTTTACTCTTACATATGTCGTATTACACAACTAGGTTATTATTTTATAACAAATTATAAAAAATGAGTTATTATTATGTAAAAAAATATTCAGTGATTTTATCTTATATCTTACATAACACATTCCCAGCTACTTCTTCCAGACATTTCGTTCCATTACAAAAAAATGTAATGTATTATGATTAGTTTACTATTTATTCTTTTTAAAAAATTGTAAATTTATTAAATTTAATAAATGTTAAATTTAACCAATATTCAAAAAACCCAATAATATAAAGGATTAAGTTATGAGCATTAGAAAACATGTTTTCTTTTCAAATTTCATGTGGTGGAGTTGAATCCCATAAATATTATTATCATCATACAATATAAAAAATGGTCAAACCAATCATTAAAGGGGAAAAGTAATCATGAATTTTTAGTAAACAAGTAATTAGTATCTGATATTAATTCCATGACTAATCCATAATAATAATATTTACATTTTTTGAGGTTTTATAAAATTGTACAGTCTATAAATTCCATGAATGAAAGGTATTAATCATAACTAAATGATTGAAGATTTATTTTTTCTATTGAGAGATTCAACATTTATGTCAAAAACCTAATTATTTCACCATTGAGAGTACTGGAAAATCATTTAATATCCACCTTATCATAATCCCTTGGTCAAAACATGATTTTGGGGTTATATTCCATAGATCTATCATATTTCTCTTTTATGGATTTTTCAATTTGTTAATTATTCTCTATATATCTTTAATATAATTTTATGTCTTAATTTTGATTAGTGGTTCTTTTCAATTATGGATTTCAGCCATATTATTTGAGCCTAGATCAAAGATAATTCTTTATAGGGTTGTTCCAATGATAGAGGTTCCTTGTGAATTTTGGTATCCTCATAATTGGGAAGCTCAAATATAATTGACTTATCCACTAATCTGGTCACCATGGTTTTTGGCATAATGGATTGGTCTTTATGAAATTTGTTTTAATTCACTAAAGTCATCAAGTAACTCTTCAAGTCAATAACATATTTCTTTACATTCATAATTCTTGAAAAAAAAATCAAGTATATAATTATTTATCAAACTCTCCTAAACCTATTAAGGAATCACTTATTTTTGTGGAATAATTGGTGGTGTTTTTAGTTTTTAATTATTTGGGATCCACTATTTCATATCCAGGTTCTATGGATGTATCCAAAACCTTCAACTTTTTCCATCTAGAACTTCATCATCTATAACACACCCACTTTGAACTACATTCCTTCCTATAATATATTAAAATGGTTTTTTATATCAATGTTATGATGGGTGTCTCTAAATAAATATGGTTTATTTTTCATCACTTTATTAGGTCTGATTATCATTTTCTCTAATGACCATAAACAAACAATCAAGGGGGTTATCAAGACCAACTAGATATTAACTATAGTTTAGGGGTGTTTTATATTCATATGATGGGACACCCCCTATTAATTATATTCCTGATCCTAAAAATATAGGCCTCTAGAACTCATTTTCTATGTTGATTATAAACCACAACAACACTTACCTTACTCGTGTAAAATAAAACCATATAATTTTTTCAACTCAATATAAATCTTTATCAATGATAGCATGGGATAATTCTTAATCTCACATATCTACAAGTGGAATAAGTATAAGAAAATCCATACACTGGGATCCACATTTCGAAATTTGTTTATCCATTGTGTTAGATTAGAATTCAACCATATAATACATTTTTAGATAAACAACACATTAATTATACACTCGAAATAGATAAGAAAAAAATACTAGTTTAGATGAGGTGATTGTGCTCTTAAATATCCACATCTATATTCCCAGTGTTTAATGGATTCTTATCCACGAATGACTACAATGAAATTTGACCAACTTGAATATACAAATTTTATTGATTTTACAAATATAAATGAGAATTTTGAACTTTATAAATACTAAAAAATTATATGTCCATGATGTGAAGACAATTTCGGGGTTTAAATGGTATTTCTAACCAAATTCTAGCTAGAATCATTCATTAAGATGATTAAAATGTATATATAATGAGAAATTAGGAAACTAAGAGTACTAGTTCTTTGATCTGAGAATAGGGGCCTACCAATTGAGTTCCCCAAAAAAATTAAATTGAATAGACCTAAAGTGGTAGGGGAAGGACATGAAATATTATGGAAATAACTTAAGTGGATAGGTCTTGTAACATATATACATTTATGTTCTATCTAGAAAATAAAAATATATATGACATGAAAAATAATTTGGCATTGAAGAAATACTAAATCAATCGATATTCATGTTCAACATAGTGAAGATTGTTGTATGGATCCAAAAGGACATTGACTACATTGTTCATTTTCCTACACAATTCATTGATAAATATTTTAAAGAATATGTTAGGAGGTCAATGAGAAATTAATAAATCCATTATAATTATTGATACATGATAGGAATCCTTATTGATTTATAATGGCTATAGGAACACAATATCATGATCCTTGAAAAGAACGTTTACATTATATAAAATAATTATATGAAGGAATGTCATAAAAAATATATGATTAGTTAACAAACCAAAAACAATTAATGGCCATAAAGGTGTGGGGTAGCATTGTTCCCCTCCCATGTGATCAGGGGATTTTCTAGTGTAGTATACGTTTTAGATAGGGATCTAGAACCCTAGATTTATACTATAGATATTGAGAAGTCACCCAATATTTTTATTTTCTATTTTCATTTTCATTATTTTATAATATTTATAATAGAATATATTAATTTAAAAAATGTGATAGTATAATAATTATATACTATATAATAAAATATAATTAGTAAATTGTCTCTATAAAATACTCAAAATGGATCTTCCCAAAGTAGAAACATAAACCAATCGACCTCAGCAATACACCAAAGTAACTATATTTGGGAGGACTAAGTAGAGTATAATATTTTCACATGAATTTATTTTTCATTATAATCTTATATAGAGACCCAAGGTATTCTCATGAGGGATTCAAAATTTAAATAATAATCAAATAAATTCAAGATTTAATATACTTATATTTCACTTCCAAACACCCATTAGAGAAACAGAAATTTTATTAAAAACATATGAAACTAAAAGTAATATAATTTAACCATTATATAATAAATATTAATTGGAAAATAATACATTAAATCATGAAAACATGTGTTTGGTAGAAAAATATCAATGATATCATGCATTGAAAAAATTACTCAAACTGTAATTTTAAACTATTCCCTTGGGAATCCCATTTATAAACTTTTGATATTCAAATAAAAACATTCATATAGTTATAAAAACTCATTCCAATAAATGTAATATAATATCAATATTATCTAATAATCAATTTAAAATCATTATAACCAATGTTTATGTAATTAAATAGAAATTTTTAGTACCCACAACATTTGAGGTTGTTCAGTAACATTCAACAGGTATCATAAATATTATACAGTTTATTTAAACATATATAATCATATAAATAGTTATAAAAAGTAAAATGATCATTATACATAATAAAAAATTCCACGAAATAGATAATATCATACCAATGATTGATTATAAGTCGATTCAGCTTCATAAAGAGTGTGGATGACTTAAGGGAGACACATATACCATGATTAAATAAGATTTATCTCAGGTTTGAGTGTATCTTCACAAATTGGTGAAAATAATCATATATTGAATACCATATATTAAAAATTTACTGAAAATTATGGAAAATAAAAAGAAAAATATGTAGGATAAAAGAAGAAAATATGGAAATTAAGGAGAAATCCAGTACCCTCTCTCTATAACATTATAACATCCTCACTTGTTTTTGATGTATGAGATGATAAAGTTAATGAAGTTTTACATTATTCTTTTCATATTATTTTTATGGGGGTTTGAATATGATATAATATAAAAATTATTATTCCATGAACTAATGGGGGTATAATTTAGTAGGGATAATCATTGATTTGTCTGGATAATAATCACCGACTCACTGTTGAAACCCACCACCTACCCGATTAGGTTACATTGATATTTTTCTACATGAAACCCCATTAGAACACTAATTTATATGGAATAATTCTATTTATTCTTCCAAGAACAATGAACTGCTATTGACCGATCACTATCCAACTGATGGAGCCACTAGCCTACCGGTGAGGCCCACCATGTAGCAGATGCACACCTATTATCAGGGTTCAGTTATTTCACCTCATAGGATTTAATTTACACTCATTACCAACCTAAATAAATATCCAAATTAGACCCCAATGTCTATGATATGAATATTTTACTTTCTATCATCCAAAAATATCACTCCCCTATATCTTTCATGGTTATCCAACAATTGACTAATCTAGGCCCAAGACTAATGAGTTTTTCATCTAGATCCACACCAATACCTTCTTCCATCTTGAGATAAGTACATGTATATATGGTGTATATATGTTTTTTGTGAATAAAAAATGATTTATTCGTATCTCATCATTCATAATTGGTGGACATAACATGTTGACTTCGTTCATGATCTTACCAAGACCAACCATCAACAATAAGTGTATAATGGATGAGTGTTGACGAGTCATATTCATAGATGCATTCTTATAGTAGATCAATGATATATCTTTAAAAATTTGTGAATTAATGTTATATTTATGGTGAAATCGTTGTTTAAATGACAGAATATCTTGAATAGATATAGAATACATAATAAATGTACCAGTTTTCAGGTAATCCTTTCAATATAAATATTCAAGAGAACTTATTTTTATTAAATCTCATCTTAGAAATATTCTATAATAATGATTTATGATGAAATTATGATCACTAGAAATAATCGAGTCTATATACTATAATCAATATGTAATTCATGATCCATTCATCCTTTGAAAACGAATCCGGGGTTTTTTCAATCCTTCTGTTGATATACCTCAGAGTTGATTAGATCAATGAACTCTTTATGGTATGTGATTCTAGAATGACGTTTATGAAATGGAATTATATTGATAATACACTCTAAACCAATTTACTGATGAAATAAAATTTGAACCAAATTAGAAATGTGAGATCATTATTTATGGGTGTGTGACATATTCATTCTCTTATAATTTAGAGAACCTTTGAGGTCTTCATCAACATCCTTGAGGTAGGAAGTTCCTTACAATTTTGATCCCTTGTATAAACTTATTTTCAAGTTATAATTCATTTGTTGACATGGTTTTTTGTTCTTGATTGATGATGATTTATTATGGGTGTGTTCACTTGTTATATATTCATTTATAATTATTGTTTCCATTAGAATTTATAAAGTATCTTATTACAATTCATAATGATGATTCACATGTTTTAATATGAGGAAAATATATTTTTTATTATGAAATTATATTTTCATTTATCAGGATCCATCTTGTTGTGTATTTTCGTGACTTCAGAGGATTGGTTCTTGGTATATGTGATAGGTGACTATCATGTTATGATTACCCATTAGTGGGTAAGTGTGTATGATATGTGATGATGATGACTGTGGACCCCTACTTAGGTTATGGGCATGATAAACTTGTGTCTGGGATGAAAATTTATTTCTTGAGGATACTAAATAATATTCTATAACATTATCCCTTGAGGACATTAAGAATCATGATCACCTATATTCCATAGTGATAACAAGAGTCATATAACCACCCATGTGGATTATTCTCGATCATTTTCACTGAAACTTGATCATCTTTTCTGCATGAAGATGAAGCCAATATGGGTATGGGTTTGGGGTGGCTTGGTTTTTGAATGAACACTCGGTATATTATTTTATTTTTGTTACAATTTATTATCACTTGTTATTATCATGAAATTATACTATTATACTTGTTCAAAAATATTAATGAAACATTGGTGGTTTCATAATGGGTTTTTTACTCATAACTTATATATAATTTTAAATTCTTGTTATTACCTATTATATAGGGATTCAGGAATGATCAAGGGACCTTTGGAAGTTTATTTAGCTAGGGGTAATTGATTTGGAAGAGGTACGAGTATGTAATCTCTACGATACATCTATTTAAATAATTATTTACATGATTTCACCAATAATTTCATTTATCTTTCCACATTGGGATCCCTATGAACTTATTCAAATGACTAATATGACAACATAAATGTTTATGGATTATAATCTAATTATTATGTTTAATTATATCTATTTATAAAACTTTTTATGAGTGGACATGATATTGATGGTGTAGTATCCACGCTGATGTCCATAGGCCCTCATTACTAATTGGAATCCTCTTACATATGGGGAGGCATGCATGATGTCATGTGACTCTCTAGGTTGGGCCCAAGGGTTCAAGTCAATGAGTTTTAAAATTGTATCATAGATAGTCTTATTTTATTCTTTTGGACTAACATTGGATGTGGTAGTAAGGATAAAAATTTGTGAGATTAGATTAGGAGATTTTCCATGTTCCTGGATATAATATTTGGAAGGACCTTCAAGATACCATTTTTTGGTATTTTTGTTTCTATTTTATGGGTTTTTTGTTTCTTCATGCATCCTGGATAGGAATATCGAATCAAATACCATATATATATATATATATATATATATATACATTTTATATGTTTCATATTAGTTATTTAAATTAATTCCATTATTATGAATTATTTTGGGATATATTTATATTAGTTATCATATGATAAATATATTTCCTTGTTTTTGTGATATATTTATGTTGTAATTAATTATTTAAAACTGAGAATTTGTTATGTTCCATATATATTTGTTATTTTTACTAATTTACTAGGATAAATGACTTCAGTTAGTGATTGGAGCTATATACCTTATATTAGGGGTACACTCTTGGTAAAGCATTATGTGATCCTTTATACTGATTTGGTTTTATCATATAAATTCTAGTTTTTTAAAAAAAGTTCTTCATGTTATAAAAAATTCCATCGCATATAATAATGTTTGTTCCACCAACTGATGTGGTTTTGGTAACTCCCACTGGGATGTATACTCCGGTTCCGCTACCTGTTATACAGGATGGTGGTGTAGAGTATTCTATTTTACATGCTATGATAGTAGGTCCACCCCATCCAAGAGTCCTTACATTAGTTCTGGCCCAATGTGGAGGGGTTTCATGGTCTGTAGTTGAGTACGCGAGAGAATTTTAACCCCATAATACACTATCCTTTTTAGGAATTATGGGACATATAGATGTTGTGGATTGAATATACATCATTTAGGGTGTATTCAACCTCGTGGAGATTCCTGAGGACTAGAATGTGAAACTTCCAACATTCATGCAATAAAGACCTTTCAAGAAATGGTTGATTATCAAAGGATTTAATAACAGATATAAGAGTATCACCTAGGGGGAACTCATAGACCTATTTTTTGTGAAATTATGTCTGATTTGATGAATCATGATAGTTTATTGGAGTAAATGGATATATATATATATATATAAGGGGTTCATGATAGTATTTTCATATTATTCTCCTTTCACAAATATTTTTCTACTTTTCTCCTCTCTTCTATAGAAATAATGTTCTAATCGATTGTAAATAATAGATCAAAATTCATCCAGATAGCAGATGTCAGGTTCAAATTTTTGAACAAGCTACATACCCATAGGTTCTATGTAAGCCCATTAATATCGATAATAATTAAGAGGATTAATGAGATGTTTGTTTTTATCCACCCTTTAGTACACAAGTGGGTGGACCTCCTTCGGTTGCGACGTGTGACTCCTTTTTTAGCTAGAACACGATAACTAGGGACCTGTATTAGGGACATGGTATGAAGGAGGACTAGAATTTTTCTTCTTTAAACCTCTCATGAAGAGATCTATAATACATTAATTATGAAAAAGGATGAGTACCATCACATGTTTTTTAAAACACCTCAAACCATGTATCGATGATGAAACATTACAGAGAATATCAACCAATTACTCTCTAGGGATTTGAGGATGAGTGTCCATAGGGGTGGAGGAAAAATATGATCATTGACCCTTGTATCCATCCATGTTCCTCAGTAGAAATCTCATATAATGACATAGACTGGTCATTTTTTTCAAGGATATTGTCACATATCTAATGAAGGTTGTGTTTATATAGTATATTATACTCCAGTAGATGTTGATGAGGGACTATATTCTCTTCATGGTATGGCTTTGATCACATATACATCATCTAATTCCATGTTGGATACTAGTTCTTCCCATTCCTTCATATATTAACATATTATTTCTATACATGACTTACCAGTAATGTTGTCTTCAATGTTACTTTCCCCTAATATACCAATGGGCATGAAAGAAGAATTTTGTTAGTAATTCCCAAAGTAACCTATAGTTATTTCTATTTATTTAAAAATATAAGCCTTTATTGTTCTGATGATAATGAGATATTTCTTATTCTCAATATGGATTTGATGACTAGCTTCTGAAAACATGTTGATTAATATTATAGCTATGTATATTTTACTTCATCGAAGGGAGAGAAGTATATGATGAATATAAAATTTGAACAGGGATAAGGTAGAGATATTAAATACTTGAGTCATATCAAAATGATCACAAAAAATATTTCAATATTGGATCTTTCAGTAGGATTTGATGAATCTCCCATGTTTTTCCTTCATTCATTGATCTTTATTAGGACATATTTCCAAATGAATTTATAGGACTTCCTAATGATATTGGATTTAACTTTAATATAGATCTCATGCTTGGTGCATTTTCCATTTTGATACCCCCTTATCATGTAGAATTGGTTATGTTAATGGTACCCATCATTCAACTCGAGGTCTTAGAGTTAATAGAGATTATCAGGACGGTTGAATCATTATAGGGTGCACCTGTCTCATTTCCCAAAAATGTGGATAGTAGTCTTCAAATTTTTATAGGTTATCAGATGATGAATCAAGGGATTGTGAAGAATATATATCCCTTTTACAGAATCAATTATCACTTTGATCAGATATGTGGATCTCAGTGTTTCTTCAAGACTGATCTTTGATCAGACTATCCCCAGGTATTGGTAAGAGAAGAGGGAATCCCAATTAAGGAGTTTAAGAGAATTAATTGGCTATATTAGTACATCTGGATGTTGTTTTTATTTATTAAAGAACTAATAGTGTTCATGTATCTTTTGAATAAGATCATCAAACCATATATAGACTCTTTTATTGTGGCATTCATTGACAACAACCTCATTTAACCACTTACCCAATGGAAGCATGTTAGAAATCATGAGATATTCCTTAGTATTATTTAGGAACATTGAAATTATTACAAGATGTTAAAGAGTAAATTTTTTATTTAGGAGGTGGATTTCTTAGTGGATGTGGTGTTTGATATAAATATACTCAAAGACCCAAAAAAGGAAGAGTAAGGGATGTCCTTGACACAAAACTAGGATGTGTTCATGATTAAGATAATTTTGGGTTTAGCAGGATAGTACCATCATTTTTTCTATGACTAGTCTCATCTAATAGTTGTTAGGAATGCACCAAAAAATAAAGGTGTAAAATTACAGGGCTTGTAATAGTGTGAAGAGGTGTTTCTTAGGCAAAATAGGGGGCAGAATATAGCTTTAATTATTATACTTATAGAGACTGGGTTCATATATTCTATATATAACAATGAATCAAGTGCTGTATTGGTAGAGTTATTGATTAAAATAGAATTACATGTAGCATAATGGTCACATAATTTGTGACCCCAAGAGTCAAAATATACTACTCATAGCTCAGATCTTGTAGTGGTGGTATATTCATTGATATATTGGTAAAACTATATATTCAATGTGAGGTTTTTTCCCTACAATAACTAGATACTTTTATATATCTTAATAGATAAGTACATGAACCTATGTAAGAGGTTCTTTTTATAGTATCCATAGATATTTGATTTTGAGATGTATTATTCCCTAGATTGTGGTTACACTGTGAAAAATTCTCCTATCCATAAGATGTATATATTTAAGGAACATGATGAGGAGCCTACAAAGGAGCACTGAAACTGGATAAGCTTATTGGGTTATTGGAGGTTGGATTAATGTTATCATCATGGATAAATGACTTGTTTGCCTTTGTTGGTCATGTCAACTCTAGTATAATGGGATAAAAATGAACAAGAAACTTACCTTAAGTATGTTTATATGTAGGAATATCTATCTATAAGTGACTAGATACTTGGGTGGTCATTGGATGGAAATGAAATTATCACTTTTCATCGAATATCTCTAGTCTCTAGTTCAATAATGAAAGAGATGATGAAATAATTACATGCCACTATGTCGGTGGTATATCCTTGTGTGACAAAAACATACACTGAATTTAGGTTCAATTTATAGTGGAGTGGGATAATGTGGGACATTACTGTGATTGTTTCTCTATTCCCCACCTATCAGAGTATAACTATAATTCACTAACATCCAAGTGGTTTTCTGGAGACACATTTAGTTCTTATTTGGATGTAAGATGAATTTTTAATGAATTTTTTGAATGGGTTATCTATAAAACTAATGAGTCAACATGTTTTCTGGATGATTTTCAATCACCAAATAAAAGTTTCTCATTTCATACTAATCTATAATTATTTATCTATAAACAAGTTGTGAGACATTTATGTCTATGAGATAATGCGCATGTTTTGAGTTCCCCTGAACATTATATATAACATGTATTTATGTTTTTCATAAAATTTTTGGATGGTCTTAAAAAAGCACTTCAGTACTCAAATAATGTTGAGCATAAAATTCCACCCACATAATGATGTACATTCTGAGTGAACAATAAAATAAATAGAGGATATCATTTATTCTTGTGTCCTAAACATGGTCAGATCTTGGTATAATAACCTAAACATGGATTTTTTCACATAAAAAATAGATATTAGGATTTGATTCATAAGATACCTTATAAGGGTCATTTATTAATGGAATTTTGTTCTTTGTTCTATTTGTATGGGGTCGGTGAAGTAGCAGTTCCATGGCCCAGTATGGATACGAGACATCCAAGGGGATGTAGATGATTCAGAATAGGTTGATCATAACATAATTCTGGAACAATTCATACACCAAACCTAGGATGATACATTTATAGTTTTCTATAGGTTATCAAGTTTTTCTTATAGTAACTTCTTAGTTGGGCCATTATTGTTTGAAAAAGCAATGGAATCTTGAATCTATCTATGTTAGAACCATCATGATCACTTATATATTTGGGAAAATTTTCTATTGTATTGATCTTTCATATTTTATCCACGTTATGCATGATGTTCTTCATGTGTCACACCTCTAGAGGTAGTTTCCCTATTATAAACATTTCATCAGTTGTGAGGATATTTATCCAGAGCCTGATGTGTCACATAAGGAGCGCCTGGTGTGGATAGTATACTAGATGAATAATGTTATTTCAGGGATTAAGATAATAGTAAAATAGATTATATTGAATCATGGATAGATATATGAGTATTTCTATGAGTGGGAGGATAATGTTTGGGATCCATTACTCAAGTTATATGATTAGAAATTTTGGAGGTAATTTTCTATGAAAATAAGTAATTCGAAGTGGAGAATAATATTATCCTCATTTTTTATGTATGAAATGATCAGGTTAATGAAATTTTCCATTCTCATTTTCTATATTCACAAATATGAGATAAGAAGAAGATTGATTTTTTTGATGATGGGTTTGGGAAAAATGGTAGAAGAATCAAGGAGGGTTGACCATGAGATTATTAGAAAACAGAGACCGACTAGCTGATAGAACTCACCACCCAACGAATCAGGTAGCAATGATTATACTAGTTATAGTAGACCCCACTATCCCATATATCATGCAACACCGAGGATTCAAATTTCAAAAATACACAGCTCAAATTAAATTACGAAAACGCCAAATCCCCGGGCTGTAAACTGCCTAGAATTGTGAACCCTAACTATCACCTTCCCCAAGCTGTAACACTGCATCATTGCTATTGAATGGCGGAACCAAAATGGAGCCCATGGTAAAAAATCAACCACCACGCTGGAACCACGATCACTGAACAAAAAATTACACAGTAATGAAAACACACCAGAACTCAGAACCACCACCAAGAGAAAAACTTCATACCACCTCCTCGACCATGAATGTAAATAGCACGCAAAACCAGAATGAAATAAATCATCACCGTCATAAGGAAGAGTCACCGAACAAAACCATGAACTAGACAATTCGAAACCAAATTCAAAAGGAAACCCCCGTAACTGAAACCGCAAAACGTTGACCAAAAAACCAGAAACCTGAAGTGATGCTGAGTCTAAATCAAAGCCACGAAATGGAAACAAAACACAAAAAAGACCACAAACAATAAAAAGGGGAATGCAAACCATAGAGGGAAAAAGGAGATGGCAGACTAAATCAGAGAGGAACCACCTTCATCCCTACCACCATCACCACCCCAAAAAACCCTATTACTCCATCATGATTGACCAGAAATGGGGTCTTGCATGGGGGGTAAGGTAATAAGGGTCCTGGAAGTGCATAGATAATAAATACTAGACTGGGAGACTCGAGATCCAAAACAAGGAGGTGATATGAAGATCTTGGTCACAAAATCCAAAAGCCAGCCAAAAAATAGAGGAAAACCTCACCAGATTCCACTAATAATACCAAATCACCCGAGTTGCATCGAGTTAAACCAAGATGGGGTTTATTCACAATGGTTGCAGCCAAAAGAGAAGAGTCACATCGGTCGAGGCCCATGAAGCAGCAATAAAACGCATCCTCTCCAATCAAGATGATCGAAGAAGCTAAATAAGAAGACAACCCGCGAAAATAGGGTCGAGTGAGAGATGGGAAGAGCACACCGGAGAGAAACCCCTTACTACAAGGGTGATGGCGAGAGGGAGGGAGCAACAGAACATGGAAGGAACCCTAGCTCGAGGAGTATCGAGAGACCTAGGAGCGGGGAGCCATCAACCATAATAATCCCATGTATTATTTTAGGTGAACCTCTCCCCTTGTGTCCTTTCATCATCCACCATATGATCCCCGCTAGGTAGTTGGTGTAACTAGTCTTGAAGTTCAATTAATGCACCAAACGAGAAAAACTTTCCACTCATTTTACACCAAAATTTGTATCCAATTTTGACCCCCAAAGGAACTGATCCAAATTTTTACAACCCATTATCACACTAGATCTCTCCCATAAAACATCATTGGTTCTCAAATGATTAGCTGATCTGATAAGAATGAATAGTTAGTTTTTTCTCTAGATTGATGGATAATCATTCTTCCTCCATGAGATATTTGGATGGGTATATATTAGATATTTTTCATTAATATCAAAAAAAAATTTCTCTATTTAAACATATAATAGTTTCATATCTAGTGTGTTGAAATTGGTATTGATAAAACAAATATATAACTTCAAAAATTATCATTAAATGCATAACTTTTGTTGAATCATATTATTAAAAATTGTATCCATGGTAAAAAGATGATAGATCATTAATCCATTGAGAAAAAAAATCATGGAATATTGATGCTGACATAAACATGACATTGATGTATTCTATTGACTAGAGATATAATTCTTCGTGGATGGTGACACTTATGGGTAAGACATTCATGATAGATTATTTTGAGATCCTATTTTTCTTGAATCACATCTAGAACATCTTCTCTGATGATGGTTTCATGATGAATCATCTTTACTAGGATATATTAGAGGGTCTCTTTTTGAATAAATTAGTACTCCATGATCATTTCTTCCACCAAAAATTGATCCTGTATTTTAGAATTTATTCCTTTGAAATACCTTAAAATTGATTTCATCGATGAAATATGTATGGTATGTTATTCTATAATAACATTATTTTCTTTGAATTCAATTGAGACTCCTTTGTAAACTTATTTCATGATGAATTGGAACTATAAATCTATATCCTTTAAGTGTGATCTTGTTTTGAATGGTTTTGCAAAAAATTTGGTCTTTTTTCCATTTATGCTTCTTGGAGTTCTTCATCACCACCATTTATGTTGAATGTTTCATCACATTTGAGAATGTTTTATAGACATTTTTATATTGCAGGATTCATGTGCTGGCATGGTTTATTTTTCCTGATTGATGGTGATTTCCAATTGGGGATAGAATTTCCAATATTCCCCTATATAATTCAATTTTCCATGATAATTTATATATGATCTTATTATCATTCCTGATTTTTTTACATGCTATAATAAGAATATACTATATTCCTATGGATTACATGATATGTTTTTTTATTAACATTTTCCTTTTTATGTATTATCATTCATTTAGAGGTTTAGTTCTTGGTATATGTTAAAGGTGAATATTGTGGTATGACTACACATTAGAGAGGGAGTGAACATGAAACTCAATGATGTCAAAAGTGGACCCCTATATAGGGTAAGAGCGTGATAACAATGTGGTCTAGATAAAATGAAATGCCTTGAGTATACTGAGGGACATTCATTAAACTTCCCAGAACCAGATTCTACTAAATTGTGACCTGAGCACATTGATTCACAAGCACTCAAGTTCATCTACCCAAAAATTATAGGATGAAAGTTAGAAGTGAGGTCCAAATTGTGTTAGTTCGGAGACTATGCCCTCATTACCAGAATATATAACATTGGAAGTCAATAAATTACTGATAGATGAAGTAGATTAATAAGAATAAAAAAGGTAACTAAACAATAAAATAATATAGAACAAATCCAAAATTTTCTCATATATAATGATGTAGTTGATAAATGTATCTAGAAAAAAACAAAAATAGGTATATGGATGTTAAATACAATACAAGTATCTAAAAATACAAAAATACCAAAAGTGTCTGATTAGCATCATATGCCTCATCTTAGTACCATGTTCCCTTACTCCAAATGAATGATCAAAAGGCATAGTTAGGGAACACTCCCATATACACACCTGCAACCATATAATCTATTTGGTTCCCTATGGTGGGCCAAATAGGGTGTGAGATAAACATCCTAGAAGTAAACAACCCACGATTTACGCAATTCCATGATGTGTTATATAATAATATAAATAGGTAAATAGTAATAAGGAAAGAAATACAGAAATGTAATGTTTACAAGGAATGTCCAGTACCAATCTAGTGATGCTAACTAGCCTCTCAAGGATCCCTGTAAAATAAGTTTCATCTCATATATCCAAGAATCTATAACAAAATTAAACCACATGGCCCCATCATACATCCATACTAAACAAATCACCATGTACTTATTGTGTACTCTTATTGAATCACATTCCAACATCCATGTCATATTAACTGAAGTATTAAACCACAAAAGGGCTAGATCCAAAGTGTGAAGACCAAGGAATCCTTGTCGAGACCCAGGACCATCTTGATGGAAACTCGAAATAGGCACTAGATGGAGTCCTTGGAGCATTTCAATCCATAAAATTATTATGTGAGTCAAATAAAGTCATATCAAAGGGGTATCAAGGCACAAGGAATCCTATAGAATCAATAAAAGAGGGGAATAATCAACCAAAGGCCTATAGTATCACATTAATGGTCTATGGGGAGTCATCCATGGAATCTATATAAACATCCATCCATCCATACCATTTTCGTACATTACACATGAGTATACCCACTCATGTAATATATTCACATTCCATCATATAAAATCAGTATACTCACCCATTTATCACTATTCACAATTAAACATTTAACATGGGAATACCCACCAATTCATCACAATTCACTACAAGGAATTTAATGTGTATACACAATTATTAATCAATTATAAAAAAACCAATTAAATATTTCAAAGTGAAATGATAACCATTTGATAAATTGAAAAATTAACCACTTCAATACCATATGATTCTATGGACTCATTTAATACATTTTAACCAAACACGTCCCATGAAAATACCCACTCAAGTATTCCATTCCCACTTAGTAAATTATCATGGGTATAAATGCCAATTAAACTAATTAGATTAAATATATTAATAATTTTAATCTTATCATAACATTATGACATATGGAAAAGAGGCATTACATCTATTATTCATGTAATTACAATCCAGTTTCCTATATCTATGAAAATTCAAGAACACACCTTGTGGGTGGTTCATCAATGGTTAAAATCAAATAAAAGGCATCTGACACCCCATGGGTGGACATGGGATGGGAAAAAACCACCAATGCATCACAAATAAACATATATTAATCAATAATATGTCATATTTAATTTACATCAATATAATATTTCAATATTTTTTGTCCTACTAGAATTTATCGTAGGGGCATAATGGTCGACAGCTCTATATGGAACCAATGCTAAAAATAAAAGTATACCCCACCTACCTTATCTTGGTAGTGGGGTGCTTTTCTAGTATCAAGTCATAATTCAAATTAGTTTATGATAAATATGAATAACTAATGAAGAATGAGAAATTAGGGAATATGAGCCTAAATCCAAATACTACAATCTATATCCTAAAGAATTGAGGACGTCTAGAATGTAATTAATATATTACTAATGCAGATCTGGTGAGACAAAATACACTCAAATCAGATATCAGATGAAGAAGAATCCATACATCCATGCTTAGAACATCAACAACACTCTCAAAAGATTGAGCTAGTGTCTGTGGAACGAAAACCCAAAAAACGTTTATAAAAAAGAATTATTTTTAAACATAAATTTTTTGAATCCTCAAAATACAAGGCTTGCACAGTTTAAAGGAATGGTTTGATAAAAATTGAACCAAATTTCATGTATTTATATATTCCAATGGGAACCCACATTATTTCCACAAATGGTTTCACTAACTATGTAAAAACCGTGCACTAACCCTTTCCCAAGTACACAAAAACTCTATACAAGGATGCACGACAATGTGGCATATTCCACCAGGTTTTGAAAAACTATGTGTCCTATATATATTCACTTCCCACCACTCAAATGGTGTGATAACCCATGTGGTGTACCCCACATGGTTTACAATAACTGTATGTGATTCCAAAATCACAAAAACAAAATGGGGTTCTGGGCTCGGAACATTCCCCAAACACCCCCAAAACCTCAGTGAACCAAAGGTAATTTATATTATGATATATTTAGGAAACTAAACTAAAATTGAATGGATATGTACCTAAAAATACCTACGTTCCTGAAATATTATTCCCATAGAGAAATTAAACCCTGAATTTCTCTCTAACATGTGGTCGAGATACATCTGAGAAGAACTCTAGAAATTGAGCTTGTATGTCGGCCTCCCTCTCCCAAGTCTCATCTTATCAATGACCTTTCTTCCATTGAAACTGTACTAGAGGATCTGATTAGAATTAGTTAACTTTCATGATATTATCAATGATGTAATTAGATACTCCTCAAAGGATGCATCAACATATAGCTCAACATCCACACGTTGAAAAGAATCAGATAGGTTTAAATGATAACAATGAAGATGAGATACATGGAAGACTTCATGCATGGATCGGTACCAATGAGGAATCTATAACTAAAAGGATATTGACCTGAACCTCTTTATAATTGTGAACAACCCAACATATCATAGTGAAATCTTACAAAGCCTCCTGATTCTCTGATCCCCCGCATCACTAAAACACATAAGAAAATCAAGTCCCCAACCTTGAACTCCAGAATTCATCTTCAATGATCAGTGTATGATTTATTTCAAGACTGTGTGCTATCCATTCATTTCAGAATCAACTCGAACATCTCAGATGTTTTCATCCTAAGACTCAGTCCCAGTAAATATTCCTCACCATCCCTTATCCAACATAGGGGTGATCGACATTTCCTAGAATATAAATCCTCATAATGTTCCATTTGTATAGTCACTTGATAACTATTATTGTAGGAGAATTCAAACATGGGTATATTCTTCTCCTAAGATCCCCCAAAATCCAAGACGCATTCTCACATCATGTACTCTATAAACTATATCTAATGATCTGATTGGACATCAGTCTGAGGGTGGCACTCTATTCTCAGAAGAACCTATATACCAGGTTCCCTCTAAAAACTCTTCCATAAATGAGACATAAATCTAGCATCCCTATCTGAAATAATAGTTCATGGGACCCTTTGACGTTTTAAAATCACTAGAATGCACAACCTTCCTATCTCATTGACACTGATAGTCTCCATGATTGACATGAAATAAGAAAACTCTTTGATCCTATAAACAACATCCCACACTGCATCGTTACCTAGATGTGACCTTGATAAATCGATCATGTAATGCACCAAAAACCCATCCCATTTCATCTTTGGAATAAGTAACTACTATAAAATCCTGACTGATCACTGATGTTTTACCTTCACTTTCTAGTAGGTGGAACCTCTCATAACAAAACCATCCACTTACCTATTCATACCGGACCACCAGTACAGATGGTGCAATACATGGTACAACTTGGGGACTCCGAGATGCACTGCACATACTGAGGAATAAATATCCTTCATCAGATCATCATTTATGTCTACTATATCCCAAATGTTTTCATGGATACACAATATCTCATACTTTACTATGGTAAAACTAGGATGTGGATCCTTACCTTCCATTCTCTCCCATAGTGCAAGGCCCTTAGAATTTGATAGATGCCTCATCCTCACTGTGTCATGTATGTTGGAGTTTGTAGTTAAGGAAGATATATAATTTTGTCCCTATCTATATCTCACCTCTAAGTGTGTCTCATTTAACAAAGCCATAAGCTTCCACTCACTTATGGCATGCTGCACTGCCTATATCTAAGCCCCCCTACTCAGTGTATCGACCACTGCATTTACATTTCAAGGTGTGTTTCCAAGCTCAATGTCTAATGATATAAGGAACTCCACCCACCTTCACTACCTCATATATAGTTCAAACAGTGTAAATATTTACTTTAAGATATTATGGTCCATTTACACCACAAAATTCTATCCCCTCAAGTAATGTCTCCAACAGTGCAATGTGTGAACAATTATAGCTAGCTCAGGTCTATGCAACGGTTAATTCCTCACATGTGGCCTCGGCTGCCAACACTCATACACCACAAATCTATATACCTACATCAGCAATGCTCCCAACCCAACACCTGATGTTTCATAAAACACAATATAGCTCTTTCCCTATTCTATTAGTATATGGGTGGGTGTTGATGTTAACCTCTATTTCAACATCTAAAAGTAAATCTCATAGGAATCTGACCAAAAAAATTTCACACCCATCTTTGTCATGCTTGTCATTAGTGTTGCCAAGCATGAGAATTCATGTATGAAACTATTTTAGTAACCATCCAACCCTTAGAAAATATGTATATCAAAAGATTCTGGGGATGATCCTAGGAATCTAAATCTCTCACCATCTCTTGGTCCACCAATACTTCTGTCTCGAAGATAATGTAACCCAGGAAGTGAATCGTATCCATCCAAAAGTGGAACTTTTTGAGAATAGCAAATAAAGGAAGATTTATCATTGTATTCAAAACAATATCAAAATGGTTGGCATGCTTGTGTTGATTATGAGAATACACCGAGATATCATCCATGAAAACCACCACTAAAGTATTCAGGTAAAGATATAAAAATTATTTTATCTACTCCATGAAAACCGATGGCACATTTGTGAGACCGAATAGAATAATCCAAAATTTATATATGCCATAGCTACTAAGAAATACTGTATGAAGTATTTCTGTAGGTCAAACATGTACCATAGCTGCTATGAAATACTGTCTGAGGTATTTTTGTAGGTCAAACATGTACCTTGTGATATACAGATATCAAATCAATCATATAGAACAATCAGGCTCCTTGATGTTTTTAAAATAGTCCATCTATCTAATGAAAGGGATATCAGTTCTTAAAATCCAATTGGTTTAACTTCTAATAATCCATGCATAGCCAAAGTGTACTGTCCACAATGTTTTCCAAATTGATGGAGGAACACCATGGAGATGCATTGGGTCGAATAAATCATGTTTCCTCCAAATCCACAAGCTACCTCTTGATCTCATGAAACTCCATCGTATCCATCATTTAAGGAGGAATGGATACCAATGCAACTCATAGATCTAGTTTGATGTAGATATCCACCTCTATCACATGAGGTAAACCAAAAAAGTTTTTTTGGTAGAAAACCCTAAAGTGATTAACCACTTGAATAAATTCAATTGGACTCACTCCCTACTAATATATATACAAACTATCGATTGGGGTTGTCGTCCCACACAACCTGCAATTTTTTAGTCCATCTCGGATTTCCTGGACATCCCATTCACCCTTGTGTGTAAACACTACACCCTTAGGTGATGCGAAAGTCACCATCTGGTGATTGAAATCAACATAAACTCAATAAGATACTAGAAATTACATCTTGAGTATAAATTAAAACCCTTTCAACTCAAGAACATACCAATTCAAGATGAAGTTGAACCCACCAAAATCAATGGAGAACTCCTTACATAGGCATATATCTTCTTTTATAATTCCCAATGACATGTCAAACATCATATCACCCTCATAAGATAACACAAAAATCCCATGTATTTTTTCTACCGGTGATAATATAAAATTATGTGATGCACCAATATCAGAAAGATAATATGCAATAGTATAGGCTACTAAGATTGAACCTATCACCACAGATGGTTTGACAACCTACTCCTCATGGGTAGGTTGAGTAGAATAGATCAGGTATATATTATGACCCTATGAAATAACCTCACTACCCAGAGTAATCCCACTCTAATGTATTAGTTTAACTAGTGTTTGGCTACCTTGGCCACGACCACCACTGCCTCAACCTTATCTTCTAGAACTACTCCAATTCTCTATCTGATGTGGAGCTAAGGAACTCGATCATGTACTA
This sequence comes from Viscum album, assembly GCA_963277665.1. Taxonomy (NCBI): domain Eukaryota; kingdom Viridiplantae; phylum Streptophyta; class Magnoliopsida; order Santalales; family Viscaceae; genus Viscum; species Viscum album. The sequence goes on from OY728137.1 coordinate 1,796,478,543, forward strand.
TGAACTAGAGATGAACCACTACTACTCATAACATTAGATAAGGTCCTTCACAAATGTTGTATGGGCCCCATCATGCCACAATATTATCACTAGACTAGATGATGCTCACTCTAACTGATTATGTAATCTCTACTTCCACACCGATAAAAAAACTCAAAGAAACCTATACTCACAACCTAACTAGTTTTGATGTCATGGGAATACTCAGAATGGTGCTTCCTACCTAGATATAGTGAACCAATGGCTTGAGGAACAAAAATTCCAAAATCTACCTCCACATCTTCCCACATGTTCCACTCTATAATCAGTGCATGATTTAAAATATTTGTAATAGAGGTCAACATGGATTCCTTTACATGAGATATGATAGCATTTTGGAGACCTTCCATGAAGAATCTCACTATAGATATCTCATCAGTAAATTAAATTTCTGAAATATGTTGCAACACTATAAATCATGTTGAGTACATCATAACTATCATATTTTCCTGCTCTAGATTCATGATCTCAGTAGACCTCTCTACCTAATGAGTCTTAGAAATCATCCCTACCCATATCTTGTAGCCTATCAACCTGATCAAAACACCCCCAGCACTTTGCTGCTCAACATAGCATATATATGGAGGGTTTATCCATCATCTTTGATAGAATCTCAAGATGACCTAAAATTTATAATGTATTATCTATCGACGTCCCAATTTCATATAGGCATCCATCCCCCCAAAAATGTTGGTGGATTTTGCTACTATAACACCCCTGTCATCTCATCCATCAAAAAATCTTGTTGTAGTGCTCACTAAAATGACTGCATGTAGCGAAAGAAACCCTCGTAGAACTGTGCCTCAATACCTATGTCTAGATTATCCTTTGGTTCCATATCTAGAACAAAATGAGGATCATACAGTATCCTATGACCTTACAACTCTGGATTATGGTTGTCTCCTCCCACCAAAAACATGACTTGAGGTCGTCATGGTGGAATGCCTCTATAGTGCCAAACACAAATCTCGAGAAAGAAAGGTACAAATATTCAACACTAAAAATCATAGGATAGGTTAAAAACCTCCCAAAACATGTAATTCCCTACAACCTTCTCCTAAATCTATGGTTGTAAAAAAGGAACAATCAAAACACATCTAAAATCATTTCCTCTTTCCCAATCAAGAGATGGGTATAAGTTAAGTCTTAGTTCCTCATTTCATATCTCTATTTCTTTCGCATTAGAGTTCACGTTCATTTTAATTTCATTTTCTATAGGTCAATTATTCATGATGTTCAACCAATGGTTCTCCAAATGCAAATCCATGAGGTCCCATAACACCTCATGAAACAAAAATTCAGTGCTCATCTAATCCATACATATCAATTTTTCTTTATCAATAGAACTAGAAAGGTATGTCACCTCCCATTGCATATAGGATTATACACCTTATGAACTGAAATATTTTGTCACTTCTCTATCCACTATAAAAAATCCATCAAAATAGCATATATATCTATCAAAACACCTATTACAATAGCATGCAATGAGTAATGAAACCTAAATGGAATTGCATAATACATGAAATATGATTTCTATCAAGTGACTATTTGATGTTTGATATGGATTACCCTTATCTCATTGGGTTACAATAGAAATAGAACACACAACTATTTAAATAGCAACAAAATATATCAATTTCATCACCCAATGGTGAAATCAGATCAACTATAATAGTTGAAATCTTGAAAATAGGAATTTTATTGGAGGAAATTTGGTTTTCCCTTATATGTGGGGTAGAAACTCTTGAGAACAACTTATTAAAAAACTCCATTTGTTTTATACCCCTATATATTTACACCAAATACTAAAGAAAATCCTAAAAGAATGATCTGATACCACATTGTAACATCCCAAACTCGGATTCCACTAAACAGTACCTAGAGCACGATGGGTTTCTTGGACTCAAGCATATCTTTTGAAATGTAATAAGCAACCACCAAGTAGTGAGGGATTGGGGAGACTATTCCCTCATTATCATAGAATAAAATGTGAAAGTTAATAACATACAAATAGAGGAAGAAGATTCAATTGTAGAAAACTGGTAACTAAACAAGACAAGAATATATATCTAATACAGAAGTGTCTCATATATAATGATTCATATGAAACATGTATCAATAAAACAACCAATATAGGTACATGGAAGTATAATCCAATACAAGTATCCAAAAATTCAAAAAGACCAAATTTTTACCCATTGCATTGCAAGACTAAGCGTGGTCCCATACTCCCCTATTCAAAAGGAATGATCAACAGCCTAAGTTATCACTCTTTCCCCTATCTGCATATGCTACCATATACCTGTTTGGGTCCCTGAGGTGGTCTAAACAGGGTGTGAGATTGACAATTCAGTAAGTAACCACCAAACATATATACAATTCAATTATGTGATATATAACAGGATGACTAGGTAAATAATAAGCACATAATAAATACAAAAATGGAATGTTCCCATGGAATTCTTAGTACTAAGCCACCGATGCTGACTAGCCTTTCAAGGATCCCTGAAAAATAAGTGTAAGCTCTTATCTTTAGGAAACTATAACAACATATGTATACCACACGACCCTCTTCTAAATCCATACATTTCAAATCACCATATCCTTGGTGTATAATCTAATTGAATCACATTCTCACTGCCATTCTGTATTAACTAATGTATCAAACTACACAAGGGTTGGGTCTGAAGTTTCAAGACCAACGTATCCTCATCGATCCCTAGGAGCATCTAGATGAAAACTCGGTATAGGAACTAGATGGAGTCCTAAGAGCATTTCATACCCAAAAAGTCTTATGGGATTCCAAGAAAGTTGTATCCAATGGGTAGAAAGGCCCATGAAATCCAATGAAATCAATACTCAAGGGGCATAATCAACCCAAGGCGTCTAGTACCACCTTCATGATCCATGGAGAGCCATCCATGGCACCATATAAAAAACATATCCATAAAATTTCCATACATTACACATTAGTTTACCCACTCATTTAATCCAATAACATACCATTACATTACATGGTTATACCCACAAATTTTTCACTATTAAAAATTAATCATTTTACATGGGAATACACATCTATTGATCACAATCCACCATAAGGAATTTAATGTGTATGTACACTCACTAATAAATTACCAAACAGACCAATTGAATCATGACAAGTGAATTGTTAACCATTTGATCTATTCATCAATTAATGACTTCAAAACCTTATGATTCTACCCCATCATTTAGTACATTTCAACCAAACAAATCGAATTTGTTTAACAACTTAGGTATTCCATTCCTACTTAGTCATGCCACATGGGTATACCAACCATTAAATTAATTCCATCAAATCAATTGATCCAATTAAGATTAGAATAACATAATGGCATAAGGAAAGGAGGAAGATCATCACATAATCACATAATATGATTCCGTGTAATTACAATTGATATTACTACACTTTGTAAAACATACGAACACACCCCTTGGGTGGTTCGTCAATGGTAAAAATCAAGGAAAAGTTATGGAACACCAAATGTGTTGCCTTGGGTAGGGTAAAAACCACCAACACATATATAAGGAGCATATGGTAATCCCTAACAGGTTCTTTTTCATTTATATCAATTTAACATTTTAATTTTAAGGCCATGTTGGAATGTCTGGTAGGTGACATAATGTTTGATAGCTCTATATGGTACCAAAACTAGAAAGAAACGTTTTAACCACCTGCTATAGCTCGGTAGTGGATTGATCATCCAGTATCAAGTCCAAATTCGACTTGGTTTAGGAGAAATTTGTAAAATGGATGAAGAATAATAAATTAAGGTGTATGAAAATAAATCCAAATAGTGAAATCAATATCTCTTCAAATAATTAATTGCTAAAAATGTATTTTGATCTTACTGATGTGGATTTGATGAGACAAACTGCACTCCAATCGGAGATCGAATGAAGAAGAATCCTCAAATCCCAAATTAGAACATGAATGTAGCTCTCAAAATGTTGAGCTTCTATCCATGGAATGAAAACCAAAAATTAGGTTATAAAAATGAAATAATTTTCAAAATAAAATAATTAATATCCTCAAAATACATGGGTTTCATGGTTAGATGGATGGTTTGATAAACCATGTGCCAAATCGAACAATTTACTATAAGAAATGGGTAGCATGCATGGTTTCCACATATAGTTTATCTAACCATGAAGAAACCATGTGTTAAACCTCTATTTTAGTCTACAAAAATTGCAGACATAGTAGTACAGTTTGGCCAAACTATGTAGCCTATCTCTACTCACTTCTCAACACTCACACAATTGGGTAAACCATGTAGCCTACCTTGTACGGTTTACACTAATCATGTGTATGGACTAAATAACCCTAAATCTAGGTTATAGTCTCCAAACAATCCTTGTACACTCTCTAAATATCCATTCGCAAAAATATTATTAATATTAGGCCACAATTAAACAATTAAAATAAAAAAAGAATTAATGTATGCCTGATATGAAAACACCGGTTCTTACAATTCAAAAATTTAAATCCATAGGGATACCGAGAAGAATAATCATCTCTATTACTAATGGATACTAAGTGATGTTCCCCCAGCTTTATGTCACATTAATGATCATTTTCGAATAACCTTTATTATATTTCAGGCATGGAACTGAAGAAGGTATGTCTGAGGGTTTGAGGAGGCTTAAATATTGCATGACCACTAAATAAATGATTTTTTGATTATTATACTTTCTGATAATTTATTATAATCACGGAATAAATATATTATACATGTTCATAGTTTTTAAAAATACATTGGTGGTGTCCTATTGGATATTATTACTCACACCCAATATGAATATTTTAATGCATAAGAAACATTCATGTATAGGGGTCCAGGAAAGGGAAAGGGGGCCATAATAGATAGTTGAGTCCAGTAGTATGGAGAGAGAAGTGATAAAGTGATATACTCTAGTTAGTAATGAAGTTTACATTTTTCTTCATATTCATTCATTATAAATGGCTTAGGATTTCCTCACTCGGGGCCCTATTTACTTATTTTTATAATCGGTATACCTAATACATAGTTTCTACAAGATACTCTAATTATAATATTTTATTTTATCCAGTTACATTATTATGTATGTAAGCATATGACACTGAGGTTATAGTCTTCACATTGATAGGATTAGATCCTTTCATCTTGGTGGTTTCCTCTTGCTTATGGGGAGGCATGCTTGAGTTCATGTGACTCTCCTACTTGGAACTAATGAATCCATATTGGGTGTTACAAAAAATATCAACCCAATGTATGAAGAGAACTGGTAAATGAGAGCTTAGATGTACCATTGGTGACATCAGTCAAGACAGTTGGGAAAGTTGGGGTGGGTGAAACATGTCCTTTACAACGATTGTAAATGAATAATAAAAGTATTAATACAATTAATATTTTATAACAATACCGAAGTTAACCTAATGATATCTATGTGATAATATTATTCTTATATCTATCACCAATAATATCCCATTTCAAACAAAAATGGATATATATATATATATATATATATATGATATTGGGGGTATAATTATAGCTAGACAAACTTATTAATAAAATAAGTAAATATTAAACAACATTATAACAATCATTAAATAAATGAATGTGGTGTTGATATGTTTTGGTATAAAACAATTTATAATGTCAATTAAAAGAGATTTCTTAGTAGCATTCATGGTCTCTAGAACATTCTCCAAAACTGCATACCATACTAGATAGAAAATGAACATTCAAGGTAGATTTACATGGTTTCCAAAACAATGTTCTAAAACATGTGACTAAATAAAATAACAAAATCCCATAATTTCACTAAAAAATATATATGATAAATTTTTATTTAAATAAACAAAATTTGTGTGTCATAATTCTCCCAAGAAAAAAAATCCCAGATAGAAAAGACTATAAAATTTTATTATAAAAAATTTAGTTTAAAATTATTATTTAAATCCTATAGGATTGAAGTCCCTAAATTTTTATTGAATCCAAAAAACACCCTCTCATTCACTAGGCAGAGGAATCCCATTAGATGACTTGTAGGTCGAGGGGGTATTAAAATCAATGATAACATGGCCTAAATGCTCATTTATTATTGTCCATGTCCATCAATGCCAATACATTTCATGATTTTTTAACACCTACTTCCACTATATTCAAATATATTGGGTAGAGGGATCCCATTACAAGACCTATAAGACTAGTCAGTATTAAAATCGACGATAACATAGACTAAAGGTTTGTCAACACTTCTTTAGGTCCATCGAGGCCCATCTGTATATTATTTTATTTAAAATATTTAATAATATATAAAAATATATATTACGAAAAAACTAATAATTACTTAATTTCACACTTAAGAAATTCTTTATTCTTTCCCATGTGAGAAAACATCACTACTATTTATTTCAATAATCGATTAATATAATTCCACACATTCATCATCTAATACATATTTAGTTCAATTCTCAACAAATTTTATTGTTCAAAGCACCTTTTTAATCAAAAACAGAGGTATGGTTTCATAAAAAATATCTATATATCATAGAACAGAATTTAAAAAATTATTTTAATTATTATTCCTAAATGAAAATATATTAACCTCGTTATTAATGGAAAAAATAGTAAAAATATTTAATGACCACAGTTTAAATTCTAAATTTCCAATAAATTGAAAATTTTATATCTGAACTAGAGAATCATTTTTAGAGTCCATCTATGAAAATTCATTATATTAAAAATGGGATATGTGGAACAAAAAGTAGAATGTTTGGGTTATTTTTTTAAATTAAATTTTATAGCTTATAGAGGCCAAACAAAAAGCATTATCAAGTTTTATGGTGATTTTATATTTATTTTTAAATTCCTAATAAGGAAACTGATCATTTCAAAGTACCATAATTAATATTTTAGAGTGTTTTATAAAATAAAATAGATAACTTTCCTCAATTCATTATTATTGTAATGGTTTCTATACTGTGTTCATAATTATGCATATTGTTATTTCATTAAAAAAATAATGTATGATTTTTATACATGATAAGAGACTACATGTGGCATAGAAAATAGTTTTTATTTAATTTTGAGTCTCGTAGAGAATAATTAAAATTTATCATTAAAATTTGTAACATTATTGACACAATGTAGACTCTAAAATCCATATATTAAATGTGATTTTTATCATCCAAATAGATGTTCCACATAGTTTTAGTCATTCCATTAATTTTTTCATGAGAGAAAAATTAATATTTACATAGCTATATAATTAATATTTATTTTATTTTTAAAATTCCTTATAAAAATCATTTAAACCCATACCCAATTTTGTTATTTAGGCGTATTACACATTTTCGAACATGAATTATCACTTTTTAGTCAATATTTGACTTAAATTTTCTGATACCCACTAAATTTTATAATACCAATTTATAATAATAAATTCATGGCTATAACATTTAACCAAACATATCCTAAAGTTAAATTATAATACAGACACTAAAAACATCATCGCATAAGATTTTAATTTTCAAATAATCATTTTAAAATAGTAGATGTATGATCATTTTAATACACATTTAAAATGAATTCATCATATGTTAAACATCCTATAATAAAATATTTAAAAATTATTTTATTTTTATTTAAATTTGGACGTATGTTGATTATATTTTAATTAAAACACCTAAAAATGATTCTATTAAAAAATACTAAAAACAAAATCATATAAAATGAACTGACCCCACTACCCATGATACTCATAAATTATTTTCACAATACTATATAAATTCAAGTTAATATGAATTATTATAAAAATTCAACACATATATGAAACAAAATTTCCCCTTAATCCAACAAAATATAAATATTTAATAGAAAAAATAATTCTATTCCCCATATAAATGAATTATAAACTCAACACAATAAAAATATAAGTAAATCTACTTTTAAAAAAAACCATTCACTAAATCAATTGCTTCAATGGTTCAAAATCCATTCATAAAAATTGAATATTTTTTTAAAAATATTTTATTTAGAAAATATAATGTTAAACATAGACAAATAATGAAAATATCAAAGGCCATAAAAAATTAAACTCATTTAAAATGAAAATAATATGATATTCAAACAACTAATTTTGTTCCAATAAGGTTTATAATGGAAATTAAAAATCATATTTATTGTATATGGAATCAAATTTAGCAATAAATCAAAACAAAACTATATATGAAGAATTTAACATGATAAAATCAATTAAAATCCTATACATTCAATTTATAAACTCCATTCCATTTTTTAATAAATATACAAAATGTAATGCTTAATTATATTCTACGTTATTCACTAGGAATCTTTTAAATCTGAGAATACCGAACATGAATATAACAATGTTCTAACAAATATGAATAAATTTAAAAATAAAACAACCATATCCTTAAATTTATTGTCATATAAATTGAATTTAAAACACTTCATTGGTTTGAAAACAAAAAAAACCATAATTCAATTTAAAATAGATTAAATTATTCAGTGCATTATAGGAAACATATTGAAATAATAATTATAGAACAAAAACCTATTAATTTTTTTATAATAAACAATATACATTTATTATGTTAATAACAAATTATTTTACGAGTGGTATAAAAATACCATGAAACCAAACAGATTTTCTAAATATTTGGGTACTAATAATAATCTCTAATGTACTAATTAGGTAAAAATATTGATTTAATTTTATTATAAAATTAAAACAAACTAACTATAATAAATATTAGAAAATATAAAGTAGATGAGGTCACCATCCATCTATGAATTTGATCTTAGATAAATATATATTTAAATAAATTTACATTGAATGGTAGACAAACCTATTTCAAGGATTCCTAATAACTAAAAAAGATTATAAATATTTTCACATATTTAAAAACATATACTATAAATAAAATCCCACTTAATTAATAACCCTTCTAAATAATTAAACATATAGATAACAACCATTTATTTTGTTCATAATACAAAATTAATTCTATAGAATATCATTAAGAGTCAATAGTAATTATAAAAATAATTTTCAAAATAATTTCACAAACTCATCCTTAAACAACTTATGTTATCATATTTTTAAAATAAAAATAACTTTTGTAAAATCAATTTTTAAAACATTAAAATTATTTTAAAACATTCATGTCAAAGATAAAATTTAACTCATTATGCACAAAAAATATCATTTAAATTATTTAAATCCTTTTCTATTGAATTATTAGAAAAACACCTTCATTGAGAAGTATAATTTTACTAAATAATTTTAAATATTATATTACACTATATATCAAATATATCATCTTATATTGTAACCAATCAATCAATAATTACTCATACTATAGAATAATTAAACCGGACATTTCAAATACATCAAGATATGTATACATGAACTATATTTCAAGTAATAACTTTTTTAAAAGCCATTAAAAATTTATAAGAGGAAATCCATTGAGTAAATAAATTAACAATATATTGGATGACCATTACCACCATACATTGTCAATAATAGGGTTAAAATCACCTCACTATAAAAAAATAAAACTGAACACCTCGTAATAATGTTTTCATTAAAACCACTAAATCATTAATTTTTCTTTTAACTTGAACATATTTCATATAAATGACATTAAAAAAATTATGGGTCACATTTAAATTACCCAAATTTATCACTCCTCCTACCACAAAGATGAATACCTTTTCATTCTTATATACCATTTTATTACATAATAGAAATAATATTTTCCATAATTCATGAATCACCACTCCCTAAACCCATGGAACTCACCCAATCAATATATGATAGCATAAGTTCCTTGGGTATGTCACGTATATTTTGTGTATGATTTACCCTATATAAAAACTGATGAATAAAAAAATATTTGATTTTAAAAAAACTATTTAATTAATATATGGAATAAAATTCAAGTATAAACATGATATAAATAAAAAATAAAAATGAACCAATATTCAGTCATATAATAAGTCATATAATATAACACCATGAGACAAAATATATATAAATAATAGGAAAAAAATCCTACATAACTAACATACGGTGAAAAAATTGAATGAAATAAAATTAACAACTATCTCTATATAGAACATGAACACATTTGAATGGAACAACCTTTATAACATTACAACCAAGAAAATGATGAAATAATATGCATGGAAAACGTAACCGTCCACTAATTAATTTTTTTATTAATTTATATCTAAATACAAATGAATGGTTTATATATTTGGATCAAACACGTTACCATGTTGGATACATCCTAAGATTTTATATAGAGTAATTTTCTAAAAAACAATAATCATAGAACGAATGTAAATAAAACTTTAAAATGAATCATATAAGGATGAGTGGTGAAATAAAATAAAAAAATTATTAAATAATCCAATTATTAATGTATATTAAAAATAAAAATTTATTTTCTATATTATAAAAAATGATAATAATAATGACATTTTATCATTTAATTCAAAACCATAATAATATATAAACACATAACAAAAAAGTTCAATTATTTATTAAAAAGTAATACACTAATAAAAAATCACTAAATATCACCCAAAATCATTCATGATGAGATAAATACTTATAGATCTCTTAATGGATCTTGGATCCTAATGTCCCGTCAAATTGTTGAATAATGGCCACCAACTAAAGTGTAATCCCACACTAGTATGAACTCCTCTAGATAGAGAGTAATCCAAAAATAATTGAAAAAATTCATTCTAGATTGTAATATTGAAGATTCCCAAAATTTAACAACAGGAAGCATATTTTAACATTTCCCCAAAATATAGATTATAATCATATCAAGATGGGTTGTGACTAGAATAATTGTATTCTTCTTTTGAAAATGTACTGGTCACATTAATCATCTATGTATACCAAAGGGTTTATGATATTTTTTCTATAATAAATAATTAAATAAACAAATAAAACATTTAACAAATGTACAAATAACTATTATACACCCTTAAAAGAAAAACCCTCTTAATATAAATATAAATCATTCCATATAACACTATTTCAAATTATTATAATCAACACGAAATGGAAATAATAAAATATTATTCAATCACCAAAACATCATTATTATTTCTAAATAGACATTTAAACCATTATTTTGTGTGTAAAATGATAATTTATAAATTAAGGACTCTCTTTTGGTGGAATAAAACAATATTACATTAGTCATTAGAAATAAAAGAGAAAAACTGACTATGGTATAAAGATATATACTTCAATAACACAAACCTATAACTAATTAATATATGTTGAATCACCCTAAATATGAATTAAATTTTCAGAAATGAAATTTAATTTTATGAACCAAGCTATAAAAAATTATCTCCAGTTTTTTTCACCATGAATGTGTATTTTAATAATGGAATCTATTTTATCCTAGATACTCTGATATTCTTTCAAATTAATATTTATATAAATAAATATATACATTCAGATAAAATTGTGGGACTCGATTCATGATGATTTCTCTTTAATAAGAGTTACCTAGATTTCATATTAATATGATTTATCAATGCCTTTATCAGAGGATTATAGGTAAGTTTTATTTTCCACCACCACTTTAGAGTGAGGTAGATAGTCAATTTAAATTAATTTATTAAATTTAATATCATATTTAAGTTCTTACTAACACTTGATTTCCTTAATTATCCTAACTCAAGATTATTAAAGGTGTCTACATTGTTCTCATAGTCCATAAAAAATTTGAATTTTTTCTGAGAGTGTCATTTATTCTTTGATACACGTGTTAATCAATCTTCATCTATCATTCCCTATTTCCCCCCTTCAAAAATAAATTCCTAATACTATGACGAAAGAGCCTCAGTTGGAACCTTATACTACTGAATATCCTCCTTAACATGGGAATAATGAAATTTATTAGTCGTTGTATCTAATGGGGTATTCCAAACATTCATTAGAGATGTGGTAGAAACAAGTGATGTGGTGTCATGTTCTTCCATTTTTTTGAACCAAAATCAAATTATAGAATCATGTTTTATTTCGCATATAATGGAACTTTTTATTATAATATTCAAATAGTATTATGAACATAATTGGAAATAATTAATTACAGTGAACTAGATTGGTTAGAAATGTCTTTATCTTAACCACAAACACCCAACTACTTCCCATGGAGTTCATGACCACCATCGTCGATCCTACCCATAGTGTTGACCAATGATATCAACCATGTATTCTTTTATCATGAAAATGTATTGATAATTTTTATATATTATATTAGATAATTACCATTATTAACTTTTTATAATTATGAAATATTTAAAACTATGAACTTGGAATAATTAACCTAAATAACAATAATTATTTACATGAAAATAAATATTTTCATTTACCACATACATTAAATTATTGATTTCATTGAAATAAATTAGTAATTCTGATGGGGAAAATTTTATTAAAAAAACTAAAAACCATTGAAAATTTATTCTAAGTAATACTAATAATTATTTCAAATTAAAATCTATCACACTATATATAAATTATCACCATTATATATCTATATTTATACGTGTATCCATATCCACTCTCTAATCCATCATTGTATGTATATCAAGAAATATATGAATAATAAGAATTATATACATGTTTTTTTCAAAATTTCATTTGATTAATAATTATCACTGAAAATATAATGAATTATTCTAAAATAATAAACATTTTGAAAACAATAACCCCTTATATTCTTACAACATTATATATAACTACCAATAACTACACCATGGTTATTAAAAATAATTAATTATTATTATTCTATACATAACCTCATCAACTCAAACTCTAAGATAATTTACATGATTACATTAATGAAGAGATAATTAAATATGAAAATAGTATGCAACAAAGACACTATGAGGATTTTTCATTACTTGTTCCAATGTGGTTTGGCCTAATGAGAATTTTATACCTCCCTATATAAATATATAGATCAATGTATCAATATCCACTATGTGGAATGACCACAAAACCATTTCAAAGGGTCCCTTTTGTAAATCTACCTCAATACTAAGAAACATTTACCCAAAATTTATAACCACTAGTTAGTCACATCATCCATGTAAAAAGTGTTATAAAACCATGAATAAAATAACAAATGTAAATATTAACCCAATTGAAATATATTTTTTATAAAAATGAAATATTTATAAAAATGAATGACCACAATGAATTAATTGCACAATATCATGCATAATAACAAATTCCCATGGATGGTTTTAAAAGGAATAATAAATCATAAACATGTAAAAAACTGATTATGGTATTTAAATATATTCTTAGATCCTTGAAAAATCTATTGTTAGGTATTTTAAAATAATTAATAAGGAAATCCATCATTTTCAACAATATAATTCTTATTTTATGTGAAAATAATTTTTCAATATTTTTAAATCTAGAAATCTAAGGAAAAATAAGAACTACATGATTAATACATAGAGACTCTGAAAATGTGTAATGGTTTATATTCACCTACATTAAATGTTCCCCACTTACCATTATATGTTTTTCATTTTTATTCATTAGTTTTTATACAGCCTTCATTCATTATTTTTATTACATGAAACAATAAAGAACTAAATTAACTCAAGAAAATAAATATCTCATGGGATAATAGGGAATTATTCAATGAAATAAAAAACCCCATGTCTATGAGCTTCTTTTATAGGGTTAATTTTCATTCTTTAATAAGAATTATACAACCCATCAAAAAATTCCCTTCCACAAAACCGACTTTTGAATCAATAATTTTTTTCCATATGTAATTTATTATTCAATTAAAAAAATAATACATTAAAATTTATGAAAAAATATATTTAAAATTTTATATAACTCACATGATGAAATTCAATGAAAATTATAAATTAATATTTGATAAAAAAAATTGATTTTATACCAAAAAGAAATATTTTTTTAAGATAATAACCAATATATTTTAATATATAAAACAATATATAAAATAATTAACTAAACTAATGAAATAATCTACAAATATTTCTTTAAATTAAATTAATCAAAATTGATTCATGTTTATGTAAAAACAATTATTATATTTAATAAATATATATGGTTTCTATGATATCTATCCAAAATTACGTTTAGATGTCCACTAAAACATATTGGGAGAAAATCACAAAAAAATTTATATACATTTTGTTACTTATAATAATCCAAATTCAAAAAATAACATATGATATATCCATGAACCCTTTGTTCATTAAATGAAAATAATTTTACAATCTACAATTGTTTTCAAGGAGATAACTTAGAAAAACATAAATAATACTAAATCTAGAAAGGAGTGCAACTCTATCTTCCTCAAAAACACATATCTCCCAACATTTCCACTATTTACACCATTTTTAATATGTATAATATTATAATCACTTTGTGACTCACATAGAGTGAGATTTAGAAATGGATTATGTCACTGTAATATAACTTACTCAAACATTCTAAATTATTTTAGTATTTAATGTCTATCTGAATGAATATATCTATTTTCATCCACCTGATTGGATGATAACATTACACACACATAATTTAAAAATATATTCACCAAAAATGACCCTTTTAAAGTTATAGATATAAACCTATTATATTTATCTCTATCAAATTCCTAAGTCTCATACTCTTAATATGATTTTCAAGACATATCTATGTAAAAAATACAACCTTTTACATGTTTAAAAAAATACCGAAAAAAATTATGGTTGGATCTACCTTAGGGATGCTTCAAAAAAGGTGTCAATGATCATTAATTTGAATAGTGAATTAAAGGTAATAATATATGATTATTCTTAGGTTATTTATATGAAAAACCATAATTAAATGTTTTACACTATGAAATATATAACCTTAACATTCAAAATCTACTCATTATGACACTCCATGTAGTATACTTGGCATAACAACACACACACAGAAATGTTTTATGCCTGATGAGTGAATTATTTATCTCTAATGGAAATATATGAAACACTATCAATTTTATGAAACCATAATCTATAATTTTCTATGATGACCATCAATTAATTATATATCAAATTCATACATTTTTTACTTAAATATTTGAAATCAAAGGATAGGTATCAGTATAGTTATATCTAATATGATTATGTGATAGATAGATTTTATATTTATTAAATAATATAATCTTCAAGTTCATTATATAACTAATTAATATCTCATAAATATATATTTGACCTTATAATAAATACTCATAATAATCTGTGCTCGGATGGGTTGTGTAATTTACAGGAAATTTAAATATTACTTTAGGTGGATATTACGTTTTATAACCAAGAAATTGAATGAGTTTATTCTTGTTTTAAACATCACAATATGATGTTATTGGACATGTTTTGACATTTAGTTTAAGTATGAATGGTTCATTGCAATGCTGGAAGAGTGGTCAGTGGATCTGGTTATTGTGATATTTAGTAGTATTACATTCAATACATGAATGGAAACTTATGTTTGGAATGTGTTTAATGGGGTCATTGTATGGATTAAAATAGGGATAAAAAACTATCCTTGATCATTTCCCAAAAATTAATGGAGTGAATCTTATGTGAAATTCATTAATATTTGTAGGTGTTTTTAAATTAAAAATAGAGATATGCAAGATTTGTTCTTAAAAATTGATAGATATATTAGGAAGCTTTTATATAGAGACCCCAATCTTATTTACCCTTAACCTTCGGTGTATTCATGATTATTTTTTAGAATAATAGTTATTTCCTTTCCTACCTATATCACCAATCATATTTCCCCTCTATTTCAACTAATGTTAGATAATTCCATTTTAGGCATTAGTACCAATTCCACCATTACATGGTGAAATTGATCATTTTTACAGTGTAATTTCATGACCGAGCTATAGTAAAACCTAATATAATATCTATATTCCCTCCATTTTTATTTTGGTGATGGTGTGAAATTGGTTTACTTTTTCCATGTTTTATATCCATACATTTATTTTTTTAGTTTTGGAACTACTAATATTAGATTTGTATTTTATGTTTTATTTTCATAAAGGCGCGTCGAGATTGGACAACATAATGTTTCATATTGTTTAAACATCATGGGATTATCCCATGATTGTTAGGGTTTTATGATTATTTAAATTATATTTTTGAATTGATTCGAAATTTCTATAATTATTTATTTAGATTTGTTTTCATGATATAGGTTATCACAATGATGGGTGAAGTTCATTAGGGGTACGAGTAACCTAATTAAGAGTTTTCGGGTTGCACTATAAGTGGCCATGTTTCCAATTGATATTGGTTATATGTTTTCATCTACACTATGGTGTTTTTGAATTATATTTAAGTGAATGTTATATGTTTTTCCTAAAAACCTTATTTAATAGACCTATTTTAACTATTTTAGTGTTTCAATTTAAATATAATGTCTTTGTTGAATTGTAACAAGAGTATAGGGCCATGATGGACCCTTGTGAAATGGATTAAAAGCCTCAGCCACTGATGGATCGGGCATTGATTATATTTGTGTTAATTGATATATGTGATCCCCCAAGAGGGTATTAAATGAAGTTTTTATGTGATTTGACCCTATGAATAGGATCTTTGTTGACCTCTAAGTGTGGTGTGGTAAAAACATGAGACTGAGTGGCCATGTTAGTCCATATTGAACCATTGATATTACTTAGATGTGTTGTCCTGTGAGATTAATATGGGGGTTATAATTCTTGCCCAATTGATTTAGTATGCACTTGGAGGTTATTGATAGGTTGGGAGTGCAGGCCAACCTACTGTGTCATAGAATGGGGATGGGTTGATGCCATATCCTTATGAGAATTATCTAAGAATCCAATAATTCATAAGAAGAGGATTTTACTAAGAATTGGGATGCTATAATCTCTAAGTGATGGGTATTTACCAAATATATTAGTTTAGGATTTAAGAAATCATATAGGATTTATGTACTAAATGAGACCTATGAGACCTTGGTGGGTGCCCCACAGAGATATTGCCTCTAGTGAGAGGGTGTGTTGGAATTGGGTAGTGAAGATTTTGAGTGTCACTTGAGATCCAAGATAGATTATGTAAGCCTAATGAGGCCTGATACTTTTTATTTACAAGGTTAATACTTCAATGAATTACATTTATTCTTCGTATTACTCAAATGATCAGGATTACCCAATTAATTTTAGTAGTCACACATAATATTTTGGAACACCAAGAGTGATTATCAACTGGTTCAGTGATGATTTCGGATACAATATAATTCCTTGGGGTGATTCCACATTGGTATTAGGGATAAAACATAACAAATATTAGAAATATAATGAGTATTAAATGGGGTTCTGAGATTATTCTTGATAAATATAGAATACACCAGATTGTGGATTGGGTTTGGTGATGATGGTAGATGTTATTATTAAACTGAGTAAGGTCACACCAAGGCATTAAATGTATTCATGTTACTATTTACCTCTTATAGTGATCTCAAGGTTATATAATATTTATATTATATCTATTTTCATGGTCATGAGACATTCTCAAAGGCACTCTGGCTCGAGCCAAATATGGTTTGTTTCGATCGATTATCCATGGTAGAACCAGAGAATAGACAATTATTATTTATTTAAACAACCAACCTTTATATATTTAATATAATCCTGTCATATTTTACATGGAATTTATAGGTTATGTGTGAGAAATGTTTCCAGTTTCCTCTTGAGTTTTACTCAAATACTTCTCAGATATCCCTAAAAATTGGGTACCCATGTAGCCATCATTGATTGTAGGTTCAGGTTAGGAAAAGGCCTGGGTTTAGATCATTGAACTAGATAACCCGGATGGTTTTGATAATAAGATTATGAGTCGATTAGGGATGTATTATAGGATATTTTACCTTTCATATATTTATTTTGTATTTTATATTATGTTGAACCGGTGGAAGTCTAGTTATTTTTTATGACACTCTTTATGTTTGTGAAACATTGTATATTGATTTTTGTTTATTTATTTCTTAAAAATTGATGAATAATTGTTGGTTTATTTTTTTTTAAACTCTTATTTCTGGGTTATAATATCCCTATTAACATTACCCTAGACCCCCACTTCTTGTTGGATGCCTCTGGAATATATTGAGGTACACCTGAGGTGATTTGGTGAACTAGGACAGTGAGCTAGTAAAGGGGCTTATAGATCAAGAAGTAATAATGTATTATAAATGTATTCATGTGAATAATATTACAGAGCATCTAAGTTTTTATTTTTTAATTCTATTTTGATTGATGGTAGAAATGTGACATATTTGTGTGTTGGGGCTTGTGATAGACCTCCAAAAGGTGCATTACAAGCACTATTTGGATGTGAATTCTTGGTTACTAGGGATATTGTATTGAAATTATTGGGTTCTGATGTGATGGTCGTATTATTTTCTCATAGAATCATGCACAAAACATTTGATATTTATGATTTATGTTTTATTGGACTATTTAATCTTATAACTTTTATATGTGGAAAATTATTTTGGTTTTTTGGATATTATTCCATTGCAAAGTGATTGTGTACATGAATCATACCTGGAAAATGTGAATCAAATAAAATATGTTTCTTGTGTGTTTTTTTATCACTAAAAATAGAGTTTTTAACTATCTAAAATTCTAGTGAATACTTATATGGTTTTCCCTGTGTAAGTAGGAATTTAATTCTACTATTTTAAACCACTATATATATATTTATTTTGATGATATGTCATGTGGATATAAAATACGATTCTTGAGGAAAACTATTATGTATTCCACCCATATATATGATATATATAAATTCTAGTAGTCTAATATTATTACTATATTCCATGTAATAAACCCCATTGAATGATTAAGAAAACAAGTTTAGTTATTTAAAGTGTTAGTAACAACCTATATACTTCATTTGATTATATATAGGAAGGAAAATCTACTTAACTATATAATAGGGATATGGTACACTTGAAAAAGACTATTTTATGAAAATTTCTCCATATTCTAAAATGATTTAACAGTAATAAGTGATCCTTGAGAGGGTGACTCTCCTTTATGGAGGCCCAATAGGGATTATCATTTGATTATGTATTCTTGAGGGGTGGATTTTTATATGGATTCCTAGTGGTAATTAGTTACTTATTAGGAATATGATTAATTACATGATTAATATTATGTATGTGTGGTTATAGTGTGGGTTATTTTTTTCATAAGATGTATTGGGTTGTTTGAGATTGGAATTGATTTTTGTTTTTAATAATATTTGGTTATTATGAGATAAAATTTATGAGTTCGACAGTAGATCCTTATTTTTTGAGATAAGGATTGAGTTATTAGTGATATAGGTGATATTGTTACAATGAGTAGATTGTTTTTATAGCTACCTAGGTGAGGGGTTAGCTCAATATTGTGAGATCCCATAGATATGAGAATCATGGGTAGATACTATGTGATTTAAATTAATATATGGATTTTCTTCCATGTATTGGATGCCAAAATTGTTATTTCTTACTTTTTTCCATGAAACCATTTCATGGGATGTGTTACTTAGGATATGGTATATGCACATTGGATGGTATGGGTTTTAATGTATTTATCACATTGATCACTAGTTGTCTCAGTATTAATTTCACCTTCAATGGAATTATTTGTATGATGTATGAACATTTTGATTTTATAAGGAATATAGTGTGGATTATTGTTTTATTGTGGTAAATGTTTTTTATTTTGATATTACCCCAGGAGGTGGGTGATCGTGTGGTTTTACTAAACATGTTAAGAATATCGAACTTATATGAAATGAGCACAATGGTTCTTCTGTTTAGATTAATTTGACATGTCGTGGGGGGAATAATATGATATTTATATTCATTAGGATAGGATAGGTAAGATAGGACACATGGTTTCCAAATTCATATGAAACTAATGGTTTAAAAGTGGGTGTGTACAAGATTCTATAATTAGTAATTTTTTAACGAGGGATTTGGGAAATCATTCTAGAGGGTGACTCTGTCAGTGGAATATAGTGAATATGAATGTTTTAATAAATTAGTTTGATTCGAAATAGCTCATAAAAGTGGTTATTTTGAATGGTTTGATGGAAAGTGACTCCTAGTAATGGGAGTCTAATTTTCTTTTTGGGAGATACTGGAGTGTGTACAGGTCATCTTGGAAGAAATTAAAGAATAACACACTTGTAATGAATAATCGTTTTTAATTTTAAACTGGTAAATGGCTACGTGTGTGATGAGGATTGATGGTTTTTATGAAATATTTCGATTAATATTTTTAGTAATTTATGATGAAATTGTAAATTTTCATCTATAGTAGAGGTGAAACCAAGATCAGATCGGGTGTGGTGGCATGGTCAATCCATGAGTTGATCCTGGCCAGATGTATATTGGATGGATGCATATGGATTAGGGTGGGTCACATGTGTCTAATGTTAGATCCAAATGAGGTGTATCTTGAGGAGATGTATGAGGTTTGATATATGATAGTAAATTTAGTATTTTTTTAGTGTATCAAACCGTAATTTGATTTTAATTTTAAATGATTCCATGGATAGTGTTCCCTTGATTCGGGAATAGGATAATAACGATCCTTTGTAATGGTCCTCGGGTGCGATCTGTCTTTCTTCTCATCCATTGAGTTAAGAACTTTTTTTATAGAATCATGGTCACATGGATGATCTTTAGTATAAATCATATGTAATTTTTATTCAAATGGCCAATGAATCCAATATAACTATTCATGTTTAAATAATATATTTTATATTTATTTAAAATATTAGTTTGGTCAATGAATTGCAATTTGGATCTGAACATTTATGATTTGATTTGGAGGTGGTTTTTGAACTAAAATTACGTTTATAATATTTTTTAGGGGTGAAACCGATTCACAACATGTTTTTTGTGGTGAATAGGATTCATTTCCTAGTTTGGGGGACAAAACATCCATTCAAGGAATGTTTTAGGGGGTGAATCATGTGGTGAAATATACTGATGGTGAATTTGGATGTGGAATGATGTGGGAAGATAGAGAATATGGTAAATTGGATCAAGTACATCGTATTTTTTTATGAAAAGGATATTCCATGGTTTTCTATTTCATTTTTAAGAGAGTTTAATGTAAGAGAAACTTTTTCCTGGGTGGTGAAGACTCATCTGATTCCATTAAGAATCAGAGAAGAGAGGTGGAAAAATATTTCGATGGGTTTTTTAAAATCTGTTTGGGTTTGGGAATATGTAAACCACATTAATCAAGCCAATGTACCTTTTTGGATGTGTTTTTATAAGTTATTCTAATGGTTAGGAATTTTGGGGTCCAAATTAGTCGCGATGAGTTGATTTTTATAGTGGGGAGAACCAGAACATGACGATAAACCACTTGGATTCATTTTGGATCAATAGGAAGGATGGGTTTGGTTGAGAACCATCTTGGTAGATATTTAATTATGTTAGGTGGTATCTCCACTTTTGATGATATAGATTCTGTGTCCTTATAGTTATACAATGGAAGATAGTTTGGTATTTTTGGAGTACTACGTGATGGATTGAGAATTTTTTGGTTACCCTAGTAAGTTAAGAGTGTTTATAAATTTTATAAAGAGACATATGGAGAATGATAAGTGTTATTTGGGGGATATTATAACACTTCATGTTCAAATTGTTTATATAATATCAAGGATATGTGAATTTTCACATTAGTGGATGGTTAATTTTAGGAATGGATATATAGAATTACTTTTCTATGGATTAAATATCATGAAATGGGGTTATTATTTGTGGTCTGATTTTTGTTGGATGTACTAATGGTTCAATTGATCACTATAAGAATGTATGGGTGTTCGGGAAGCTGAACATTGTAGTAGTAAGTCATTCAGTGTGAGAATGGTCCTTCATTGTTTCAATGGTCATTCATGACCTTAATAGATTCATTATAGGTGATTATAGGCTAAAAAATATGGTTGTCTGATGGGTGTTAGATATTTCTATAAAAATTAATAGTGTAGAACTTATAGCCACACCATGAATGTTTTTTCTTGTGTTTTTTAAAATTAAAAATTTGTATTTTCCCCCTCTCTTTTGGAGCATAGACATGCACATAGGGTGGCTCTCAGCTAGAGCTCCCCTTACCATTTTCCCTCCATTTAGGTAGCTCCAGGATCATCTTCACAGGTTCATTGGTAATTTTTATCAACCCTATATCTCTATTTATATACCCTCACCATCTTTAATTTTGGATGATTATGTTCTAGGTTTTGGCACTAATTATACTACATCATGGTGAAATCTACTATTTATGATGGGGATTTTTCTTATACTAGATATAGGGGAACCTATAAATCTATCTTCATATCGCCTCTCTCCATTTCGGTGAAGGTACAAAAACATTTTATTTATTTAATGTTTTTTAATTGAAATGAGTTTTTGGTTGTTGAATCGTCGATATTAATTTGGGATTTCAGGTTTACATAGCCCTTACGGTGAATCCTGGGTGGAGCACACCACGTTTCTAGTGGTTTTGATGTAATGGGATGACCTATTGAATTTTTTCTTTTATGAATATATACATTTAGTTGTTTAATTGATTAAAACATTTTATACATATTTTTTTGTATTTCTTGGCATGAGATAGGGACTCTCAGCAAATAAAGGTTGTCGTTAAGAGTTGGGCAATCATTGGTGAGAGTTATCGAGATGTAATTACGGAGAGTTTGTCTCTAATTGAGGTAAACGGTAATTATAATCCTACCATTTTGTATTTATATATTATATTTATATACATGTGATATGTGTTGTCTCACCACTTTGGGAGATTAAACACTATTAAATATTTTAGTGGTTTAATTTAATTTTAAAGCCTCTATTGAATTGAAGAAAATTTTAAAGGCCATGATCAAACCTTCTATAGTAGATTCATTTCCTCTATCACTAATAGAAGAGGACATGATTATATAAATGTGTCTTAAATCGATTTGGACCATTCTAAGTGGCCTAAATGGATTATACAAGTGAAGTGGTCATTAGTATAGGTGTACTGTTAAACATGAGAAGAGGTTTATGATTTGTTGAGTGTGAGTGGCCCAATTTAGATATCGTAAACCATTGAGACACCATAGAGACATTGAGTATTGAGAATACCATGGAGGGGAGCATTTAATATACATTTATATTTTATTAATAGGGTCGGTTCCCCAAAAGAGACTGATAGATAGGTTTGGTGTTTAGGCCATCCTAGAGAAACTTGGAAATGGGATAGACTTAAGTCCATTACCAATTTAAGACTTACCCATGAGGAAAGATATGACTTTATGAGGAATCAATGATTTTGATGGATAGTATTCCCTCTCGGAGATGGTATTTGACCTGAGAGATGTGTTTGGGACTGAGGAACCCATGATGGGTGTCCCTGCTAGATGAGAGCTACGGGACCCAGATGGGATCACCACTGAGATATTGAACCTAGTGGTATGGTGCATGAGGAATATTTAATGGTGATTTTCGGTATCACATTAGAACGAATGTCAATGACGTAATCTCATTGAGGTATGATAAAATTAATTTCCAAGGGTGACCAACAACGAATCATCTTGAATATTGATACTACCAGGACTACCATAGTTGGTTTGGTGATAACACCTAATATTTACAACATTATCGAAGATACCACTTGGGTTTGGTCATAGAACCTTGTGAAAATTAAAACATTCATGATTACCTCTGAAGGTTCTATTGTTATGACTGAGGTCTATGTAACACACCATATATCACTCAGGGTTCAAATATGATGCTATAATCTATTATTAGATTACCATTGGTCACCCCCTAGGGATCAAATTTAAGTCTCATATTATACACAGCCCAAGGTGATCTTTTGGGGGTTGCTATATTCACCTTATATCGGTTGGAATAGTCATGTCACATGATCATAGACACTCTTGAACTAGATAAATAAGGTTTTAGTTGATTATAATTCTATTATTGGAATCTATTATCTATGATGGTTATTTATTTAAACTTTTATAGTTTATTTATTAATTATGAGAATATCAAATTTATATATTGCATTTAGTTTTTATGTATTTGACCAAACTGGTAGTGCCTTACTGATTTTTACTCACAGACTACATAGATGATCATGAAACATATATACCTGAGAAACCTTCACTAAATGTATTTTCATGTTTGGGATAATAACATGTTTGGATCATTCAGCTAAATAGCTTGGTCATGATGTAGATCTATATGAGGAGAGTCTCAGGGAAGTATTATCACCTCTTTTACTATCTAATTATTTCTTCTATATTGAATACATGATCAAACCATTGGGAAACTACTGAGTCTTTGTAGATGTCTATATTTTTTAGAATTACATTTTCAATTGATATGTGTTTACTAATTCATTTTACTGTAATGAATGTACACTATTTATAGATTTTTTTCTTTAGGTTTTTTGAATGTGAACTATCATTAGGGTGCATAACCTCTCCAAAGTATCACTATTTTCCCATTATCTTGGTTGATATCCTCTATCATATTCGGAGGAATTCATGAGGTCACATGAAAAACATGAAAGAGGAACTTTCTGAGTGGCCTACATCTCGAGATGTTATAGCACTCACCCTAATTTTTTAATGTGGGAATATGAAAAATGAATTCATTTTTTGAAAAATTTTGATATTAGGAATCAAAATCCACATGATTAACTATTAAAACATAATCTTGAAATTTATTTACTACATAACTATTAATATCGTTATATTAATAACTTATGTTTTTTAATAATGAACTTTCTATAAATTTTTTACACTATCATGATCTAAGAATCATTCATTTAATTTAAACATTTCTTTTAGATCATTCAATAAAAAGATTAAATATAACTAATTTTGTTAAAAATATAATTTTTTAAAATAATATAATAACTTTTATGAAATAATGTTTCATTATAATTTTATTTTATTTGTAGTATCATTTATTTCTAAGAAAATAGTCATCTCAAAATCCAATCATACCCTCTCTGGCCTCTATAAACCAATATTTTCTATAAATTTTATTTCTATGAAACAAAAAATTTTATTTTTGGAAATGATAATTACTTATTTTGAAGAAAATGTAATTATATATTCATATAATATAATAAATTATATGTTTTTAGAGTAATATTCATAAATTAACATCTTATTAAATAAAACATCCTACCGTTGGGTGTTCAGATCTATTTCCATCATATTTGTAAAGATAATATTAATAAAGCCTTTTATCAAAGATAGCAACTCTTTTTATCATTAATATATTATTAAATCATATCAAAAATATATATTAATAAAACCCCATGGGTATCCAAACAATAATATTATATTATTTGTAACCACAAATTCTGTACATTACATCTATTATGATATAATTGAAGTTAAGGTGAAAATACACTTCATTTATAAAAAAAATGTGATTATGTGTTTAATATCATACACACATATTCATAATATAATGAACCTTTTCATCATCACTTGAATATATACTTCAATGCTGATCCTTCAGTTATTCATCATTTTTTAATTTCTATAATATTTTTACAATTTTTTAATGAATATTTATTATCGTATACCCTTCAAATATCATGAATTTATTTTTTTAAAGCATTGATACTAAACCTAGACACTGTAGAGATTTTATTTAATCACTTAAATTATTTATGAATATTTATTCTTAAATTTATTGATTTTATAAAATGGAAATATTTTTCAATATTATTATATTTTTTCAAATATTTCCAGGATGTTTTTGTGGGGTCACTACAACCTCTCTTATTTTACTTCTACATAAAATTCTTATCCTTACCATTTTATATGGTCAATAAAATTTTTATTTTATACCTTCCATAATCTTTTAAATATTATTAAATTTATTGAGGATATTGGGTAAAATTTTGTTGAAATAATTTTAATTTTATCTCATTGTAACAATAAAATTAACCCACCATTTGCGGAATAAGAAAATGGTTACCAGGTCTAGCATAGGTAGTGACCCAAAAAAAATAATTTCATTTACACACCATATAATATAGAGAACATGATTTTAAAAATTATGAACCATTATTTATATTATATGGAATCTTTTATTTGGAAACTTTATATCCCTTAAATCATTATTGTTCAAGATATATTCATATCAAGTTGTATCTTATTCCATAAGAATCTATATTATCAAGTTTCATTTGACGCTCTAGATCGATGAAAACAAGAAAAATAAAAAATAATTCTTGAAAATAATTACTATGATTAAAATATGGATGATTCAATTCTTGGAAAGATTTGTAAATAGGTTCTTAATTATGAGGTATATTATAGGACACATAAAAGATTCATACTTGATTAAAACAAATTTTCATGTTTATATACTTTTCAAGGTTTTTTATTCTATTGAACATCTATATATTAATAATTGATCCCAAAATCAATGTTTATGATGGTTCTATTTTATCATAAAAAATCATTTTTTAAGATTAATATCTCATTTTAAAGTAATTTATTAAATGATTTTATTATAAATAATTATTATAAAATATTGATCGGTGTTAATTACATTATATAAATTACTTTTTAATGATCAATAGTTAATGAATACTTTGAGTCCACTATGGTTTTCCTCTATAGTAATTTTGGTTGATGAAAATTTCAAATGTATCATATATGACTCAAGGACTGTTGATAGGATATCTCCATTCCAAAATAAATTATGTAGATTATCCTAACCTGATTCATATCATGTAGTTACATTTTTGGTAAAATGAATAAGTGTAACCCAAATATCATAATTGATAAATTTATATAATTCTATTATAGTCACCAATATTTTTATGTCCTTACCCAGTATAATCCATAAAATGGAAACAATAACATGAACTTATTCAATTATATGATAGAGGCACTCAATGTTGTTTACATTAGAAAGAATTTAGCTCTATATTTTAAGGGTTTTGAAAATGTTTAATTCATATCTCATGTATTAACATCATGTATACATGCTTCTATTTGTCTAGTTTTTTATCATATTACCTTTTCCAAATTATTTTTTAAATACTAAAAAATTTACAAAAAAATTTATAACTCTTTATTTTTGTTAATTATCAAAAAAATATTAATTATATTTACTCATATAAAAATACATCCAAAAAATTGTAAATTAAATACATCTAAATAATGTTTTGAAATAAAATGAAACTAAAATATATAAAATAACATGTATAGCATGATAGGTAGTCGATACTAAACATTCAAGATATATTCCAAGCTTATAGTATATTTAGAACTCCAAACCAAAGGCTCAACATAAATTAATCAATTCTATAGTGAGATATTAATTCAAAAAAAATTGGCACATATAATGTGCCAAAATGATAACCATTCATTACTATTATGTAAATAACACATTTGAAAATCATAGTATTGGTTGAATGTAACAATGTATAATATTACAGCTAGTATTTAGATTGTACTTACACAGTACTATATTATTTAGAAGTTGGATGTGACCATAAAATAAAGCTTCCATTCCTTCATAATATAACATGGGAATTCAACAGATAAATAATAATTTCAAATATTTAGAAATGTAATAAAAATTTATGATAGGTTTATAGATAAAAAGTTGTAATCACTTTATAAACATACCATGTTATATTGAAGTTATATAAAACATGAGAATTACTTATTAATTTGGATATAAACCGTTATATTTTATCAATTTAACTAGATATATTTATGAATTCCTTTATATATTAGACATATTATATATATAATAATATAATCCTTTTACATTACATATGAAAATTTCATATTTTATGTTAAAAATATGCATAATTCACATATCACATATTTCCATTTTTTAAATCACTATTAAAAATCTAAAACAATCCATTGGAATCATTTAGAAAAACATCCAAATAAATCCATTTAATATGAATATTTCCTTTTATTATTTATGATCACGTCGTATATTAATATAAAATATACAAAATTTAGTTTTATTATTTAATTTATAAATATATAAATTAATTTGTCATTTAAATTCACTATTTTAAACATAAAATACATTTACTAAACAATTTTCATAGAATCTTAAGGAATATTTAGATTCAGTGTACGACCTCTAAGCCCACACTACTAAAGTAAATTTATTTTTTCAAAAAATTAATTTCTATTCAATAAATGAATTTTCTATTTATTATTTTATAATAATCTATGAAGAGGTCCTTGATTCAGGAAAAAAATTATAAGAGGAATATTTTTTTCTCTAATGGTGATGAAGTATTAAAGAGTGAATTTAAAAGTAATACGTTTAATAACAAATGTTTTTTTATCATGATAAGTAATTATTTTATTATAGAAATTTCACACCTTAAAACTATGATAGTTTTTCTAACTAACATCATGACATGAAATTCATATTTTTAAGATGAATTATTTTATTCAAATATTTTTCTATACTCATTTTTTATAATCCCTGATGTGGTATTATAAATTTAATATAAATCATATATAAAATTGATTTAAAAAAAATTATGATCCCTTGCTATTCTTCTATAGACTATTTTATGGTTTTAGAAAACATATTTTTTCTATATTAATTATCAATTTTAACTTCACTACATACATATTGGAATAGGATCAATATCATTGTTTTTATTTTAGTAGGGATTTTTTTTTGAGAATAGTGGAAATAAGATACTAAAATGCACATTTAAAATGATGTACCTATTCATTAAAATTGAATATATAATAAATGAAAATGATGCTTCTTATTATATATGAATAAAATTTCTCCAATACCTTCTTTAATAGTTTGATAGATATTTTTTTATAAAATTATCACACTCATTAATCATACAAAAGTATATTAGTTTTATAATTAAATAATAATATTGTAGGCTTCACTCTTCCATACAGTATTCTAGACCATAAGATTAAATATTAAAGGAGAATGAATTCTAAAGATACTATAATATAATTTCCTATCGGATAGAATAAATATTAATAAATATTCATAAGTTTTTATACTATTTATTTACACACTAAGGAAACTTCTTTTCCTTACATACATATCTAGACAATTTATAAATAATTTAATCATTTCTGAAAAGTTTTCAAAAATTAAAACACTTTGTAATGGTTGGTTTTAGCAGCAATCAATTGTTTAATATTTCAAATTACAATATAATCATTGATACCATTTCTAGTACTGAAATATGATAATATAAACTCATAATTATATATTTTAGTTAAATTAATAAATAACGAAATGAATTACCATATAATGAACACACTTCCATTTCTTATGCTATGACCTATTGATATTCACCATGACATGGCTTACTTTAGCACAATCCATTTCGTGGTTAATAATTCCACACAAGGGTTTAAAGTTATAACTTTTTAATATATTAGATAATTACCCAAATATATATATATATATATATTAATGAAATAAAACTAAAATAATCCAAAATATAAATATATTCCCATATAATATTGAAAAAATGATATTGAAATTCATATATTCATGACATATATTAATTATATGTAGAGACCCGAAGCCTGATGTACATGGACTTTACATTACTTTTGTGGAATACATAGTACATAACAAAAACACACACACAAGGATCGTAATAGTTTAGTGTCTTTGGAAACTCGGAACGTAATCTTCTAATCGTGGTGAAAGATCTTCAATATCTCCCATAAAGATCTTCCCTTTTTTTTTACCTAAAACCTTTATTTATATCCTGGGGAAAAGAAAACATAAAAGGGTGAGCTCAAATGCTCAGTAAGGGTAAACAAAAGAAAAATCATTCACATTATATTCATAAGAACATAACTTTTGGAAATCCTAACCTGCAAAAGAGAGCATAATTTCATAACATGGGACAAATCATAGTAGTGAAATGAAATCCCAATAATCATAACTTAAAACATGAAACTTTTTTGCATACACACATAATCATAGAGAATCATTTCTTGTTAGTCAAGACTCATTTCCAAGACTATCTTAGTGGACAAAGTCCCTTTCTGAATCGAGTAACCCTCGTTTCAGTCCTGTTTCACTGAACCGGTATAACCTACCATTTCAGCCATGTCTATCTCATGAGATATAAAATCTTTACCCAATGCATTGGAGGGAGATATAGGTCCCACCCATCTTATAATGAATCCTTTCTTATGTGGGCCACATAATCATAAACCATACATCATAGCGTAACCCATGTAATAAAAATGGAATTCTTAAAAAATATGACATCATAAAACAATTCATATAAGATAAAGGAATTCATAAAAATATTTCCATCACAACATAATCAAACCAATGTAATAATAGGGATAAAAAAAGAACCCTTTTATTATCTTAGATGGAAAATAATTTTGATAAAATACTTGAACTCCATTCTTGAGGAAAATATCCTTTCTACTTCAAAAACATTTTTCCTTTCATAACATGTCATAAAACTTTAAAATAAAATAATTTGATTAAAAATAAACTTGAAAACTTGTAAAGGAAGTTTCTTGGAAATAATGTTTTAAAAATCCATTCATTCCGTATAAGTTAAAAAAAACATTCATCGTACTTTTGTCGGAAAAGTCAAAAATAACCTCGTACGAAAAACGACAAAAGATTCCTTTCATACATATTACTAAAAACTCACCGAAGGGTAAAAATGGATTTAAACAATTGTAGTTGGATGGAAATAATATTACATATTGATGAAACATGGATGTGGATGATAAAATACACCCCAGTAAATACTTACGAATAAACAATCTCGGATAAAAATGAGATTGTGATATTTCCCTTACCTTAGGTCTGATTTGCTTCGTATGTGTCCGAACCTCCTGTATAATGATTTAAATAATTTCATTGACTTATTAAAGAATCATATTCACTGTTATGATATCATATATGGTTCACTTATGACTTTATATTACCCGTTCTTTTGTAAATTCCATGTTAAAGAAGCATTTTGGGTAAAATCGTTTCATTTATCGTAGGTGTTTTGACTTGTTGTTCTTGACATTATTATTACTTATATCATGATTTACTTACTTCCGGAATATAAAATATGATTTATATATCACATATATTCAGTATATATATATATATAATAGATAGATAAATGAAATGAAAAATACCGTTCATGGAGACGGTAGTCCGTACGTACGCATGAACGTTGTTTTCCTTTCCTTATTGTCTTGAATGGAAGTAAGTAGATGAAATACATATATATATATATACATAAATCCAGTATCTTTATAATTTTATATATTTCATTATTATTTCTTATATATACTTTATAATCATTCTTAAATGGTTAACATGGAGAATGAATCTCATCGCGTCGTGGAGACGGTAGTCCGTACGTACGCACGAGCGATGATATCATTCCCATGGTCGTGGAATTGTGTTGAAGTGTATGTATACTATTTCAGTATCAATATAACTTTATAATAATCATATATATTTACTCATTACACCATTATACCCATCCAATTAATATGGTGGAGGAAAATAGATTACACCACGGCGTGGAGACGGTATTCCGTACGTACGCACGCGCGGTGATTTCATTTTTGCGTAGGATTGATAGAAGGTGAATTAGGGTTGTTTCATATTTATAATAACATATCAGTATGTAAGTAATACTGATGTTATTACTTTATCATGAAACAACTAATGAAGAATACGTTGAAGAAGAAATAAATTGAAAAAGATCGGTAATGGATATTACCTCTTCTTTGAAGTGCTTCTTTGAGACCTCCTTTTAGGGAACTAAAATTGGTCTTTTAAGAAGACCAGGACCTCTAGGATGATAATAGGGAAGTGGAGAAGAGAATTCTGTAGGGGTTGGCCGAGCTTGAATTCTCAAATTTGTGTGAGGAGGAGAGGGAGGAGGTGTCCTTTTATAGGGGAGGAGAGGGGCACCTTAGGAATATCTCAAAATATTATTTTATATTAAAGTCAAAATCGGTTTATAATGGTTCCAAAGGGTCTTATTTCAAATCTAAAGTGGGGATGGGTCAAAATACTATCAACCAATAGGATTTAGACAAGTTTAGGGTATTATTTTAACCTTATCAATTAGATTTAACTCTAAGTTAAATAATTTAACTTTTACCGTGTCTTTTTTTTTTCTTTCACTATATGGTTAATACACTTACTATAACATGCCAAACGAACCCCAAATTGTTTATTATTAATATATATATCCTTATATAAGTCATGTTTCCGAACCTTAGATTTTTGGGAATAAAATAACAATTAATAATATAATATTTGATTTAAAAACTATTTAGTGTCAATTTTGACACTATTTGATATATGATTTTTGTGAAAGTCATAACAGAAGTATATGTTCAAACCAAGTTGATTAAATCAACACTAATATATCATAGTAACCTATAAAATTAGTGGAATTCATAAAAAGTATAAAATTACATTTATTTTGGTATTTATAATATCAATTATGTCAATATTTCATTAATAAGATAACTACTGCATCATCTTTGTGTCATAAATAAATTAAATTATTTGAAGTCTAAAAATTACAAATAAAATACCATTATGTAGGAAATCCTTTTCTCTTTCCAATGAATATTTACAATAGAATTTATCTTATGTATAACCCTATATTAAAAATGTTTTAGTAAATAAACTTTGATTTTAACTCTTTTAACTCTTCTTTGAATTAAATAATAATAAATGTCCTAATCTAATCCAAGTGGGCCTAAATGATAATATTTTACACTTAAGGTTGTTTTTGGTCGAGATAAACTTGTCCAATAGGATTAGGACATGTGTTAGGGTAATATTAATATCATTTTTACCCTTAATTACCCTATTTACTTTTAACCGTGGTAAATAAAAGTAAAAAGTTACTATTCACCGAAAATTATTTTCATCTCATTGAACCACATTTTACTTAATAACATCAACCGTGTCTCTCGGATTTTTGAAATTCCATTCACAGAAGCGGTAAAATTATGTTTTATGAAAACTTCAGTTTTTTAACTACCACTTAGTAGTTTCACTATTCATCAAAAATTGATGGTTTTCAGAAAAATGCCAAAATTTCATCCTAAGCTATATTTCATATTCCGAATTCAAAAATGAAGTCTATTTTACCAAATTCATAACATAGAAGTTGCATTAATTAATATTATAATTAAATCCCGCTGTTAAAACAAATAGCGTGTTTTTAAGAAACAATATCTATCAAAAGATTGACACTTGTTTATGTCAGGTTTAAATATGCAATTACATCCAATGACCAACATTGTATTAAATTGTAAAAATATATTCTAAATATACTTTAAAACCACTCAAATTAATAATTTATCACTATTAATTATTTCGATTAAAAAATTTGTTTTTAATTATAATTTAGTAATTTTAACTATTCATCAGAATATGAAAGTTATCTGAAGAGTACCAAAATTTCACCTTAGGCTAAATTCGATACTCCAAATCCAAAAAATGAAGTCCATTTTGAGAGCTAAAATTTCTAAAATTTAAAAGTTGGTTATTACTATTCATAACGGCTGGTTTTAATAATATTTTAATAGCATATCATTGTTTCGTGAAACTCAATATTGCGTACTACACACGCTATCGAGGAAGGTTGTGATTGTGTGTAATGCAAGTCAAGTCAAAGATGCGTGTTGTGCAATCTCCTTTTGGTGCAGCGTACAACACAAGTCATTAATAAAATTAAAAAGAATATTTTTCATAAAAGCTCGCACTGTTACATTCTACCCCCCTTAAAATGAATTTCGCCCTCGAAATTCGTCGGGGTTATAAATGGTTTACTATTCAAAAGTTTCTTTAATAGAAACCCACATCGTAAAAAGGAATATCAAAACCAATATTTAAAAACAAAAGTATGAAACGTAACAGTTACCCAAATAAACTAATCACTGGGTTTCCACATAGGTGAAAATATGGATATGGAAGAAAAATCTAACCATCATGTTCTGATGGAGAGTGGTAGAGAACATGGCTATGGAAAAGCCAACAATCACAAATCCATAAATTTGTGACGATCTAAGGTACCATCCGATTCATCAGGTATAAGATCACTAGGACAACATTTTTGGTTTTCAAGATCGTTTCCCTAAAGTTAAAGAATTTGAATTAGAATAAATACTTACTTTATTTTTGTACAATCTCACTGTTGTTCGTGCCTTTAACAATTTCCACTTCATCTATTAAATAAATGAAGTTGAATTTGTTATTCGTGAAGTGTTAGCAGATCATGTGATAGAATGACGGGTCATTCCATCTGTCTCAAACAAAAGGTTAGCAAAAAATATATATACATAAGTCGATCTATAGTGAGATTAATCATATATGGTTCCTAAAATGGACTTTATACTTAATATATCATACTGCTTAATATAATAAAACTAGTTTCTAATAAACAGGGACTTCTTGTAGGCCAGTGGTAGGCGATAAAGGCCAGTCGCACTTCGGTTGTGGGTTCGATTCCCACATCCTTGTCCGACGCGATGGGCTGTCGCCCGTCCTGCAGGTTGTCCTTTTTCTAAAACTATATTACTATAACATCCCATCAATTATATTGAGAAAACATCTATCCTTAAACAATACTAACTTATGTCCAACATAATCCATTCCAATCTTTAGGCTTATCCATAATACTGCAGTCCACTCTCATAACATAGTGAAAACGATTACCAGAGATTTAACACCGTCGTCGATCCCCATATATCATAAGATATGTTTTGTTGGTCACATTCCAAACATTCAAAGTCCTTAATCATGTATTCTCTTGAATAGCTTAGTGAAAACATGAATGCAGTTAAAATTTAACACTTTCCACATACCAAAATCCTCAAAATTCTATATACTCAAACCATGATATCACTTAGTCCTTATATCAATAATGAGCTCATGAATACTATTAAACATTTCATTTTCTCGTTTTCCCTTCATTATGCGCATATCATCTTATTTCCAAAAAATATCTCAATCTCTTTGAATACCACATCAATAAATATTTCAATACTCAATGATAGAACATTATTTTGGAATCCCATTACATAAACACTTAATCATTCCACCACATCGTTATCATATTCAACACCGCCAATAGTGATCGCATGTGACTTCCCTTTGTCCTTTGACTTAAGTGGTTGCTCACGTTGATCATCACTAACCCTTGGATTAGGGCATTTATTGGCATAATGTCCCATTTCCTTGCACTTGAAGCATTGAAGTGTTGGTGGTGCGTTCTCTGCAGTGTTTTCTTTGTTCACATCATTAGAAATCCTTTTTCCATTAATTCGACACTCAGCTACTCGATGACCTTCTTTTCCACACTTAAAATATTTTCTAGTCCCTTTAAGACAATCTCCACCATGCTTCTTTCCACACTTTGAGCATAAGGAAACATTCATTTTCTTTTCACCATTATTCTGAGATTTCTCCTTGAACTCCATCTTTCGTTTCTTGTTAAAACCATGAGATTGATATGTAACACCAACTTCCATTTCTACCTTGATAGCACAACGCACAATTTCTTCATAGCTACTGAAGTCTCTTATAGATAATGCCCTTCGAAGACTTGGTTTTAAGCCACTGAAAAATCGATCAACTTTACTTTCAGGTTGGATGATAATGCTAGATGCATACCTTGCAAGTCTTGTAAAATTCGCTTCGTATATACCAACAGATTCATCATCCTTTTTCTTCAGTTCAAGAAACTCCTTCTCCATCTTTTTTGGAAGAATACGAGGGAAGTACTTATTGAAAAATGTGTTCTTGAACTAGTCCCATTCCATGGACTCAATTTCATCTCTTTGCCTTGTATTCTTGATAAGATTCCACCATTGATCAGCTTCACCTTCCAAACGATATACTGCTAAGATGACTTTATCATGCTCAGAACATTGAAGAACTGAAAATATCTTTTCAGTGGTACTAATCCATTGTTCAGCAACAAGTGGATCAGAAGACCCACTGAAAGAAGGTGGACGTTGCCTCATGAAGGACTCAATAGAATATTGTTCCCTTCTCTGATCATTTGGAAGTCCATAATGATTCATAGCTTGTGTAAGTATAGCAATAAGATTTTGCACTCCATCTCCCATAACATTTGTTTGTTCAGGAGGGCAATCATTGCATTGTCCATTGCATTGATCAACATGGTTCCTTCAGGTTCCATCCATCGTCTAAAACCCAAAAAGAATAGTGTGAGAGGAAAAAATCATGCTAGGGAAAACAACATAATAAAGGGGGAGTACCTTCAATATCTAACATCTTAGGTTTAATTCTATGATCGTTAGCGTAATTCTAGTACTATAACCTATACGTATACTTAACCTTAGGGACATCCCTAGACATACCTTAGAAATATCTCTAGGGATCTCACTAAAGTTCTCACATCCTAGTTTCCAAAGGTTGACTAAACCTTTCCTCTGATACCAACTGTAGAGACCCGAAGCCTGACGTACATGGACTTTACATTACTTTTGCGGAATACATAGTACATAACAAAAACACACACACAAGGATCGTAATAGTTTAGTGTCTTTGGAAACTCAGAACGTAATCTTCTAATCGTGGTGAAAGATCTTCAATATCTCCCATAAAGATCTTACCTTTTTTTTACCTAAAACCTTTATTTATATCCTGGGGAAAAGAAAACATAAAAGGGTGAGCTCAAATGCTCAGTAAGGGTAAACAAAAGAAAAATCAATCACATTATATTCATAAGAACATAACTTTTGGAAATCTTAACCTGCAAAAGAGAGCATAATTTCATATCATGGGATAAATCATAGTAGTGAAATGAAATCCCAATAATCATAACTTAAAACATGAAACTTTGTGTCATACATACATAATCATAGAGAATCATTTCTTGTTAGTCAAGACTCATTGCCAAGACTATCTTAGTGGACAAAGTCCCTTTCTGAATCGAGTAACCCTCGTTTCAGTCCTGTTTCACTGAACCGGTATAACCTACCATTTCATCCATGTCTATCTCATGAGATATAAAATCTTTACCCAATGCATTGGAGGGAGATATAGGTTCCACCCATCTTATAATGAATCCTTTCTTATGTGTGTCACATAATCATAAACCATACATCATAGCGTAACCCATGTAATAAAAATGGAATTCATAAACAACATGACATCATAAAACAATTCATATAAGATAAAGGAATTCATAAAAATATTTCCATCACAACATAATCAAACCAATGTAATAATAGGGATAAAAACAGAACCCTTTTATTATCTTAGATGGAAAATAATTTTGATAAAATACTTGAACTCCATTCTTGAGGAAAATATCCTTTCTACTTCAAAAACATTTTTCCTTTCATAACATGTCATACAACTTTAAAATAAAATAAGTTGATTAAAAATAAACTTGAAAACTTGTAAAGGAAGTTTCTTGGAAATAATGTTTTAAAAATCCATTCATTCCGTATAAGTTAAAAAACATTCTTCGTACTTTTGTCGGAAAAGTCAAAAAGTACCTCGTACGAAAAACGACAAAAGATTCCTTTCATACATATTACTAAAAACTCACCGAAGGGTAAAAATGGATTTAAAAAATTTTAGGTGGATGGAAATAATATTACATATTGATGAAACATGGATGTGGATGATAAAATACACCCCAGTAAATACTTACGAATAAACAATCTCGGATAAAAATGAGATTGTGATATTTCCCTTACCTTAGGTCCGATTTGCTTTGTATGTGTCCGAAACTCCTGTATAATGATTCAAATAATGTCATTGACTTATTACAGAATCATATTCACTGTTATGATATCATATATGGTTCACTTATGACTTTATATTACCCGTTCTTTTGTAAATTCCATGTTAAAGAAGCATTTTGGGTAAAATCGTTTCATTTATCGTAGGTGTTTTGACTTGTTGTTCTTGACATTATTATTACTTATATCATGATTTACTTACTTCCAGAATATAAAATATGATTTATATATCATATATATTCAGTATATATATATATATATAATAGATAGATAAATGAAATGAAAAACACCGTTCATGGAGACGGTAGTCCGTACGTACGCATGAACGCTGTTCTCCTCTCCTTATTGTCTTGAATGGAAGTAAGTAGATGACATACATATATATATATATACATAAATCCAGTAGCTTTATAATGTCATATATTTCATTATTATTTCTTATATATATTTTATAATCATTCTTAAATGGTTAACATGGAGAATGAATCTCATCGCGTCGTGGAGAGGGTAGTCCGTACGTACGCACGAGCGATGATATCGTTCCCATGGTCGTGGAATTGTGTTGAAGTGTATGTATACTATTTCAGTATCAATATAACTTTATAATAATCATATATATTTACTCATTACACCATTATACCCATCCAATTAATGTGGTTGAGGAAAATAGATTACACCACGGCGTGGAGACGGTATTCCGTATGTACGCACGCGCGGTGATTTCATTTTTCCGTAGGATGGATATAAGGTGAATTAGGGTTGTTTCATATTTATAATAACATATCATTATGTAAGTAATACTGATGTTATTACTTTATCATGAAACAACTAAAGAAGAATAAGTTGAAGAAGAAAGAAATTGAAAAAGATCGGTAATGGATATTACATCTTCTTTGAAGTGCTTCTTTGAGACCTCCTTTTAGGGAACTAAAATTGGTCTTTTAAGAAGACCAAGACCTCTAGGATGATACTATGGAAGTGGAGAAGAGATTTTGGCAGGGGTTTTCCGAGCATGAATGCTCAAATTGGTGTGAGGAGGAGAGGGAGGACGTGTCCTTTTATAGGGGAGGAGAGGGGCACCTTAGGAATATCTCAAACTATTATTTTATATTAAAGTCAAAATCGGTTTATAATGGTTCAAAAGGGTCTTATTTCAAAGCTAAAGTAAGTATGGGTCGAAATACTATCAACCAATAGTATTTAGACAAGTTTAGGGTATTATTTTAACCTTATCAATTAGATTTAACTCTAAGTTAAATAATTTAACTTTTACCGTGTCTTTTTGTTTTCTTTCACTATATGGTTAATACACTTACTATAACATGCCAAACGAATCCCAAATTGTTTATTATTAATATATATATCCTTATCTAAGTCATTTGGCCGAACCTTAGATTTTTAGGAATAAAATAACAATTAATAATATAATATTTGATTTAAAAACTATTTAGTGTCAATTTTGACACTATTTGATATATGATTTTTGTGAAAGTCATAACAGAATTATATGTTCGAAACAAGATGATTAAATCAATACTAATATATCATAGTAACCTATAAAATTAGTGTAATTCATAAAAAGTCTAAAATTACATTTATTTTGGTATTTATAATATCAATTATGTCAATATTTCATTAATAAGATAACTACTGCATCATTTTGTGTCATAAATAAATTAAATTATTTGATGTCTAAAAATTACAAATAAAATACCATTATGTAGGAAATCCTTTTATCTTTCCAATGAATATTTATAATCGAATTTATATTATGTATAACCCTATATTAAAAATGTTTTAGTAAATAAACTTTGATTTTAACTCTTTTAACTCTTCTTTGAATTAAATAATAATAAATGTCCTAATCTAATCCAAGTGGGCCTAAATGATAATATTTTACACTTAAGGTTGTTTTTGGTCGAGATAAACTTGTCCAATAGGATTAGGACATGTGTTAGGGTAATATTAATATCATTTTTACCCTTAATTACCCTATTTACTTTTAACCGTGGTAAATAAAAGTAAAAAGTTACTATTCACCAAAAATTATTTTCATCTCATTGAACCAAATTTTACTTACTAACATCAACCGTGTCTCTCGGATTTTTGAAATTCCATTCACAGAAGCGGTAAAATTAAGTTTTATGAAAAGTTCAGTTTTTTAACTACCACTTAGTAGTTTCACTATTCATCAAAAATTGAAGGTTTTTAGAAAAATGCCAAAATTTCATCCTAAGCTATATTTCATATTCCAAATTTAAAAATGAAGTCTATTTTACCAAATTCATAACATAGAAGTTGCATTAATTAATTTTATAATTAAATCCCACTGTAAAAACAAATAGCGTGTTTTTAAGAAACAATATCTATCAAAAGATTGACACTTGTTTATGTCAGGTTTAAATGTGCAATTACATCCAATGACCAACATTGTATTAAATTGTAAAAATATATTCTGAATATACTTTAAAACCACTCAAATTAATAATTTATCACTATTAATTATTTCGATTAAAAAAGTTGTTTTTAATTATAATTTAGTAATTTTCACTATTCATCAGAATATGAAAGTTATCCGAGGAGTACCAAAATTTCACCTTAGGCTAAATTCGATACTCCAAATCCAAAAAATGAAGTCCATTTTGAGAGCTAAAATTTCTAAAATTTAAAAAGTGGTTATTACTATTCATAACGGCTAGTTTTAATAATATTTTAATAGCATATCGTTGTTTCGTGAAACTCAGTATTGCGTACTACACACGCTAGCGAGGAAGGTTGTGATTGCGTGTAATGCAAGGCAAGTCAAAGATGCGTGTCGTGCAATATCCTTTTGGTGTAGCGTACAACACAAGTCATTAATAAAATTAAAAAGAATATTTTTCATAAAATCTCACGCTGTTACATTCTACCCCATCTTCATGAAAAAAATTACAATTACTATGATTAATAAAGTTATTTATTTATATAAATGAACATTGAATGTATAGACTGGGAGGAAACAACAATTAGGATTTCATTAGATAACATTAAATGTACCCAAAATATAATCATGAACCTATATATATTATCTGATGTTATATGAATAATTTGATAATATATTCTATTTAGAATAGAATTTGTAACAAATAATAATATGATATCCATGAAACCATGTTATCTAAATACCTTCTACAAATAATGAAAATATATCTTCAATACATATATAAAATCCTATATCAGAGAAATAGTTTCTGATCAATGCCCATATCACTAGCCAATGCCTCAAAATATAGCGCTTTACATGGTTTGACAGAACATAATGTTAATACCTCTTATTTTTTTGATTAAACCATTACCATAAGACATATCTATGACCATGATGTAACATAGAACAGTGCAATATTTCTCATCTCAACCCAAATGTATCATAGATCATGTGAATTCCCCATGCCATGGAACAATTATAAACCTTTCAATAAATCACTTATGTCTTACTTTAGAACATTTTATTAATCCATGGATGATTTCCTTACATAATATCATTCATAATAATTGATTGATAAAACATCCTTTATTAATCACAAAATTATTACATTTCACCCAATTAAACCACATTAAATTTATTTAAAATAATTTGAGAATTTTAAACCCCATTATAATTCTCCAAAAATCAATTAAAAAATATCATGACCCTTCAATTGTATTTCTGGGAAAATTGTATTCTTTATTTAAAATATATTTTTGAGGATCTAGATATAATATCTTATTTTATTACCTTATATTTAATGGTATTATTTTTTATATTGTAATGAAATTTATAAAATCATATTTTAAAATTTCATTATAGATTAATTTTTTATATTTTATATTAGTTTATTTAACGCGATTGATGAAATATGTTTGATATAATAATATTATTCCTCTACCATTGTATCACAAAAACTGTATTTATAGATCTTATTTTAGTG
Source organism: Viscum album (assembly GCA_963277665.1). NCBI lineage: Eukaryota > Viridiplantae > Streptophyta > Magnoliopsida > Santalales > Viscaceae > Viscum > Viscum album. Next base: position 1,796,520,469 of record OY728137.1, read on the forward strand.
TAAGTATGTAAAGTTTAAAATATAACTATTATTTGATTTTTATTTCCCAAATTTATATTTGTTTATTATTTGCCTTTTCATATTGTGATTTATCCTATTAAACATGTTTATCCAATGATTTGTACTATAAAAAAATTATCATCCACTATAAAGTTATTTTAATTATTTATTAACAAATTTTTTAACTATAAATAATCACTAAAATCTTAACTAATTTCATATTTTTTATTATTTTAATGTAATAATATCATATGATAATATCTAGTGATTATGAAACCTGTATGATGAGGATTGTACAATAATGTTCTTGAATATATTAAAATTGATATAGGGATGGAACATTAGTGCCAAAATGACCTCAAATTTTATGAATTTTTTATTATATATTTTTTATACAACACATATCACATATAATAATTATTATTAATAGAAAATAGTTTTTTTACTTATATAGACATATTTTTATTCTTGTTAATTTTGAGTAATATTTTTATGTATTTAAGTTTTAGTAAAATTAGTTATATTTTTATGTATAATAAATGTTATAATCAATTTTTTCACTAATTTTTGTTATTTACATAAGCTCATGGACTCTATTCAGAAAAACGTATTAAAAACAATTTATTTCATTTCTCACCAATATGTTTTTTACTAATAAATCTTCATACATCGTATTTATTTTTTTTGTTTTAATTAATTTAAGTGGGTTTCATTTTTATTTCATGTATATTAATTTTTATGAAATATAATACACACCATTAAGCATTTATTAATTTATTTTTCTTTTTAGATCTCAAGTGTATCATTTTTAAAAAAATTATTATAAAATCACATTTTTTAAAATTAGAATGCATATTTGATTTTTGAATATTTATTTAAATTTAAATCTTTAAATTCTAATTTAGTATTCGTTTACTATGAGAAATTAAACTATACATGCATTTGGAATTGGGTGACCTACTAAAATAGTCACTAATACTGGGCATCAGCCACTTCATGAGGTAGAGACCACTTTTTTTATAATAAATTACCTTACCCCATTCACCATCCCCCTAATCTCCTACACAATCTCAACCTATACCAAATATATATTATACCATTTCTCAAACTCACCTATATTCAGTAAATATTAGATAAAATCCATATTAGATTTTCACCAATATCTTTACATAACAATTCTACTTCTATTCCATTTCACTGCTTCATTATTGTTAATTGTCATCTAATGGATTATAAGTAAGAGAACACCCTAATTCCACCTCTAATATTCTAAGGGATACTGAACATCACCAAGGTATCTACCCAAATGGTCAGAAAAACTGCCTTTATGTAAAAACTGAACCTTATATCATGTAACAAGATTGACCGAGAAATATAATGAAACAAATACAAAGTAATATAACATATGTTATTATAATAAAAATCCCCATTATATAACATAAGATAATACATGATGAATATAAGAAATAAATTAAAATTAAATAGATTTTACCTCAATCAATGGTTACATCTGTGTTTCCATCATAATAAATAATCAATACCAACATCTAGAATATAAACATTCTATGTCTAACCTCCTTCCTCGTCCATAATTTTTATAAAATCATCACATTCACAAGGAAAAATATCTATATGTGTAAATACAAGGTTAAGTCATAAGAATAATAATTTTACATAGTCTTACTTCTATTTTACAATCCTACCTTTTTATAAATGAAACAATACTTTCAAATATTACCATATATTATAGATATAACTAGATGCTCTACTAACATGAGTAATGTTTACATACATCATTTATTCTATTAACTAAAAAGATTATGAATAGAATATTTTATGCATTTTGAAACCAATTCTCAATTAACATTTATAGTATATAATTTAATGATTTTTATTATAAATTACTTCAATCCTTATAAAATTTTGTTGATATTTATTATTGAAGTTGAATGTATTTCCTTTTATATAATAAGAATAGGATATAAACATGTTTAAAACCAAATAAAAATTATAATATGGTGGTTACATATATATATTCTCCCTCCACTACACTAATTAAAAAAATAAAAAGTGTTATTTGATGGGATATGATAATATATTCATCCAAACAATTCTGAACGTTTTTTAAATATTAATGTTACTCACCAATGAGAAACTTCTACCAATGTATGAATTTTATGAGTTATTGCCCCCCCAATGACTCCCATTCCCATATAATAATGATAGAATGTTTATAATTATGAGAAAGTTTTTTTTAAAAAAAATTACACACTTATAGTGTAACTCTTTAATTTATATACTTAATGAAATGAATATTTAATGAAATATTTGTGGTAAATTTATATGAAATTTTTTTTTTATTAATGTAATTCTATAATACTACTTAAATTTAGTAATATATTTACTAAAAATAAGATTGAGAAAATAACAAAATTTATATTTTGTATATGTCATGAATACCCCCTTCATAGTGCATGTTATGACATTAGAGGAAATGTATTCCTTAATATTTTAAATATATTTATATTTTAAAATGGTTATATTCTAATATATTTAATTAATTTAACATTAATGATATATTAACAAAACAAATTAAGATCCATTACAGTAATAATTTTATTTTTAAATTCTTTCCAATATCTATTCATAATTTTTTATTAAAAATATTATTAAACCATTAACTAAATATTACAACTTCTTAAAAAAAATATGTTCAATAATATTATTATTCAATTTGTATATAATGGAATATAGGTTCATGATTACATGTTTTAGCATAGAAAACCCCTTCCATCATCTTATTTTATATAATATTATACATTATTGTACATTTAGTTGACGAAATATTTATTTTATTACCTATGTATTTCTTATTGAAGAACCTGTTTAAGAGGTAAAAGAATACATTGAATACTTTTGTGTAAAAAGAAAATAATAGAGTCTACAATTAAAAAAATAGTTTTGATGAATTCTTTTGATAATTGTTTTTATTTTGTAACCAGAAGATAATGAAAATAATTTTTCTAAAACTAAACAAAGTAATGATATAACCATTTGTTAATGGAAAACATTTTATATGGAAAACATCAAATAAATTCATGTGTAAATATTTTTTCAGTGTTACATTGTTTTAAACATTTATCCAGTTAGATAATATTTAGAAAAAAATTAAAAATTTATATTGTGACCATTTATACAATGGGTCTTCCTGATATAACTTTATTATTTATTTATAAAATACCCATCATTAAATATCAATGAGGAATTCCCTTGAAATGGTTATTTTATTTAACAAAAAAATAATAAAAAGTTTCATGAATATTTCTAAAAAATTGTATGAACATACCTAATATTTTATGTTATATCCTTAACAAAAAAAATTTATATAAATTCGAAACACAAATCTAAATTTAGTTTGGTTTAAATATGATTACCTTAGATAAAAAGGTAATATATATATATATAATGTCTAAAACTAGTGTTCTTATTGACTTTTGAGTACAATATATTATTATAAAACTTTTTATGTAGATTTTTTTTAATTCCAACTTTTAGATATATTTATATATATAATGGTAAATATAAAATAATGGAATTTTTTTCATTCAATTAGATCCAGAAATTATTGTGTATTCATGAAATATGTTATAAAAGTAATATACATGAAGGTATCAAAGTTTTATATATTTTGGATTGAGGGGGTTGATCTAATTTATATGACAAAAGTTGATAACATTTAATTTAAATTAATTAATTGCAATAATTTAATTAATTTTAACAACTATTTAAATCATGAATCTTAAATATTTTCATCCAAAAACATTGTTAGTGATCATTTATATATGAATTGGAACATTGTGGTTGCAATTTAAAGGATTAGAGTGTTATAAATTCATCAATAGTAACTTAATATTAGTGTATTAGCATTAAAAAAATCTTGATCAGAATGTTTTAGTGATATATGATGCATAAAATCGATCAATATGGCATAATTTTAAAAAAGAGATGAAAAATATCACCGAGTAATGAAATTTTCATTACATATACTATATAATATTATTAGTAATACATTTATTTTATATGAATTGATATAATTAAATTATAATGAATTGATTTTTTATTTTTTTATTTATTAGCATGTTTTTCAAAATAATGAGAGATTGGCTGTTTATTATGGATGGTTTAGAGCATCAAAGTGTATATCTTGACCCAAAATCTATAAATCCATAATACAATTATTGATATATTTATTTGAGTTTCCATCTCAGAACTACTTCATTACATTTTTTCCCTGACACGCAATCCAAAAAAAGCCATTAGAGCTTCACTTCCAACATTCCCTCCCATAAATAGATCATCTTATTATATACCCATTGTAATTGGCATATCTATGAACTTTTCATTGAGATTCTCTGATATTTAGATATTTTTCAAGGAATGTATATGTAAATAATAACAATTAAATTCTTGATTACCATAACTTAATAATCTATAAATATATTTTCTATTTTATAATATTCTATTAGAATCAAATGAGATGCCAAAGAAACTTCTCAACAAAATAATTACATTCTTTAGGTGGTAAATTTGTATGATACTTATGTTCCAGTTCAACCATGTATGAGTTATATTACATTAATGTTGGGACTCATTATAATTGATCCATATAATGTCCCTTTATCTAAATTATATTGGTATATATTCACTGAGAATACACATGATCAAAATTATTGAGTTATCAATGAAACAATAATTTTTAATTTTTAATTAACATATAAAAATAATTTAATTTATTAATATTTATTGTTATTACCTCTAAAAATATATAACAATCTATAGATTAATTTTAGGAAACATGCTTGAAAAACATTTTAAATTATGGATGGATTATATGTGGAGGATGGAGAGTGAATTTTGGGTTACATAAAAAAATATTTCCACAGTCTTAAATGAGTATACATTGACACTTTTACTTCTTATTGGGATTTATTTCTATTTCATTAGATGACTATGGAGGATATGATGAGAAAAGTAAAAATAATAATGTGAATATTATTTATTCATTATTCATATTTCATCTATCTTTAAAGAGGCCAAAATATAAATCATTAGAGTGCATATAACACTACTAAGAGGGGGGGGGGTGAATTAGTGGTGACTAAAAAACCAACTCTCAAAATAACATTCAAATTTCTTAATAATGTTTGTTGATCATGAGTGAAATTATATCATAATAACATACTTATTTATAAAATTACTGTTATGATACCTATTTTAAATTTCTTATTATATTCTCAAAAAGTAAAATAATTGACGGAAATATATAGTCATTAACTTTGACTATATAATAACATGGTGGGGGTTAACTTATGTATGCATCTTTAATTCACATCCTCATATTCATCTAAAATCTAGATCATGTGTGTGTCCTTGTTATTCTCCATAGTACCTTCCAAAATCTCATAAACACTAGGGGTTTCTTATATCATAGTTTTTTCTCTTTTTCGTCACCCTTTTATCTCATTTGTAATAGGGTGATTCAAAATTTATTTATGGGAAGAGAACCACTATTATATTGATGGGTTGGACATAATTTTTTCGACCTTAATATTTTTTAATTAAAAATAATGGTAAAAAAATCCAATATAGTTTGTTCAATTATTCCATTTCCCTATTAATATATATCATATTTCGACAACCATGGCATAGTTTGGATGATTATTCCATTTAAGGGCATAAATTCAACTAAAACCACATCCTGAAACACACATAACCTACTTGGATACTGATTTTACTTATTATAATTAATGTATCCACTTCCGTAAATCAACTATCACATAGGATTAATTTTAATAGGACTAAAAATTTTATCTTTTAGAGTTTTTTTCACAATATACAACACAAAATATTATCCTTATGAAACATGATCTACCACCCCATTTTGAAGTGAGATATATGTAGTGACTTCCAAAATCCTCCCTTGGGTTCTACAAGTAGACCTATAATATTATTCCTATCACAAAAGGGACAACTAGGGCCCACCAATATGATGGTAAGACAAGTGTGACAACCCCAATCCCGCCTCAAATAGGCCAAGGGTTGGAGACTGTCGTCATGTTGGCGTAACACTCATATGGAAGGATTTTTCTAAAGGTACCTACACACACAGATATATATATATATATATATATATATATATATATATATCCAAACCATGAAATGATGAATGTAAAGTAAAAAAAGGTACTAATTCATGCATACATCTAAAAACCGCTGTTATAGTATGGTCAATGATACCAGAAATCCTAAAATGGCTACATACAAGGACATAAAAACTATAAATAAATAAAACCTAATAGAATGATGGGAATACATTTAAATGTTACGTCAAGTATAAAATAAGGTCATTCTATAACAATATAATCCTTTTATGATTTAATTAATCCAATAACCCTATCTAATATCCTATCATCTTCATAAGACATGATAAGTGAAGTAAAATCCCATATAGGGGTGAGTATAATAATACCAATCAGGAAACCCTAAAATAACCAAACATAAACATAAAGTTAGTTTTCATCTCAGCAATAGGGTATGTCACTGAGTATATGATTCATGAAAAAACATCAAAATATAATAATGATAGACACTAACTCTCTGGGTAAATTCCCAACTACAAAAGAATCATATGATTCAAATCGAGAGTTCATAGTAAATCTCATCTAGGAGAACTCACTCCATGAGTTTGATAGAAATGATATAATCCATTAAATATATTAGGCTCTTTAGGTCTCTCCAGGAATAATTATACATTGAAGGTTATAAAATATTGATACAATAATGGGAGATCAGACACAAATCCATGGGGTATACCGAAAACAAGAAATGCAATAACTTTCTTTGTTAGGGATCAACACCCATGTATGTTCGTCCCTCTGATTCCTAGAACCCCAATTAAAGAAAAATATGTTAGAGGATCAAACCCCTGGCCTGACATAGGGATTTTCATAACTCTATATCAGAGTAATACTTTATAGAAGATCCTAATCCTATAATAAAGATGTAATTTCACATTATACCCTCAAGGTATAGTTCAAGGTAACCCACCCTCAGTAAATTAGTCCTTAGTAAATAGAAAAAGGGACTCAAACCTCCCTAAAAAATTAAACATCATGTATTGACTACCTCAGGTCTATTTGTGTGCTTTATGCTATGTATGCGTATTATAGGTAATTATCATGTGGTCATGATTGTTCCCAAATACTTTTTCAATTCTAAAATATTGTGTTGTGTCCATGTATCAAACCATTCCAATATACCTCGTTGTTTCCATGATCTTGTATGTTGGGGTTATATACTGAGTCATTGGGATGAGTTACATTGTGTGTGACATGTTTCACATTTCTTATGATATATTATTTCATATAAATCCCTAACTTCTATAGCTTGTTCAAAATAGATTTTTTCTTTAGTACATGTTGTGTAACATAATATTTTCCAAATCCCATGAGCATTTATGTTTCTACATTTTCATCCACGAACTCCTAAACATTCTATCGTCTCATCTAAAAATAACCAAGAATATGCATTCATCATTGAAAAAATGTTTCTAGAGGTAGAAATATGGACCCTTTATTCTTCTTATAAATCATCGGCCATCACATCGACCCGTCACATAATGAATAGTCAAGAAAAATTAAACGATGACTTGATCTAGATCAATTTTCATAGTCATTTCACTTTTATCACATCATAGATATCAATAAAAACCCTGAAAATATATCATATTCTTCAATTAACAGTTTCTCGTTGATTGGTCATCCAGTATACGTTAAACCGCCAACTAAACTGAACATAAACAATAAATGACCAAGGAATATGGAGGAAAATGCATAGTATAGAAAGATGACGAACAAACCATGGATATTCGTCATGTTAGACATGATTCATTGTAATAATAACCAACGAACAATATATAATGTCACGAACCGTCCCCTGGGGCCCGTGCCATGACAACCCCAAGCACGCCTTTCGTAGTCCAGGGGCGGTCGACTAGCACCAAAAGGCATATTCCCTAAAACTGGTAAGGAATTTCGTTTATAACTATTAAACGCATACAACTAAGAAAAATCAGGATACAAGGACAATGTAAAACTATATAGTAAACATGGTGTGTACAGAAGGAAAAAGGGGCTAGAATACAAGCCCAACTGGAAAGTACAAGAAAACTGGGATGTACAAGTAAACTATAATAGCTCCAATGAACACCAACCAAGCATCCTACCTAAAGGGTAAGAATAGATCTCGAATGGTCGTCACTACGGTACACCTCTTTTAATGTCCACCTCTGAGCTACCTCCAGTCTAGGTACCCTCAGCCTCGATCAATGATGTCTTTTGTCTGCACCAAACACAACAAGGTGCGGGCGTAGCCCATGTAGGGGTGAGTATAATAATACTCAGTAGGGACCCCGAGACCCTCGAAGGTCTCACAAAATCCACAACAGATAAAACACAAATCATGAAAACAACTGACAACCATACTAAGGTATATTCCCATACATATACCTAAGTTGTCGTGTAAACCCATCTTAATCACGAGGAAACACAAGGCCCAACTCAAAATCCCCAAGAACAACTATCCCATGATGGAAAGAATATCTCGAAGGTAACACCACGAAGGTAAGTACCACAAAGTTAATTCCACAAAGAAGAATACCAAAAAGGTATCATCATGATGGTAAGTACCACAAAGGTAACGCTATACATAAGAATACCACAAAGGTGTCACCAAAAAGGTTTACATTACAAAGGTGCGCCACACAGATGATTACCACATAGGTAAATACTCGGGCCAAATTAAGTATAAATTAGGTATGAAAGTAAAGATGATTAGATGTAACTACTAAATCATCTTACTCTGTTAAGAGGCAGACCCACGTAAGATCCTAAATTGTCAGACCCATGTAGGATCATAGTACATTAGACCCCCGTAGGATCCTAGAGTAATCCCACGTGGATTCCTAGAGTGGATCCAAGTGGGATACTAGAACACAGACCCACGTAGTACCCTAAGACACAAACCCACATAGGATCCCTTTCTCATTTAACAGCCAGATATATGGTTCCCACACTAAGCGCGCTTGATTCCGGGAGGGTCCGCTCCTCAAGCCATAGGTCGATACTCTAAGTTCCACTAAGACCAACGAAGAAGTATCCCAAAGGACTGCCACATAATATGGGTCTCAACATAATAGAGGGTGTGTAAATCGGATGCTCGGTCTATATTTTTAGTCCAGAGGGCCCGGTTGGATTCGTGTTCGATCCAACCCGGTTGTACCCTAACATTATCCAAAACACAAATGGGGTATTCCAAAAGGACTTCTTCGATCCATGGTTCCTAGAACTGTATATGGTTCATCAAATGGATGCTTTTAGCTCAAGTTATTGTTGAAAGAGTGTAAAAGGGTCGAAGTTGGTCCGGGTCCTGTCCGACCCGGCCAGACCCAGCCTAGGTCGACCCGAGTTTGGCCCTGGTTTCGAACTGGCTCTGCTGGGAGGCCCGCTGGGTTGGCCGCTGGCATGTGCTGGCCCATGGATAGGTGACCCCATGATGGGGTCCACCCAAAAGGGACGTGCCCCTTAGGTACCCTAAACGGTTGGGCCGTTCAGGTGGGTAGCTGACCGGCCGACGCAACGTGGCGCCGACAACTGGCACATGGGACCTGGGGTCCCACTCGGCTCCCTAGATGGTCGGACAGCCAGACCTCCCATGCAGCATAGTTGAGCGCCGCACCACCCCAGTGGCCGATAGTGAGTCAGCCACCATCCTTCACCACCGTGACCTCGTGTCGTGGCTTCTGCACGCCCGACGCTGTTGTTGCTCGATGTCGCCCCCTTCATGCACCCGATCATGCATTGGACGCCACCCTAGCTCCGCTACGTCACTTCTCTAGTAGCGCAGTCACTCCACTGATGTTGTCACGGCTGGCTGGAGTGCCAGTCACCATTCCTAAGCCCCACCAATGTTGGTCGCCGGTACGGGTTACGGGCGACGTTCCCCAGGTCACCAGGCACACCCTGGTGGCCTGTTCTTCATTCCAAAAACTCCCACTCTCGACTCGGAATGCCTCCATAAATTCAAGACCATCATCAAACACAAATATTGTAGAGAGTTAGGGATGTGTTCATTTGGCTCGCACCCTCTGTGTTAGAATGGTAGCAAGCGGCATAATTGCTTTTAAATCAAAAATATTGACAAGAATATAGTAAGGGGTATTCAAAAAAACATTCCCTACCTTGATTTTACATTGTAGGTGTCACGAGATGAAGTCATTGATGGTGAGGAAAAGGTGGATGTCAGTTCATCATCGTTGAAGACATTCCTCATTAGGGATCCTTCAACGGTGTTCTTATTTGGAGAAAGTGTTCTTCATTGGAGAATGTGTTCTTCATTGGAGAGACTGTTTCTTCACAATTTTCCAAAGATCCCATTTTCCACCAATTCCCCCTATAAAGAGGTGAAATTCCAAATAAATAAAGTTAATTTAATTTAAACAATTAATGTTGGCACATTAATTAATTTGATATTGTCATAATTAATGGGAAAAGAACACAAGAGTCACCTCCATCATTAAAGAGGGTTTTCAAGGATCGGGTGGTCCCCACCACCAAATTCAATTTGAGGGGATGGAATTACAAAAATAAAATAAGGTTAATTTAATTTATTTTCTCCCACAAAAATAACAAAATCTAACATTCACCCTCAACCTATAGCGGTCTAGGAGAACATCTCCTTAAGCGAATATCTACATTGCGAGCTCAACGGTGTCCTCAAATTTAAATTCTGAGCAGCAGTTCAAAAGTTAAAAAAACCCGCTCGTACGTTTACTGAACCTACCCAAAAAAATATTCATAAATTCATTCCGGGCACTACGGGCCTCATAATCACACTTCGTCAATTTACACAGACATATAATATTCACATATAATTAAAAAAATACATGGCATTTCAGGGTCTTTTTATTCTCCCCACCTCAAGGATTTGCGTCCCTGAAAGCTACATAAAAAAACTAGAAATACAAGTGGGTGTTGTAACGCCCCGACCCTAGTTACCTAGAGTCGGTGCATTATTACATAACATTGGCATGATCACGAGAAAGATCAAGTCTCGAAAGACCGATTAGTTTAGTAGCCTTGGAATAACTAGATACATCCATAATTTTTTTACATTACATCATAAAAAAACATCTTGTCTTCATATCCCCTCATACTATCCCTGCAGGTCATTCATAAATTACTTCTTCAAAATCCTGGGAAAAATAAAACATTGAAAGGGGTGAGCTCAGATGCTCAGTAAGGATAACATTATAGCAGAAGCTTCCATAAATAAGAATAAACACATAAGGCAATTTATAACTAAAACAAAAGCCTTTTAAACATGAACTTTCAACATGGTATGGCATAAATAAAATGAAATAATTCCATTTACTTATTCACATGGATATTCTACTAGTCGAATGATCACATGCAATATCAATATCCACTTTCATAATGATGGAATGCATAATGCTAAACTTTAATTTCTTTTCAAGGCCTCGTCCCAAGACCTTGGGGCTAACTGTAACCGAAACCCAACCCGGAGTACCTCTAATAACCGGACACCAACCCAGAGTGCCTCTAATAACCGGACACCAACCCGGAGTGCCTCTAATAACCGGAGACCAAACCGGAGGGCTTACTTTTACCAGTCCCTAACCTGGAGGGCTTACTTTTACCAGTCCCCAACCTGGAGGGCTTACTTTAACCAGTCCCCATCCTAGAACATACTTGTCCAACACATTCATATTAAGTAAAGGTTGAAATATAACATAAACATTCTTATTGGAACTAACATACGAAATGTCAACACTTTACTCATAAACCATGAATGCTATAAAAATAACACATCCACAGTCAAACATAACTCATTCGATATAATATGGAAGATTGTATTGTATCACATTAACCTCAATCAATAATAATGAAGGATGTTGACATAGATGAAAATAATCATCAAAAAATTTTGAGAGAAATATCCCCCTTTTCTTGAAATCATTCAAAAGTCACAATATTTGTCAAGAATCCATTTAAAATAGATTTTTGAATCAAAGTGTCCCATACCACTTTGAAACATTTAAAAGGAGTTTTCATTTTAAAACTTTAATGTCCATATAAATAAATCCTTAAAACCATTTTTAAAACATGGACATTAATGAGCAAGATTTAGAATAATAATTCTTTAAAACATTTAAAATGGTATTTTAGTTAGAGATTATAACCAAAAGATACACTTGAATAAAAATAATTGAGGTAATCAAAACTTTGTAATATCATGAGAATAAAGGGATTCAAGATATACTATGTCAAAGTACATTATATACACCACATAAAAGTGATTTGGTGTATATCAACAAAGAAGTCTCAATGGAATGTAAATTGTGATGAAATCTCTCATAAAGGCCGTATCCTTAGGTTAAGGATAAATCAACGACATAATTATGTGTGACAAATATAAATACACTAAATATGATTGGATATTCAGTGTAAAACAATCAAAGGATATTCACACATATTCTTGTAAAAACAACACCAACGAATTGGATGTTTAACTCAACAAATGGTGAATGAGTTAAAATTACTCTTATCAAATTCATATCAATGACTTGAGAATTACCAATGAGTGATTATGTGTATCAAACTTATATCCACAGGAAGGGGAGTGGAAATTATCACATAAATAAATGAATAGTGATTCCACACATAATCATGGAGTAATATAATCAATGAAATATGCGTAAAGCCAAATGAGTGGGAATTGAAATCTCAAATTCCCTTACCGATTAGGTAACATACGAAACATACACCCATGAAATAAGTATCATGCCATGATGATGTAAATACCCATAAATTAATGTATATTACACAATGAATACAATCATGGGCAGTACACATACACCACATGCAATAATTAAGTGGTGATCAATGGAAATCTCACGAAATTAAAAGTGAGATAAGAAACCCCTTACCAAGTTAATCAACTGAGTCGTATGGCCAAAAGTTAATATCCACCAAATGATTTACATAATAACATGAATATAAATAGAATCATGAATATATATCAAATGGGAGTACACAATACACCACATTCAATAATTTAGTGGCGAAAAATGGAAATCTCACGGAATTGAAAGTGAGATAAGAAAATCCCTTACCACGTTAATCAACGGAGTCGTATAGACAAAAGTTAATAACCACCAAATGATTTACAGAATAACATGAATATCAATAGAATCATGAATATATATCAAATGGAAGTACACAATACACCACTTTCAATAATTTAGTGGCGAAAAATGGAAATCTCACGGAATTGAAAGTGAGATAAGAAAATCCCTTACTTTGGACTTTTTCCTTGGTCGATGGTTGGTTTACCTCCTGTATAATGGTGAAATAATTGTTATTGAATTATAAAAGAATCATTTACTTTAATATGATATCATATATGATCTTTTAACATTGATTTGTTAATAATATCTTAGAATTATCGTCATTTCGGGTGTTAACGGGTTCATTTTACATTATATTCTTTGTTATGTGAGCCATATTCGTTATTAATGGGATGTATATTATTCATATCCAGAATGATATCAAGTCCTTAGATACTATTTTTAAATCATCAAATGATAATTATACTTGAATGGATATGATGGACAATGAATCTCATCGCGTTCGTGGAGACGGTAGTCCGTACATACGCACGAGCGACAATATCATTCTTTTGATATTAAAATAATATATAATTGGATTTTATATCATATATACAGAATCATTATCATGTTATATTTATTATTTACATGAGTTACACATCATTATTATACCCATCCAAATAATATTATACTGAATAACAATTACACCACGACGTGGAGACGGTAAGCCGTACGTACGCACGTATGGTGACATGTTATTCAAAGGGTGGATAGAATAATGAATATGGTTGTACCATATTTATAATAAAATCACATTATATGTGAGATACTGGAGTTATTATTTTAGAGTGGTACGAACAAAGAAATAAGAAGTGGAAGAAGAAAGGAACTTGAAAAGGGGTGGTGAAAACATTACCTCTTCTTCGGGTTCTTCCTTTTGATTTGATCAAAAGGGATCCTTAGGTTGGCTTTCTGATAAAATTAAGGCCTCTAGGTTGTAGTGAAGGAAGATGAGATAGTATTTGGGCAGGTTTTTTCCGAACCAAAGGGATTTGAAGGTGTGGAGAAATGATAAGGAGGAGTGCCCTTTTATAAGAGGGGTGAGGGGCACCTTTGGAAAAGCTAGAGATATTAGTTTATAATAAATTCATATTCGGTTTCCAATGGCTCCAAAGTTGACTATTCAAAGGTTAAGGTGGGGATGGGTCGAAAACAACTCAACCAATAGAATTTAGACAGGTTTGGGTACTTATATTAACCTTATCTTTAAGTGTTAACTCTAAGTTAATTAGTTTCACTTTTACAATGTGTCTTTGTATTTTTATATTATATGGTTAATAAACTTACCATATACATACAAGCGACCCCCAAGTGGTCCATTAATGATACAAATATCATGATATAAGTCTCTTGGCCGAACCTTAGATTTTTAGGAATTTAATATCAATTAATAATATAATATTTGTTTTAAAAACTCTTTTATGTCAATTTTGACACTATTCAATAGTTGATTTTTGTGAAACTCATAACAGACTGATTACTTCTAAAAAAGTCAATTAAATCAATAATAATATATCATATTATCCTATAAAATTATTTTAATTCATTAAAAGTTTCATATTATATTTATTTGGGTATTTTTAATATCAATTATTTTGATTTTTCACTATTATAGTAATTACTGCATCATCATTGTGTCATAAATAAATTAAATTATTTAATGTCTAAAAATTAAAAATAAAATATCATTATGTAGGAAATCTTTTTATCTTTCTAAGTAATATTTATAATCTAATATCCAACATATATAACCCTCTGTAACAATTGTTTTGTTAAAAGCTATATGCTTGTGTCATTTTTGTATATATTTTAACCTAATTAAAATAAAGTGTCATTATCACTTACAAGTGGATCCATGGGGTCCCAAAATAGACCCAAAGATGCCCATGGCCGACCATGTATCAACCAATAGGGTTAATACACGTTTTAGGGTAATTTAGTATTATTATAATATTATTTTTTAACCCTTATTTACCGGATTTACCCTTAACCATGGTAAATAAAATATTTACCGCAGTAATTATTCAAAATGTCTTAAAATAAAAGTTACCTATTTACACAATTTGAACATCCTGATTCCAAATATGGAATCCATTTTTCTAAATTCAAAACAAATAAGTGGCAGAAAATAATTTAAAATTAATTCCCGCTGTCAAAACAAAAAGCGTGTTTTTAAGAGATAATATCTATCAAAAGATTGACACTTGTTTATGTTCGGTTTAATTGTAAAATTATGTCCAATGACCAAAATTATATTAAATGGTAAAAATATATTCTAAATATACTTTAAAAAAACTCAAATTAATAATTTATCACTATTAATTATTTTGATTAAAAAAGTTGTTTTTAATTAAAATTTAGTAATTTTCACTATTCATCAAAATATGAAAGTTATCCAAAAAGTACCAAAATTTCACCCTAGGCTAATTTAGATATTACGAATCCAAAAATTAAGTCCATTTTGAGAGATAGAATTTATAAAATTTCAAAAAGTAGATATTACAATTCATAATGGCTAGTTTGATTGGTTATGGTGTGTTAAAATCTCGAAGTTGTGTACAATGCACGCCATTGCATTATTCGAAAGGAAACATACCGAGGAAACTTGGGGTGTAACATTCTCCCATCCTTCAATAAATTGCGTCCTCGCAATTTTTAAAATTTTTCTTGGGAATATAATGGAAAGTCCCACATCGAAAAAAGAGCCAATAAAACTATCACTTTAAAAGAAAGAAAGAGATGTATAAGGGTCATCCAAGATAACTCATACTAGGATTCCATGTAAGAAAACATGGATATGGATGATAAACTAAGTGTCAAGTTCTGATGGAGAGGGATAGAAACCATGATCAGGGGAAAGTTAACAATGAGAAAACCACAAACTTATGTTGGGACAAACGACCATTAGTCTCCTAGTAGGAAAGTAAACGGACAATTTTTTTTAAGTTACATTACATAAGGAAGATGAATTCATTTATGATATTGACTAAGAAAATTATGAGATATACTTACATTTTATGTAAATTTTCATTCTTTAATAAATTTCCACCACTAACTCAAATTTTTTTAAACGATGAGTATTCAAGAAGACTTGGTCACACTGGAAGAGCTAGAATAAACTTCTATAGAATCACATGATCCATGCAGGATAAACCATATATTTACATTGTCTTTGAAGATTAATCAAAACCAAAATGGTTAGTGAATGATCTAATGATCCCCCAAAAGGACATTCATTGAGATAAATATGCACTAATCTTAATTTCTAAAATTAAACCAACAATACCCCAAAGTTAAATAGATTCCATTCAATAACCAATTGTCCTTAAAATCCTTTAATATAATCCAAACTAATATTGAAACCCAAATCATAGAAGAATTTGATTATGTAGTCTCCCATTTTACATTGTATCTCCAAATGACATCAAATACTCTTAAAGTCACATACTTAAAAGTAATTAATATCATCACATATTCCCTGTTATAGTTTAATAATCACTATAAATCAACAATAAAAACGTAGATAAAAATCCACCATTACTCTACAAATGAAACCCCATTGTATTCTATTTTCCTTCGGCATATAGTGTTTCCAACAAAGCGAACATCTTCCAAAATAACATTTATCACTTAATCACCAAATCATTTTCCTATACCAAGGGTATTCATTTGATAAGACATAAGAACCCAAATCATCTTATTATTGATCAATAAAATCATTTAACAAAAAAAAGTCACATTAACCAGGGACTTCACGTAGTCCAGTGGTAGGCGATAAATCCCAATCGCACTTTCGTTGTGGGTTCGATTCCCACAGCTTTGTCGGACGCGACGGGTTGTCACACGGTCTACTTGTTGTCCTTTTTCAAAAACTATACTTTATAATATTACCAAAATGAGATAAATTCCTCAAAATAACATAATTTAATCACAAATGTTATATCATACTTTGCATTTTTATCCCAAATTATAATAACTTATAATTTTCTCAGACCCCAATGATCATATAAAACCAAATGGTTATTTATACCTATATCCACAAGAGAAGAGACAATTCTTCCTCAAATATAATTCTCACATAGCAAACTGCGGGGTTACAAATACAAGAGAAAATTATTCCAAAGTAAACCCATCAATAAAGAGCACTAAAACTTTTAAACATTTCACCATCCATTTATTTCCACATAGGTTCTTCATCATATGTTCCTCGGGTTCCCACATTGCCTCTTCCATCTTATGATTTCTCCATAGATCTTTTACCAGACGAGTCATCTGGTTTTTCAACACTTGATCTTTGGTATAAAGAATTCTGATAGGCTCTCCACAATAAGATAGATCTGGTTCCAGTTATAATTCTTCATAGGTGAGTACATGCGTTGGGTCAGGCATGTATTTTGTCACTAGAGATATGTGGATCACAACATGAACTCTGGAGAGACTAGGCGGATTTTCCTTTTGGTAGAATGCGTTCATGTGTCACAATGGTACCTCAGGAATTTTTCCAAATCATCTACTTCCTTTACCCAAAAACTCCTCATCCATTTTGGATTATATCGATGGAAGCATCGATGCATCATAAAAAATAGGTATTTCTTATATATAATTTGGAGACATCGTCTTTAACATGTTTTTTTAGAAAAATTCTCACTGATTCATCTTCAAATATTTCAAAATAAGGTTTTGGTAAATCAGTTTTCGTATATCCCAAAAGACATAAATATATAATTTGATACATATAGGCTGCTCGAAGGTCTCCCTCTTCTACAGCATCTAGAAAATCATTTAGTGCATCGTAATTTTGAGATAAAGTGAATGATTTGAAAAGACCCTGATGGTACTTCCCATGCTTAGCGTGGTAAGAAAGTTGAGAGCGCAACATTATCCCACAGTCGGTACTTGATCCTTGAAAGAATCATGCAATGCTAGAGGTATTGGATGTCTCATAAAGTTGTTTGCATGTAACTTGGACATTTGAAAAAGTTTCAACATCGTCTGCGCATGACTTCTGGATAATAATTGTAAGTAGTTCATCAGGAAGAGAGAGAAGAGTTGTTCGTGATCTTGCTCCCTCCATGTTTCAACTAACAAAATAAAATACAATTAGGGTGTTTGAATACTTATCTAATAGGAATAAAAAAAAGACATAATAGGATAATCTTGTAATTGAACAATATATCCTAACTTGGGGTACCCTATGTTAAAATCTACATTATCCACTATCTATTTGCCGACATATATTCTTAGGGGAATTTTTTTGTATTCCCTTAATAATGGTTTATACTAATCTTGTGAATTTACTAAAGCATATCCCCCGAGAGTGTCGTAACCAAGAGTGCAGCAAGGCCCGTTGTCATGTACCAGTTCCCGTTCGAGTCTAGCTCAAAGCGGTGTTTTCAGGTTTTATCCCTAGGTACATCTATGCCAGAGCCACCTCTACCTGCTCGTATCCAGACAGGGATGTATTGCTTGGAAAACTCACAAAATCATTACAATACCAAAATTCTAGGAAGTTCTTCTATACTAATCCTCAAAGTTCATCTTAGGTCTACGTGCTCTAATCAGAGTTTATCTAAATCTAGCTTCCAAGGTTTGTACTAAACTTCCTCTAATACCAACTGTAACGCCCCAACCCTAGTTACCTAGAGTCGGTGCATTATTACATAACATAGGCATGATCACGAGAAAGATCAAGTCTCAAAAGACCGATTAGTTTAGTAGCCTTGGAATAACTATGTAACACCCCAAGATTTCATAGTGTGTTATTTCTTCAAAATAATTCAATAACTTGCACTACACGCAACACCGAGTTCAAGCGCACCATGACTTACCAAACAAGCCGTTCAAAAAAGTTTATGAATATTATTAACTAAATTTTAAACTTTATATAATCCTTATAATTTTAGAATCCATATTATGAGTTTCTTAGACATAATGTAAGAACAAATTCATCTTCAGTATTGTAGTTTTACCAACTTTTAATAATGAACCCTTTTTAAATAAAATATTTTAAACTTTTTGACTAAATGGGGACATCAAAAAAAATTTAAAATAAAACATCCCAAGCTTCCACGGTACGCTTTCCTTTGAATAAAACAGTAGCGTGTGTTGTACGCAACTTCGAGTTTTAACACACACCACAACCGATCAAACTATGAATAGTAATACTTAATTTTTGAAATTATATATATTTTATATTTCAAAATGGACTTCATTTTTGGATTCGGAATATCAAATTTAGCCTAAGGTGATATTTTGGTACTTTTCGGAGAACTTTTATATTTTGATGAATAGTGAAAATTACTAAATTTTAATTAAAAACAACTTTTTTAATCAAAATAATTAATATTGATAAATTATGAATTTGAGTGGTTTTAAAGTATATTTAGAATATATTTTTACCATTCAATTTAATGTTTGTCATTGGACATAATTTTACAATTAAACCGAACATAAACAAGTGTCAATCTTTTGATAGTTATTATCTTTTAAAAACACGCTTTTTGTTTTGACAGCGGGAATTAATTTTAAATTAATTTCTGCCACTTATGTGTTTTGAATTTAGGAAAATGGATTCCATATTTGGAATCAGGATGTTCAAATTGTGTAAATAGGTAACTTTTATTTTTAGACATTTTGAATAATTACTGCGGTAAATATTTTATTTACCATGGTTAAGGGTAAATCCGGTAAATAAGGGTTAAAAAATAATATTATAATAATACTAAATTACCCTAAAACGTGTCCTAACCCTATTGGTTGATACATGGTCGACCATGGGCATCTTTGGGTCTATTTTGGGACCCCATGGATCCACTTGTAAGTGATAATGACACATTATATTAATAAAGTCAAAATAAAAATAAAAATGGCATAAGCTTACATCTTTTAGAAGAACAATTTTTAGATAGGGTTATACATGTTGGATTTTCGATTATAAATATTCATTAGCAAGCTAAAAAGATTTCCTATATGATGATATTTTATTTATAATTTTTAGACATCAAATAAGTTAAATTATTAATGACACAATAATGATGGAATGTTTACCTCATTAATAAATCATTTAAATAAATAAGATTATAATGATTAAACTATTATCTAAAACCTGTCAAATTCTTATTGGTTGATGTTATTTAGAATATGAGTCATCTTATCTTCGACCTCAATGATTTTTGGACCATTATAAACCGAATACAAATATATTATAAAGTAATACTTTCACACTTTCCTAAAGAGCCGCTCCTCTCCCTTATAAAAAGATACCACTTCTACTCATTCCTCACACCTCTCAAGCCACTTGGCTCGTCCAAACTCTAACCAACTAAGCTACCCACATCCCTCTCCTCCTCCTTGAAGCTTCCCCTTAGGGAGAAAGCATTCCAAGAAGTCCTTTGGTTCCAACCAAAGTGAGTTACCTAAATTAAAGGTAACATTTTCTCTTAAATTATTTTCAATTATTTTGCTTCTCCAACCCCCAAACTCTTTTTATTTCCTTTCTTTTGTAACGACACCAGTATCCACAATATACTAGGATGTTGTTATAAGAAGGATTCAAACTACACATTCACACAACTCCATCTAATGGATGATGAACATAATGTTTCTGTGGATGGCAAACTAACGCCTCACGAAACGATGATTGTTCAAATATATCTTACCGCCTCTCATGGTGGCCATTAGGATGGAACTGTAATTAAATATGATATTAATGATATATATTTTATATATAAGCTTCTGTAATTCCATTTTATTTCATACCATTATTCGTTTCATGTTGTATATACATACGATAATTTCATTTGAGGAAGTGCGGACTACCGCCCCCTTAAAATGATATGACTCGTTCATACCACACATGGAACATATAAAGGATGGTGTTAATGAACTTAAGTAACATATATAAAATATTATATTATACTGGAATAGTAATATACCTATGTATAATTTGGATTCGATTCTTTTAAAATAAAAATTAAATGGAAGTTGCGTTCGTGCGTACGTACGGACTACCGTCTCCACGAACGCGATGAGATTCATTCTCCATCGTATCCATTCAAGTATAATTATCATTTGAGGATTTAAAAATGATGTTTAATAACTTGATACCATTCTGGATATGAATAATATACATCCCATTAATAACGAATATGGCTCACATAACAAAGAATATAAAGTAAAATGAACCCGTTAACACCCGAAATGACGATAATTCTAAGATATTATTAACAAATCAATATTAAAAGATCATATATGATATCATATTAAAGTAAATGATTCTTTTATTATTCAATAACAATTATTTCGCCATTATACAGGAGGTAAACCTACCATCGACCAAGGAAAAAGTACAAAGTAAGGGATTTTCTTATCTCACTTTCAATTCCGTGAGATTTCCATTTTTCGCCACTAAATTATTGAAAGTGGTGTATTGTGTACTGCCATTTGATATATATTCATGATTCTATTTATATTCATGTTATTCTGTAAATCATTTGGTGGTTATTAACTTTTGGCCATAGGACTCAGTTGATTAACGTGGTAAGGGGATTCTTATCTCACTTTTAATTTCGTGAGATTTCCATTGATCACCACTTAATTATTGCATGTGGTGTATGTGTACTGCCCATGATTGTATTCATTGTGTAATATACTTTAATTTATATGTATTTACATCATCATGGTATGATACTTCTTTCATGGGTGTATGTTTCTTAAGTTACCTAATCAATAAGGGAATTTGATATTTCAATTTCCACTCATTTGGCTTTACGCATATTTCATTGATTATATTACCCCAAGATTATGTGTGGAATCACTATTCATTTGATTATGTCATAATTTACACTCCCCTTCCTGTGGATATAAGTTTGATACACATAATCACTCCATTGATAATTCTCAAGTCATTGATATGAATTTGATAAGAGTAATTTTAACCTATTCTCCATTTGTTGAGTTAAACATCCAATTCGTTGGTATTGTTTTTACAAGAATATGTGTGAATATCCTTTGATTGATTTACACTGAATATCCAATCATATTTAGTGTATTTATATTTGTCACACATAATTATGTCATTGATTTATCCTTAACCTAAGGATACAACCTTTATGAGAGATTTCATCTAAATTTACATTCCATTGAGACTTCTTTGTTGATATACACCATATCACTTTTATGTGGTGTATATAATGTACTTTGACATAGTATATCATGAATCCCTTTATTCTCATGATATTACAAAGTTTTGATTACCACAATTATTTTTATTCAAGTGTCTCTTTTGGTTGGAATCTCTAACTAAAATACCATTTTTCAAAATGATTTAAAGACTTATTCATCTAAATCTTTCTCATTAATGTCCATGTTTTAAAAAAATGGTTTTAAGGATTTATTTATATGGACATTAAAGTTTACAAATTAAAACTCCTTTTAAAAAGTTTCAAAGTGGTATGGGACACTTTGATTCAAAAATCTATTTTAAATGGCTTCTTGACAAATAGTGTGACTTTTAAATGTTTTCAAGAAAAGGGGGATATTTCTCTCAAATAGTTTTGATGATTATTTTCATCTATGTCAACATCCTTCATTATTCTTGATTGAGGTTAATGTGATACAATACAATCTTCCATATTGTATCAAATGAGTTATGTTTGACTATGGATGTGCTATTTTTATACCATTCATTGTTTGTGGTAGAAGTATTGACATTTCGTATGCTAGTTTTAATACGAATGTTTATGTTATGTTTAAACCTGTTCATATGAGGAATGCATTGGACTTAATAAGTGACGGGTGGAGCCCGCTATAGCTCCTCGATGCATCGGTAGGTCTCATGAGACAAACTAGTGTCTTGGCACAAGGCCTTGGCAAAATCTTATTTATAGTCTTGGCACGAGGCCTTGGCTATGTGGTTATGATAGTCTGGCATTATGCATTCCATCATTATGAAAGTGGTTATTGATATTGCATGTGATCATTCGACTAGTAGAATATCCATGTGAGTAAGTAAATGGCATTATTTCATTTTACCTTTGCCATTTTATGCTGAAGTTCAAGTTTAAAAGGCTTTTGTTTTAGTTATAAATTGCCTTAAGTGTTTATGCTTATTTATGAAAGCTTCTGCTATAATGTTATCCTTACTGAGCATCCGAGCTCACCCCTTTCAATGTTTTATTTTTTTTTCCTAGGATTATGAAGAAGTAATTTATGAATGACCTGTAGGGATAGTATGGGGGGATATGAAGACAAGATGTTTTTTTTATGATGTAATGTAAAAATTTATGGATGTATCTAGTTATTCCAAGGCTACTAAACTAATCGGTCTTTCGAGACTTGATCTTTCTCATGATCATGCCAATGTTATGTAATAATGCACCGACTCTGGGTAACTAGGGTCGGGGCATTACAGTTGGTATCAGAGGAAGTTTAGTACAAACCTTGGTAGCAAGATTTAGATAAACTCTGATTAGAGCACGTAGACCTAAGATGAACTTTGAGGATTAGTATAAAAGAACTTCCTAGAATTTTGGTATTGTAGAGATTTTGTGAGTTTTCCGAGCAATACATCCCTGTCTGGATACGAGCAGGTAGAGGCGGCTCTGGCACAGATGTACCTAGGGGTAAAACCCGAAAACACCGCTTTGAGCTAGACTCGAACGGGAACTGGTGCACGACAACGGGCCTTGCTGCACTCTTGGTTACGACACTCCCGGGGGATATGCTTAGGATAATTTACATTTTCTTTACAAACCGATTTAAGTAATATATACATAAGATGAGAGTAAATGACCTTGGTTAATCCTAATATGTTTCAAATTGAGAATATGGTGATATTTTAATCTCTAAATAATTTTACGACTACTATTACTCACACAATGATTTCTGGTTTTAGTCAATGGCTGGATTCCAAGGAAGTCATGGTGACTTTGAGAATGATGTACAAGGTGGGAACGGTGGTGGCAATGAGCAACAAAATGGAATGTTGATAGGCGTAAAAGATATCGTCTTTATGCCAAATCAGTTTTCCAAAAATATGATCAACAACATATATATTAACCAACTCCCAGACTCAAAAATGAAGAGAAAGGTGATAAATGATAAGATCTCCAGCAATGGAGACCATGGAGAAAAGAAACCTCAATTTTCATCATGCAGGAATTGTGGAAAGAGACACCCAGGAAAGTGTCTCAATGGGACAACGAAATGTTTTACGTGCGGGAAGGAAGGACATAAAGTGAAGAATTGCCGAAGAAAAATGAAGAGTACTATGGAAGAAGATAAAAATGGTCCCAAGAGTCCATTTACAGTCATTTGTCGTAAATGTAGGGGACCTGGCCATTACCCGAGTGAATGTCCTATTCTATAGGATATTTTCTTGGTCAAAGAAGATGTTATGTGGAAATAAATGGTTGGTGAAAGATTAGCACTCCTTGTTGATGAGTTTACTTTGGAATAATTTTCTCTTGTATTTGTAACCCCGCAATTTGTCATGTGAAGATGATATTTGAGGAATAATTGTCTCTTCTCTTGTGGATATAGGTATAAATAACCATTTGGTTTTATATGATCATTGGGGTTTGAGAAAATGATAAGTTATTATAATTTGGGATGAAAATGCAAAGTATGATATAACATTTGTGGATAAATTATGTTATTTTGAAAATTTTATCTCATTTTGGTAATATTATAGAATATAGTTTTTGAAAAAGGACAACACGTAGACCGTGTGACAACCCGTCGCGTCGGACAAAGCTGTGGGAATCGAACCCACAACCAAAGTGCGATTGGGATTTATCGCCTACCACTGGACTACGTGAAGTCCCTGGTTAGTATGACTATTTTTTTGTTAAATGATTTTATTGATCAATAATAAGATGATTTGGGTTCTTATGCCTTATCAAATGAATACCCTTGGTATAGGAAAATGATTTGGTGATTAAGTGATAAATTTTATTTTGGAAGATGTTCGTTTTGTTAGGAACACTATATGCCCAAGGAAAATAGAATACAATGAGGTTTCATTTGTAGAGTAATGGTGGATTTTTATCTACATTTTTATTGTTGATTTATAGTGATTTGGGTTATTTATGGAAATGATTAACCTATAACAGAGAATATGTGATGATGTTAACTACTTTTAAGTATGTGACTTTAAGAGTATTTGATGTCATTTGGAGATACAATGTAACATGGGAGACTACATAATCAAATTCTTCTATGTTTTGGGTTTCAATATTAGTTTGGATTATATTAAAGGATTTTAAGGACAATTGGTTATTGAATGGTATCTATTTAACTTTAGGGTATTGTTGGTTTAATTTTAGAAATTAAGATTAGTGCATATGAATATCCTTTTGGGGGATCATTAGGTCATTCACTAACCATTTTGGTTTTGATTAATCTTCAAAGACAATATAAATATATGGTTTATCCTACATGGATCATGTGATTCTATAGAAGTTTATTCTAGCTCTTCCAGTGTGACCAAGTCTTCTTGAATACTCATCGTTTAAAAAAAAATTGAGTTAGTGGTGGAAATTTATTAAAGAATGAAAATCTACTTAAAATTTAAGTATATCTCATAATGTTCTTAGTCAATATCATAAATGAATTCCTCTTCCTTATGTAATGTAACTTTAAAAAAAATGTTGTCCTAGATGGTACCTTAAATCATCACTAATTTATGGCTTTGGGATTGTTGGCCTTTTCAAAGCCATGTTCTCTACCACTCTCAATCAGATAATTGATGGTTAGATTTCTCCTCCATATCCATATTTTCCTACATGGAACCCTAGTATGTGTTATTTTCGGTAATCTTCATACTTTCCACTCTTTATTTTAAATAGAGGCCCCATTAATTCATTTTTCGATGTGGGATTTCAACTAAGATATTTTGAAATGTCAAAAATGTGTGATCCCAATACCCTATATTTTGTTGAACCGATGGTACTTCAAATCATCATAGATTGATGAGTTTAAGGACCTCAATTTTATACTTGTTTGTGATTGATGAACTCAACCACTACCTATAAATATTTACCTTTTTCCTCCAATTATATGTCTCTAATTGCCACCAATGTTCTCGTAATCGAGATCATAATTTGGTGGTGACCCTTTCATTTCTCTTTTCCTCATATTAAGACTAAATTTTAGTAAACCAATTTCCGATGTGGGTTTTCCCACAAATATATTTTCTATTTTCAACCTTTTATTTTCGAAGAACAATTTCAAATTGCGAGGACGCAATTTATTGAAGGAGGGGAGAATGTAACACCCCAAGATTTCATAGTGTGTTATTTCTTCAAAATAATTCAATAACTTGCACTACACGCAACACCGAGTTCAAGCGCACCATGACTTACCAAACAAGCCGTTCAAAAAAGTTTATGAATATTATTAACTAAATTTTAAACTTTATATAATCCTTATAATTTTAGAATCCATATTATGAGTTTCTTAGACATAATGTAAGAACAAATTCATCTTCAGTATTGTAGTTTTACCAACTTTTAATAATGAACCCTTTTTAAATAAAATATTTTAAACTTTTTGACTAAATGAGGACATCAAAAAAAATTTAAAATAAAACATCCCAAGCTTCCACGGTACGCTTTCCTTTGAATAAAACAGTAGCGTGTGTTGTACGCAACTTCGAGTTTTAACACACACCACAACCGATCAAACTATTAATAGTAATACTTAATTTTTTAAATTATATATATTTTATATTTCAAAATGGACTTCATTTTTGGATTCGGAATATCAAATTTATCCTAAGGTGAAATTTTGGTACTTTTCGGATAACTTTTATATTTTGATGAATAGTGAAAATTACTAAATTTTAATTAAAAACAACTTTTTTAATCAAAATAATTAATATTGATAAATTATGAATTTGAGTGGTTTTAAAGCATATTTAGAATATATTTTTACCATTCAATTTAATGTTTGTCATTGGACATAATTTTACAATTAAACCGAACATGAACAATTGTCAATCTTTTGATAGTTATTATCTTTTAAAAACACGCTTTTTGTTTTGACAGCGGGAATTAATTTTAAATTAATTTCTGCCACTTCTGTGTTTTGAATTTAGGAAAATGGATTCCATATTTGGAATCAGGATGTTCAAATTGTGTAAATAGGTAACTTTTATTTTTAGACATTTTGAATAATTACTGCGGTAAATATTTTATTTACCATGGTTAAGGGTAAATCCGGTAAATAAGGGTTAAAAAATAATATTATAATAATACTAAATTACCCTAAAACGTGTCCTAACCCTATTGGTTGATACATGGTCGACCATGGGCATCTTTGGGTCTATTTTGGGACCCCATGGATCCACTTGTAAGTGATAATGACACATTATATTAATAAAGTCAAAATAAAAATAAAAATGGCATAAGCTTACATCTTTTAGAAGAACAATTTTTAGATAGGGTTATACATGTTGGATTTTCGATTATAAATATTCATTAGAAAGCTAAAAATATTTCCTACATGATGATATTTTATTTATAATTTTTAGACATCGAATAAGTTAAATTATTAATGACACAATAATGATGCAATGTTTACCTCATTAATAAATCATTTAAATAAATAAGATTATAATGATTAAAATATTATCTAAAACCTGTCAAATTCTTATTGGTTGATGTTATTTAGAATATGAGTCATCTTATCTTCGACCTCAATGATTTTTGGACCATTATAAACCGAGTACAAATATATTATAAAGTAATACTTTCACACTTTCCTAAAGAGCCCCTCCTCTCCCTTATAAAAGGAGACCACTTCTACTCATTCCTCACACCTCTCAAGCCACTTGGCTCGTCCAAACTCTGCCCAACTAAGCTCCCCACATCCCTCTCCTCCTCCTTGAAGCTTCACCTTAGGCATAAAGCATTTCAAGAAGTCCTTTGGTTCCAACCAAAGTGAGTTACCTAAATTAAAGGTAACATTTTCTCTTAAATTATTTTCAATTATTTTGCTTCTCCAACCCCCAAACTCTTTTTATTTCCTTTCTTTTGTAACGACAACAGTATCCACAATATACTAGGATGTTGTTACAAGAAGGATTCAAACTACACATTAACACAACTCCATCTAATGGATGATGAACATAATGTTTCTGTGGATGGCAAACTAACGCCTCACGAAACGATGATTGTTCAAATACATCTTACCGCCTCTCATGGTGGCCATTAGGATGTCACTGTAATTAAATATGATATTAATGATATATATTTTATATATAATCTTCTTTAATTCCATTTTATTTCATACCATTATTCGTTTCATGTTGTATATACATACGATAATTTCATTTGAGAAAGTGCGGACTACCGCCCCCTTAAAATGATATGACTCGTTCATACCACACATGGAACGTATAAAGGATGGTGTTAATAAACTTATGTAACATATATAAAATATTATATTATACTGGAATAGTAATATACCTATGTATAATTTTGATTCGATTCTTTTAAAATAAAAATTAAATGGAAGTAGCGTTCGTGCGTACGTACGGACTACCGTCTCCACGAACGTGATGAGATTCATTCTCCATCGTATCCATTCAAGTATAATTATCATTTGAGGATTTAAAAATTATGTTTAAGAACTTGATACCATTCTGGATATGAATAATATACATCCCATTAATAACGAATATGGCTCACATAACAAAGAATATAAAGTAAAATGAACCAGTTAACACCCGAAATGACGATAATTCTAAGATATTATTAACAAATCAATATTAAAAGATCATATATGATATCATATTAAAGTAAATGATTCTTTTATTATTCAATAACAATTATTTCACCATTATACAGGAGGTAAACCTACCATCGACCAAGGAAAAAGTACAAAGTAAGGGATTTTCTTATCTCACTTTCAATTCCGTGAGATTTCCATTTTTCGCCACTAAATTATTGAAAGTGGTGTATTGTGTACTGCCATTTGATATATATTCATGATTCTATTTATATTCATGTTATTCTGTAAATCATTTGTTGGTTATTAACTTTTGGCCATAGGACTCAGTTGATTAACGTGGTAAGGGGTTTCTTATCTCACTTTTAATTTCGTGAGATTTCCATTGATCACCACTTAATTATTGCATGTGGTGTATGTGTACTGCCCATGATTGTATTCATTGTGTAATATACTTTAATTTATAGGTATTTACATCATCATGGTATGATACTTCTTTCATGGGTGTATGTTTCTTAAGTTACCTAATCAATAAGGGAATTTGAGATTTCAATTTCCACTCATTTGGCTTTACGCATATTTCATTGATTATATTACCCCAAGATTATGTGTGGAATCACTATTCATTTGATTATGTCATAATTTCCACTCCCCTTCCTGTGGATATAAGTTTGATACACATAATCACTCCATTGATAATTCTCAAGTCATTGATATGAATTTGATAAGAGTAATTTTAACTCATTCTCCATTTGTTGAGTTAAACATCCAATTCGTTGGTATTGTTTTTACAAGAATATGTGTGAATATCCTTTGATTGATTTACACTGAATATCCAATCATATTTAGTGTATTTATATTTGTCACACATAATTAGGTCATTGATTTATCCTTAACCTAAGGATACAACCTTTATGAGAGATTTCATCTCAATTTACATTCCATTGAGACTTCTTTGTTGATATACACCAAATCACTTTTATGTGGTGTATATAATGTACTTTGACATAGTATATCATGAATCCCTTTATTCAAATGATATTACAAAGTTTTGATTACCACAATTATTTTTATTCAAGTGTCTCTTTTGGTTGGAATCTCTAACTAAAATACCATTTTTCAAAATGATTTAAAGACTTATTCATCTAAATCTTTCTCATTAATGTCCATGTTTTAAAAAAATGGTTTTAAGGATTTATTTATATGGACATTAAAGTTTACAAATTAAAACTCCTTTTAAAAAGTTTCAAAGTGGTATGGGACACTTTGATTCAAAAATCTATTTTAAATTGCTTCTTGACAAATAGTGTGACTTTTAAATGTTTTCAAGAAAAGGGGGATATTTCTCTCAAATAGTTTTGATGATTATTTTCATCTATGTCAACATCCTTCATTATTCTTGATTGAGGTTAATGTGATACAATACAATCTTCCATATTGTATCAAATGAGTTATGTTTGACTATGGATGTGCTATTTTTATACCATTCATGGTTTGTGGTAGAAGTATTGACATTTCGTATGCTAGTTTTAATACGAATGTTTATGTTATGTTTAAACCTGTTCATATGAGGAATGCATTGGACTTAATAAGTGACGGGTGGAGCCCGCTATAGCTCCTCGATGCATCGGTAGGTCTCATGAGACAAACTAGTGTCTTGGCACAAGGCCTTGGCAAAATCTTATTTATAGTCTTGGCACGAGGCCTTGGCTATGTGGTTATGATAGTCTGGCATTATGCATTCCATCATTATAAAAGTGGTTATTGATATTGCATGTGATCATTCGACTAGTAGAATATCCATGTGAGTAAGTAAATGGCATTATTTCATTTTACCTTTGCCATTTTATGCTGAAGTTCAAGTTTAAAAGGCTTTTGTTTTAGTTATAAATTGCCTTATGTGTTTATGCTTATTTATGAAAGCTTCTGCTATAATGTTATCCTTACTGAGCATCCGAGCTCACCCCTTTCAATGTTTTATTTTTTTTCCCAGGATTATGAAGAAGTAATTTATGAATGACCTGCAGGGATAGTATGGGAGGATATGAAGACAAGATGTTTTTTTTATGATGTAATGTAAAAATTTATGGATGTATCTAGTTATTCCAAGGCTACTAAACTAATCGGTCTTTCGAGACTTGATCTTTCTCATGATCATGCCAATGTTATGTAATAATGCACCGACTCTGGGTAACTAGGGTCGGGGCATTACAAACTAGATACATCCATAATTTTTTTACATTACATCATAAAAAAAACATCTTGTCTTCATATCCCCTCATACTATCCCTGCAGGTCATTCATAAATTACTTCTTCATAATCCTGGGAAAAATAAAACATTGAAAGGGGTGAGATCAGATGCTCAGT
The DNA here is from genome assembly GCA_963277665.1 of Viscum album. Taxonomy (NCBI): domain Eukaryota; kingdom Viridiplantae; phylum Streptophyta; class Magnoliopsida; order Santalales; family Viscaceae; genus Viscum; species Viscum album. Next base: position 1,796,551,875 of record OY728137.1, read on the forward strand.
AAGGATAACATTATAGCAGAAGCTTTCATAAATAATCATAAACACTTAAGGCAATTTATAACTAAAAAAAAGCCTTTTAAACATGAACTTTCAACATGGTATGGCATAAATAAAATGAAATAATTCCATTTACTTATTCACATGGATATTCTACTAGTCGAATGATCACATGCAATATCAATATCCACTTTCATAATGATGGAATGCATAATGCTAAACTTTAATTTCTTTTCAAGGCCTCGTCCCAAGTCCTTGGGGCTAACTGTAACCGGAACCCAACCCGGAGTACCTCTAATAACAGGAAACCAACCCGGAGTGCCTCTAATAACCTGACACCAACCCGGAGTGCCTCTAATAACCGGAGACCAAACCGGAGGGCTTACTTTTACCAGTCCCTAACCTGGAGGGCTTACTTTTACCAGTCTCCAACCTGGAGGGCTTACTTTAACCAGTCCCCAACCTGGAACATACTTGTCCAACACATTCATATGAAGTAAAGGTTGAAATATAACATAAACATTCTTATTGGAACTAACATACGAAATGTCAATACTTTACTCATAAACCATGAATGCTATATAAATAACACATCCACAGTCAAACATAACTCATTCGATATAATATGGAAGATTGTATTGTATCACATTAACCTCAATCAAGAATAATGAAGGATGTTGACATAGATGAAAATAATCATCAAAACAATTTGAGAGAAATATCCCCCTTTCCTTGAAATCATTCAAAAGTCACAATATTTGTCAAGAATCCATTTAAAATAGATTTTTGAATCAAAGTGTCCCATACCACTTTGAAACGTTTAAAAGGAGTTTTGATTTTAAAACATTAATGTCCATATAAATAAATCCTTAAAACCATTTTTAAAACATGGACATTAATGAGCAAGATTTAGAATAATAAGTCTTTAAAACATTTAAAAATGGTATTTTAGTTAGAGATTATAACCAAAAGAGACACTTGAATACAAATAATTGAGGTAATCAAAACTTTGTAATATCATGAGAATAAAGGGATTCATGATATACTATGTCAAAGTACATTATATACACCACATAAAAGTGATTTGGTGTATATCAACAAAGAAGTCTCAATGGAATGTAAATTGAGATGAAATCTCTCATAAAGGCCGTATCCTTAGGTTAAGGATAAATCAACGACATAATTATGTGTGACAAATATAAATACACTAAATATGATTGGATATTCAGTGTAAAACAATCAAAGGATATTCACACATATTCTTGTAAAAACAACACCAACGAATTGGATGTTTAACTCAACAAATGGTGAATGAGTTAAAATTACTCTTATCAAATTCATATCAATGACATGAGAATTACCAATGAGTGATTATGTGTATCAAACTTATATCCACAGGAAGGGGAGTGGAAATTATGACATAATCAAATGAATAGTGATTCCACACATAATCATGGAGTAATATAATCAATGAAATATGCGTAAAGCCAAATGAGTGGGAATTGAAATCTCAAATTCCCTTACCGATTAGGTAACATACGAAACATACACCCATGAAAGAAGTATCATGACATGATGATATAAATACTCATAAATTAAAGTATATTACACAATGAATACAATCATGGGCAGTACACATACACCACATGCAATAATTAAGTGGTGATCAATGGAAATCTCACGAAATTAAAAGTGAGATGAGAAACCCCTTACCACGTTAATCAACTGTTTCGTATGGCCAAAAGTTAATACCCACCAAATTATTTACAGAATAACATGAATATAAATAGAATCATGAATATATATCAAATGGCAGTACACAATACACCACTTTCAATAATTTAGTGGCGAAAAATGGAAATCTCACGGAATTGAAAGTGAGATAAGAAAATCCCTTACCACGTTAATCAACGGAGTCATATGGCCAAAAGTTAATAACCACCAAATGATTTACAGAATAACATGAATATAAATAGAATCATGAATATATATCAAATGTCAGTACACAATACACCACTTTCAATAATTTAGTGGCGAAAAATGGAAATCTCACGGAATTGAAAGTGAGATAAGAAAATCCCTTACTTTGTACTTTTTCCTTGGTCGATGGTAGGTTTACCTCCTGTATAACGGTGAAATAATTGTTATTGAATTATACAAGAATAATTTACTTTAATATGATATCATATATGATCTTTTAACATTGATTTGTTAATAATATCTTAGAATTATCGTCATTTCGGGTGTTAACGGGTTCATTTTACTTTATATTCTTTGTTATGTGAGCCATATTCGTTATTAATGGGATGTATATTATTCATATCCAGAATGATATCAAGTCCTTAGATACTATTTTTAAATCATAAAATGATAATTATACTTGAATGGATATGATGGACAATGAATCTCATCGCGTTCGTGGAGACGGTAGTCCGTACATACGCACGAGCGACAATATCATTCTTTTGATATTAAAATAATATATAATTGGATTTTATATCATATATACAGAATCATTATTATGTTATATTTATTATTTACATGAGTTACACATCATTATTATACCCATCCAAATAATATTATATTGAATAACAATTACACCACGACGAACGGTAAGCCGTACGTACGCACGTATGGTGACATGTTATTCAAAGGGTGGATAGAATACTGAATATGGTTGTACCATATTTATAATAAAATCACAGTATATGTGAGATACTGGAGTTATTATTTTATAATGGTAAGAACAAAGAAAGAAGAAGTGGAAGAAGAAAGGAACTTGAAAAGGGGTGGTGAAAACATTACATCTTCTTCGGGTTCTTCCTTTTGATTTGATCAAAAGGGATCCTTAGGTTGGATTTATGATCAAACTAAGGCCTCTAGGTTGTAGTGAGGGAAGTTGAGATAGTATTTGGGCAGGGTTTGTCCGAACCAAAGGGCTTTGAAGGTGTGAAGAAATGAGAAGGAGGAGTGCCCTTTTATAAGAGGGGTGAGGGGCACCTTTGGAAAAGCTAGAGATATTAGTTTATAATAAATTCATATTCGGTTTCCAATGGCTCCAAAGTTTACTATTCAAAGGTTAAGGTGGGGATGGGTCGAAAACAACTCAACCAAAAGAATTTAGACAATTTTGGGTACTTATATTAACCTTATCTTTAAGTGTTAACTCTAAGTTAATTAGTTTCACTTTTACAATGTCTCTTTGTATTTTTATATTATATGGTTAATAAACTTACCATATTCATACAATCGACCCCCAAGTGGTCCATTAATGATACACCTATCATGATATAAGTCTCTTTTCCTAAACATAGATTTTTAGGAATTTAATATCAATTAATAATATAATATTTGTTTTAAAAACTCTTTTATGTCAATTTTGACACTATTCAATAGTTGATTTTTGTGAAACTCATAACAGATTGATTACTTCGGGAAAAGTCAATTAAATCAATAATAATATATCATATTATCCTATAAATTTATTTTAATTCATTAAAAGTTTCATATTATATTTATTTGGGTATTTGTAATATCAATTATTTTTATTTTTCACTATTATAGTAATTACTGCATCATCATTGTGTCATAAATAAATTAAATTATTTAATGTCTAAAAATTATAAATAAAATATCATTATGTAGGAAATCTTTTGATCTTTCTAATGAATATTTATAATCTAAAATCCAACATATATAACCCTCTGTAAAAATTGTTTTGTTAAAAGATATATGCTTGTGTCATTTTTGTATTTATTTTAACCTAATTAAAATAAAGTGTCATTATCACTTACAAGTGGATCCATGGGGTCCCAAAATAGACCCAAAGATGCCCATGGTCTACCATGTATCAAACAATAGGGTTAAGACACGTTTTAGGGTAATTTAGTATTATTATAATATTATTTTTTAACCCTTATTTACCGGATTTACCCTTAACCATGGTAAATAAAATATTTTCCGCAGTAATTATTCAAAATGTCTAAAAATAAAATTTACCTATTTGCACAATTTTAACATCCTGATTCGAAATATGGAATCCATTTTTCTAAATTCAAAACACAGAAGTGGCATAAATTAATTTAAAATTATTTCCCGCTGTCAAGACAAAAAGCGTGTTTTTAAGAGATAATATCTATCAAAAGATTGACACTTGTTTATGTTCGGTTTAATTGTAAAATTATGTCCAATGACCAAAATTATATTAAATGGTAAAAATATATTCTAAATATACTTTAAAACAACTCAAATTCCTAATTTATCACTATTAATTATTTTGATTAAAAAAGTTGATTTTAATTAAAATTTAGTAATTTTCACTATTCATCAAAATATGAAAGTTAACCAAAAAGTACCAAAATTTCACCCTAGGCTAATTTAGATATTACGAATCCAAAAAAGAAGTCCATTTTGAGAGATAGAATTTATAAAATTTCAAAAAGTAGGTATTACTATTCATAACGGCTAGTTTGATTGGTTATGGTGTGTTAAAATCTCGAAGTTGTGTACAATGCACGCCATTGCATTATTTGAAAGGAGACATACCGAGGAAACATGGGGTGTTATAGGTGTACTGAGCACAAATCTGAGATTCCCGATCCCATGCGATCTCCTGGAGGTTCCTGTGGTGCCAACGCACACGCACCAAAGGTATCGATCGCCCATGAAGGACTCTCTCATGTCAATCCTCAATCACCAATGGAACCTCTGAAAAAGTCACCCCATATTTGATGTCCAGATCGCCCCATTAAATGATGTGTGAAGGATCATGTACGTATCTTTTCAACTGGGATATGTGAAAAACATCGTGCACCCAGTGCAACTAAGGGGAATGTTCTAGACAGTAAGCCACCTCGCCAACTCAACTAAGGACCTGAAAGGGTCCGATGAACCGTGGAGATAACTTTCTTCCCTGACCAAATATCAGAAAACATTTTCAGGGTGTGACCCATAGAAAGACGTGGTCACTATACATGAACTCAAGAGGTCTCCATCTTTTGTCAGCATAAGACTTCTTCTTGCTCTGTGAAATCTTCATCCACTACTGGATAATCTGCACCTTCTCTGTGGTTGCATGTACCATATCTGCTCCCATGAGTGCTGACTCCCCTGGGCCAGTCCATCACAAAGTCGATCTTCAAGGTCGGCCATAGAGAGCCTCAAATGGTGCCATCCCCAAGGTAGAGTGATAGCTGTTGTTTTATGATACTCCACCAAGGTAAAGTGATCCTCCTAGCTACGACCGAATTCGAGGATGCAAGAATTCCACATTTCCTCAAGGGTCTTAATAGTCCGCTCAGTCTGGCCGTCTATCTGAGGATGGAAGGCGGTTCTCAGACAATGATGTGTCCTGAAAGCCTCTTGCAACACATTCCAAATCTGGGAAGTGAAATTTCTTTCACGATCGGAGAAAATCATCTTGGGAAATCCATGTAACCATACAATCTCTTTCACAAAGAGGAGTCCCAATCTCTCTACTGAACCCTTCTCTCTGATCGGTAGAAAGTGGGTCGACATGGTGAGTCGGTTGAAGATCACCCAGATAGAATCATGACCCCTCGACATACATGGGAGTCCTATCACAATGTCTATGGATATACCATCCCACTTCCACTATGGGACCTCTAAATGTTGAAGTAAGCCTAATGGCACCTAATGCTCCACCTTCACTTGCTGACATGTGAGGCACCGAGAGACAAAATCTTATACTTCTTTCTTCATTCCCAGCCTCCAGTGATGTCGTTAGAGGACCTAGTACATCTTCTCCACTCTTATATGTACCACTAGAGGGGATGTGTGTAACTACCTCAACACTTTCTCTCAAAGATACACTGGTACCATGGTACTTCCTCTAAAAAGGATGACGTGCTCCCCACCTTTAGAAAGTACTTTAGGTGCCTGTCCTATGGATATCTGAGCACATCGAGCCTTACAGTTAGTGTCCCCACACTGTGCCTCCATGACTCGCTGAAGGAGTGGGGGAGTGGCTATAAGAGACTGAAGAAAATCTTCTCCATATCGATCCACAAGGGATATCTACAAAGAGACCAACTGCTCTATTACCTCACCTAGTAGTTGTATTCCATATCTCTGTATGAGTGCATCTACTACAACATTCCCCTTCCTAGGATTATAGAGTATCTTGAAGTCATAGTCTGGGAGGAACTTAAGAAAATGTTATTGTCTCAGGTTTAGGTCCTTCTGGGAGAAGATATACCAGAGACTCTGGTGATCAGAGTAGACTGTAAAATGCTCGCCATCAGATAGTGTCTCCCCATCATCAAAGCAAAGACCACTGCTACTAACTCAAGGTCATGGGTAGCACATTTATTCTCTTTTTTTCTTAGCTGTTGAGAAACATTTGTGATGACTACTTGCTCCTACATTAGGACACATCCAAGCCCAGTCCCTGATGTGTTGAAGTAGACTACATACCCAACGCCCTCCTCTGGAAGCGTCAAGATGAGGGCACTAGTCATCCTCTGCCTCAGCTCTTGAAAATTCCACTGGCATCTCTCCGACCACACGAAGGGTTGCACCTTCTACGTCAATGCTGATAAAGGTGTCACAACTCTAGATAAATTTGGCACAAATCTCCAGTAGTATCCAACCAAAATCAGGAAACTTCGTTCCTTCGTCACACTATTAGGTGGCTCCCAAGAAATTACCACTTCAATCTCCATTGGATCCACTACAACACCATCCTCCCTGATGACATGCCCCTGAAAGTGAATATCTCCAATCTAGAACTAGAACTTCAAGAGCTTACCATAAATATGGTGCTCTCAGAGTGTGTCCAGAACAACCTACAAATGATTTTCATGCTCGTCCTCAGTAGCGAAGTAGATCATAATGTTGTCGATGAGGACTAACACAAAGAGATAAATGTATTGCTAAAATATCTTGTTCATGAGTCCCATGAACACTGCTAAAGCATTGGTCATGCCAAATGGCATAACCAAGAACATGTATTGGCCATACTAACATCGGAAAGTCATATTCTGCACATCATTATCTCGTACATTGAGATGGTGATATCATGATCTGAGGTATATCTTCATGAACCACTGTGCTCCCTTCAACTGATCAAAGAGGTCTCCAATATTTGGATGTGGGTACTTGTTCTTTACAGTCACCGGGTTCAGGCACCGATAGTCAAAATAATGTCTCAAGCACCCATCTGCATTCTTGGTGAACATAATCAGGGCCTTTCAAGGAGATACACTGGGCATGATGAACCCCATCCCCTGTAAGTCCTCCAACTGTACCCGCAACTCATGAAGCTCTGTGGGAGCCATCCGATATGCTGGTGTAGATATCAGTATCGTCCATGGGTACAAGTAAATGTAAAAGTCCACCTCTCTGCATTGAGGAAGACGGAAAACATCATCAGGGAAGACATCCGCATACTGGTCCACCACTACAGGATATCTCAGACTCTCCAAATCAACCGCTTCGAGGGTAAGGCTAGACAACTGATGAGTGATCAGCTGCACTCTCCTCCAGGTAAGTCCATCATGTGCTGTAAAGGATCCCTTCTCACTGGCGAAGTTATACCTAGTCCCATCAGTACAGACACACCACACTTTGTTCCTAATAAAGTCGATTAGGGTATGGACTGTAGATAACCAATCCATACCCAATATGACGTCGTAAGGACTCTACGACGCTACTGGAAGTTCCTAGGTGACGCTCTCGCCTCCTAGAGTAAGATCACACCACTGGCACCAGTGTGTAATCATCGAATCCTCTCCCATAGGAGTCTCTAACCATAAGGATCAAGCCAACTGCTCCACCGAAATTTCCGAGCTCTGAACATGGGCAGTGGAAACAAAAGAATGACGGGTGCATGTGTCTATAAGTAATGCAGCTAAGGTGTAGTAGACACAGATCATAACTCATATCATCTCCAGAGTGCTTTGCTCATAGGCCTCAGCTGCCTGGAGATGAGCTCTCCATTTTCCACCAACTCCCTATGGTCGGGCTAGACCACCTGGTGGTGGTGGCAGTAACATCTCGAATCATCTCACTACAAGAAAACTGACGTTTAGCGGCGGTTTAAAAAACCACCGCTAAACGTGTTTCGGGCCGCCATTTCATGGTGGTTTTTAAACCGCCGCAAAATGCCATAATTTTTTTTTGAGGATTAGCGGTGGTTTTTTTAAAAACCGCCGCGAAATAGCGGCGGTTTCGGTAAAACCGCCGCGAAATGAAAGGAAAAATTAAAAAAACATGAGAAACTCTGAAATCACTAAAACGACCATAACTTTTGATCTGGCCGTCCGTTGGAGCGCCACGATCAGTCAAATCAAGGATCATGAAGAGATATAGATGCACATATAATGAAAACTATAATATGGTCTAAGGTGAGGAAAATATTAGAGTTATAAGAAAGTTGAAAAAAGCTCTCCAACTTCAAATGACCATAACTTTCGCTCCAGGTGTCCGTTTTGGCTCTAACACATATCAAATCGAATCCAGCGAAGATAGATACACACCAATTGGATATAAGCAGGCTTGTGTCATTTTTTTAGACCCCAAAAAACCCCCCGAAGGCCTCCGAAACCCCATTTCTGTCATCGGTGTCCCGTCAAACTTGTCTTCAAACAGACCTAACTTTTGATCCCAGTGTCAGTTCGGACTCTTCCACCTGCCAGATCATAGCTCATTCCATGAGCTTCAGTTTGACTAGTTGTGGTGCCCACATGCACTCTTGGATCATATGTTATGGCCTTTTTAGTGGGTATCGGGTTTGTTATGTTTTTCGATTCCTCGTTTCTAGCACCTGTTCCCCGTCAATTTTTTTTTAAATGGTCGTAACTCCCAATCCACCTGTCCATTTGGACTCTTTCACCTTTCAGGTCGAACATCATTTCAGGATCTTTGATTTGATAGGTCACAGATTTAAAATGGACTCTCGGATAATAAGTTATCTCCGTTAATGCGAGTCCAATGTTTTTGTCTCTTTATGACCGTTTTGATGGGTTTTAACGGTTGCTCCATTTGTTACTGTTTATTTGGGTTTCCATGACTTGTTATCTGTATCAATGGTTTTTGTGGGTTATTATGATGATTATGTTGAATTATTAAGGGGTTTTCCAGAGTAGTCATGAGTTTTCATGCATTCTCATTCTTTCTAATGTCTCATTCTTCATATGCTTCTCCATCCGTTTTCATTCGTTTTCATGATTTTTCATCCCTTATCATGTCTTTTCATACTTTTTCATGTGTTTCCTTTATTATTTATTATTTATTATTTATTATTTATAATATACTTTATTTTATTTATTATCTATTATTTGTAACTGGTTATTTATTATTTAATATTTAATATTTAATATTTATTATTTAGTATTTATTATTTATTATTTATTATTTATATGTATTTATTATTTATTATTTATATTTACTTATTATTTATTATTTATATTTATTTATTATTTATATTTACTTAATATTTATTACTTATTATTACTAATACTAAAATATTTATAATAATAATAATATTTGTTACTGGTTATTTTTTATTTTTTATTTATATTTATTTATTATTTATATTTATTTATATTTATATTTATATTTATATTTATTTATTATTATTTATTATTTATTATTTATTATTTATATTTATATTTATTTATTTATTATTTATTATTTATATTTACTTCTTATTTATTATTTATTATTTATTATTTATTATTAATTATTACTAACAATAAAATATTATTATTAAAAATAATATTTGTTACTGGTTATTTATTATTTTTTATTTTTTATTTTTTATTTTTTATTTTTTATTTATATTTTTTATTTATATTTATTATTTATTTATTATTTATAATTATTTATTATTTATATTGATTTTTTTATTTATATTTATTTATTATTTTTTATTTTTTATTTTTTATTTTTTATTATTTATATTTTATTTATATTTATTATTTATATTTATTAATTATATTTATTATTTATTATTTATTATTTATTATTTATTATTTATATATATTTATTATTTATTATTTATATTTAATTATTAATTATTAATTATTATTTATTATTATTATTTATATTTATTTATTATTTATTTATTTATTATTTATTTATTATTTATTATTTATTATTTATTATTTATTATTTATATTTATTTATTATATATTATTTATATTTATGTATTATTTATTATTTATTATTTATATTTATTATTTACATTTATTTAATATTTAATATTTATATTTATTTATAATTTATTATTTATTATTTATATTTATATTTATTTATTATTTATATTTATTTATTATTTATTATTTATTATTTGTTATTTATCTTTATTTATTATTTATATTTATTTACTATTTATTATTTATTATTTATTATTTATTATTTTTATTTATTTATTATTTGTTACTTATATTTATTTATTATTTTTTATTTATATTTATTTATTATTTATTAATTATTATAAATATTTATGTATTATTTTTTATTTTTTATTTTTTATTTTTTATTTTTTATTTTTTATTTTTTATTTATTTTTTATTTTTCATATCACTTATTTATTTATTATTTATTTTTTATTATTTATTATTTATTATTAATTATTTATTATTTATATTTATTAATTATTTATATTTATTAATTATTTATATTTATTTATTATTTATTATTTATATTTATTTATTATTTATATTTATTTAATATTTAATATTTATTATTAATTATTTATATTTTTTATTATTTATTATTTATATTTATTTATTATTTATTATTTATATTTATATTTATTATTTATTATTTATTTATTATTTATTATTTATTTTTTATTATTTAATATTTATATTTATTAATTATTTATATTTATTAATTATTTATATTTATTTATTATTTATTATTAATGAGTTTATATCTATTATTTATGTATTATTTGTTTTTTCAATTAATATTTATAAGTATATTAAATTCTGTTTATTAACCACATGATGAGCTTTCTGGAGTGGTAAAGTCTTTGGAAAATATGCAAGAGGTTAGGGGTTCAAATCTCACCAAACGTAGTATTACTTTATATTGCACGGGCATGTGCATGGGATGTGCATGCATGGATAAATAAAGTAAATAAAGTAATAGGAAATAAATAAAATAAATACAAAATAAGTAAAATAAATATGAAATAAATAAAATAAATACGAAAAAAATAAATATGAAATAAATAAAATAAATACCAAATAAATACCAAATAAATAAAATAAATAATCCAAATAAACAAAAAAAAATAAAATAAAAAAATAAAATAAAATAAAAAAATTAAAAAAAAATTTAAAAAAAATTAAAAAACCACCGCTAAATCATTTAGAAGCGGTTTAAACCGCCGCGAAACGTTCCGTGACGGTTTTAAAAACCACCGCAAATAGTTTCCCGACGCACGATTTCGCGGTGGTTTTTCAAAACAGCCGCCAATCTATTTAGTGGTGGTTTAAATCGCCGCGAAACAAATAAAACGCCGCTAAATCGTGATTTTCTTGTAGTGTCTCCCACTATCAGCTACATGGCCATCTCCTCGGCTACGTCTGTCTACTCCCTGCAGACCTCCTCGGTTGAACCTCTATCTCTGCCTGGGTGGTCCTTTGAACATCTGCTGATCATCTGTACGGCAGGTTGGGCAGTCACGAGCCATGTGACCCTACCCACCGCATGCGTAACAATGTCTGCTCCTCGCATGACTGGCTCTGTCTCGGGTGCCCCGCACAACTGACCCTGAATCATGCAATCGTCCACCAGTAGGTCTGGTCTTCTTGGACCCCTTTGACATCTGTTTGCTATCATCTACAGAAGACTCTACTACGTGATGCCCGGCGGTGGGTCTCACTGCTGGTGACTACTCAGTAAAAAAACTCTCCAATAAGAGAGAACGCTCTAACACCCTCGCATATGTCTGGATGCTGATCGAAATCATCGAAGCCCTGATCTCCCGCATGAGTCCCTGCTCAAAAGTCTGGGCCCTGAAGAATGGGTCCCGCACCATATCATTGGAGTAGTGTGGGAGGTCGGTGAACCCCACTGTGTATTGAGCCACTGTCATGCTGCTCTTCTGTAGATGAAGTAGCTCCTATGTGCCCATTGCGTGAAGGGTTGCTAGGACAAACTCTTTTCAGATAGGCTCGCAATATCTACCTAGAGAAATGTCACCTCATTGTGAACCTAGAGCATCAGGCTCCAACATATTCCTACTGCTACCTATAGAAGATTGGCAACAATGATCATCGTGAGATCAGCTGGTGTCCCTACCAGTTGGAAGACTCTCACCACATCCTCCAGCCAATCCTCATCCTCATGTGGTTCTATCTCACCCATGAACCGAGGTGGCCTCTGGAATAGGAATTCGTGCAATGTCCTAAAGCATCATGCACTCTCCACGACTGGGGCTGGTGGCATCAGTTTCCCAACGTTTAATGGTACAACTGGTGCCTCTGTTGGTGCATCTACTGATAAAGGGCCCCTACACTGAGGCCTCATCGCTCGGTGGGCTGTCATCAAGTACTCTTCCGGAAACCCTAACTGGTTGGCTGCGTGGAGGCATCTTTAAAAGAATGTGGTGTACCACTATCAATAAGTTACACTCGGTGACCTGAATCAAGAAATCACAAAGAAAAATTTTCAAAACACACAGGCAATCTAGGCTTTCTTGCACTGAGTCAGAAATCAGAAGTCATGGTCCTGGTGTATGGATACGCCAGCCTCGCACAAACACTAGATTCCCTAAACTGATAACCGCACTCATAATACGTAACACTATTGACGTTAAAAGATCAGAGTCCAATGTTCTTCGGTTGAACCGACTCCTCTAATACCAGTTTTCATGACCCATCCCCCAGGGCTAGTGCCGTGACTACCCCAAGCCAGCCTTCCATTGGTCAGGGGCTGGCGACTAGCACCAAAAGGCGTAATCCCTAAAATGAGGAAGGCATTGCATTTATAACCGGAAAACTCACACAACGTAGAACAAAGAATAATACAAGTAAAAATTAAAAATATATTGTAAACAGGGTGTGTACTGAAAGAAAAAGGGGCCAGAATACAAGCCCAACTAGAAAGTACAAGAAAACTAGGAAGCACAAGTAAACTGGAACAAATCCTATGAACACCCACCACAGAACATACCTGAAGGGTAGGTACATATCTCTAACAGTCATCACTGAGATATGCCTCATCTAATGTCCACATCCGAGGTACCTCCAGTCGCGATACCCTCAGCAACGATCAATGCTTTCCGTCATCTGCCCAAAACACAACAAGGTCCAGGTGTAGCCCATGCAGGGGTGAGTATAACGATACATAGTAGGGACCACGATACCCTCAATGGTCTAAAAAATTCCACATAGTATAAACCACAAATCATTAAAACAACGGACAACCCTACTTAGTTATACACCCATACATATACCTAAGTTGTCGAGTAAACCCATCTAAATCATGTGGAAACACAAGGCCCAACTCAAAATCCAAATGCTCAACTGTCCCATGAAGGAAATAATACCTTGAAGGTAACACAATGAAGGTAAGTACCACAAAGGTAACACTACCTATAAAAATACCACAAAGGTATCACCACAAAGGTAAGTACCCCAAAGGTAATGTCACACATAAGAATACCACAAATTTATCACCACGATGGTATGCATCATAAAGGTACGTGACCCAGATGATTACCACATAGGTAAAGACTCATCTCACATCAGATATAACTTAGGTACAAAAGTAAAGATGATTAGATGTAACTAATGAATCATCTTACTCTGTTAAGAGGCAGACCCATGTGGGATCCTAAATCATCAGCATACGTAGCATCCTAGTACAGAAGACCCACGTAGGATCCTAGAGTAATACCATGTGGATTCATTGAGTGGATCTAATGGGATACTGGAACAAATACCCACGTAGGTTCCCAAATCATAGACCCATATAGGATCCTAAGGCACAAACCCACATAAGATCCCATTCTCATCTTAGAGCCAGTTACAGTGTTCCTGCTCTAAGATCACTTGATTCCAGGAGGGTCCGCTCCTCAAGCCATAATTAGATACTCCAACTACCATGAAATCCCATGAATAAGTATCCCAAAGGACTGTCACGTAATAGAGGTCCCAACGCAACATACGGTGTGTCAGTCAGATTCCCGGTCTGTATGTTATTGGCCTTTTAGTCCCGAGGGCCTGGTTGGATTAATGTTAGATCCAACCCGAACATACCTCAACCATGCCAAAAACTCAAATGAGGTATACCAAAAGGACCGTCTTGATTAAAGGTTCTCAGAGCCACATACGGTTCATCAAATGGATGCATTTAGCTCATGTGATGGCCAAAAGAGTGGAAAAGGGTTGAAGCTGGTCTGGGTTTGGTCCGACCCGGTGTGACTGACCAGGCCCGACCCAGCCTGGGCTGACCCGGGTCTGGCCCTGGGTCTGACTCGGCCTGATGAGTCTGGCCCAGGTCGTTGGGTCCCGCCCGGCCAACTGGGTTCGGCCGGCCCACTAGCGCGGCCCGGCCCGCTGGCCTGCGCTGGCCGGTGGATGGGGGACCCATGGTAGGGTCCACCCCTAGCCACCACCCAAGGGATAGGTGCCCCTTGGGTACCCCAAATAGTTGGGCCGTTCGGGTTGGTTAGTCGATCGGCCGGCGCCACGTGGCGCCGGTAGCTGGCATGCGGGACCTGGGGTTCCGCTTGGCTCCCCGACTGGCCGGACGACTAGCCCACCTGTGTGCCGCTGTCATGCACCGTGCCACCAATGGTATCCGACAGCGAGCCAGCCTCCCTCCTCCCCCATTGCGGCCTCGTGCCACAACTCTTGCACACCCGACGACGCGGTCACATGCCGCTGCCCCCTTCGTGTAGCCGGTCGTGCATCCGTCGCCGCCCTAGATCCTCCACGACCCTTCTCCAGCAGAGCGGTTGCACCGCTGACGTCATCGCGGCCGACCAGAGTGCCAATCACTGTTCACGAGCCCCATCGATGCTGGTCGCTGGCACGGGTTGTCGGTGACATTCCTCAGGTCAGAGGGCGTGCCCCAGTGGCCCGTTCTACATTTCGAAAACTCCCACAGTCGACTCGGAATGTCGCAATCGATTTAAGACCATAATAAACCACAATGGTTGTAGAGAGGTCCGGCCATGTTCATTTATCCCACACCCTCCACTTTAGAATGGTAACAAGTAGCATAATTTTTCTTAAATCAAGAAGATTGACAAGAATAAAGTATGGGGTATTCAAAACATCATTCCCTACCTCGATTTCTCGTTGGAGGTGTCGCAAGAGGATGTCGAAAATAGAGAGGAAAATATGGACATCGGTTCGTCTTCATTGAAGACATTCCTCATTGGGGATCCTTCAACATAGTTATTATTAGAGAAAGTGTTCTCCATTAGAGAAAGTGTTCTTAGTTGGTTAGATTTTTTCTTCACAATTATCTGAAGCTCTCTTTTTCCAACAAATCCCCAACCAAGTGGTGAAATTCCAAATAAATAAAGTCAATATAATTAATAAAATTAATGTTGGCAGATTAATTAATTTGATGTGGGCACAATTAATGGGAAAAGAACCCAAGAGTAACCTTCCTCATTAAAGAGGGATTTGAAGGCTCGGGTGGTCCCCACCCCCAGATTCAATTGGAGAGGATTGAATTTCAAAAATAAAATAAAGTTAATTTATATTATTTTCTCCCATGAAATACACAAAAACTAACTTTCACCCTCGACCTACTACGGTCAAGGTTAAGGTCTCTTTATGAGAATATTGGCGCTGCGAGCTCAATGGTGTCCTCGGATTTCAATTCCGAGCACTGGTTCAAATGTTACATAAAAACACTCGCACATTTACTGAACATACCAGAAAAAATGTTTATAAATTCATTTCAGGCACTCCGGGCCTTAGAATCACACGCTGTCAAATTTCCCAAGCACGTAATATTCCCATACAATTTAAAAAATTACATGGAATTTCCAGATCATTATATATAATTTCAAAGGAAAATATTAATAAAAATTTGTAAGTACTAAAATTCTATGAATATATAACAAAACATGTAAATCATTCACCAATTCACGAATCAGTATGGTTAGGTGCATTGAATCGCGTATGACATGGGATAATTAAACAAGGATAAATCTACTTATATTAATAACCCTACAATGAAATTGGGTCAATAATTGATGAATAATTATTTTCAGTCATTATTGTTGATGGGATCTTAATGGTCCATTAGGGCACCAATTACTAAAGAGAAATACTTTGATGATAGTCCATGAAAACTCCTCCACCAGATCCTCTCATGATCACTATGTTTATTGTGGAAAATATTAGGGATTTGTTTTTAAAAATAGTTATATGTGATATTATTTCATGATTATATACTAAATAATAGATAATTTAATTAATTTATTAATTTATTATTATTCCCAATTTTTCACTTTATTGAAACACCCAGTACCTACAAATTTTATGTTTCACCTATGGTAATTTCTTATCTCCAAACTAAATTATGGGATCATATTTCTATTGTGAGACTCCATTCAAGGGGAAATCCATTAGCTTAGGAAAATTATTCACACGAAATATAAAATATATTTATTTTTTTGTAATAACAATACCAGGATCACTAAGCGTCAAATCTCAAGTCGTTTTACCATGTAGATTCTAAAAATATTTTTATATATATTGAGAGTAATTTCATGTTAAAAAAGATAATAAAATTACCATCATGGAAGGAGCATGTTTTCAAATGATCACAGCATAGATTCTATTTAACATTCTCTTTTTAGTCAATCCTAGGGTTAGCTTCTCTAAAATTAGGAGAATGAATCCTCTAAAATTCCTAGATTACCTAGGTTTATTCACAATTTATTTTTGTTCTATAGCTATTCATATTGAAATGGATATCAATGGAATATAAAAAACCACCAAACAATTTTAGTCATTCTTTTTCTATTTTCTCAACTACATATAGACTCTAAAACAATACTAAAAATGTTGTTAGTAAATACAACTTGAAATTTACTTTGTAACTCACAAATATATTTCTTAATGAAACATGAAATGGTATGCATGTATTGTGATGGAAATCATAACTCTACAAAATATGACATAATATTTTTATTGTGTTCTATGTAACATACCAATCTATTAAAAAAATAATATTTGGCCATATATCAATTAAGATAAACTCAAATAACTCCCTTGGAAAATTCACATAACGATGGTCTTCATCAAAACTCATTAATATTGCATAGGGTTATTCAATACACCATTCATATATTTTTTGGAAACAAGCTAATGATCATGTCAGATATTCTCAAAAATACAACTACTATGTCTCCCCAATAACAGAAAATCCAATCCTATTTTCTACAACTCCCCTTGATCATCACATAAAAAAGTGACAACTTCCTCCCTATTTGCAAGAAGAAATAAATTTTATTCCATAACATTATTATTAAATGAAAAAAATATGATATACATAAAATTTTTAAAACATACAAGGTTTTTATTATATAATTTTCACTCAAAAATTCTCTAAAATTTCAAAAGACATCCATTAAAAGAAACATTGTCATTTTATCCAAAACAAATCATGGTTGAAACTTATTCAAATGAAATATTTCTATAAAAAAATATATCCATGATGAAATAGTAATTAATATCAATACACTTCAACCTAAAATGTTTTCATAGATATCATGAACGATTTATTTCACTATTTTCATCACACCCAATCACTAATGGTAATGATATATCCATCCTTATGAATTTATTTAATGAATTTATCAAAATCATATATTCTATTTCCTTTTATATTGAAACATAATTTACTTATATTGGGTAAAGGGTATTAAATGTTTTCTTTATTAGAGTTTCATGAAAAAAATATTCCTCCAATAAACAAAGAACCTCCAAATGTATACTTCTTATGACTAGAATAATCTGTTATGTATGTATTAGTGTGGATATAAAAATGGAAATTTATAATTTTTTCATACCTTAATTAATTTCTAAGTGTCCCTTTGTTATGGTGAATGGTTTGTGTCTCTACTTTAAGATATGACTCCATAGGATTTCATTGGACTCATGGATAATGAGTTTTGAATAAGTGACATTTGGTTTAGATTTTATCAAGTAGATTAGGCTAAAAATAAACCTTCAAAACTCTATTTAATCATTACTCCATCCCTCAACATACACTGAAATTATTTTACCATGTTATATTGGAATTGAGTAAACTATATATTCCTCTATTCCTAACTCATTTAATGTCCCACAAGAAAAGTTCTCTAATGAGAGAATGATATAACTTATTGTTCAAATATATTGAATTCCCCAAAATGTTATCATAACAATGATCATTTTGTTCTAAATTTTTTTAATATTTGAGTAACACATTTCTCTCAAATGTTCATTTAATTTCTATAGAAAATAAGTTCATCAATATAATTAATCAAAATAAGTGTCATTATATCATCAATATTTATATTATGATTAGAATACAAATTTCCTTTATTTTACAATAATATATTCAAAATCTTTTTATACATTAAATATAATTTATAGTGTGCTTATTTTACTATAGATAAGGCCTCATTCCTGTTATAAACATGATATACACCACTATCAATGTCATATACATCAGGTTGCGTAGTATATAACTCTTCCACATGTTCATAACTGAGTTATGGAATAACATATATTTAAAAAACTTATAATTCTTATGGGAATATATCACAAGGAAAATATGGATTATTTTAAGCCATTCACTAGGTTAAAGGTCTCCTTAGAGTAAATGCATCAGATTAGATAGTATTTATGGAACACATATTATATAGTTTCTATTCATACTCTATAGTTTCATTGGTTTTGTTATTGAAAACACAATTCATCCTTGTCATATTCAGGATTTTTTTAGATTTGACTAAAATTACCAAGTCTCATTATTCTCATTTTTTACCAAGTAACAATTCCCTTATAATAATATAATCCACATACTATAAATCATGATCAACATTCTCTTTTTATACTTCTAGATGGAATATTATTTTTTTGGGAATGCAAAATAAAAATATAATATAGTGAAGATTGTTCATAAAAATAAATTTATCTCCTCAGAAAGCTAGTAATATCTGAGTGGTAACCACTATCATATATCCAAGGGTTTATACCTTTCACTTCATCCTAATCCACATAACCACCATTAACTATTCATGATCACTCATCCCTTTAATTGATTTGGATAATTTATTCATGTTTAGGTTCCCCTATATAAGAGTTATATTCCTATTAGTGGTTTGTGTTTTTTGATCACAAATCCCCACTAAAATTACCAAAATAATTTATTTTTCCTTTTATTTCAGATGTTTTCTCTTTTGGAAACATTTTTTTGATCTAAAATAATAAATAAAATAAAATATTTTTTTGTTCACAAAATACCCTCTTTATTATTACTACTGATTTTTTTAGGCATTTCATAGGGTGTTTATTTGTATATTAATGATTTTATCATTGTTACATTATATTAATATTGTTATTCATGAAGTTAGTGGTATATATATTATCCATAAAAACCATATTTGGTGGTTTCATTACTTATTAAGAGTTATCTTTTTTCAATGATTAGTCTTTTTTAATGAATTTTTTACAACCTAAAATCATATTTTCATTCATGTTACCCATATATAGACTATAGAATTTAATTTTTATTCTTATTTAATATACATTTTTAAATAATGAAATTATTAAACATAAAAAAGTATTCTTACGTAGAAAATTATTTGCAGATTTTATTTATAACCAAGTGAGATGTTATTATTAAATTTGATTAGAATTTGATTTATTCATACAAATTCTTCAAAGTGTTAGAGTTATTATTTTATAATATATTTTTTTTGATATTATTACTATATAAATATGTAATACTATAATTATTCAACCACTTTTGAAATTTTTTGTTATTTTCATTTTTATTTACAATTTCTAAATTAAATTAGAAATATCTACTAAATATTGAAATGGTTTTTTATTAAATGAATGATTTTAAATATGTATGAACAAGTCATAATTTTAGTTATTATTTTTCTATTATTAAATCATGTTATACATGAATAATTATTTTAAGGTAAAGATTATGAAACAATATTTCTTCTTTGACATTCAATTGATTGATTATTTTTCATCATGATAAAAAATAAACTACATAGATTCAGTCATATTTAAAAATATATATTATGATTGTTCTATAAGGAAGAAACTTAATATGAAAATTTGATATTTTTAATAATATTATTTATTTATTTTACAAAAAGTGAATTTATTTTTATACCATATACTATATTTCTGAATGAAATAAGAATGATAATTATTGAATACTATAGTGTGTTCTGGAAGAATTCATATATAGTTCAAAATATCTTCAGATATACACTTTGGTGAAAAATAATTTCTATAGAGGATATTCATTTTTTTAGTTGATACCTTTAACCCAATTGTGTGCTACTATAACACTTCAAAATTATAAATCTATATCTTTTTAAGAAGGAATACTTATGATTCAAAGTGCGGTGTATGACTGAGGATTGATTTTGTTGGGATAGAGTGAGATCCCAATTGAAATCTCTTGTAATATATAAAGATTGTATTTAATATGCCTTCTCTGAACTCTAACATCTCCCATAGAAGAATCTAAATAAAATCACTATAACATCATTAATGTTTAGTGGAATATAGTATGTGATTTTCTTGAAAACCACAAATAAATATAAAAATTCTATTTTTATATTTGTTTATTTTTATTTTATTAATTATAATATAAATCTATATTGATGGAAATAGAATACATAAATGTCTAATTCAAGGGAAGATTTAAATTTTATTAAAATTTGAAATTTAATAACTCCATTCCCTCCTTGATGAGTAAATAATATTAAAAAATCTAAGAAAATACATGATATCATATGAAGTCTTTTATATTTTCTATACTCATTAGTTGAAGATTTAATATTTACATTTTTAAATATAATTAATGGTTCAAAAAAATTTAAGTCTATAGAAATTTAATATAAATTTATTAATTATAATTAGGATTAATGTAAATAAAAAATTATTATATATATTGTGAATTTTGTATTTAAATTTTATTTGGATGTTTATAAATAATAAAAGGTTACTATGAGTGGTCCTGGTCTTTGTAGTTGTAAAAAAAATATTGAATATCATATTAATTTTGAGGATATAAATTTTATCATCTATGGTTGAAGATGCGATGAATTTAAAATAATTTATCAATATACCATGGATTATAGTATGTGGAAAAAGGTTTTTATTTATTTTGATAGATTAGATAAGATATGATAACTAAGATATAATAAAACAAGATTGAGGTTTTATATTTTCATGATATTTTATTTGGAAAACATAAAGTAATTGCATGAAATACTTACTAAATATATCAATAATATTGCTATATTTGGAGATAATGTATAAGTGTATGATGAATGCATGAAAGTATTAAGTGTGTTACCAGCTAGATGAAGTTCAATATGAACTGTAATAGATATTTTAATCCAACTAAAAGAAATAAAATAAAATATCATTGGTATTATCAGAATATAGAATCTGATTTTAATGTAGTGTATGATGATTATAAATTAATTGTAATATATGTGGGTCTTTTAAAATTACAACATTAATCAGTGAAAATGAGGATAAAATAATATTATCTAATTCATCTAAGGAAGGTGATTTAATTTTTTCAATTTTTATCGTTAATTTTGTTAATTTGGATGATAATTATATATGTTTAATAATAGATGAAATGGATTCTAATTATCTTTTATGATGTTAAATAAAAATGATGGAAATTGAAAATTGTTTAGGTACTATGATTAAAAAATGTATAGCCCTATCAAAACTATTTTCACTTATCATAAAAAATAATCATGTAAGAAAATATTAGAGAAAATAAAATTTTATGATTTGATGAAATAAACTAATGAAATAAAATTAGTGTTCCTATAATTGTTTTGATGAAAATAAAGAATAATTTGACATTATTTAAATTAATTAGGATTTTTTAAGTTGGAGGATAAATCCTTGAAAATGCCTATAATCATTTTATTCATCAATTTATAAAAGTTTATTTCATTTAAGCCACTTTATGGGTTATATTGAGAATTAATAAAAGAAATTAGAGAAATTAATCATTGGGGATAAGCACCAACTAATTTTAGAAATAATACTAAAAATTGAAACCATGATCACTTTGAATACTCCATTAAATTAAGAATTATTTTCTCTCTTGGTCATATTTAATGAGATCATTGATTTAGTATTTCATTCTATCATAGGTATTTTTGTACTCCTAAAAAATAATTACACTTTTATTGAAAACACAATTCAAAATATGATCTCGGTTTATTGTATATTTTTTTACCCCATTGTTTTCAAATATTTTTTTTCTTTCAAAAAAATCATTTAGAATCATCTATTAGGGATTCATAAAAAAAGTCCCCATTTCTCATTTATGGAGTTCATAATAAGGTCAATGTAATTTTAATGTTCAAATTAGTCTTTCTCCTACCTTTTTATGATTCCTATATCCATTTAACGTTAATGCATACTTATAATCTCATGAGATTCCATCATATCCCCTTTACTATGTATCTCTTCCTATTTTATTGGATCATACACCTATTTGTAAAATGTGGTTTGAGATATGGGTTTGTAGATGTGTCCCCATCTTTTTTCTCATAAGAGTCCATAAAATTATGATCTATGTCTATCGAGACTTCCTCCTTCCTTCATGTCTCAACATCTGGAGAAGGTTGGTTATTTCATATTATTTAATTTATAAATATTATCCCTTTATAGGAAGAAATATAAATCATTTTTGGACTTTGATAACTCCTTATTGATTACGTGAGCCTTCATTTGTGAATATAAGAGTAGTCATTTCACTTTTTTATTATATATTCTTTGTAACCAGATAAAATTATGAATAAAATTAACCTTTTTACATATTTTGAATATATAGAAAGAATATTTTTCATTGTTTCCATCCAACTCACTGTGAAATATTTCATATATAAAATCAACTTTCCTTGAAATATCCACTATAGATTTAATGGATCCCACTACAGAAAACCATTATTTTTTCATGTCCTATGATTCATTAACTCTATTTTTATTTCTTTTGAATATCTTATTTTAGTTTTTTCTAACCCTCATCTGTATTGTCACTGATTAAATCATCACATAATATTTTAATATTTTTTCATAGCATGACTTTAATACTGAACAAATATTAATCAATAACAAAACTAGTAGGTGGTGTGTAGTATTTCCTGAACAAATTTACAAGAAAGGGTAGAAATCCCTACTTCCCCAACCTTTATATTAGAGAGACCACTTATAGGCCACACCAAGTCCACTAGAATCATTGATACAACTGAGGAAAACATATATCTAATAAATAGATCATTAAATTTTGGACTCACATTCTGTATTTTTGTTTCTTATCCTAAATCATTATATACACAAATAATTATGGAGTCTAGAACTAGACTCATGACATATTCAGTTGGTTTTTGATTAGTAGCCTATAATTTTATAGGAGACCACATGTTTCTAAAAACATTGAAACTGCATCCATAATATAGAAAAGTAGATGTAACAATTTGAGCATGAGGAACCACAATGGTAATAAAAACATACGAAATCCTCATAAGTATTAGCATTTCCATTTAGATATAGTTTACTATTTTCTTTATGATTACCCTAAATTATAGGGTCAAGTCCATTTTTAATTGGAATCTGCATCCTCATTAGGTGAGAGTACTCTTTCTTAATGATATCTGATATGAAGAATGATGAACAATATTCAAATTAGAACTCAGAATTCACTGTCTAATGCCATACAAATTATCTTTAAACCTTAATAGTTACTAAATCTACTAGGGGTAGAAACATCTACATAAGAACATATACGAGGAGCTGTAAGGTGTCATAAATACCATGCTATGTCATTCTAATCTCGAAATGTTTTACCATGTGAAAACCCAATATTTTATTTTATGAGTACAATTAATAATATTTTGTGATACACACTACAATGATCTTAAATGAACCATGTTAAAATATAGAAATATTATTTTTTAAATACAACCATTTCAACCTAACTATTGGATTAGTGGGTTTGAATATGGGTAACCACATTATTAAATTTATGAAAAAAAGTTTTTGTAATTGAAATATAATGATTAATTTATAGTAAATAAGTTCTTAATTTGTAATTACAAGAATGAAATCCTATAAGGTTAATAACAATTACTATTTAAAGGGTTAATTTCAATATAATTATTTTTGCTCTGTATTTTGTATTATAAATTAAAAGATAAATTTATAAATTTTAGAAATTGAATTCAATAAAAAATATTTACTTTTTAGATGATTTTTTAAGGTGAATATTTTTTATTTTTTAGACATAGTTGATTTTGGATGAATAGTAAAAATACTGATATTATAAACAATACCAAATTTTTTCTTTTTTAGGATATAATAATGACTTTAAATTTTATGATTTTTTTTATATTCTAATGTTATATTTTATAAGTAATATAATAAAATTAAAAATGATATTTATAATATATAAATATTTGTTTGATGTTTTGAAAATCTATATAATCTTATTATTTAACAAAAAACTAATTTAGGATATTATATTTTAATCATGTCTTCACAAGGTTACATGAAAATTTGATTTATATTTAAGGAAAAATAGTTATCATTGTTTTAATATAATCTGATTAATTCTATGTGAATCTAGATTTTTTTTGATTTTAGTGTAAAATAATTTTTATACTTAAATTTTACATTTTCCTCGAAACATTATTAATATAATTTTGGGAACATATCATAAAATTTAATAATAGAAGTACTAAAAATTGAATCTTATAAAAATTATTCCATATTTGGGGTTTAAATAAGCTAATATAAAAAATTTCAATTTTATTTTGGGTCATAAAGATTAGTAACCATGGTTAAACTTTTTCCCCATGGTTAAGGGTAAAATCATTGGAATAAAGGGATAATACATCAAGATACCACAAAAATAATTTATAAATTTTAATTTTTTTGGATTTAATTATTAAGATTATATAATTTTATAATATTACAATTTGGATCCACACTACTTAAGTAAATCATATATAATATAATATTATTTTTAGTCTTTATTACTTTACCACCCACCATACTTATTAAAAGACAACTCATATCCTCAATTTTTCAAAATCATTGAGTGCCCTAAGTTATCCAATAAATTACCAATTACCTTCACAAATTCCATAAATACATTCAATAGGTACTTTTACCACTAATATACCAAACTGTGATGGCACAAAGTGTAATTCCAAGGCATTTTTCCAAAGAATAGGTAAAACTCTTGATTGTGTCCTTTAATGATTATTTCTTTCCTCTATGTCCTCCAAAACAATAATTACCATTATTATTTAATAATATAAGTATAAAAACTATTAATAAATTTTATCATTTTTATGGTATAACAACTTTCATATCTTTTTTCTATAATAAGAAATGAAGGCATCACTCGCTCTTACATACAAACTACCATCACCACAAAGTGATGACCATCATTTTTCATCACAGTCTCAAATGGATGGTTATAATGATGGGTTTAATGAAATATATATGATGATTATGAAATAATTATTATTCAATAATGATAAAATATTTTATACCTTTTTAGCCAGGAATTCGTTGGAAGATAATAAATTCACTCAGGAATAAAAGTGGAATATGACCTCCATGAAGCGATATGACGCATTTTTAATTACCACATTAAATGGATGATTATATGGATATATTTTCTTGAATATCTAGGATTTTTTTTATTAATAGTATTATGTAAATATTAGTCATTATAAATATTCATTACTTCCAAACTATTTGTAAAATGAAAACATCATCATGCATACAGGTAGATTATGACCTCTATAAATGGTGTATTTCATTTTTCTCTTTCAACCATGCATGAATAACTATAAAATTTTAAACAAAGAATAAAATTTATAATAAATAATAAATTAAAATTTTTATTTTAATGTAACCATTTCATAACACCTTTGACCACAATGAACATACTCAAGTAGTTCTGGAAAAATTGATCGAACAAACATAATTGGTTGACATAAACAAGAATAATACAATGAGTGGATGAAAAATGATTATTAAAGTACCATATAAATTAAATATAGAATAAATTGGTTCATTATAAGGTATTTAATAAATTTAAATTTATTACTTATTTGGAGATGATGCTTCTCACTGAGAATGATTCTGAGGTAAGGGTTTTTTGTTTCAATTCCACTATAATGAGACATATTTTATATATTTCAGCTCATTTATTTTACATGTTCTATGATTTCACCAGTGATGTTTTACATAATTAATTCTACTTTAATAATTAAATTTAATTTTTTGATTCATGTTCAGTATTTGGGGTGGTTTGTTCAAAAGTTATTAATGTCATAAATGTATGTTTTACAATCTTAGTCTTATTTGATATTGTTCAATCATAAATTTATTTTAGAATAATTATATTATCGTTATATTATTAATGACTATATGTATTCTTATAAATTATTTATTTATACAGTTTAAAGTATTTTATTCTATCTTTCCTTCTCGTTGATTCTATCAATATGACGGAATGTTTTAAGAAAAAACAATATTTTCCTTTCAAGGTCTTGAATATTTTTCCTTTTTATACAAAATTTTGAAATTATTTTGAGGATATTTTTATCAAATTATAAATGAAAGGGAAATTTATTTCAAAATTATATATAATTTTATTTAAAGATGGTAAAAATAAATCTTTGTAATGTTTTCTAAAGAAGTTGATATTGGCTTTTTAAAAAATTATGAAAGGACTGTATTTTTAACTTATATAACATAGTTATTTTTCCACGTCTAGGACCATTAATTTCTATTTATCTTCTAGTAAAATTGTATATGGGTTTTCAAATATACCGCTTTTATATTAATCTATCACTTTTTTGTTTTTGTGATAAAATTAAAATACTTTTTTAGTGTTGGAAGGAAATTTTTTATTGATTTAAAAATTATTTTTTCAATAATGTAATAAAATTATTAATAAATGTTATTTAGAAATATTATATTATATTTTCCTATTTAATAATCCATTTAATATAATTTACTTCAAAACAATAATTGTTTATGAATTTATTTTATTGAATTATCCTTTCTTAAATTTTAGATTATACTATATTTTTTATCCTTTAATTTCTTTTGATCGTGTTCTTTACCACACTACATTATTCATTGAAAAATATTTTTACTATTCAAGAAAATATTTTTTTATATCATGAACATATCTATAATTTCAATATTTTATTATAAATATTTTATTTCAATATAAAGTTTCAATTAAAGGAATTTTATTTAGAATATTAAATCATTTACTAGGGAAATATTGATGCTCGATATTAATGATTCAGTAATGTTATTTATTTAGTGTTGAGGCATATTGATTTTGAATTATGTATTTGATTCAATATATGGGGAATGAATTATACATTTATAAGTTATGTGTGTGGCCTAGTCATAAATAACAACTTGATGCATCGAGATGTCTTTGGAGATAAAAAATTGGGAAAATTATTTGGATATTTGATGGAGTCCCACCCATTCTATGAAATGTACTAGGATACAGCCTTTGTGGTAGTTTGATGATGTCTTAAATTAATTATTATATTGTATGATCGTGAAATATGATATTATTCATTTCCTTCATTAATATTTCATTTATTACTATCAATGCGATTTTTATGTTGATATTGTCAAAGGATATATTTGGAAGTTAAATTTGTTAATAAAATGGAATTATTTTATTATTATCCAGCTAGATATATAAATTATAACTCATCTACTCGGTATATCTTCTATTGTATTCTACCCTAACTAAAAATCTAATCTTGTAATTTTTTTCATTCATTTCCCTTAGAGACGAAGAAGGAATATTGGAATGAACTTCCATGATGTAGGAATGTTTAACATGTTATGTTATATTCTTCCACTATTATAAAGAAATAATCTAGTTATCAAGTTCTCAAATATTTGTCACATAATTTATTATTGGTAGTGTGATTCTTTTTAATTTGAACCAATTTAGTTATTTAAATGCCATTTTTAGGTTACAAGACTTGGGTTTAATAATTTCAGTATAAGATGAAGTTTAGTAGGACCATTGGGAAATAAATTTTAAAATAATATAACTAGTTCAATAATTAAAATAAATCAATTAAAATA
This sequence comes from Viscum album, assembly GCA_963277665.1. Lineage (NCBI taxonomy): Eukaryota > Viridiplantae > Streptophyta > Magnoliopsida > Santalales > Viscaceae > Viscum > Viscum album. The sequence continues at coordinate 1,796,580,248 of OY728137.1, forward strand.
TTTCAATACTTTTATTAACAAAATTATAATTATTCCATTGATCAATATTCACCATTAGAGATCACGTATTCATGTTCCATTTTTTAGAGATTATGTCAAGTGGAAGAAAGAGAAATCATATCAATAAATATAGGTAACGTAGGGACTAACATTTCTTGAATTAAATACAATGGTTGTTAGAGTAGGGAAGATCATATATATTTTGGGGTAGATAAATGAGGTTATAAAAAACAATATTTTATAGAGTAAACTATGGTTCTGCATTATGATACACCTATGTTGGATTTCATTATGATATGGAATCCCCTATTATTTAATGAAACTATTAATAAATTTATAGGTTAGAAATGTATTAAATTATACTCAAAGATATTCATTTAATTTGGATGTAATGGGATAGAAATTTTTATAGTGCTAGTATATTATTTAGAAGAAGATATAGATCAATGGCGATCATTGATTCAAAACAGTTATGGGGAAGAGGAGATAAAAAGTATAGAATACAGAACTTCTTGGGTGATATTTTTTGATAAATACATTCCTTGAGAATTATGATATGATATGAAATCAAAATTTTCAATATCAAGAATTATGATAGGGAATGTGATTTTATGTATGAGGTTATCATTACAGGAATTTAAATTCATGTTGTAGATTACACACATAATCCAAAATTAAGATTTACCATTTATATGATGGTCCTAGGTAAATCCTTAGAAGGCACTTAGTTTTATAAAAAATTAATCATATTCTTATATGGCATCAAGATCTATTAATAGATAAATATAAACCTCTAGGTAAAATAATATCAAATAAATCAATAAAATAAGTGGATGACAGAAAAAATGAAATGTTAAATGTAATAAAAATGAAAAAGATAATAGAATATCTTTCATTATGTGAAAAATATAGAAAGTAAATATGAAAAATATTTATAGGTAATTGGAGTTTGATTTATTTTTAGAGAAAAAAGAAAGAAGGAACTAGAATGTAAATTAAAGAAAAATCCACTCATATTTAGTAATTCAATTAAAATGATACTTGGATCTATTCTAATAAATTCCCCAAGCATCAAGGATTAAATCCATATTTTCATTTAGAATAATAATAATGGTACACTATAAAATAGTATAATATCATGAGAAAAAATATTAATTATTCATTGGGCTCCCAGAGAAAACAATTTATTTGAGAAATTTAGCACATGTGAAATTTTAATTTAATATATTTCCTTTCTTCCCAATATTTTCTCCAAGGATGGAATAATTATTGATGTTTCTTAGGAAAGAAAGGCCTGAAATGAAAATATATAGCTTTTGGGTTATTATTTATTTTCTTGTTAGGGTGATAATAATTAAATTTGGAAAATATATGGTTTTTATGTATTTATATTGGTATATTATATTTTTTAGAAATTTTGGGTTTAATTATTAATATTGAAACCTGGTTATTATTATTGAGGTTTTGGAGATATTACTCCTTCAATTGATGGTTTAAATTTTTGAGAATTTTTTCCCTTATAATAACAATTTTTTATTTAATTCATATAAATTAGAGGAATAAATAGTCATAAAATCATTCAAACAATGAAAAACACATTCCTTTAATGGATCCCTTTATCCATTAAATGTATAATTTAGTTCTCCAAGAATGGAAATTTTACCTTTTTTAATAATTATTTTGTAAATGATATGAATCATAGATAGAAAAATATTTCAAACAAACTAAAGGATAAAACGCTTCCTATGGGATAGAATGAAATCAAGTACGTAAATTTTATTAAACTCAAACATTTGAAGATAAATATATAAAGTTTCATGTGGAATTTATTACAAAAATATCTTAGAAAACTTCTAGAAATACATTTTAAAGTGGAAAATTTATAATGGTGCACATATTATTTTAAAAATACTTATTAATTAAATAATAGGTTCCCCAGTATTAAACAATAAATTAAATTTCATGATAAACTATATTACATTATCATGATATGATATTAATAAATTAAATGTATGAGGATTTAATATTTTGATGTAGTGGACAATATAACACCAAAATATTTTTATTTAAGTATACTTTGGAAAACATTTTATGATATATGAAACACTGATTTCAAAAAAAACTTGATATACAAAAGAAATATTATTATTTAAATATGATCATTATAAACAAACCATTAGATTAGAGGGTATGAACGAGAGTAAAATCATTATGAATTATATGTTCGAATGTTTTCCTAATCAAAATTTATTGATTAATAACTAGAAAATATTTATTCAATTTTTAATGATTTATATTTTATCACCTAAGGTTGAGAAAAATTGATGTTTCAAAGATTTATTTTTTTATACAGGTGGCTTTGCTATATGTTTTATATTTCTAAATAAAATTTAAATTAATAAATTTTATCACATTAATTTTATAAAATCCTATTTCATTTATTGTTTTAGAAAATCAAAATTATTTGAGGGTAATTTTTTTAATTTTTTTGAAATAGTTTGTTTTTTTTGAATAGTGGAAAAATACCAATTTTAAAAACATTATTATTTTATGAATTAATTAAGATATAACAATAATATATATGTTTATAGAACCTTTTTTAAGTCCAAATATTAATTTACTAAACAATATAATTCATTTAACAATATAACATTGAATATAGAATTAGTTTTTTTACTTTTTGGAAATATAAGTACTCGTTTTATTCAAATAAAAAATATTTTTAGTTCTTCACTTTTAATTTAACTTAGCATGGTTCCTTTTAGTTTTTTTCATTTGAAAGTAAAATAATCCACCTTTAATTTGAAATAATATAATTTATTATATGGAAATCAACAATATAATTATTTTTGGGTAAAATCATTTTTATCATTAAAAAGGTCATTTATTCTAATAAACAATTTATTTTCATTTTGAACAAATTTGTTAAAAATAATTCCTAAACATAGAGAAATTTAATATTATAAAATGGTCAAATATTTTACATAATAATATATTATTTTTAATTTAGTACAATATTAATTTGGGTCGTAATGAATAGTATTGAAGGTAAACAATTATCGATATGGTTAAGTGTAAAATAGGTTAAAAGGTTTAGATTAAGGGGTTAAGGTTTCATGATAGATAGAAACACCTACATAAATCTCACTTATTAATTTTATTTTTACCATAAACTTATTATAATTTGAACTATTATAATTTTGAGAAATATGACTTGATTAAAAATATTATTATATAATAATTTTTGATGTATTTACAAATTTTATACCCACCAAACATACAAAGGGGATCCTCATATTCTCACTTATTCACAATCAGTAAAAATTATAAATCAGAAAATAACATCCCAAATACTCTCTTAACTTCATTCCACATGTATTAAAGGAATTTTATCATCAAAATTAAACCTAAGATGGTTCAAGGTCCCCACTAAATGTGGTTATCCAATGGAGATGTATAACTCTTAATTTAGTTTTGTAATGCTTATTTCCTCTTATACCACCTTAAAACATGTTGTAAACATTATTATATTATAAAATTATTGTATCCAATATAATTTTTTGTTATTACATATTCTTATTTACCATTATAGTCTCATTTTTTATCTAATGAGAAATGATGTTTTCATTCATACGTACATGTGTACATCCATATCAATGAAGAAATATGTCTCATTTTCATTGCCTTCACCCAAAGATGGCTATAATAATGGATTTAATTAATAAATATAATATTTATGAGATAAATATTATATTCATGGAAAAAATATTTTTTCCCTTTTTCCATCCCACCCATTGGAAAATAATATTATCACTGCTATTTTCATTTCCACTTTACATGTATAATAAGAATTATATATTTAAGGATTATATATTATATTTATTATATATTATTATTTTTTTGAACAATAATTATTATATAATTTATTTCCCTTCCAACCATTAGGAAAATAAAAACACTATCATGCATACATGAAGACTACCACCTCCCTGAGTGTTGTATTTATTTTTTCCGTTACCACAATAAAAGGATGGTTCTAAAATATTATAAAACAAATAAAAATTATATTCAATAAATTATTAAAAATATTGTGGTAATTTAAGCTTCTCATAAAACCATTCAACTTAGTAAACATATCATAGTATTTTTATAAAAAATGAACGAACAACCTCAAATTCTTGAGGTAAGTAAGAACTGTGCAGTAAATAAATGGAAAATGATTCAAAATGGTTAATAAAATGGAATATATATTTTTTCAATAAACTATTTAATTAATTGAAATTGGTTATTTATAAGAAGAAAATTCAGGTGACCAAAAAAGAATCTAAGGTAATGGTTTTTCATTACTCTTTAACTCCAACAAGAAATATTTTATATAACGCACCAAATTTCTTTTATATAGTGTATATATTAATCCTTTGAAATATTATACCATGAATTATACCTTAATCATTGTATTTAATGTTTTAATTCACATTTTATATTTTTTTAGTTTTCATTTAAATGTAATTAATTTTCAATGCATATTTTTATAAGCTCTCTCATATTCAAAATAGTTTATGTTTTAATTTATATTGGAAGAATTATAACTTTTTTCTCCTCATAAAAAACATATATTTTACACAAATATTATTATTTCTAGGGTTTCCATATATTTATTCAAAATTTTACTATCTTTGGTATTCAAATATAGATATATTTTTTTAAACAACCTACCTTATCTTCTTATTAAGCGATGAATATTTTCTTCTATATCCATATTTTTTAAATTGTTTCATTAAAATTTTTATATGTATTTCAATATTGGTTATGGTACTTCTACACATTTGTTACATTCTTTATAGAGTTTTAAAATGATAATTTTTTAATTTTTTGAAACATTTCAATTTCTTATTTTTTATATGAGTGTGAAAGAAATGTGCCTATTAAGGTATACATTGTGAGATGCTCTCCCAAATCCCATAACCATTATTAACTATTTTTATTCCCTTATTAGTTTATATAGTTTTTTAAATAACATCATTTTCTCTTATTCTATGAATTATAATTTATATATTAAAATAAATAAAAAAAATAGAATTTTGAAGATGATTTTTTGAAATGATTTAAAACATTTCATTTACACAAAGATACAAAATTACGAAGGGTTGTCATTTTTATTATTTAACAATAATTTTAAAATCATTTTCTCAATATAAATTCCCTTATTTAAAAACGTTCCTATATAAAAAATTTATGTGCATATATAATCCTTAATTGATTTATAGATTATCCCTTATTTTGTGATTATTCATACTACTGTAGCCACATTATCTATCACACTCCATTATTAATTGTATATTACCTTTCTCCATTATACCGATATTATTTTGTGTCTTATATGTATTTATCATTTAAATATTAACTTAACCACAATACATTTCAATATATGGTGTTATTGGGATTATTCTTTTTAAAAAATTGATTTCATTTGTTAAGGGAATATTTGTGATATTTATGATTTATTCAATTTAGATATTTTTTATTATTGAAGAAAATTGATTATGTATTATATTATTAGTTAAATATATGAGGATTTAATTGGAAATAAATAATTTATGGGTGGGTCCTGATTATATATATACACAAAATGCATAAATATGTCTCTTGAGACAAATTGTTGGTCAAATTAGTTGGATATCTATTTTCTATTAACCCATTCATTGAAATTTATCATAAAAATGCTTTTAAAGTAAGGTTCATGACATATTTTCACAAGGACTAGATGGAATGATCATGGAATATGAAAATATGTATTTATATAATTGATATTTTAGTAATTATTATCCACGTAATTAGTAGGTCTATATTCTTCATTCAAATAGTTTCAATATCAATATACTAATTAAATAGGGTATGTTTTTATATTATTGTAAATACCCTTAAATATCCAGGGAATTTTTTTTTCTTAATTTCATTGGAATTTTACGAATACGCAGTTTCTGACGGCACCTGATTCCAAGGCCCGGTGTGCCCGAAATAATTTTCTGAAGACTTGTTAAGATTAAATTAACACGCATAAGAAGTTTTACTGAAAAAGTGTAATAACTCTTAAATGGATACTCGGATCAAGAATCTGAGGGCACCGTTGCACTCAGGATAGCGGGTTTACCCTAGGTACGACTTAAGTTTAGTCGGCGCGGGCCTCCTGTGAGAAATTCCAAAAATGGTATAACCGTAAATAAAATAATTAAATAAATTATTTTATTTTTCAAATTCTTATAACTCACAAACAGTAGCTCGAATTAAAAATCCGAGACAACTGCTAAACTCTTGAGGGCATGGTTTATTTAAGAAGACACTAACTTTGGCCAGTGTGGGCCACCAGAAAATGTTAGTTTTTTGACGCAAATAAAATAATTAAATGACAATTATTTTATTGTAAAATTTGTATCTTTTAAACAGTAACTCGGATTGAAAATATGAGAGTACATTTGGATTCGTTGGGGAATTTTTCACTTAGGCAGAGCCTGACCATGTCCGGCGCGGGTCGAGGGTGACTGATAATAATATTTCCGAACAATTTTTCGGGTACATTCAGTAAACGTACGTGTGGGTTTTCCTATCTTTTGAACCGGTACTCAGAATTGAAATCTGAGGGCACCGATGAACTCGAAGTACCGGTAAATGCTTACGAGGACCTTTACCACAGTTGTGTTTGAAGTGGGTTGAGAATTAATAATTGGGGATTTAGAATTAAATAAATAAAATTGGTGGTACACAATTTTATTTATATGGTAGTTATACCCTACAAAGGGGAGTTAAGGGTGAGACCCATAACCACCAACTACCCATGTGAGGATAAATGAGAGGTGGGTTCCACACGAAACCCTAACTCCTCACCTCCCCCTCAACTCCCTAAACCCCCATTTATCACCCCTTAAATTAATTTGTAAACTCCCCTTTAATTATGTGAACTCCTCACCTTCTTCTCTCTCTCCCAGAAGTTTTGCCAACTCGATTTCAATTATTGAATTGGATCCTCTTTGTTTCGAATTGGTTGGAATTATTAAATTAAGAGGAAGCCTTTCATTTTATTTTTAGGAAATTAATCTGTGGAGAAGCTTTGGAGGATTAGAAAGAAAAGATTACTTTCCACAAAGAACGCAATCTTGCTCTCAGCGAAGGGAATCTCCTTCAACCGAGGAAAGAATGTGAGGTGACGCCACGAGGAGCATCGTTCTTCCGTGATGCCCGACCACCAAGATTCTTGCCTCTTTCCGTGGTTCTACGACGTGCGACGTCTTTTCGAGGTAGGGGTTTTTATATATCATTTAATTCGTTTTATTGATTCCTCATATCTTAAATTCACGATGATGATGACAAAATGAACATTGACATCGTCCCGCACATAAACCATTCTCCTTTTTCATTTTATTCTTCACGTGTTCTTCGTGCATTCTTCAATGCCAAATATTTATTGTTTCTAGAAACACGAAGTTTTGTTGAGCGCAATATATGGATGCGAAGCCCTCGACGCAAGGATCACAAATATGCGATCGTTTAATTTTTTGGGCTTGGAATGAAGCCGAAATGGCTCGCAAAAGTAGGCGTCCAAATATTTATTGACGCTGGAAACTCAATGTTTCCCTGAACACGACGTACGGGCACGAAGATCTCGACCCGAGGATCAAGGATATGCATTCGTATCTTTTTTCCAAGTGAAATCGAAGTCGAAATGGAGTGCGGAAGGATCTGGAGGCGCAGCTAGGCGGGCAGCCAGAGGTGGTGGCCATGCGTAATGAAGGGTGGTGCGTGAATAAGGGTGGTGCTTGACATGGGGTATTTGAAAGAAATCGAATAAAATTAATAATATAATAATAGTATTATTAATTTTGTTGATAAAACACTTTTTTGTCTGTAACTTCTTCGTGCGATCTTGGTTTCACGAACCGTCAGTGGTAGTGCAACCATGACTTTGAGACGGAATTTATGAGTCCAATATTGGATGTCTTTTTGGGGTTTTGGATCGGGTACCCGAAGGGCTCGAAAAATAATAGATTTAATATTATTATTAAATCATCGACCCAGCATAACTCATGCGTGCGACGTCCGATTGGCTTACCCTCAGTGGCGATATAATCCCGTCATTAATACGATCGATTCACGTCTAATGTTGGATATGAAATTCTAGTTCGTGGTGCGGGGCCACGAAACACCGAATAATAATAATAATAATAATAATATGGGATCTTGAATCAGATATATCTCTCTCATACGGTGTCATAATGACGAACCATCTGCGATGTTGCGACCCTGGAATTACGACAGATGTTTCAAGACTAATTTTGGATATTTTAGTCGAGGTTGAGGCACAGGCCCCATGAGGCCCGGTTCGCACATGATGTGGTGAAATGCAACTTTTTCACCGGCTATCCATTTGGGACCAATGGGTAGTCCATGTCGTGTGTTTTTTCGTATGGATCACAATGGTGTGACTGATTTGGTTAACCGGTGTCATTTGAAGTACGACTGGGTTGGATCGAACATGAATTCAATCGGGCCCTCGGAGCGAAAACGCTTACAACTAGAGCTCCGGATGTCTGATTGATGTGTCGTCGACTTTTTTGGATTCGTTTTGATGATACAGAACTTTTGGTATACTTCGCCTGAGGTTTGGACGATGTTGGAATATGGCTAGATTGGATTGTACCCGAAATCCAACCGGGCCCCTGGAACGGAAAAGCTGATAACTTTCAGACTGGACGTCCGTTTGACGAACCATCATCCGAATTGGTGATCTTGTTGAGAAACCGTCCCTTTGAGTATACCCTATAAGAGTTTGGGGTACAGTTGAGATACGGCAGGGTTGGTTCGCACACGAAACCAACCAGGCCCCTGGGACGAAAAGGCTAATAACTCACAGACCAGGCGTCTGATTGACGCACCTTATGTTGCGCTGATACCCCTATGACGAGGCGGTCCTTTGAGATACTTCTTAGTGGGACTTTGAGATACTTGGAGTATTGACCTGTAGCTCGGGGATCGGACCCTCCTGGAGATGAGTGTTCGGAGTACGGAGACTGTGTAGCTGGCTGAGACCTGACGACTGCTTGGCCGACTCGACTTGGAGTGTGTCGACTAGCCCAGTGGATGGAGCACTACTTTATTGGGTGTAGACCCATGGCGGATGGAGCACTACCTGTGCAATAGTGTAGGCCCGCAGTACTCGTCCGGAGAGTACCTTTGCAGGCTATTAGGGGGTGTGCAATACTGTGTTTGGGTGGAATACCCCAACGGGAAGCACTACTGTGTTTGGGTGGCTGGCCCGCGGTAGTCAACAGGAGGAGTACGTCAGTAGTCTCAGGTTAGTGAGCAGTACCTCAGAGTCATGATAGGACCACTGTACACTCCAGATACGGGACTCTTCAGCAGTTATGGTTTCGATAATGAAAATCCTGGTTTGAGCTGAGTCTATGACCTTTGTGTTTACCTCATGATTGATATGGGTCACTTGATAACTTAGGTAAATGTATGGCTATATAGCTGGGTAGTGGTTATCCATTGATATCATAATCTTTGTGTTTCCTCATGATTGAGATGGGTTACGTGATAACTTGGGTATATGTATGGGCATATACCTAGGTAGAGGTTATCTGTTGAGATCTTCTTTGTGGTTATCCGTGTTGGATTTAGTGAGACCATGAGGGTCTCGGGGTCCCTACTGAGTATCGTTATACTCACACCTGCACGGGCTATGCCTGCACCTCGTTGTGTTGGTTGCAGACGACGGGCAGTGCAGACAGAGGCTGAGTGTTCGAGGACTGGACGGTACACGGAGGTGGACCTCACGACGAGACAGTATCTGGTGGTGGACTTCACGACGAGACGACCCTCGAAGGAGGTTGACAGGAGAGAGCATTGTGGAGGCTATCTGTACCTACCCTTCAGGTAGGATCCGTGGTGGACGATCCAGGAGCTGCGCTATCTGTACCTACCCTTCAGGTAGGATCCTTGGTGGACGATCCAGGAGCTGCTTGTCACCTTTCAGCTGTTTTATCTTTTTCCTTGTACTTTACAGTTGGGCTTCTATTTCCAGCCCCTTTACATTCAACACAGCTTGTTTCAGTTTTAATTCGTGTTTTACTTCTTATTGTACTCTATGGTGTTTTGTTTATTTTTATAAAGGCAATGCCTTCCCTTTTATCAGGATTTACGCCTTTGGTGCTAGTCTCCAGCGCCTGGCCTATGGAAGGCGGGCTTGGGGTAGTCACGGCACGGGCCCCGAGGATGGGTTGTGACAAATTGGTATCAGAGGAGTCGGTTCTACCGCAGGACTTATCACTCTGATATTTTATTTTCTGTGAAGTAATAGTGCTAAGGGTACCGAGTGGGGTCTTCAGTTCAGGGAGTCCAGTGTTGGTGCGGCGGCCGACGTATCCGTACACCAGGACCCTGAATACTGATTTCCGACTTTGTGCACGAAAACACTGATTGCGTGTGTGTTTCCAAAAGTTTTAAAGTCAGCTAAAACCAGGCCAGCTCACCAGGTGTAAGACGTTGACCGTGTCGCATCTTCTTAGGATGTCTCCACACAGACAGTCAGTAGGAGTTCTAAGAGAGTACTCAATGACGGCTCACCGAGTGATGAGGCTCTGGTGCAGGGCCCTTTTTACTATGTCGGCACCCTCGGGTGGTGTACCAGCAGCACCACCACCTGTTGGGAAGAAGATTCCAATAGCTATAATAGAGAACTGTGCACGCTGGTAGAGCGCGTTGCATGAGTTCCAGCAGTAGAGGCCTCCGAGGATACGAGGCGAGGCAGATTCCCAGACAGCCGAGGACTGGCTGGAGGTGATTGTTAAAGTTTTCCTCCTATCTTAGACATTAGGAGAGTGGATGGTGGACTTGGGCACTAGTTTTTTCCATTGAATGACCATGAGGATGGTCCGCATAGTGATGAGGCTTTAGTACGTGGACCGATGCCTGAGATAGTGCCTTTGGGTAGTGTGTCAGCTATACATCACTACATGTTGGTCAGCAGTTACAACTAGCAGTACTGGTGGGTGACACATGTAAGCTTACCGCCTTACACGTGTTCTAACATCAGATACCCTCAAGTTCCGAGGTGAACCTGATTCACAGGTAGCTGAGGACTGGCTTGAGGAGGTGGCTGAGAGTTTTCCAGAGCTTATAAAACTTCGGTAGGATGACGTGTCGGTAGCTGAGAATTCATCGAGGCGTACCGAACATTCCAGGTACTCGATGAATACGATTCGAGTCATCACTTTTTCCTCTATGCATTACTACTCATGTTAGGGTGCTAGAGAGAACCTTGAGGTTGAATGTTCTTTGGCTGAATGAATACAGCTAGAGAATGTTAGAAGTTGGAACGCAGCGACCCGGTGCCAGTCTCAGAGACTTCTGCGTGCGAATGTTTCATGAAGAGGAAATGTTAAGGACAGATAAATCTGTAGAGAATCAGACGTGGATGCAGATATTGGAGAGCAGCATGAGGTGTTATACATTTCGACATATTACAACCACCCACCTTTGTTGTCCCCTCCAGGCTCAGGGAGCTGGAGGGCAGGGGAAAAGATTATCTGCATGCGTTCAAGGAGGGCGACCGAAATGGCTCTAAGGATGATTCAAAGTGCGGACTTTGTCTTCTACTAGCTACCGTAGCCACAGACATCGAAACTAATCATCCCTTCCTTCCATGAATCTATTCCCAGACCTAGAGTTTCCAGTTAAGCCATTGACTTGACCCTCATGTCTGGAGATACCTTTGGGAGGAGACTCGACAGTCACACTTACGCTGACGATGTGATCTGACCCTTAAGGCGAGAGTCTCGGTTGGGACCTCTTGGTGGCAGCATCGAGGCCTTACGATGTTAGTTTGAGTATGGATTGGGCAATAACTGCTCATACTCAAATTGACGGTATTAGGAAAACGTCAGGATGGGTTCTTCTTGGTCGGTGAAAAGGAAACCTCAGGCCCCACAAGATAAACTCTTGCATGGGAGGCTATAGCCGATCATTCTTGGGTCGGCCAACCTTACTCTCATGGCAGGAGGAGTTTTGAGTTTCAGTTCTAATCATGAAAGGGAGACCTCTAGAGTTTGAGGATGGCGACTACGTTCTTATACGGGTCTCACCTCGACGAGGTTTACGGAGATGTAGCCGAGGCGGCGTGATATCTCCGAGGTTCAACGAACCTTTCTAGGTCCCCAGCAGGGTAGGCGAGGTGGTTTACCGCTTCACCTTACCACCTCGGTTGCACCAGGTACATTAAATCTTCCACGTACCTCAGCTGAGGAGATACATGCAAGATCCTTCACACAACATTAACCTCAGGGAGTTAGACGTCGATGAAAGGGGGACATGCACGGAGGTTCCAGTGGAGATTGAGGATCGACAGGAGCGGGTCCTATGTGAACGATCGATTCCTTAGGTGTGCTTTCACTGGCAGCACGGGATCCACCAGGAGAGCACATGGGAGCGGAAGGCTCAGATGCGTGCTCAGTACCACTTTTGATTCCCTAGTTTGTGTTATAGATTTACGGGGACGTAAAGCCCTGAGGTGGGAGTAATGTAAAGACCCGTAAAATTCAAGGGAAAATTTTTTTTCTTAATTTCTTTGGAATTTTACAAGTACGCAGTTTCTGACAGCACTTGATTCCGAGGCCCGGTGTGCTAGGAATAATTTTCTGAATTCTTGTTAAGATTAAATTAACACGTGTAAGCAGTTTTACTGAAAAAGTGTAGTAACTCTTAAACGATTACTAGGATTAGAAATATGAGGGCACCGTTGCCCTCAGGATGGTGCATTTACCCTAGGTGCGACTTATGTTTAGTCGGCACGGGCCTCCTATGAGAAATTCCAAAAATGGCATAACTGTAAATAAAATAATTAAATAAATTATTTTATTTTTCAAATGCTTATAACTCACAAACTGTAGCTCAGATTAAAAATCTGAGAAAACCGCTGAACTCATGAGGGTATGGTTTATTTAAGCAGATACAAACTTTGGCCTGCGTGGGCTACCAGAAAAAGTTAGTTTTTGGTCGCAAATAAAATAATAAAAGGAAAATTATTTTCTTGTAAAATTCGTATCTTTTAAAAGGTAACTCGGATTGAAAATCTGAGAGTACCGTTGGATTTTTCGGGGCGTGTTTCACTTAGGCAGAGCCTGATCTCGATCGGCGTGGGTCGAGGGTGACTGATAATAATTTTTTCAAACTTTTTTTTGGGTACGTTAAGTAAATGTACGTTTGGGTTTTCCTTTATTTTGAACAGGTACTCAGAATTGAAATCTGAGGGCACCAATGAACTCGAAGCACCGGTAAATTCTTAAGGGGACCTTTACCACAGTTGCGTTTGAAGTGGTTTGAGAATTAATAATTGGGGATTTAGAATTAAATAAATAAAATTGGTGGTACACAATTTTATTTATATGGTAGTTATACCCTATAAAGGGGAGTTAAGGGTGAGACCCATAACCACCAACTACCCATGTGAGGATAAATGAGAGGTTGGTTCCACACGAGACCCTAACTCCTCACCTCCCCCTCAACTCCCTAAACCCCCATTTATCACCCCTTAAATTAATTTGTATACTCCCCTTTAGTTATGTTAACTCCTCACCTTCTTCTCTCTCTCCCATAAGTTTTGCCAACTTGATTTCAATTAATGAATTGGCTCCTCTTAGTTTTGAATTTCTTGTCATTATTAAATTAAGAGGAAGCCTTTAATTTTATTGTTGTGCAATTAATCTGTGGAGAATCTTTGGAGGATTAAAAGGAAAAGCTTACTTTCCATGAAGAACACAATCTTCCTCTCGACGAAGGGAATCTCCTTCAACCAAGGCAAGAATGTGAGGTGACGCCACGAGGAGCATCGTTCTTCCACGATGCCCGACCACCATGATGCATGCCTCTTTCTGCGGTTCGACGATGTGCAATGTCTTTTCGAGGTAGGGGTTTTTATATATGATTGAATTCATTTTATTGATTCTTCATATCTTAAATTCACGATGATGATGACCAAATGAACATGGACATCTTCCCGCACATAAACCATTCTCCTTTTTCTTTTTATTCTTCACATGTTCTTCATGCGTTCTTCAATGCCAAATATTTATTGACGCTAGAAACACAAAGTTTTTTGAGCACAATATATGGATGTGAAGCCCTCGATGCAAAGATCACAAATGTGTGATCGTTTAATATTTTGATCTTTGAACGAAGCCGCAATGGCTCGCGGAAGGAGGCGTCCAAATATTTATTGACGCTGGAAACTCAATGTTTCCCTGAACACGACATACAGACACAAAGATCTCGACCCAAGGATCAAGGATATGTGTTCGTATCTTTTTTCTGAGTTAAATTGAAGTCAAAATGGAGTGCGGAAGGATATGGAGGCGCAACTAGATGGGCAGCCAAAGGTGGTGGCCATGCGTAAAGAAGGGTGGTGCGTGAAGAAGGTTAGTGCGTGACATGGGTATTTGAAATAAATCAATTAAAATTAATAATATAATAATGGTATTATTAATTTTGATGATAAAACACTTTTTTGTCTGTAACTTCTTCGTGCGATCTTGGTTTCACGATCTGTCAGTGGGTGTGTGACCATGACTTCGAGACAGAATTTATGAGTCCAGTATTGGATGTCTTTTTCGGAATTTGGATTGGGTACCTAAAGCGCTCAAAAAATAATAGATTTAATATTATTATTAAAACTTTTACCCACCATAACTCATGTGTGCGACGTCCGATTGGCTTGCCCTAAGTGGCGACATAATCCCGTCATTAATACTGTCGATTCAAGTCTAATGTTGGATACTAAATTCTAGTTTGTAGTGTGGGGCCACGAAACACCGAATAATATTATTATTATTATTATTATGGGATCTTGTATCAGATATATCTCTCTCATACGGTGTCGGAATGATGGACCGTCTACGACGTTGCGACCCTAGAATTACAAAAGATGTTTCAAGACTAATTTTGGATATTTAAGTCGAGGTTGGGGCACGGGCCCCATGAGGCCCGGTTCGCGCATGATGCGGTGAAATGCAACTTTTTCACCGGCTATCCGTTTGGGACCAATGGGTAGTCCATCTCGTGTGTTTTTCCGTATGGATTGCAATGGTGTGACCGGTTTGGTTAATCGGTTTCATTTGAAGTATGATTGGGTTGGATCAAACATGAATCCAACCGGGCCCTCGGAGCGGAAATACTTATAACTTGAGCTTCGGACGTCCGATTGACGTGCTGTCAACTTTGTTGGATTAATCTTGATGAGACGGAACTCTTGGAATACTTCGCCTAAGGTTTGGAGGCTGTTGGTGTAACACCCCAAGATTTCATAGTGTGTTATTTCTTCAAAATAATTCAATAACTTGCACTACACGCAACACCGAGTTCAAGCGCACCATGACTTACCTAACAAGACGTTCAAAAAAGTTTATGAATATTATTAACTAAATTTTAAACTTTATATAATCCTTATAATTTTAGAATCCATATTATGAGTTTCTTAGACATAATGTAAGAACAAATTCATCTTCAGTATTGTAGTTTTACCAACTTTTAATAATGAAACCTTTTTAAATAAAATATTTTAAACTTTTTGACTAAATGGGGACATCAAAAAAAATTTAAAATAAAACATCCCAAGCTTCCACGGTACGCTTTCCTTTGAATAAAACAGTAGCGTGTGTTGTACGCAACTTCGAGTTTTAACACACACCACAACCGATCAAACTATGAATAGTAATACTTAATTTTTGAAATTATATATATTTTATATTTCAAAATGGACTTCATTTTTGGATTCGGAATATCAAATTTAGCCTAAGGTGAAATTTTGGTACTTTTTGGATAACTTTTATATTTTGATGAATAGTGAAAATTACTAAATTTTAATTAAAAACAACTTTTTTAATCAAAATAATTAATATTGATAAATTATGAATTTGAGTGGTTTTAAAGTATATTTAGAATATATTTTTACCATTCAATTTAATGTTTGTCATTGGACATAATTTTACAATTAAACCGAACATAAACAAGTGTCAATCTTTTGATAGTTATTATCTTTTAAAAACACGCTTTTTGTTTTGACTGCGGGAATTAATTTTAAATTAATTTATGCCACTTCTGTGTTTTGAATTTAGGAAAATGGATTCCATATTTGGAATCAGGATGTTCAAATTGTGTAAATAGGTAACTTTTATTTTTAGACATTTTGAATAATTACTGCGGTAAATATTTTATTTACCATGGTTAAGGGTAAATCCGGTAAATAAGGGTTAAAAAATAATATTATAATAATACTAAATTACCCTAAAACGTGTCCTAACCCTATTGGTTGATACATGGTCGACCATGGGCATCTTTGGGTCTATTTTGGGACCCCATGGATCCACTTGTAAGTGATAATGACACATTATATTAATAAAGTCAAAATAAAAATAAAAATGGCATAAGCTTACATCTTATAGAAGCAAAATTTTTAGATAGGGTTATACATGTTGGATTTTCGATTATAAATATTCATTAGAAAGCTAAAAAGATTTCCTACATGATGATATTTTATTTATAATTTTTAGACATCAAATAAGTTAAATTATTAATGACACAATAATGATGCAATGTTTACCTCATTAATAAATCATTTAAATAAATAAGATTATAATGATTAAAATATTATATAAAACCTGTCAAATTCTTATTGGTTGATGTTATTTAGAATATGAGTCATCTTAGCTTCGACCTAAATGATTTTTGGACCATTATAAACCGAATACAAATATATTATAAAGTAATACTTTCACACTTTCCTAAAGAGCCCCTCCTCTCCCTTATAAAAGGAGACCACTTCTATTCATTCCTCACACCTCTCAAGCCACTTGGCTCGTCCAAACTCTGCCCAACTAAGCTCCCCACATCCCTCTCCTCCTCCTCGAAGCTTCCCCTTAGGCAGAAAGCATTTCAAGAAGTCCTTTGGTTCCAACCAAAGTGAGTTACCTAAATTAAAGGTAACATTTTCTCTTAAATTATTTTCAATTATTTTGCTTCTCCAACCACCAAACTCTTTTTATTTCCTTTCTTTTGTAACGACACCAGTATCCACAATATACTAGGATGTTGTTATAAGAAGGATTCAAACTACACATTCACACAACTCCATCTAATGGTTGATGAACATAATGTTTCTGTGGATGGCAAACTAACGCCTCACGAAACGATGATTGTTCAAATACATCTTACCGCCTCTCATGGTGGCCATTAGGATGGCACTGTAATTAAATATGATATTAATGATATATATTTTATATATAAGCTTCTGTAATTCCATTTTATTTCATACCATTATTCGTTTCATGTTGTATATACATACGATAATTTCATTTGAGGAAGTGCGGACTACCGCCCCCTTAAAATGATATGACTCGTTCATACCACACATGGAACGTATAAAGGATGGTGTTAATGAACTTAAGTAACATATATAAAATATTATATTATACTGTAATAGTAATATACCTATGTATAATTTCGATTCGATTCTTTTAAAATAAAAATTAAATGGAAGTAGCGTTCGTGCGTACGTACGGACTACCGTCTCCACGAACGCGATGAGATTCATTCTCCATCGTATCCATTCAAGTATAATTATCATTTGAGGATTTAAAAATGATGTTTAATAACTTGATACCATTCTGTATATGAATAATATACATCCCATTAATAACGAATATGGCTCACATAACAAAGAATATAAAGTAAAATGAACCCGTTAACACCCGAAATGACGATAATTCTAAGATATTATTAAAAAATCAATATTAAAAGATCATATATGATATCATATTAAAGTAAATGATTCTTTTATTATTCAATAACAATTATTTCACCATTATACAGGAGGTAAACCTACCATCGACCAAGGAAAAAGTACAAAGTAAGGGATTTTCTTATCTCACTTTCAATTCCGTGAGATTTCCATTTTTCGCCACTAAATTATTGAAAGTGGTGTATTGTGTACTGCCATTTGATATATATTCATGATTCTATTTATATTCATGTTATTCTGTAAATCATTTGGTGGTTATTAACTTTTGGCCATAGGACTCAGTTGATTAACGTGGTAAGGGGTTTCTTATCTCACTTTTAATTTCGTGAGATTTCCATTGATCACCACTTAATTATTGCATGTGGTGTATGTGTACTGCCCATGATTGTATTCATTGTGTAATATACTTTAATTTATAGGTATTTACATCATCATGGTATGATACTTCTTTCATGGGTGTATGTTTCTTAAGTTACCTAATCAATAAGGGAATTTGAGATTTCAATTTCCACTCATTTGGCTTTACGCATATTTCATTGATTATATTACCCCAAGATTATGTGTGGAATCACTATTCATTTGATTATGTCATAATTTCCACTCCCCTTCCTGTGGATATAAGTTTGATACACATAATCACTCCATTGATAATTCTCAAGTCATTGATATGAATTTGATAAGAGTAATTTTAACTCATTCTCCATTTGTTGAGTTAAACATCCAATTCGTTGGTATTGTTTTTACAAGAATATGTGTGAATATCCTTTGATTGATTTACACTGAATATCCAATCATATTTAGTGTATTTATATTTGTCACACATAATTATGTCATTGATTTATCCTTAACCTAAGGATACAACCTTTATGAGAGATTTCATCTCAATTTACATTCCATTGAGACTTCTTTGTTGATATACACCAAATCACTTTTATGTGGTGTATATAATGTACTTTGACATAGTATATCATGAATCCCTTTATTCTCATGATATTACAAAGTTTTGATTACCACAATTATTTGTATTCAAGTGTCTCTTTTGGTTGGAATCTCTAACTAAAATACCATTTTTCAAAATGATTTAAAGACTTATTCATCTAAATCTTTCTCATTAATGTCCATGTTTTAAAAAAATGGTTTTAAGGATTTATTTATATGGACATTAAAGTTTACAAATTAAAACTCCTTTTAAAAAGTTTCAAAGTGGTATGGGACACTTTGATTCAAAAATCTATTTTAAATGGCTTCTTGACAAATAGTGTGACTTTTAAATGTTTTCAAGAAAAGGGGGATATTTCTCTCAAATAGTTTTGATGATTATTTTCATCTATGTCAACATCCTTCATTATTCTTGATTCAGGTTAATGTGATACAATACAATCTTCCATATTGTATCAAATGAGTTATGTTTGACTATGGATGTGCTATTTTTATACCATTCATGGTTTGTGGTAGAAGTATTGACATTTCGTATGCTAGTTTTAATACGAATGTTTATGTTATGTTTAAACCTGTTCATATGAGGAATGCATTGGACTTAATAAGTGACGGGTGGAGCCCGCTATAGCTCCTCGATGCATCGGTAGGTCTCATGAGACAAACTAGTGTCTTGGAACAAGGCCTTGGCAAAATCTTATTTATAGTCTTGGCATGAGGCCTTGGCTATGTGGTTATGATAGTCTGGCATTATGCATTCCATCATTATGAAAGTGGTTATTGATATTGCATGTGATCATTCGACTAGTAGAATATCCATGTGAGTAAGTAAATGGCATTATTTCATTTTACCTTTGCCATTTTATGCTGAAGTTCAAGTTTAAAAGGCTTTTGTTTTAGTTATAAATTGCCTTAAGTGTTTATGCTTATTTATGAAAGCTTCTGCTATAATGTTATCCTTACTGAGCATCCGAGCTCACCCCTTTCAATGTTTTATTTTTTTTCCCAGGATTATGAAGAAGTAATTTATGAATGACCTGCAGGGATAGTATGGGGGGATATGAAGACAAGATGTTTTTTTTATGACGTAATGTAATAATTTATGGATGTATCTAGTTATTCCAAGGCTACTAAACTAATCGGTCTTTCGAGACTTGATCTTTCTCATGATCATGCCAATGTTATGTAATAATGCACCGACTCTGGGTAACTAGGGTCGGGGCATTACAGTTGGTATCAGAGGAAGTTTAGTACAAACCTTGGTAGCTAGATTTAGATAAACTCTGATTAGAGCACGTAGACCTAAGATGAACTTTGAGGATTAGTATAAAAGAACTTCCTAGAATTTTGGTATTGTAAAGATTTTGTGAGTTTTCCGAGCAATACATCCCTGTCTGGATACGAGCAGGTAGAGGCGGCTCTGGCACAGATGTACCAAGGGGTAAAACCCAAAAACACCGCTTTGAGCTAGACTCGAACGGGAACTGGTGCACGACAACGGGCCTTGCTGCACTCTTGGTTACGACACTCCCGGGGGATATGCTTAGGATAAATTACATTTTCTTTACAAACCGATTTAAGTAATATATACATAAGATGAGAGTAAATGACCTTGGTTAATCCTAATATGTTTCAAATTGAGAATATGGTGATATTTTAATCTCTAAATAATTTTACGACTACTATTACTCACACAATGATTTCTGGTTTTAGTCAATGGCTGGATTCCAAGGAAGTCATAGTGACTTTGAGAATGATGTACAAGGTGGGAACGGTGGTGGCAATGAGAAACAAAATGGAATGTTGATAGGCGTAAAAGATATCGTCTTTATGCCAAATCAGTTTTCCAAAAATATGATCAACAACATATATATTAACCAACTCCCAGACTCAAAAAGGAAGAGAAAGGTGATAAATGATAAGATCTCCAGCAATGGAGACCATGGAGAAAAGAAACCTCAATTTTCATCATGCAGGAATTGTGGAAAGAGACACCCAGGAAAGTGTCTCAACGGGACAACGAAATGTTTTACGTGCGGGAAGGAAGGACATAAAGTGAAGAATTGCCGAAGAAAAATGAAGAGTACTATGGAAGAAGATAAAAATGGTCCCAAGAGTCCATTTACAGTCATTTGTCGTAAATGTAGGGGACCTGGCCATTACCCGAGTGAATGTCCTATTCTATAGGATATTTTCTTGGTCAAAGAAGATGTTATGTGGAAATAAATGGTTGGTGAAAGATTAGCACTACTTGTTGATGAGTTTACTTTGGAATAATTTTCTCTTGTATTTGTAACCCCGCAGTTTGTCATGTGAAGATGATATTTGAGGAAGAATTGTCTCTTCTCTTGTGGATATAGGTATAAATAACCATTTGGTTTTATATGATCATTGGGGTTTGAGAAAATGATAAGTTATTATAATTTGGGATGAAAATGCAAATTATGATATAACATTTGTGGATAAATTATGTTATTTTGAAAATTTTATCTCATTTTGGTAATATTATAGAATATAGTTTTTGAAAAAGGACAACACGTAGACCGTGTGACAACCCATCGCGTCGGACAAAGCTGTGGGAATCGAACCCACAACCAAAGTGCGATTGGGATTTATCGCCTACCACTGGACTACGTGAAGTCCCTGGTTAGTATGACTATTTTTTTGTTAAATGATTTTATTGATCAATAATAAGATGATTTGGGTTCTTATGTCTTATCAAATGAATACCCTTGGTATAGGAAAATGATTTGGTGATTAAGTGATAAATGTTATTTTGGAAGATGTTCGTTTTGTTAGGAACACTATATGCCCAAGGAAAATAGAATACAATGAGGTTTCATTTGTAGAGTAATGGTGGATTTTTATCTACATTTTTATTGTTGATTTATAGTGATTTGGGTTATTTATGGAAATGATTAACCTATAACAGAGAATATGTGATGATGTTAATTACTTTTAAGTATGTGACTTTAAGAGTATTTGATGTCATTTGGAGATACAATGTAACATGGGAGACTACATAATCAAATTCTTCTATGTTTTGGGTTTCAATATTAGTTTGGATTATATTAAAGGATTTTAAGGACAATTGGTTATTTAATGGTATCTATTTAACTTTGGGGTATTGTTGGTTTAATTTTAGAAATTAAGATTAGTGCATATGAATATCCTTTTGGGGGATCATTAGATCATTCACTAACCATTTTGGTTTTGATTAATCTTCAAAGACAATATAAATATATGGTTTATCCTACATGGATCATGTGATTCTATAGAAGTGTATTCTAGCTCTTCCAGTGTGACCAAGTCTTCTTGAATACTCATCGTTTAAAAAAAATTGAGTTAGTGGTGGAAATTTATTAAAGAATGAAAATCTACTTAAAATTTAAGTATATCTCATAATGTTCTTAGTCAATATCATAAATGAATTCCTCTTCCTTATGTAATGTAACTTTAAAAAAAAATGTTGTCCTAGATGGTACCTTAAATCATCACTAATTTATGGCTTTGGGATTATTGTCCTTTTCAAAGCCATGTTCTCTACCACTCTCAATCAGATAATTGATGGTTAGATTTCTCCTCCATATCCATATTTTCCTACATGGAACCCTAGTATGTGTTATTTTCGGTAATCTTCATACTTTCCACTCTTTATTTTAAATAGAGGCCTCATTAATTCATTTTTCGATGTGGGATTTCAACTAAGATATTTTGAAATGTCAAAAATGTGTGATCCCAATACCCTATATTTTGTTGAACCGATGGTACTTCAAATCATCATAGATTGATGAGTTTAAGGACCTCAATTTTATACTTGTTTGTGATTGATGACCTCAACCACTACCTATAAATATTTACGTTTTTCCTCCAATTATATGTCTCTAATTGCCACCAATGTTCTCGTAATCGAGATCATAATTTGGTGGTGACCCTTTCATTTCTCTTTTCCTCATATTAAGACTAAATTTTAGTAAACCAATTTCCGATGTGGGTTTTCCCACAAATATAATATCTATTTTCAACCTTTTATTTTCGAAGAACAATTTCAAATTGCGAGGACGCAATTTATTGAAGGAGGGGAGAATGTAACACCCCAAGATTTCATAGTGTGTTATTTCTTCAAAATAATTCAATAACTTTCACTACACGCAACACCGAGTTCAAGCGCACCATGACTTACCAAACAAGCCGTTCAAAAAAGTTTATGAATATTATTAACTAAATTTTAAAGTTTATATAATCCTTATAATTTTAGAATCCATATTATGAGTTTCTTAGACATAATGTAAGAACAAATTCATCTTCAGTATTGTAGTTTTACCAACTTTTAATAATGAACCCTTTTTAAATAAAATATTTTAAACATTTTGACTAAATGGGGACATCAAAAAAAATTTAAAATAAAACATCCCAAGCTTCCACGGTACGCTTTCCTTTGAATAAAACAGTAGCGTGTGTTGTACGCAACTTCGAGTTTTAACACACACCACAACCGATCAAACTATGAATAGTAATACTTAATTTTTGAAATTATATATATTTTATATTTCAAAATGGACTTCATTTTTGGATTCGGAATATCAAATTTAGCCTAAGGTGAAATTTTGGTACTTTTCGGATAACTTTTATATTTTGATGAATAGTGAAAATTACTAAATTTTAATTAAAAACAACTTTTTTAATCAAAATAATTAATATTGATAAATTATGAATTTGAGTGGTTTTAAAGTATATTTAGAATATATTTTTACCATTCAATTTAATGTTTGTCATTGGACATAATTT
The DNA here is from genome assembly GCA_963277665.1 of Viscum album. Lineage (NCBI taxonomy): Eukaryota > Viridiplantae > Streptophyta > Magnoliopsida > Santalales > Viscaceae > Viscum > Viscum album. The sequence goes on from OY728137.1 coordinate 1,796,603,814, forward strand.
TACAATTAAACCGAACATAAACAAGTGTCAATCTTTTGATAGTTATTATCTTTTAAAAACACGCTTTTTGTTTTGACAGCGGGAATTAATTTTAAATTAATTTCTGCCACTTCTGTGTTTTGAATTTAGGAAAATGGATTCCATATTTGGAATCAGGATGTTCAAATTGTGTAAATAGGTAACTTTTATTTTTAGACATTTTGAATAATTACTGCGGTAAATATTTTATTTACCATGGTTAAGGGTAAATCCGGTAAATAAGGGTTAAAAAATAATATTATAATAATACTAAATTACCCTAAAACGTGTCCTAACCCTATTGGTTGATACATGGTCGACCATGGGCATCTTTGGGTCTATTTTGGGACCCCATGGATCCACTTGTAAGTGATAATGACACATTATATTAATAAAGTCAAAATAAAAATAAAAATGGCATAAGCTTACATCTTTTAGAAGAACAATTTTTAGATAGGGTTATACATGTTTGATTTTCGATTATAAATATTCATTAGAAATCTAAAAAGATTTCCTACATGATGATATTTTATTTATAATTTTTAGACATCAAATAAGTTAAATTATTAATGACACAATAATGATGCAATGTTTACCTCATTAATAAATCATTTAAATAAATAAGATTATAATGATTAAAATATTATCTAAAACCTGTCAAATTCTTATTGGTTGATGTTATTTAGAATATGAGTCATCTTATCTTCGACCTAAATGATTTTTGGACCATTATAAACCGAATAAAAATATATTATAAAGTAATACTTTCACACTTTCCTAAAGAGCCCCTCCTCTCCCTTATAAAAGAAGACCACTTATACTCATTCCTCACACCTCTCAAGCCACTTGGCTCGTCCAAACTCTGCCCAACTAAGCTCCCCACATCCCTCTCCTCCTCCTTGAAGCTTCCCATTAGGCAGAAAGCATTTCAAGAAGTCCTTTGGTTCCAACCAAAGTGAGTTACCTAAATTAAAGGTAACATTTTCTCTTAAATTATTTTCAATTATTTTGCTTCTCCAACCCCCAAACTCTTTTTATTTCCTTTCTTTTGTAACGACACCAGTATCCACAATATACTAGGATGTTGTTATAAGAAGGATTCAAACTACACATTCACACAACTCCATCTAATGGATGATGAACATAATGTTTCTGTGGATGGCAAACTAACGCCTCACGAAACGATGATTGTTCAAATACATCTTACCGCCTCTCATGGTGGCCATTAGGATGGCACTGTAATTAAATATGATATTAATGATATATATTTTATATATAAGCTTCTGTAATTCCATTTTATTTCATACCATTATTCGTTTCATGTTGTATATACATACGATAATTTCATTTGAGGAAGTGCGGACTACCGCCCCCTTAAAATGATATGACTCGTTCATACCACACATGGAACATATAAAGGATGGTGTTAATGAACTTAAGTAACATATATAAAATATTATATTATACTGTAATAGTAATATACCTATGTATAATTTGGATTCGATTCTTTTAAAATAAAAATTAAATGGAAGTAGCGTTCGTGCGTACGTACGGACTACCGTCTCCACGAACGCGATGAGATTCATTCTCCATCGTATCCATTCAAGTATAATTATCATTTGAGGATTTAAAAATGATGTTTAAGAACTTGATAACATTCTGGATATGAATAATATACATCCCATTAATAACGAATATGGCTCACATAACAAAGAATATAAAGTAAAATGAACCCGTTAACACCCGAAATGACGATAATTCTAAGATATTATTAACAAATTAATATTAAAAGATCATATATGATATCATATTAAAGTAAATGATTATTTTATTATTCAATAACAATTATTTCACCATTATACAGGAGGTAAACCTACCATCGACCAAGGAAAAAGTACAAAGTAAGGGATTTTCTTGTCTCACTTTCAATTCCGTGAGATTTCCATTTTTCGCCACTAAATTATTGAAAGTGGTGTATTGTGTACTGCCATTTGATATATATTCATGATTCTATTTATATTCATGTTATTCTGTAAATCATTTGGTGGTTATTAACTTTTTTCCATAGGACTCAGTTGATTAACGTGGTAAGGGGTTTCTTATCTCACTTTTAATTTCGTGAGATTTCCATTGATCACCACTTAATTATTGCATGTGGTGTATGTGTACTGCCCATGATTGTATTCATTGTGTAATATACTTTAATTTATAGGTATTTACATCATCATGGTATGATACTTCTTTCATGGGTGTATGTTTCTTAAGTTACCTAATCAATAAGGGAATTTGAGATTTCAATTTCCACTCATTTGGCTTTACGCATATTTCATTGATTATATTACCCCAGATTATGTGTGGAATCACTATTCATTTGATTATGTCATAATTTCCACTCCCCTTCCTGTGGATATAAGTTTGATACACATAATCACTCCTTTGATAATTCTCAAGTCATTGATATGAATTTGATAAGAGTAATTTTAACTCATTCTCCATTTGTTGAGTTAAACATCCAATTCGTTGGTATTGTTTTTACAAGAATATGTGTGAATATCCTTTGATTGATTTACACTGAATATCCAATAATATTTAGTGTATTTATATTTATCACACATAATTATGTCATTGATTTATCCTTAACCTAAGGATACAACCTTTATGTGAGATTTCATCTCAATTTACATTCCATTGAGACTTCTTTGTTGATATACACCAAATCACTTTTAAGTGGTGTATATAATGTACTTTGACATAGTATATCATGAATCCCTTTATTCTCATGATATTACAAAGTTTTGATTACCACAATTATTTGTATTCAAGTGTCTCTTTTGGTTGGAATCTCTAACTAAAATACCATTTTTCAAAATGATTTAAAGACTTATTCATCTAAATCTTTCTCATTAATGTCCATGTTTTAAAAAAATGGTTTTAAGGATTTATTTATATGGACATTAAAGTTTACAAATTAAAACTCCTTTTAAAAAGTTTCAAAGTGGTATGGGACACTTTGATTCAAAAATCTATTTTAAATGGCTTCTTGACAAATAGTGTGACTTTTAAATGTTTTCAACAAAAGGGGGATATTTCTCTCAAATAGTTTTGATGATTATTTTCATCTATGTCAACATCCTTCATTATTCTTGATTGAGGTTAATGTGATACAATACAATCTTCCATATTGTATCAAATGAGTTATGTTTGACTATGGATGTGCTATTTTTATACCATTCATGGTTTGTGGTAGAAGTATTGACATTTCGTATGCTAGTTTTAATACGAATGTTTATGTTATGTTTAAACCTGTTCATATGAGGAATGCATTGGACTTAATAAGTGACGGGTGGAGCCCGCTATAGCTCCTCGATGCATCGGTAGGTCTCATGAGACAAACTAGTGTCTTGGCACAAGGCCTTGGCAAAATCTTATTTATAGTCTTGGCACGAGGCCTTGGCTATGTGGTTATGATAGTCTGGCATTATGCATTCCATCATTATGAAAGTGGTTATTGATATTTCATGTGATCATTCGACTAGTAGAATATCCATGTGAGTATGTAAATGGAATTATTTCATTTTACCTTTGCCATTTTATGCTGAAGTTCAAGTTTAAAAGGCTTTTGTTTTAGTTATAAATTGCCTTAAGTGTTTATGCTTATTTATGAAAGCTTCTGCTATAATGTTATCCTTACTGAGCATCCGAGCTCACCCCTTTCAATGTTTTATTTTTTTTCCCAGGATTATGAAGATGTAATTTATGAATGACCTGCAGGGATAGTATGGGGGGATATGAAGACAAGATGTTTTTTTTATGATGTAATGTAAAAATTTATGGATGTATCTAGTTATTCCAAGGCTACTAAACTAATCGGTCTTTCGAGACTTGATCTTTCTCATGATCATGCCAATGTTATGTAATAATGCACCGACTCTGGGTAACTAGGGTCGGGGCATTACAGTTGGAATATGGCCGGGTTGGATTGTACCCTAAATCCAACCGGGCCCCTAGAACGGAAAAGTTGATATCTTTTTGACTGGACGTTCGTTTGACGAACTGTCAGCGGCGTTGGTGATCATGTTGAGAAACGGTCCCTTTGAGTATATCCTATGAGATTTCGGGGTACAGTTGAGATACGGCCAGGTTGGTTCGCACATGAAACCAACCGGGCCCCTGGGACGAAAAGGCTAATAACTCACAGACCAGGCGTCTGATTAACGCACCGTCTATTGCATTGAGACCCCTATGACGAGGCGGTCCTTTGAAATACTTCTTCGTGGGACTTTGAGATACTTGGAGTATCGACCTGTAGCTCGTAGAGCGGACCCTCCCAGAGACGAGCGTTTGGAGTATGGAGATGAGCGTTCGGAGTACGGAGACCGTGTAGTCGGCTGAGACCTGATTACTGCTTGACCGACTCGACTTGGAGTGAGTCGACTAGCCCAGTGGACAGAGCACTACTTTATTAGGTGCAGACCCATGGCGGACAGAGCACTACCTATGTGATAGTGCAGACCCACGGTACCTATCCGGAGAGTACCTCTGCAGGCTATTAGGGGGTGTGCACTACTGTGTTTGGGTGGCATACCCCAGTTGGAAACACTACTGTTTTTGGGTGGCTGGCCAGAGATACTCGATAGAAGAAGTACCTCAGCAGTCTTAGGTTAGTGAGCAGTACCTCGGAGTCGTGATAGGACCACTGTACACTCCAGAGACGGGACTCTTCAGCAGTTACGGTTGTGATAATGAAAATCCATATTTGAGCTGAGTCTATGACCTTTGTGTTTACCTCATGATTGAGATGGGTCACTTGATAACTTAGGTATATGTATGGGTATATACCAGGGTAGTGTTTATCCTTTGATTTCATAATCTTTGTTTTTCCTCACAATTGAGATGAGTTACTTGATAACTTTGGTATATGTATGGGCATATACCTAGGTATAGGTTATCTGTTGAGATCTTCTTTGTGGTTATCCTTGTTGAATTTAGTGAGACCTTGAAGGTCTCGAGGTCCCTACTGAGTATCGTTATACTCAACCCTACCTGGGCTATGCCCGCACCTCATTGTGTTGGTTGCAAACGATGGGCAGTGCAGATAGAGGTCGAGTGTTCGAGGACTGGATGGTACCCAGAGGTGGACCTCACGATGAGACGGTATCTGGTGGTGGACTTCACAATGAGATGACACTCGGAGGTGGTTTATGGGCGAGAGCGTTGTGGAGGCTATTTGTACCTACCCTTCAGGTAGGATCCCTCGTGGAAGATCCAGGAGCTGTGCTATATGTACCTACCCTTCATGTAGGATCCATGGTAGACGATCCAGGAGCTGCTTGTCACCTTTCGGTTGTTTTATCTTTTCCTTATACCTTATAGTTGGGCTTGTATTTCTGGCCCCTTTACATTCAGCACAGTTTGTTTCAGTTTTACTTAGTGTTTTACTTCTTCTTGTACTCTGTGGTGTTTTTTTTATTTTTATAAAGGCAATGGCTTCCCAGTTATAGGGATTTATGCCTTTGTTGCTAGTCGCCAGCCCCTGGCCTATGGAAGGCGGGCTTGGGGTAGTCACGGCACAGGCCCCGAGGACGAGTCCTGACAATTATCTACCCTTCCATATTAATTATGAAATATTTACATATGATAGATTCCATTTTATGCTACCCCTACTGAGTATATGATCACACCCATTATTTTTTTTTCTTCTCATTGGGGAGTCAAGAAGGATTATTTGAATGATTTTCAATGATTTATGAATGTTTTTCATGAAAATTTAATTATTTTACAAAATTATCAATCATTAAATCTTCTTAAGACACTATTTTGAATATAATCCACATGTTTTGTCCGTGAAAATTTTAAAAAATTAAAGTAAATTCTCACCCTTATGCAACACATTTTTATTTTGTAGGAGAAATGAGGGTTTTTAAGACCATTGATATAGATAATATGAATATTTCATGAGATTTGTAATGGAAACTATAATTTTCTATGAGTTTTGTAAAGTTAATTGAGTTGATAATGCACTATGTAAGGGTAGTACTCAAAATGCATAGGGATAACACCCTATTTATAAATGTTTTTCAAGGGTAATTCTCTGATTTTAAAGGCCACATAAAGGTAACCATGATTATATAAATCTTATGTATGGATAAAAATATTAAACCTTATCCATCAAATTTTTTAGATATTCCTTTTATTTTGTGAATTTGATATATTCTACTATGTTAGATATATTAATTATTCTTTTATGAAACCATGCTCTCATCTGATTTCCAAGTGTGACTAAATGAACTCTTCCCCACTTCTATTGTGTGTAGTTTCATAAAGAGGTAAACTTTCCTAGGTACTACTTGTATTTTTCCTTATTTTCATGAGTTAATAAGAATATAGTTATACCTTTACTCCTAGAAAATTTAAAAAATATCTATCAAATTAAAATAATCAATAAATTAGTTAAGTTTAATAAATAATTATTGTCTTCATTTTACCTTGGATTATTCTGGAGAGAGAAAATTATCATCACCTGTAAATTATTTTTTTCTCTAAGGAATAAATAATGAGATCATTATATTGCATAAAACCAAAATTTGTAGAGATATAGTGATACTATCATATGTGATATTTTAATTATTAATGAAATAATATAATGTAATCAGTTGTAGGGACCATTGGACATCATTTTATGTTGTGGGTTACATGGGTATGGTTTCAGTGATTTTACCTTGATAAACCTTGAATTTATTTATCAAGAACTATGGGTATGGAAGTTCCTTACCATTTAGGTCCATGTATCTCACATTTTCAAGGAATGTTTTTATGATTGATTAGCCATTCTTGTTCTGTGTTTCATGTGATTGAGTGAGGGTCCTTGATATTTTCTTGATTATGGTCATATGATTTTATATAGACTTTTGTGGATTATTAATGATTTTTCTTAATTTTATATTATATGATTTGTTTTCCTCTTTTAATTACATATTTTTTGTATCCTTCCAACTTATTTCATGAGGATTAGGTTTCTTAGTTTTAAATTAACAACTCCTTATAGGGGAAGTTTGGTGACATTGCAATGGTAACAATGACTGTTTACCATGAATTATTGACAGTATATGTGTAAAAATGGGTTCTTTTGGTTTGATTAATGTGCTCTAAATTTCATTAAATGTGGGTGTGGTTATTCCTATATATAAATGTGCACAAGTTTCTGATTAACCAATCTATTGTGGTCAAAACATCTTTAAATGTGATTGTGGATATCCCTATTGAAGAATGAAAATAATTGACTGGTTGGTCAATTGATTGGTAGTTTTGCATTCCATATATAATTACCACCATCAGGGTGGGACATATAGTGTTATAGATAAAAAATACCACTAGGTTGAGATGTTCTTTGTTTTAGATAACTACCAAAATCTAGGTGGGGTGTGATGTTTCATAGAAAATGTCAACCTTTAGGATGAGGCATGAAGTGCTACTGATAATTTCCACCATCGAGGTGGGGTGGGAGGTATTTAATCAAGGGAAGTAGAAGGTTTGAATTAAATTGATATCATATCTATCATCAAGCCAATTTTGGTGTGGTTGGGGTTCATAGTGTCTTGGTTAGTACATGATGAATCAACACATATCCGACTGTCTATTTTATTAAGAATTTAATTATGTTATATAACACACTATTATATATGTTGTACACTTATTTAAAGGATTAATTAGTGGTTTCCTATTGGGATTATTATAGGTACCCTTCTTTTCATACATTATAATTATATAAATTTATAGCTCATTAACATAATAGTTATACATTTGAGGAAAAAAGGATTTAGTGTCATTGGAAATTAAGGATAATATATCACTTTTACATAATTAAATATAAACAATTAATTAAATAATGATTATTTGTTCTCCTAAAATATCAGATTCTCTATATTACATATAGCTACCACATGATATAAATTAAATAAAGGAGGTGATCTTAAATCCCAGTAAGAGGAGGAATAATGGACATGAATCATTATAAAATGGGAGATAATAGTCATCATCGTCATATCCTAATAATAGGATATTAATACTAATAACGAGGGAAACATTTTATAGGGGAATTGAATATGGAGATGTATAAAAATGAAACATCTTGTCATAGTGTTATAATATCATACATAGTTGTGAATAGAACTTGTATCATGTCCATGAATTACATATGTGCATAATAATAAAATCATTATTGTAAAAAAAGATAAAATTATTTCTATGAATAACAAACATAATATCATGAGATATATCATATTAACCAATGAATTGTATGGATAAGTAATTCCTACCCCTATCACATCATAATATTTACATAATCATGCATTCCACATAGAACATATCATAATCATAGTCATAAAATTAACCATGTAATGGAATAGGTTTCATTATAATTTCATAAATAAATACATCATTAATAAAATTCTGGTTCCTAAATGAAATACGTACAACATATTTGAAAAAAAATCATTCCTGACTGTATAAGAAACAATTGAGCACAGGTAAAAGTTGAGTTTTGAAAGAAAGGTATATTTTAAAAATACATGTATTTGGATTTTAAATCAAGGTAAAAACATTTATATCTAAAAAATAAAATGGAAGAATATTTAAATGATATTTAATGAATATTAGAGTAATTTCCAAATGGATAATTATGTGTAATAGGAGTAAACCTATAAGTACTTGGACATAAATACTTCATATTCAAGTGATTTTAATCTATTATTATTTTTCATTCATTTCAAATTATCTTTTAGGATTATAGTTATAGAGACTTAGGAAAAAACCTTATATATTAAAACCATACATTATAAGTGGACACTTATACTCAATATTCATTTTTTCACAAGAAAAAACCATTTCAAATAAAACATGGTTTTTTGTAATGATCAGTGTTTACAAATTTTACCCTTGATCGCATCCTAATCATTATTCTCCCTTACATCCTGAGAAAAAAAATTAAAACATGGTATGAGCATATAAATTTCTAAAGGGGCATAAAAAATGAATTGAATTAGTCCAATTAAAAACATGAAAACCCAGGTAATATAAAACTTTATCTCAGAGTTCAATTGGAAATTAAAATTTATCATTTTATTAGTAGATCTGACATAATTTTAGCTCAAATAAAATCATTACAAACCATAGAATGAAAAAGAAAACCCGTTTGGAAACATATATTATTGTATTCATAAAAAATTAAAAAAATCTATAAACTTAATAACCATATAGTAATCATTTCTTATAATCTACAAAAAAAGATATAGAGCACGATATAGGGGATCACCTGTTGTATAAGCTATATTAGGATCACCTGTGATCTATAATGGGGCTTAACCCTTTGTATAACCCATATTAGGCTCACACATATTTCTAAGATATAATGGGGTTCACCCTTTATATAAGAAATATTGTGCTCACCCACTTTTCAGGAGCTATAATGGAGATCAACCCATCATTTAAATGGAGTAACTAGAATGGAAAACCTAAAAATCCGTAGTAAACTATTCATTAGAGGTTATCATGTAAGCACCAATACTTGGTTAATCAAAGGACCACACATCATTGGATTATCACATAACCACATGTCACTAGTTTACCTTTTAAACACTCGTCATGGTTTTATTAGGAAACTTCCTAGATTTTAAAAAAACCCTAAACAACATTTCACAACAAAAAAATTATGAATACATTAATTATATAAATTTATGTAAGTAAAATAAACCATTAATTTTAAAATATCATATTTTAGAAATAATATATACTTACAAAGAAAGAAAATTGATTGGAAAATAAACTTCTAATTTTGTAAAGTAATCTTCAAATAATGTATGAATTATGATGACATGAAAATACACTCATTCTGTATATGTTAAAAATATCCCTTCAATATTTTTTCTGTAACAGTCACAAAGAACCTCTTTTAGAAAATGGGAAAAAAAATAATTTCAAACCACATTGAAAAAAGTTAAAGATATGTGAAAAAGAATTGAATAATAATAACAAAATAGAAAAAAAATTGGAATCATTTTTTAAAGCATATACATGTGCAAAAATGATAGTTTTAAGGAATCTTTAAAAAGATTAATTTTAAAATAAATTCTGTTATAAATATCATTACATTTGAGTTTGTTTAAATAAAATGAAATAATAATATGTTTTGACTATAAATAAATATAAAACAAGTGCTAAAATAATATAATATATTCAAAATTCATTTGAAACATTATCTTAGAATCTCATAGTAAAGAATTATAATTTTGTCCCAAATAATGGAAATTGGGATAAGAAATCCCTTACCATACGTTCAAATTCCTTAAAATGTGTTCAAAAATATATTATAATGGGTTAAAGAATGTTATTAACTCATTAAATAACATTATTAATATTCATAAAATATTATGTGTTAATTTTATAACATTTAATTACCCATTCATTTATAATATTTCATTATTTCCTTGGTTTCAGGTGTGCTTGTTTCATGGTTTCACGATTAGTTCATTTTTGTATAATGATTGATCTTCTTTTTAAATTTGATTGACACTAAATAAGTGCAGTTGAATAGTATTAATTAACTTATATATGTATTAACGGTTCCATATATAATTTTTGTTTATTATATGAGGCTTATTCTTTCGATAAAACGTTTACGATAATTTTTTAGTTTATTTTGGGGGTTCTTCTGGGGAATATTAAATAATTTCATATAAATTACTTTTATGTGTATATATTAGTTATATAGAATGAAATAGGTTGTAACATAACTATTAGAATAATATTTAACCTGAATCATTGTTTTATGAGCTTCTATTAAGGTGTTAATTTAAAATGAATAAAATAATTATTTCGAGAGGCGATTAACCAACCTAACATGGACAAAATATTTGTTTAATTTTAGAAGGGGATATGATAAGTGAAATCGATATGAGATATTCCATTATAAACAAAAAAAAATACATTGTATACTTGACTATGGCGTTATCCTTTATTGATGGATGAAGGAGGTGAAGAGAAAGTAAAAAAAGAAAATAAATTAAGAGATGTTCTTTGGGAAAATTACCTCTTTAATATCACCCCTTTTAGAGACACTTGAGGACCTTTTTTGTTGTTTTGGTGACACCAGTGGAAATAGAACGTGTTTAGAGTGATTAAGAGAGGTTTGAGAAGATATTTATGACATATAAGTCTTGTGATTTGAAATGTGTGGTGGGGGTGATATTTATACTTGAAGAGAGGTTGGTTTAAGTTTTTAAAATAATGAATATTTCATATTTAAAGACAACCACATTGAGTTGGAATTAAATTACATGATTTTGGATAAAAATTAATATTTTATATTCTGTTTAGATTATATACACACCTAAAACAACCATTTATGTTTGTATTTCATAGGTATTTTAAGCCATTACTTATTTAACATTAAACTAGTTTCATTTTTTACCAATATCGCGGTAAATAATTTTTTACCATGGTAAACTTTTGTATATGTATAAAAACCTAATTTTACTTATAACATAATTTATAAAATATAATTAAAAATATTTAATTCATTCAACCTAATTAATCTCATATAATTGGAAAAATTATATTGAAAATCATTCTCATAGACAGAATGGAAAATCCGGATTTAAAAGTGAAAATTTCCTAACATTGAAATCTTTTCTTATCCTATTTCAAAATAAAATTAATTAAAATGTAGTTAATTGTTTTTATTGATGTAAAATTTACCTAATTATAATCTAAAAAATTAAATATAATTTATCTTTGTAAATAAATTATAATAAAAAGCATTTTTGAAATAAAATGTTGTATTTTTCACATTTAATAAAAATAAAACTTGTTTGAAAAATAAAAAATAATTCACAGTATGATAATTTCGATATTAATAATTTAAAATTTTAATTTTTTTCAAAATAAATTTAGAAGATTTTCAAAATATAGATTTAATTTAGGGGCTCCAGCAAAATGTGTAAAATTTTATTTTATAATAATATTTTTTTATTCTTAAAATTAGATTAATTATTCTATTAATCCAATGAAACCTGCTTGATGGATTTAAAATCATTTTATTGAACATATAAAATATAAATTTCATTAAAATATTTTAATAATAGTTATTAATTTAATTTATTATGATAAAATTTCATTTTGGGTAAAAAATGATTTCTTCTTAAAACACTTATTTTTTATTGAATTAGTTTTTATTTTTATTTCAAATTAATTTGAAAAAAAATTCACTTCATGAACATGTTTAAACTATATATTCATAATTTAGTTAATCTCAGTCATACCCTCCATTCCAATGGTTATGTGATAATAGTCACATTTAAATAATAATATTTATTCTTTTAAGTTAGCTTGATGTTGCATCTGTTTTATGATATTGAGCATAGTGTTTCATTTTAAAATTTTGGGATGTTACAATATACCCCTCTTTAATAAATTTAATCCTCTCAATTTGAAGTCAATGAGAAAAATTAGTGGTTTTAATTTTTAAAATACATTTTTTTAAATCACACATCGAAAAAAGGATCAGTAAAACTTTCATTCGAAAAGAGAGAAAGGAAAATATGAAGGTCACCTAAGATAACAAATACTAGGATTCCATATAGGAAAACATGGTCGTGTAAGATTAAATATAAAACTGAAGTAATGATAAATAGTGATAGATAACATAGTAATGAGGATGTTAACAATCACAAAACCCTATGTTTGTGATAGTTTGAAAGACTATTGATTTCTTGGATTAAAAAGTAATAAGATAATATTTTTTTTGAAATATTTTATCTAGATATGTGGAATTATTAAACAACATAGAATTATGACATAGGAAAATATACATACATGATTAGAATAATTTTATCCTTAACCTATCTCTAAAAAATGAGCATCAAGATGAATTAGCATACCTAAATCATCATAATTAACTTCTATGGATCAAAAAATCCATAATATTATTACTATATATTACTCATTTATTAAGAAATTAACAAAAACCTATATGGTTATTATAGGATAATGTTGTTTACAAAAAATAATAATCATTTATATTATGGAAAAATGATTTAATATCAAAAATCCTATAGTAATACCCATAACTCAACATAGATTATTCAAAAAGTAACTGTCACCAAAATGTCTAAAAAAATTCTTGATTAAAACCCAAAACTAAGATGGATTTGATCACATAGTATTTCAAGATAAATTTAATATCTCTATTAATCTAATATCATTGTCTCTTAAAGTCTCATAAAAAATGTAATTTCCATAATAACATAGTCTTCATAATATACTAGCCATTTCTCTAAATAACCCAAATCCACATATATCATATTTGATTCCAAAATATAATTCATCTTTTATTTTTCAAATATAATCTCATATTAATCTATGTACATTTATCCACTACTGTAAAAAAACTCCATACAAATACCCTCATACCAACCATTTAAAAAAATAGCTGGTATAGGCCTATTTAGAGACTTGATTCGCAACGGTTTCAGAAAACCATTGGGGTGGAACCCATCTATCCCAATGGGTTAGAATAAACTGTTGGTATAGGTTCCTTTATAAAAATGTGTCACAATATTTTTTAAATTGATTTGGGATACAACATCTATGCCAACAGTTTTTTAAAACTGTTTGAAAATTTGTCCCAAGAAACACAAGAGGCTTCCACTTTTCCCCTCCACCCACTTATTTCCCTAAACCGAAGATCCCCACTTCCCTAACCTGCAACCCTTCTTCCCACCAGTCAATCCATCTTGATTCAAGCCATTATTTGTTCAAAAATTCATATTTTTAAGTTTTATGTTAGTTTTTTTCATCTATTTATCTTTTGGGTTGAGGTTTTATTTTCCAATAAATGAAAATTCCCTTATTCTTCCCAATGTGAGAACCATTTTTCCCAACCGAGGATCCATATTGAAGTCATTTTATGTTCTAACAATTCAAATCAGTATATTATAATTGAGTTTTTTATTCGGCCTCTATTTATTTTTTCTTTTTTAATTTGTATTGATTTTAAGACAAGGTTGTTTTTTGGTTTTGATCAAGAATACATTATAAATCCTTTGTTTGGTACGAAATTTTTTGAAATGATTGAAATTTTATTTGAAAATAAATTAGAAGATAGGAGTTGAAATTCCAGTGAAAGACCACTTTTTTATGTTTCACCACACAACTGCGGTGGACATTATATACAAGGAACTATTTAATAAAATAATTCTATGATATTAACAATATTTTTTTGAAGGGGATGTATCATGGTTTGATGATATGTTATTTTTTTTGGTAACCTCTCATGTTCTATAACATCTAATACAACAACAATTTTTTATTCAAAATATTGTATCATAGTTTTATTATTGGTGATATCCTTATATATAGGGGTTTTATAATAATCAAATGATAAAAAAATGTTTCCCTAAAATTGTGGTATAATATGTGTTATAATTTTATGATAATTTATCTTTTTTAGGTTACTTTTAACCTAAATGAACTTATAAGAATGTACATAAATATATAATATACTATCAAAAACATTTTAAGGGTTCTTTTGAGTTTTATAAGAAATATGAGTAGTGAAAATTCAATACAAATATATTTAATAGATAATAAATACTTCAATGACCAATTATTTTTTGTGAAATATTTGATGTATGGTGTATAGGGTTTATAAAACCATTTATCAAGTCATTTGGATAGTAAAACATATTGTTTTTTACTTTGTTTCAAAATGTGTGGAATCTAAGGCCAATAAAATTGAAGATTATGCTATTATATTTACTTCTTTGAGTAATACAATCTTTTTGATATAGAATCCTACAATAATTAATCAGTGAATGATGAACCCACATTCAATATAGGTTCTTGAAAGCATCAATGAGGAAGTATAGAGTAAACAACTATAAATCAACACCTCTCCATTCACAATCCAATAAACAAGTTTCATTTTTTAAAAGTGATATTAAAGGAATATTGGAAAATATATAAAAGTCAAATAGAAAATATATGACAAAAATTATGGAAGACACCTTGTGGGTTTGTAAAATAGATTAAAAATCCCATAATGAAATGAGCACATACTAATTTATCAAAAATAATATTTATCATATGTATGTAGAGATAGAACATAAATATTATTATGATGTTAAAGATATTAATATGGATGTATAAATGGATGGATATGAAATAAGACTATATATTCAATAACATATCGATATAAAGAGATAATAATTTTTAAATTTCAGAATATACATGGAGAGAATAGTAGTTGAAAATAACTTTATAATTAAATAATGAAACATTCAATAAAGAGAAAATATATTTCTCTACAACTCAAGCATAAAAGTAATGTGTGATGAAACTCATTACACAGGGGAAGTCTCATTAACCATCACTAATGGGTATCTATCTTGTGTTTTTATAGTTAATAAAGGAGAAATGTATGAATTTGATATCAATAGATATTGTATGAGGAAGTCTCTCAACAATATGATACTATTACTAATAAAACATATCACACTAATCTAACCCTCATACTGTTAAACTCATAGGCTATACCAAACCGGCTGAATTGAATTAAAAATTAATTGATTTAACCCAAGTATATTTTAGTAGACACAAACAACACTAATTTCAATCAAATTAAACTAAAATATTTATAATTTTCCAAGTGTACCAAACAAAATGAAATTATATTTTAATGAAAAAAAATAACTGAGTTGAAAATTTCTCGTTAACTTAAAAAAACATATCTATAAAGTAATTTATTGTTTTTTATATTATGATTCTCATATAGAGTAATGTGTTGGTTATGGTTTTATATAATGTGAAAAATTATCATTTACTTAAATATATATATGATTAAACTTAAATCTTATTAAATATCCTTCAAAAAATGACTTATTACATTTTTTACAGAATGGATAGAAGCTGGATCTATGAAACCAATCAGATCTCAAGAGATTTTGTAAACAATTAAGAATTCTTTTTGTATTTTTTATTTGATAATCTTTCAGATGGTGGTCACATACACTTACCATGTTATAATTGTGTTGGAATAACTTGGGTGAGTCGTGAAGAAGATATCTACCATATAACCAAATAGGGTTTTCAAAAAAACAATTTGTAGTATCATAATGGGGAGTAAATGGAATATCAAAATACTGATGATCCAAATGAGGGGACTAGATTAGATATTTTCTTATATGATCTATTTCTATATATTCATCATCATGATAAGGAAATCATTTTGAACAAAATTGACTTTTATATGATCAGAAATGATGCATCTATTGAAAATGATGATGTTGATATGGTAAATAATTGAATGATGCTGCCACGACTCCAATATATCGACAATGTGGTAAAATGAAAAAGGTGTAATTTTTAATCTGATTGTTTCATGGGAAAATAATTTATGAGATTTTGAATAATTCTATCAATTACATTGTTAATATATTGAAGGAATTACATCTAGATTATACAGACATTACTTCAAACCACTGTATGGAAAGTAATTTAGTTGAGGAACTTTAATATTAAAAAAAAATTCCGACATTCAAAAAATATTACAGCTTATTTTGGGAGGAATCTATTGAATGAAATGATTTTATAAAATGTGGAACATCCCAATGTAATCCAAAAGATAATTTAACACCATCTCATGGGCTACATAATGTAATGTGTCACTTTCCATTAATCCCCAAACTCTATAATCATTTCATGCATGATGAAAATATCAATAAAAATGTGATGGAATGATACTGAGAGAATAAATAATAATAAAGAGTTTGTTCACAATATATATGTATTCACATGGAATAGATTTGTTACCTAATATCTAATTTTGGAAGATGCGGTGTGTAATGTGAGTTTATGTCTTTCATGTGATAGTTTTAATCTATTGGGGTAGATTTTTACATCGCAAAGCACATGTCTGTGTTTTTATAAAAATTTATAACCTACCCCCATGATTGTGTATGAAGTAAATATTCAATTTTATGAGTATACACAAATCCGGCCCTTCTGATCCTAGAAATGATATAGATTTATACATGAAACCTTTAATAAAATAGTTGAATCTTTTTTGGGATGTGAGTGTGTGCACATATGATGCATGTTTGAAAGACATGTTTTAGATTCTTTTTTGTTCTTATGTGGATGATTAACGATTTTCCTACTTATACAATGATGTTTGAGTGGAGCATGAAGGGAAAACTATCATGTACTATTTTTATGAAGAAAACTTGATATAGAAGACTGAAATATCTCTATTGTTTTATTTATATGGTACATCGATGATTCTATCCAATGGTCCATCCATATAGAAATAATCATTGAATATTTGACAATTCTATTGAGATCAAATATCCACCACTGTGTATTTTTGGATCTAATCTCTTTAATGAATTAAAAGATTTAACTTTTTCATTTAGGAAGAATTAAATAAAATCTAAAAAGTGTAATAATGTTTCCAATGATACCTATTATAATTAGAAGAAGAGAAATATATCCCTTCAGATGCCTTATAGGTCAACCAATTTGTTATGTCATTTCATAGACAAGATGCACATTGAAAAAGAATTATGTGTAAAATGTTGTTGTTGATTCTTCTAAATGTCAAGGGAAAGAAAAAAAGATGATTTATGATCTTAGCGTGCCTTGTTAAATTTAGAGATCATACCAGAATTGAATCTTATTTGTATTAGTGAAAATAAATGGAAAGTTCCATGTTCCTCTTATGTGAGGAGACCTACAGAAAAAAATCTATAAGTACTATAGACTATTAAAGTTCCTAATAGATTTTCAAAAAATATATCGAAACTGGTAAATTGATTTGTGTCAAAGCTGAAATATTTAAAGTCTTGTGGTTCTCACATATTTCTATATGAGTTGATTCCAATATAAATTTTAAATATTTTTTCCAATAATGTAAGTGTGTCAGTTATTTTTTTGTTTAATAAGTGAATAAATCTTTGTGGTGAGAAGTTTCCGATGTTTTTCGTGGAAAAAATGTTGGTAGAGACACCATTAAATATTTGCGAGTTAATAAAAATATTTACCCTATCATTTTTCATGTGAATGTTTCATCTGACTTTTTATCTTCCATACAAAATATTTTTTATAAAACCTTTTCCTTTTCATTGGATGTATCCAATTTAATGAAGTATGTACACATTGAAATAATCTTTCTTGAACCAGAATCATCTCGAAAGTTGTATCCTGAATGTTTACATGGCTCAAGAAGGTAGGGATTTATGCTCAATGTATTTGTCTTGTCTTATTACACAAATGAACATACCAATGAGAAATGAACAAAAAATAGTTTAAATAAATTGAACCTAATTTTTTACCACTTCCGAAAACTAGAGGAATTCTTGAATCATATACATTGACGGCATTAAGCCATGAATAATGGGATATAGAACATCACACAGTGTTGTTCGAATATGATTTTTTGATTACCGCATCAGGTACATATACTGAACATGGATATATTATCTCATCTCTTTTAAGTTTTCATTTCTATTAAACTATTTTTATATTCATCTATAGTGAATGTAAAGAAATTATAAATGGAAATCTTTGTTTTTTTCTTCGAGAAGGAGAGAGACTTTTCATAGAATTTTTTTTACTATGTGGAAATTTAAGTTAAGATATTTCTTTAATAAATAAATAAAATCAATATTTCATTAACTTTAATATTCATTTAAATTGTCGGAATCAAGAATTCTTATTGACTCAATCTCTGAGGATATAAGAGCTTCGGATTTTGGTCCTAATACTGTGTTTCCTAAATGTAAATCAATTTTGATCGATGGGTATAGATTTATTATCACTGAATAAGGATTGAAAATGAGAACACAACATGATTTTGTTATAGTAACTTCCTTAATAGACTCTTATGGCAGTGGATTGGATAATCAACCTCATTTTCAAAATGTATCTTATTTTGGAGTTCTTGGAAAATTTAAAAATATTGTATTGTTACTCTATTGGTCAAGTCACTATGATGAAATGCTAGTGGTTTTATTCAATGACGAGGTAGCGAAACTTTATTAATGATTATAGAATTTGAGTTATTAAAATGACTCACACTCTTTCCACCAATGAACAACATTTTTTTGCGTCAAGGAAGAAATAGTTTTTTAAGTCAAATATCATCATTGACCTAAATTTAGTGTCGTTGTTGAACTAATTACAATACATTTTTTTGACAATGGTGATGATGGAATTGACACCATTCCAACTTCTATTGGCCCCAATGCATTTATTACATATGATAACTCTAATAACTCCATTGCCATATTTTATTGAGAACCTAACATTATGGAGGGACTTATATAGAATCATTTATCCATGTTCTAAGTTATTTTGGTTTAGTTCTACTTCGGGTGTTACTTTTTTACTATTCAAAATGATTTAATATTAATTACAAATATTTTGTATCAGAGGTGAACTTAATGTTTATTATCAATATTTATTGGTTATAGTTTTATTCGAGTTTAATTTTCTAATATTGAATTGATCCGTATTGAAACCTATAAAACCAAACACATATGAGACAATTAAATTAAAATAAAAAACAAGAGGAATTGAATTGGAAAAGTAAAACATATTGATATGAAAATAAAAAAAATTAAAATAATGACCAAACCAAAAAATATCTAAATTACCAAACTGAAAATATTAAAAAAATTACCTAATAAAAATAATTCATGTCCCATATTTTTTGTTTTTTAGGTTACACATTAGTTATGATTTTCTAATTACATCCATATCTGTTTTTAAATGAAGGAAATAAAACCTATGAGGAGACGCAAAGAAAAAGGATGACAGACAATAATCATTGAATGAATGAGATAGGAAATCCTTCATTGGTGTTTTTTATGATTATTTTATTCCAAATATATATATTAATAACATATAATGTCATGTTTTTAGTTTTGTTTCAAACTATTATGATGGATCCACCAATTAGGTTCCAATTATATGATGAGAAGCCTAGTAGTGGTCCCAGTACTCTGGCTAGCGGTATGAGGGGTGGTGGTATGAGAGCTAGGCTCTCTAGTTAGCATACCCAATAAAATCATGTCCGTCCCACTAATGTACCATCTTCCACACATTCTAATCCCACTATGTCATTAGGGACACATGGGATATTTAGGCCTCCCATTTTTTCACCAGCCCTGACATATGAGCATCATCACCCATATTTATTGTATCCGATAATGATTCCCACTCTGTATCCACATCATGAATTTGGAAAACCATCCATGCCTTCTTTTTACCATCTACTTCTCTCTCTCCTAGATTCAATAATCCTTATTTGAATCCTTCTTCAACATAGTCTATTCCTATGGGGAATACACTGGGAGACACTACACCTATACAGGGTGATTTTCCTTCAGTGATTGTGGATCCAGTAGTTCCCATTGATCATATAGTCGCATGTATATTTTTTAACAATGATAAAAAAATTTAACATAATTTATTTTCATTATAACATGTATTGATTTAATATATTTTTTCTTCTATAATAGCTATGTATATTGATAAAAATATTGGGATTACATATATGTTTATAGTATAGAACTGCCACACATAGTTGATGGTGGACTAAAACAATGAAAAACAAATGGTTGAAAAAATAGGATAGTAATGTTGGAGTTTTTTGGCAACGTTTTCCAAATACTCTGACATCATTCTTGTTAGCCTACTCTCATGGGGATAGTTTTCAAACAAAGTCAAGGATAATTCTTGAAATCACATAGCAGTAATAAATCTATTGTATTTAATGTAATATTGATTGTAATTTATATGAATTAATATTTTGGTGTCATGTTATTTTTAATTTTCTTGATGGTGAGTGTTCTCGACCAACACGTCTAATGAAATTATGAGAGATTTGGACAGGCAATTAATAAGATTTGTATATTATATGGAATTGTATATTTGGAATAGAGTTATAGGTGGTAACTATCGTGTATTACTGTCTAATATAACAATATTATAGAATGATTTCTCATTGGAAAACTTCTAAGTTTAAGGTTTTAATCCCATTTGATGTTTTTAACTGAAAAGTTTCTTGTTTTGAATGAATACTATATTTTGTATTATTTAATTTCAATTAGTAATAATCCAAAAAAATTGATTCTAAAAAATTCCTTCACATATTGGGACGTACTACAATGTTAGTTCATGATAGGAAGAAGGTATGCAGTCATTTACAATTTTTCATTAACACTTTCACTTTCTATTATTTCCTCTATAATCCATTTGATTTATAATGTTTTGATATATTTTATGTTATGAAATTCAATATTGGTAACCTAATTTAAATTATGGTTTCTTAAATTAAATTTCAATATAGAGAGATGTATTGAATATTGTAGGACATTTACCTTGAGAAATATTTTTTTCTCAAGTTGAATGAAAAAAGAGAGAAGTGATATTAATAGACCAACATAGCAGCTGATTGTAAGTTTAAATTTTTTGATTTCAAATTTTCATATATACATTTAAACATAAAAATGTATTTATATTTTTTACAGGATGATTTTTAGGCCCTTCTTGCCCAAGAACCTGACAATTTTGGGCCAAATGATCACTTACATTAGGTTTTAGGAGATAAGCTCTAGGGTAGAGCACACTACCGACATTGGAAGACTATACTACCAACTAGGAATTTGGAATATTTGGGTACCATTTTTAGTACCACCAGGTTGGAAAAGGTTAAGGCATAGGCAAAACAAGCCGAAAAAGGGTTACACCAGTTGAAGAACATGTTAAAAGGGTAAAAATTGAATTTATGAATGTGATGAAAGTTATATGTCCATCACATCCACCAAAGACCAGTGTGTCTTATGATTAATATGTGTTGTTGATGTTTTCATTATATAGTGTACTAGGAGGAGGTCTTATTTGTGGTTGAGATGATGATTTTCCTAGCGATGATGATGGTGAGTATGATTCTGTTGAAGTGGCTGAGGATGAGGATGATGTCGATACCGAGGTTGACGCTGAGGTGGAGGATGAGGGAGAGGATGAGGTCAAGGAAGTGGAGGGGGATTAGGATGGGGAATAGGATGGGGAATATGATGGGGAGAGGGATGAAGATAAGGATGAGGATGATGACGAAAGTGATGATTGTGATGGTTATGAGGGATGTATTGATCCGTTACATTTTTTACTGATATTTATTACATTTTATGTTTGAGGATTTTATGTTATTGAATATATTTGTGATATTTTTTATGTTTTTTATCAATGGATGGATGTATTAATTGATTTGTTCAGCTATCATTATTTATGTATTATTATGTTGGTGTTTGAGGATGTTATATTTGTTGCATTGTAGGTTTTTTTGTTGAATATGTTTTGTTGGTTTCATTGAGGGTTGAGGGTGTTCGGTTGGTGTATTGATACAGTGTTAAGTTAGTTTCATTATTTCATGTCTCTATATTGATTAATGGTAGTTATGATTATAGGTGAATTGTGTTTTTATGCATTGATTAGGTGAATTTCATTTCCGATAGTTCTGTTTTTCAAGTAGTGAATTATGCTTGGATTGTAGGTCATTTTCAGTTGAATTGTAGGTGTTGAGGTGCATTAAATTTTAGGTAGTTCTTTATCACTCATGGTATGATGAAATATGACAATATTTATAGATTGTTTAATGATATTATGAGTAACTTCCATATCCATGTGGTATATTATCATTCCTATAATACTGTTGACTCTTCTAAAATCATATAATTCATTAAATTTCATTCCTTATCAAGAGCTTGTGCTTCGGGTACTATTTTATTTTAGGATGAGATTTTTGGACATGAGTTTTTCTAACAAATTAATGGTTTTTCATTCTTTATGAGAATTTATTATTTAACATTTATATTAGAATAATGTAAATTAATTTCAAAATAATACAATGATCATATTTTTTTGTATGTATTAGGATGTAAAATATATTTACATATAGAAATGTCATCAAATGTGGACCCACGATTGAAAGAATGACAATAGAATATTAAATTTTAGGTCACCATACCTAGAGTAATTTATTAACAATGATGGGGGATGCAATTAAACACCCAATGAATACCCAACCTATAATGTTCAAGTCAGGTTGTGATTTATCAATTAACTAGCGAAGTGTATTTAAACTGATGTGGTAAGAATGATGGAGGCCTCCAAATTGCCTGAAAATCCACTATTTATTTGTTATGAATCAAAATAAAAGTTCCCCCACCCCGAATACATAGGTTCCATAAATTGTGTAGGCCAAGGGATTCACCCTTTACCTAGAGCATACAGTTATTAGGAAAGGACCCAAAATTGGTGTATATGATATTTTCATGTCCTAATATCCATTTTCTAATGAAGGAATCAGCTTAATAATTGTCTTCCCTCCATGTGTGAACAACATTAATTTCCAAATTGATGTTAATATTAATATAACCCAAATCCCATGGTGGATAATCTTTCCCTTGAATGGACCTTACTATCAAATAAGAATCAAATTCCACTTCAACAATTGGAATATTATAAATCCTAAAAAACATGATATCATTAACCATGGTTCTTGATTCTAATCCAAGATAATTACCTGGACTCTAGAAGGAACTAAAACACTAAATCACTAATCCCATTCTTTCTCTAAATAATCATTCCCATCTCATCTCCCAAGACATGCATGTTCCATCCACATTTAATTTCATCTCCGTATTGGGTGGCGTCCACTTTATCCATTTATCCCAAATACCTAGAGCACATTCCATATTAAAGAAATTCTTTAGTAGTAACCTTCATAACAAAAAAGCGGACTCTCATCCATTAATTAGTGCACAAAAATTAACCGAAAGATGATTCACAAGTACATTGAAAAAAAAAATGGAATACATTCTTCCGTTTTCTTTATTTTTACCCCAATTAAATCACCACACAAACATAAAATCCCTTTCTTGAGTATTTTTTTAATATTGTACAGTCTATTGTCTGCATGAGTGTTTTTTTGTCCTATATTTTCAAGTATTTTATTGCTCATTACATATTGTCGGCATGATGGTTTTTTGTATTCATAATTATTATACAGATTCTTGTACTATAATTATAGAGGGGAGGTTGATGTATGTTTCTTACTAGAATTTCATTGCTCTCTAAAAACGGTTTATAAACCCTTGGTATAGATCTGAAAATTGTATCTATACCAATGTTTCTTATCAAACTATTGGTAAACCACTATACCAATGGTTTATAAACCATTGCTATAGATTTGAAAAAATTATGTATACTAACAGTTATTTTAACACCATTGGTAAAAATCTATAACAAATGTTTATAAACCATTTGTATTGTTTGAATGCTCGATATATACCGAATGGTAGAAAACCATTGGTAAATATCTATTTCAAAAATTATTATTAAACCGTTGGGGAATTTTAATTTCCATTATCATATACCAATAACTACACCATAACTGTTTTTATAGGTCTATCCCCATGACTCAATATTCAACGGTTTGGAAAACTATTGGTATACCCTACACCAATGGGTTTCCAGCCTATACCAATGGTTTAAAATCGTTGGTATAGGATAATCCTCCAGAAGTGATTATATAGGGTTCTTAAAATAGTGAACGTCTTATGAAATAACATTGATAACTTAATCTCTAAATAATTTTACAAAACATTTGTTATCATTATAATTAAACATATGATCCCAAATGAAATTATTTTTTATTAATCAAATAATTTACCACAAAAATAAAAATATCATACTAACGAGTACATCAAGTAGTCAAGTGGTACATGAGGCTCCATTATCTCCCTTTAGTTATGGTTTTGATCCCCATAGATTTTACAAATGTGATGTTTTGTTACCCAACACGTGGGTTATCCCTTTTCTAAAACTATATTAATATAATCCTTATATAATTATAGACATATTAGAAATATATTCAAATTAACATTAACATATTCTATCCTTAAAGGTTATCTTCTATCATTAATTTTTCATTCCAAAAACATAGAACCCATATTAACCTCCAAAATTCTCCCTATGATAACAACCCTCGTGGTTATAGAGGATATTTCACTTTCACTAAAATAATATCCAAACCTCTAACTTATCTAAACCCTTCATTGATACCAACTATAAGGACATGGACATAAATATTATATAGTCTATTGATTTTCATCTATAATTATATTTCATTCATTTAAATTGATATTTTAGGTTTAGATTTTTAGAGATTTAGGAAAAACCATTATGTATTAAACCCAAATATTAAAAGTTGAAAATTCTACTAAATATTAATTTTTTCACAAGAAAAAAACATTTAAAATAAAAAAGGATTATATTCACGGAAAATATTTAAAAATTTTCTTTGGATCTAATCATTTACTGTATTATCTCTTAAATCTTTAGAAAAACTTTTTAAAACATGGGATGAGCACGAAAACTCAGTAATGTAAATGATAGAAGGGAAAATCCTAGTCTAGTGTGAAACATGAAAACACATGTAATATTTAAATTTACAAAAGATAATTTGTTTGTTGAAATAAATCATTTTATTAAGAAAAAACACTCCCCTTTATCATAAATAATGTCATTAAACCCCTTATAAATAAAAAATAAAAACCTTTTTGGAATCTTAGAAGATCAAATTCATAAAATCATTTAAAACCCATATTTAAATGGAATAACCATATGGTATAATTTCATAATAATCACTACACAATGTAATAGAAAGGTGTAATGGGGTTCAACCATCGTATAAGCTATATCGGGAACAACCATGAGCTATAATGGGGATTAACCCACCGTATAAGCAATATCAAGATCAACCTTTTTTCATGAGCAATAGCAGGGATCACCCTTCATATAAAATATATCGGGATAACTCAATTTTCATGAGATATAATTTGGATAAGCCCATTGTTTAAATGAAGTAATCAATATGTTCAATCATCAACTTTGAATTACCCAATGTTTTAGAGGTTATCACAATAACCACCCATCGTTGGTTAATCAATTAACCACCCATCATTGGTTTCTCACATAACCACCCATCATTAGTTTGTTATGTAAGAACACATAATTGGTTTATCACATAACCAAACATAATTATAAAAATTTCCCAAGAACCATAAATCAATCATAAAACATGAATACTTTAATTATATAAATTTTCATAATGAAAATAATCCTTTCATTTTAAAATGTCACATTTTTAGAAAAACTATGCACATAAAAAGTAAAAAATATTATTTGAAAATAACATTGAAACATTTTAAACTAATATTCAAATAATCAATGTAAAATTAAAGTTGTAAAAAACAATAATTCCTTATATTTTAAAAACATTCCTTGTGTATTTTTTGTCATTAAATTAATAAAGAACCTATTTTAGAAAATGTAAAAAGTATTATTTCAAATCATTTTGTATAAATTAAACCATGAGTCAAATTGATTTAAAAATTCATAATATAATATTTAACAAAAATTTTCAAAAACATAAATTTTAAATAGACATAGAAGTAAAATAGATTATTAAGGAAGCTTTAAAAGGATAATTTTGAAAAAAAATATCTTATAAATATCATTACATTGGAGTGAGAGTCATTAAAACAAATTGATTATATATTTAAACTATAAATACACAAAAATTTGTACATAAAATATAATATATTAAAAATTCATTTAAAACATAATCTTTGGATGACATTATCATGAAGTATAAGTTTAACCTAAATAATGGAAATTTGGTTAAGAAATCTCATACCTCACATTCAACTTCCATTAAATGTGTTTAGACCTCCTATATAAGTATTTGAAGAATGTTTTTTCACATTATAAAACAATATTAAAATTTATATTACCTTATGTTATGATTTTATAAAATATTTTTACCCATTCATCCATAATACGTCATTATTATCATGAATTTGGGTGTGTTCGTTTCATGGTTTCATGATCAGTTAATTTGTGTATGATTGTGATTGTTCTTGTGAAATGGGATTACAACTCTAGGAGTGTAATTGAATAGTATTAATGAAATTATGAAATTATTAATGGTCCCACATATCATTTTAATTTCATACATGAAGATGATTCATTAGATAAAACGTTAATGATAAATGTATAGTTTAATTTGGCATTTTTTCTGAACATCACAAACTAATTTCATATTAGTTATTATTATGTCTCATATTAATTAAAAAATTAAATAGGTTTTAATATACCTAAAAATATTACTAAACTATAACTATAGTTTTATTACTATTCATGAAGGTGGTAATGGAAAATTAAAAAAATCAATGTTCGCAAAGGAGATTAACTGGCATAACTTTGATAATAGCATCATTTCCTTTTATAAGAATAGATTAGAAATAAAATCGATAAGATATATTATGTTATATACATAAAACTAATGTATATAAATTACTATGGATTTATCATGCATTTATGGAAGAAATAGGTTAGCATAAATTAAAAAAATATATTAAGAGAGGTACATTGAGGAAATTGTCTCTTGAATATCACCTCCACGAGATACCCTTGAGGACCCTAGATTTTATTTTTTTTATGAGAAAAAAATTGATGTGGGGTGAGTGATGAGGAGAGGTTTTGGTAGATATTTTAGTATATACAAGTCTTTTGAGTGAAAATCTAGTGGTAAGGGTTGGTATTTGTACTTGAGGAGAGCTGGGTTTATGTGATTAAAATAATAAATATTTTATATTTAAAGATAACCACATTGAGTTGGAATTAAATTTCCTGAAATCTGATAATATTTAAAATCATTGAAGCTGGGTTTGTTCTATACAAAACTCCAAAACCAGTAAATTTTGTAGTTGTTAGGGATTTTAATTTCCTTCCTTTTACACTTTAACTTGTTTCCCTTTTTCCTTATACAACATTAAATGATTTTTTTCTATGATAATTTTTTTTACTTCTAAAAATGGTATTATCCTCATAAAATAATTTGTACCTACTTATTTAAAATATAGAATTATTTTTACCTAATTAAATTCAAGTAATAGGAAAAATTATTTTTAAAATTAATCCCACTAACACAATGAAAAAGAGGGTTCCTTAAGTGAAAAGGTCAAAAAACTAAAATGTTTTTGCATCCAATTTCAATGTGAATTTGACTATAATGACCTAAATTGGTTTTAAATATGTATAATTTAAATAATAATACATAAAAACAAATTTAAAATATAATTTAATTATTAAAATAATTTATATGAAAAAATAGGTTGAAGATAAAATGTTGTATTTTTCATTATTCGTCATAAAATGAAACTTGTTAGAAAAATACCAAAAATGAACTAGAAGCTAATTTTGATATTCTTATTTAATAATTAAGTGTATTTGGTCAACATATATTTATATAACTATCAAAATTTATATTTTAATCTAGTTCACCATCAGAAGGTGTAAAATTATCTTTTATAAATATATTTTTTATGGGTAAAATTCGATTTATTGTCATCTTAATCATACAAAACATATTAGATGAGTTTAAAAAATTACTAACTATATGACATAGATGATTAATTAATATATTTGACTAATAGATATTAATTTAATTTTTTAAGATAAAATACCATTGTGTGATTAAAAAATTGTTTTTTAAAGGCACCCATTATATTCAATTGGATTTCATTTTTATTTACAATTAAATGGTAACCATTGAATTTACTTTATAAACATTGTTAAACTATATTTTCATACTATATTTAATCATAATAATTCCCACTATTTGAACAATTTGGTGATAATAGACACATTTAAATAATAATATTTAGTCATTTTTGTAAGATTGAATGGTTTATATTGTATGATATTTTGCATAATTCTTCCTTTTAAAATTTAGGGATGTTACAAACCTAAATAAAGGGAGTAGGGTTAGATAATTCCCTTACCATTAATATCAATTTATTTCATTTAATTTATTCCTCCTAAATAATAAAAATAGATTTATTAAAACATTGAAAATGAAGTTAATTATGTTAATTTATGTCACTATTTATCAATAATTATCATTTTATTATATTTGTTTGTTTTTATTATTGAATTTCAATCATTTTTATATCATGTTTTCATTATAAATTTCTCATTTCCATTCAATTTATCTATTTGGTTAATGTTAATAAATACATAAGTAGAGTAAATTCCAGAATCTTGGTGTACAAATATTTATGTATTTTTATATAATATATAATTTTTTTGACCATAATTAGGTTTTTTGATAAGAAAGAGATTGGAAATGTTCTCATTGGAGATTAACTGACCTTGGTGGGAAATTTTAAAATGATTCAGAAAGTGATGTTTGAAATTTATATACATAATATATTTGATACATTAACTAGGTAAAAATCAATAATATAATTTTAACATACTTACTCCTTAATTTTACATGATTTGGTTTTCAAATTAATTTGTATCAAAATAATGATAAAAATAAAAAGGGATAAGGACTGATATAAAGATATAATTTCCTTGATATAACATCTAAAATATGACTCTAAAAATACCTTGATATATGGTGATATTTTAATCCAAAAATTACCTAGGTATTAAAGGGGAATTAAGAGGTAGTATTTGGGTAGTGATTTGGACTTTTAAAGTTATGTTTATGTGGTTTTCTAAGGGGGAGAGAGGGTTTATCTACAATTGATGATTTGAGTATTTTTAAAAAAATTATTTAATAAAATATTATATCAAAGGTAAAACATATAATAGTGAATTTTTTACAATATAAATAATATGTAAATATAATATATTTATATTTCAAATTTATGTAGATTTATAATTTTAATTCACATTGTTTATTAAAAAGGAATTTAGAAAAAGAAAATTTTGTTATTTTAATAGAATAATTTTTACTTGAGGTTTGTTAAAATTAGTTTTATGTTTGAAAAGTATGTTTATTTTATATTAATGATTCATTTATTAAATTAAATATATTTTAAAAGAAAAAACTATAATAGAAACTATTTTTTCCAAACTGCAACATGAATGTTGTAATTTAAGATACACCAGTTATGTGAAAAACTGTATTTGTACTATTAACCTGAAAATATATTTATTTCATAAAACTACCAAAATATAACCCTGGTAAAATATTAACATGATTATTAGAAAAATGATATTTGTTTTATGAAATTAAAATTTTTACATAGTTATTTTATTTTTTTATTATAAAAATTATGATTTCAATAAAATCCTTTAAAATAATGTTTATTAAAAATATTCTTATTTTTTCTATGAGTTTTTTTATCCTTATAATTATTTTTTTCATTATAGTATTTAGGTTATATTAAATTAATCCTGAAAAGATTATTTATATTATAATATATTAATTTTTGGTTCAAATACTTTTCCCGCAGTCGGTGTATTTTCCCCAATAATTTGGTTACATTTTCTAATGGTTGGGTTACAATTCCAATAATCACAATAATATTTCAATGGTCACATTACATTTTATAAATAACACTTAATTATTTCACTCAATATTCACTAAATTTACTCCCAAGGTTATATAAATTCATTTACTATAATATTGATTAGTTTACGAATATTTTGTTTCATTTATATAGTGTAGATTGTGGTGGAGATAATTTTAGAAGCCTGGGGTGATTCATATTTTCCCATTTTAGCTTTTTCATATTATATTTTTTGTCTCATTGTAATGTTTTGAATTTTAAATTTTTTTGAAGCTGATTAATTTAGTTATGTTTATTAATGAGTTAATGTTTTTTTGGGGTTTCTCTATGTTCTATTTGTGAATAATTTTTATATAATTTAATATAGCACAGATATATTCATTAAACCATTATAATTTAAAGTTATGGTTCATTATATTTATCACCCACACCGAAAAAATACATCTTAGAGAATAAACCAAATTCAATGCTAGGGATCCAGTGATGGGAATGGGCCCCTTGACTGGGAGTTGAGGATATGAATGCCTAGTGATAGAGGGTATTCTAGGACACACCCCTCCCATTGATATTTAATTTATTTTTCAATATATAATATACTCTAATTTGTATTTCCACCTTTGGATCAAATTTATTTATTGTGTGACATGTATTCCATCTTACATTACATTTATTTAGTTTTATACATGTTTACTATAGTTATTTATTTATATACTTATATTCTATTATAATATATTTTACCCAATGACATGATATTGAGGGTATAATATCCAAATTGTTGGACATAGTCTCTCCCTGCTTGTCATAAACCTGTTACATATATGGAGGCATGAAAGAGTTCATCTAGAATGTTGTTTCTAACATAGTGTTTCTGACTATCAAATTATAAAATGGTATTAAAGGGGTTTTATACCATTATTTTTGGACCAAACATGTTTCTAATAGAAAGAAGATAGTTATATTGGACTTGGGTAGGGGTTTTGTATGTCCCCAACCCTCACATATGTAATAGAACACTCATTTACCATGCACTATTTTTTAGTGACTGATTTTTATGAGATTCTAATTATGATTACGAATCATGATTAGACACGTAGGATCAACTTAAATATTTATAAATATTTTTTTGAAACATATTAGTTCTTAAATTTATTTCTGTGATGTGTGATGTCTCATTGGGATGGTTCTTCTATTGTCTGATATATCTATTTTTTGATACAATTGTGAATTATATTTGTTAAAAATAACAAATTTTACTAAGAATGTTGTAATGTTATGTTTTTTATGTATATTAATTTGACTAATTTTTATGTATGGCACCTTGGTTAATTCTATGAGGGGTATACCTAGGGATATGTATAGACTCTTAGAAGAATCTACTATAATCCCATATAATGATTAGGGTTTATCTGAATGAATCTATATATTTTTATTTTTTCCCCTTATCAATAAAAAAAATTTATCCTCAAAATAGTGTTATGGGACTACTTAGGAAGAGGGGATAGAATTCTCATGCAAGGGAGTATTTTTATAAAATACCACTAGATGTTTAGGTGTATGAAGTTTCACATTCTCTTATTCTAACTCTGTGGTTTAGTAAGTATGCCTAATTCAACTAAAAAGAGTTCAGAAATATAGTTTAATTTCTTATGGATTTCAACTTAAGAATTATTCATCCTTTCATTGAACCAATGGTCCTTAGGATGATAAATATTAGGTTTAAATAATTTTAATAATCTTTGACCTAGTATAGACTCTAATGATCAGAAATTTAAGATGAGATAAATCTCATGTCAGGTGCATACCCATTTTAAAACCTATTATCATATGGTACCAGGTGAGATGGGGAATCTCAAATTCAATCTCATGGAAATATAGTATATGGGGTTTATGATCACGATTACTTCATTATGGTGTGAACCTTTTTTTTCTTCTAAGAATATGAATGATAGTATTTGAGTTGGTGTTGATTATTGGAAGCTAAACTACATAATGGTAAATAAAAAATATCCTTCTCCTAGAGTCAATGATATTTTTTATCTTTTATTGTGATCTTAGTGGTTTTTTAATATTGATCTTAAAATGATATATTACCTGCTAAATGTTAGAGAGGATGAAAGCTCAAAGGAAGTGTTTTGGATAAGTTATAAATTTTATGAGTATCTGGTGATTCCTTTTGGTTTAAAAAATGATCCATAAATGTTCATGGACCTTATAAACAATATCTTTCATCTATAACATTAAATGTTTTACATGTTTTCCATGGATTACATCCTCATCTAATCACTAGTAGTGGATAAGCATGCGTGGAATCTTAAAATAGTTTTACATATTCTTTGAGAACATGATCATTATTCCAAGATTTCATATCGTATCTTTCATATTTAGGCTATAATTTTATTGTGGAATTCATTATCTAATGTAGTTATATCTAGGGATATAGAGAAGGTGGAGGTAGTTATTTCATCAATGATTCCCTAGAATGTGTATGGGATTAAGTTGTTGTTGGGTTTGGTAGCGTCTTACCAACATTTAATCCCATAATATCTTCCATCCATCAGAATAAATGATTATAAAAAAGAAGAATAATGGATTAATATTCTAGTTATCATATTAGTGTTGAGATGCTTTTTTAGTTGAAAATTAATTTTACTACCTCTCCAGCAATGATACTCCCCAAGACAGGGGTTATATACATAGTGTATTGTAAGGAATCAGTCATTTATTTGTGATAAGTACTAATGAAGATGGGGAAGGAAGTATCTTATGAGTCATGTTAGTTATTACCCCGTGAGAGAAACTAAAGTACCCATGACTTGAATCTAGTATCCATTCTCAATGCCTTGATGTGTTTGTGACATTATCCCCTTAAAGAGACATTTTTTAACTACACTTTTTGTAAGAGCCTCTATTAAATATTTACATAATGGGACTTGAACTTGAGGAAGAGGTATTGGGTGAAGTATCTATATATAATAAAATTAGAGATGGATTATCCACCTTAAAGAGGTAATTTCAAGGAATATTCTCTTAGCTATAACATGTAGGTAGTATATAATCTCAGTGAGTTAACTTTAGAAGATGAATGATTCTTAATTAAATTTTTGGAAAACTAGAGGATGGATGATTTTGAGGATTAGGTGTTAATAAATTTTTATCCATTGATGGTTTCATATTAGCTAGTATACTAGATAAATTCTATATAGGGCAGAGACCCGGATTGAGTTGGTGTGTGGTAATAGATTTCTGGAAGTGACCTGATACCTTGGTGGTCATTAGGTGAGGAAGATTGTATCCTTGTACGTGGTTGAGTAGTATTCCATAATTATATCAGAGATGTTTTGATGAGGGTATTCTATACCTCAATATTGGAAAAACATATTGTTGAGATAAAGATATACCACTACTTCATGTGATAGTTATAGTGTAATGGGATGAAGAGGGACATCTCTAGGTTTTTTTCTTAATGCGTTACATGCTAGAGGGTAATTTCTGAGTAACAACATTATTTGGGTTTATGAAGCCACTTTTGGAGCCCATATTGATATGGGTTTACTTGAAGATGGAGATTTTGATGTGGTTACCCATGAACTCGATGATCCATGATTATATCGGTGTACTGTTTGATCAGTCGATGAAGGTCTTTCCCTTCTTACTAATCTATGAGTATAATTTTTTTGAAAAAATGGAAGTCATTATTTTTATGGGATAATAATTATAAATGGATTTACCTCGACTATTTATTTTTATAGGGATTCATGTTTCACAATGTGCTTCTGGTGGGGCTAACCAAAATTCCTAGGGACTCAGATAAGAATGAGAACAACATACGATCCTTAGACAAATGGATTATAAGAGTGAAACATTTTCATATTATAGAATATAAACTGAGAATGTATTCTAGACTTTAGTTGAAGTAGGGAGGAGTTTGTAACCATGGTGTGTTTTTCTATAAAACCAATTTCTATGAATCTAAATAGATGGAACCATTTAAAGATCTCTAGGGAAATTTGTGCCACTTACTACTCTATTGGAACAAGGCTAGTGAGACAATATTTTTGGACCTCGTATGATGTAGAATACCCCATAGGGTGTTCAGTTAATTAGGAACTTGTTGGTGATCACTCAGTACATGCATGAATCATATTAAGACTTGAGGATATATCTTTTGGAGTTTTCTATTTGTGACTAGGTTTAATTTTGAGATCCACCTTGATTTGATCATTGTCTTTTTTAGAATCAAGGTAGACTAGAACCATGGTTTTTTTACCATTAAAGTTCACTGAATGGTTTGGGATAGTGGAATGAAATATTATCCTTCCATCACATTATCAATTCATATAGGATTTGTTCAAAATTTATTATCTTAAGTTAATGACCACCAACCCTAAAAATGTTATATATTGCAATGATTTTTAGGTGGATCTAGATGCATCTAATGAGGATAAATACATGTAGATGATTGATCAGAGTGGGAATGTACTTTAAAAAGATGACTCTACTTTTTAGGACCCAATGGTAGCATGAAAGGATATACAAGGAGATGTGGCAGTGGGAGTTAGAAGTTTATTCTCATGGACTTGTTTTTTTCTAGAAATATAGCTAGATATACTTCTTTGGGATTATAATTAACTAAATAGTGAAAAATTTAAGATATATAGTTTTTAATTTTTCTTGAAACCAATTATTTTTATATAAATTATAAGTCTTTTGTATGAAAAATTAAATTTTTTCATTTAAATTATTACCCTTACGCAACACCTATGCATTGTGTAAGGGTAAATAGGTTTTTATAGATAATATGTAAGATAAATATCAACATTTGATGACTTGTATATAGGAAGCTCATATTTTTATGAGTTTAATAAGATTAAGTGAGTTGTTAATGCACCATGTATGGGTAGTATTCTTCATGAATAATGGATAAACCATTTTTATAAGGGTTAAATAAGGGTTATTACTTGATATTAAAGGACACATAAAGTGGAATATCAATTTATGAAGGTAAAAAAATGGTATGATATGAACTATATAAAGGAAATATAAGTAGTTTCAGGGTAGATATAACTTTCTATATAATGCGTAAGAGTATTGTTGAATTTTTTAAATGGTGGTTCCATTTTTGGAATGGTTGTATAGGGGAAATCCTGAGCTATTTAAGGGTAAGTATATGTTCATGAAATACATAACTGTAAAAAAATTACACTTACATGAAAACTATAATATATGTAAGGGTAAAACTATGTTACCCTTACACAACAACCTTTTTGAGGAAAATTATTTAAAAATATTTTTTTGGTTCAATTTTTCCAAGCCTGAGCCTTTAACCCACTTTATGAATCCAAAATCCTAAAATAAATGAAATTATTTTTTTAGCTCATAGAAATTTATAAACCTTATTTTAAAGAATTAAAAAAATTACATTCATGAGTCATTTTAATGATAGAATTTAATAATTAATTTAATTTTAGATTATCTATTCAATGAGCCACACACTTTTTCAATAAAATATTAACCTAACCATATATTTCATTTTTTTATATTTTTATGATTTTAGAATGACTAGAATATGTTTTATGTGATATTTGTGAATTATTCCTAAAACTAGCATTATTCCCATCCTATTTTTAGGCATGGAATAATAAAATTTTCTTATATTCATTTGGGTATACTTTCTTAAGAAAGAAAAAGTACCCAGGTAGGAATTGTATTCTTTGTTTTTCATTTCACAAGAGATTATGAATATTAATTTTCTTTTTTTCCTGAATGGATTTAATAATTATATCTTAAAATATAATAATATAAAAATTATTGAATAGTTATAACAAATTATTATCATTCTTTTATCTAGAACTAATATGGAATGAGAAAATTGTTATCACATAAAAATTTTGTTTTTCTCTAAGGATGAAATTATAAGATCATGATATAACATACAAAAATAATTTGAAATTATCTAGGAGAGGGATTCATACTATTTCATGTGATGTTTAATTTATTTTATAAATAAAATATTGGAATTAGTTCTCTGAATCCTAAGAAGGCTGTTTAACATGAAGAATACATGGACATTGTTTAGGTGAAATTTCCCTGATTAACCACGAAGTTCTTCATCAATGAAATCGAGTTAGGAAGTTATTTACCATTTTAGAAATTGAATATGACATTTTCATGACAATTTGTTTATTCTTGATAACCCGTGATATTTATGTGTTGCACATGGGTGAGTGAGTATACTAGATATTTTTTTAACTATGATATTTGATTATTTGTAGACTATTTTTGATTTTCCTTAATATTCCATGATTATAATATCTATGATATGTGTTTTTAATGGTATTTCATATGCTATGAAATCTAACTTCAAGTATCAAGATGATCAGGCCACACAGTTTCATCCTAATGTCCCATTGAAGGGGTAGTGTGGGGACTATGCAGTGATGACAACAACTATAGTATATGAAAAATTGATGAAATGGGTGTGAAGATTGAGGCTTGAGGTTGGGTTGAAATTGTATACATGTCATTAAAAATTGTCATATATATATCTTTAGATATTTTTTTAAGGAAGAACAGTTAATGAATTTAATGGGGTTTAATTTTCAATAATGGTAAGCATCACTATCCTTATAGAAGAATGTGAATGACTGACTGGATGAATGATTGACATGTTATGAGGTGATATAGAGATAAAGAACACCACCTGTGTGGGGTGTGATATTTTATAGAAAATATCCATAGTTATGATGGGGCATGTGTTGTTATAGATAATGACCATTGTTATAGTGGGGAAAGTAGTGTCATAGATAACCATCATCATCTGGGTGGAAAATGTGGTGTTATTGATAATTCCCATCATTATGGTAGGGGTGAAAAGATTCCTTAAAGATGGTACTTGTCTTGAGGTACATTTATATACATTCCAGTATAGAGTCTAATTAGGTGTGGTGTAGTTTATTATGGTTTAGTTAGTGAATGATGACTCAATAAAAGATTGATTGTATTCTTATTTTAGAATCTAATTATATCCTTTCTTAAACTATTATATATTATGAGCACTTTTTTCATGAATTAATTAGTGTTATCCTATTGGGATTATTACTTTCACCATGTAAAGGCATCTCGATGAAAAATTTTTGACTTCATGAAAAGAGATCTAGTGATGAGAAGGGGCCTTATAATAGGGGGTTGAGGAGATTAGGAATTGGAAGAAAAGTTGAAATGGTACATACTCTAACTTTTTATGTTTGATTTACATTTCAACATTTTAAATACTCTAGTTTTTCTTTCCACATTGGGAGAATTATTATTAATAGCATGTCAGGTATTCTATATGAAATTATTGTTATTTAGTTTTCTACATGTTTACATTGGTTATTTATTTATTTTATTAAATATTGTTACATTATTATTTATCCAATTACATGATATTGAGTGCATAGTCTCCCCAATTATGTTCTTGGACCCTTATTGGAAGTTGTTAACCTCTTTTGTATATGGAGTCATAGATGAGGTCATATTGAACTCCAATTCAAATCTGATGGTTTAGGCCATTTTGTTACACTTTAAATGTAATGTGGAGGTTATGTATATATCATGTTTTCCAATATTTATAAATAGATCAATATTTTTGTTGTGACCTATTTTGTGTTTTACCAATGAAATAAATTAAGCACTAACTTTGGATTATAGTAGTCTGTGTTGAAAAAAATATACATTTATCCATTCGTAGAATTTTAGTAAGTCAGATTACATAAAGAGGATCCCTCTTCACGTGGACACCATAATCCCATATGAACATATTATGTTAGATTACTAAAATATGAGACTCAACATTGAAACCATAAAAAAATATAGTTCATCTGTTATCCCAAAAAAAACATGAAAACAAAGAGTTTTGAATAATCCATCGATAGTAAAAACCTTAAATTACTAAGATCCCTGGATTAATCTTTAGAAAACATCGACCAATTTTTTAGTATGACCAAGTTATGAAAATGGAGAGATATAATAAACAACCAAAACCTCCTCTATGTCTAGGAGAGAAATGTATCTATTTTGAGGAAGAATTATGGCCCAATAGTATAGCATTGGAATATTCAAGCTATGTCAGATATGGGGTAATTTAGAAAATAAGTGGGGATGGTAAATGGGGTAAAGGTTGCATGGAATTTTAAATAAGTAACCACCCCACCCCACCGCCAACCCCAAGATAGAGGGGTCAGGTGGCATGACCATCGTAGCCTACAAGGGTGTCTCCACCATCATGATTGAGTGCCTTCCTAGGATCATATTGTTTCTAAAATGAAATATTTTTATAACTATATCCTAGAGATAATTTCTAATGTATATAAAACTAAATGATCATATGTTACAAATGATTTTAGAATTAAGGATTTGGTATCTGAAGTTAGTACATTACTGTTGGTTCTTTATATGTTTACTCAATTGGAGGGATACCATTATTGTATACATGGTAAACAAAATTATACTAAATGTCCATAATGAATTAAAATAAATTTCCAAAATATAAATCTTCATAACCATTATTTATTTCTTGATTCTAATTTTAAAAGCATATCTTCTCTTTTTTTACTAAAATTTGCATTAAATTGAAAATATACTAATGATTATACATTAATATGTTCCCTTATTTTATTGTGGTAAAAATGTTAATATTTCTTGAAATTTATCTATTAGTGATGTTATGACTATTGCTCTATCTAAGAATATGTAGTTACCTAAAACATAAATTTCTAATAGAGACTGGTCTAATGAAATTTGGGTAACAAAATGCCTACTTGTTTAAATGTTTTTTGGGGAAGGAGACACAAAAAAACAATGAAAATCGTATAAATACTTTATCTTATAAAGAAGTATTATAAGATATTTTTTACAAACATAATCATTATCCATTATTGATATAAACCATGTCATAATAAGTGATAATGAAAAAAGGAACAATAATTGGAGTTGTATTTGTTTGAAAACCAAAATTAGTTCTTATCAACAAGGATCTATATATTGAAGGATATAAGATAAATATGATATGTATTTATAAATTATATGATGATTTTTACTCATATTATTTTGATAATAATTAATGTTATTTTGATATATATATATAATATTTAAATTTAATTAACAAAGAAATCGAAAAAGATTACACTTTAGATCAGGATTCATTGTGTAGACCGAATAAAAAATTTCTGAATAATGAGAGAAATGAATCTTGGATTTTTTATAGATGAGTTGGATATTTTATGTTTACAATCCAATGAATATTTTTAATTATATTTTTATTTATGATTTTCATACACTAAAATATGATGAGAAGTGTTCATGTGAGGTGTTCCAAATGTGAAATAAAGAGAGAGGTTCATTAAAATCAGTCAATGAAGATTACACTTATTGCCTATTAAAACATATAAACATTAACTTTTTAACACCACAACCATTTATTATAAAATAATACTATTCACTATTTATTTCTTAACAAATAACACCAAATATTAAGCCAACTTTGATATTCAATAAAATTAATAATATTTAAATGTAACTGCTGTAACCTACTTGTTAAGTTTGTCGTATTAATATGAATATCCAAACTATAAAAATATTATAATGGTTTTATATAATAAAAATTTATATATAATTTTATAATATATAATTACCCAATAGTCTGTAAAGTAATTTGATTATTTAAAAATTTGTTTTCTATAATAAAGTTTTTATTATATTTTTCTCACGTACATTATAATTAATTTAAAATAAATTTCTAAATTTTATTTAATTTAATTATTAAAATTTTTTAAATAACCATGTACTAATTTTCTTAGGATGAATTTTATATATTTTCATAAATAATTATTTTTTATTGAATAGTTAGAAAAAACGGATTTTTGTAAAGATGCCATTTGTTTTTATAAAATAATATAATTTAAAAGAAAAATTATATTTTGAATTTGATCCTCAAGTAAAATAAGTCTCGATTAAATATAAATACTCTAATAAATTTCATAGGAGTCAATATTATACTATATTTTGGCATCAGTTTGTTTTTTGGGCTTAAAAACACATTGGTCTAAAAACTATTTTTATCCACTCAATGCATTTTTTCATAATAAATTAAAATATTATCCATTGGTTAATGGTTCTAATGAAATATATGGATTATATATTCAATAAAATATATTAACATTCATTTTATGGTTTCAAAACCTAACTGAATTCAAGTAGATTTAGTTTTATGTTGAAAGTTGCATTTTTCTAAATAATGTTTCTTATAGCACTATACACACAAACATAAAATTGAATTATTCCACTTAAAGAAACTAAATCTGGTAAAATGTATTACATGTTTGGAACTAAAAATAATAAATACAATGTAATAGGAAGAAATATTTTTTTGATAACTAATTGTAAAATTAATAAAATTTGATTACCAAAGTAATGGTTAAAACAGGTTTATCAAGGGTTAAATAGATAAATAAGGGTGGTAATTCCTTATAAATATGTAACATTCTCATACATTAAAAATATTTGAACATTATAATATCTTATATTGGAAATGGTTCACATTTTATTCCACATTCTCATGAAAGATAATATCTATTGTTGAAATATTTTAATTAATTCCATGTGTTTACCGTCCCAACTTATAAAAAGGAACATATTATCCTCGTATATTCACACAATTTGAGATTTATAGATTATTAAATACACAATATAATAGATTTTTATATTCATTAAATTTATTCTATAGCTTCTAGTATTCTCCTAATATCAATATTTTAATTATTAGGTAATAAGACAAAGAGGGTATCTAAAAAATAGGAGGTTAGAGGGTTTATGAATCAAGTCGGATTGAAGGTAAGGGTTTTTTATCTAAATTTTGTTTCATTAATACATGTTTGATGTTAAGAACATATTTATGTTTTGAGGTATATATACTGATTCATTTAAACATTATCTCATATATTCTTATTAATTCATAATATTTAATGTTAAAATTAAAAATTATTTCAACTAAGGTGATTTGATTGAAAAGTTAGCACTGTGTTATGAATTTATTATATAAGTTTTTCTCCATTGAGTCAAATGTAATTTTATATGCCTATCATATTTATGATATTTATCTACTAACCTCATTGATATATCATTTCTTGAATATTATTGGGTTAATGATAGTAACTTCATCATTTGATATTATTCCTTTTATGTGAATTTGAACAAAAAAGTTATCAATGTAGTAAAGGTTTTACATTACAATCCCATTTTCACTTGGAATTTTTATGATATGATTTTTTGTAATGAAATTATATGATATACCACTACAATTTATTATATAATTTCCTATCATATAGTAAACTCTTGATATTATATGTAGAAACCTGAATGTGTTTTGGTCATACATAAATCCACCAATATTTAATTTTTGTGGAGAATAGAAGTTCAAACATAGTCATTATATCCTAGAAACACATCGTATACAATATTTTCAATATTTTACACTAGCTCCTTTTGAACGCTTCCATATACTACCCCTATATCACTCATTTGTGTGAATTGTCAACTAGTTTGATGAGCTGAAGGTTGCTTTAGTAGATTGGAATTTAAGTCTTTTTCCCTAACTGTCCTGAAACTCTTCTTGCACCGTAGTCCTGAGTTGATGAACATGAAATAAAAACTCACATTAAACAAGATTTTCAATAATACAATCTGAAAATCTAATTCCTGAGGATCATTACCTTCAGGAAGAAAACTACATTCACGAAACAAACTACCTTTGGGAATCTTACTAAGTCATCATGAAATACACTATCATCAAAAACTCATTTTTTACTGATTTATAAGCATTTGTCAAGACTAATATATTATTTTAATTATGATTAAGCTCCTAGGTAATAATTTATTTATTAATATCTTGAAATTAATTAATTTATAATGATTCCAAATTTTATCCAAATATTTTCATCTCAAATGAAGTTGGGGTAACCTCACATTTATAGTCTCGGCCGATCGTGATGATCTGGTGCATCTAGATTTTTTTTGAAACTCCATACCCTACTCAGGAAGCTATATCACTCATGAAACTCAATTAAAATTTAACCTACTCATTAATATTCTCAAACTCATAGAGATTACTATCAACCCTTTGTGCATTCATGTTTCCCCACTTCTCGTAGTCTCTAATATTATCATAAACCAATAACACCATTCATGATGCTCCACATCTTTGCAGATCTTAGACTTTTTAGACTCAATATTTTAAAAACTCTTGAATTAACCATATTTATGAAGAATCAATCCACGAAAACAATATTTCATGATTCCTTCCTCTTCCACCACATTTTGAGACAAAACATTTGGCATACACTAGTAAATGGAACCACCTTAAACACTGTAGTCAACATATACTATAATATAAATTGTCATTAAAACTCTCTAATCAACCCAGTGTGTATATTCAGAAAACTCAAACTAGAAATTGTTTCCAGCTAATAATATCCATTATTATAATAATCTCCCCATTTTTGGTTGGTTGGAATTCATTAAAAATATTCAATAATGAAATAACCTCTATCAAAACCTAATATAAGAGAAGAAATAATCTAATACTCTTTGTCTAAATGAGAAAATATCAGTGTAGAAACAAGATAAGAATAATGAATTGGTTACTCTTGTTTTATAATGCTTAATGATGTCCACTCTATGCTCTAACTATTTCCTCACAACACCTAAATCTCATCAATTTGCACATTATAACATAGTATTTATCTATTCCCCATTTTAGAAAAAACCCAAGGAACCTATAATTGTACTTGTAGAGATAAAAATAATCCCCCAGGAATCCCAACTCCCCCCAAAACCTGAATCACTTCTACCAAATGGTTTAAGAAAGTTAACACACATTCGGAGAGGGGACCAACTACAAACTCCTAAAGCACTATGAGGTTGTGGAACACCAAGGTTCAACCAATGATTCTCAAATACATGTGCTCTAATAGGTTTAGTCATAATTTCATCCAATTGGTCATTAGTTCCAACATCCTTTATTCTAATCACCCCTTGTTAAACTTTTTCCTTATTGAAGTGTTATATGTTCTCAATATAATTTTCACAAAAATGTTGAACTAGATTTTATTTGTAAGATTGATAACACTCATCTTATCACAATGGATCACCATTAGTTGTTTCACCTCATCACCAACATCAGGGAGTTATTCCTTCAAACACAATGGCTCAGTTCAAGCCTTTATTAGATATATATACTCTTTTTTTGCAATACTAATATAATTTCTTTTACTTTTTCTTTCTCAATCATCCAACAAATTTATCTGTAATGGAAAATAAACCACTACTTCTAGAAATTATTTCCACCACATATACATCCTAGTCAGCTTTAGAAAATAATAATAATTCATTATCTCTTCCTTCAGAAAATTATAAGGAAAAATTGATTATAATTTTAATATATCCCATTATTATTTTTAACTACTCTGAAATTCTCTTCCTTTATATTACATTCAAATAAAGACACTAATCATGTTTTCATGTTGATATATGTCCATATTACAGTCATGTATAATAATCGTCCAATGATTATATTATACATTGAGGGATCAACATATTTCCCATCCTTATGATTTCCATGTTTTATCCCAACATTAATCAATGTCTACATTCGTTTGTATCCATGTGTATTGAATTTCCTCCAAAACTCTCTTGCATATTTTTTTCAAATAAATGAACGTGTAATCCTTATTCTATGTAAAATGCATCCTCAATAAGTATGTGATTTAACTAATCATATACATTTAAAATTATTATTTCATGTGATTAGAAAATTATTCCATCGATCCCTTCTCATTTCGTACAAATATAATATCATCCATGAACCAAAGCACCATAAATTGATCATCTATTTAATTATTTTCATAGAGATTATGATTGAAATCTCCTATTTTGAATTGAATATTCTTCAGATAATCATCCAGTTCAGAAAACCATGAATGTGGTTCGTACTTTGGACAATAGAGGGCCTCTTTCATCTACAAGACTTTTATTTTTTCCTTTCAAATCAGAAATCCCACTAGTTGTTCACTATAGAATTATTCTTGAATAACTCCATTTAAGAATTATTTTTT
This sequence comes from Viscum album, assembly GCA_963277665.1. NCBI lineage: Eukaryota > Viridiplantae > Streptophyta > Magnoliopsida > Santalales > Viscaceae > Viscum > Viscum album. The sequence continues at coordinate 1,796,648,467 of OY728137.1, forward strand.
GACATCCATATGATAAAAATTATATTATCTTTGAATTTAAAATCTATGGAAAATCCTGATCGACTATAGTGTATCTGCTGGAGATAATGTTTCTTCAACATCAATACCTTCAATATGTACATAGCGTTCAAACAATAAGTGTGCCATGTTTCTGATCTCTTTTCCATGCTTATAATTTTTTTTAAATAACCACATTCTTCCAATCACACTGTGGTTTTCATGTCTCGTAACAATATACCATGTATGGTTTCTGTCAATATGATCTAGTTCATTATTCATCTATTTAACCCATGATTCATCATTTTATTCTTCATCAAATAAGTATGGTTATACAATTGATAGGAAGGAAAAATGTACATCATTCCAAAATCTCCTTTTCTATATGGGTGTGGCCCAATACATGATGATTATGGATTGATGAATTTCAAATCTTTTATTTCTCCTGTGAGGTTCAGATGAAGTTTCTTTAGAAATGGTTTCCTCTTCTATTTCTTCTTCTAAATCATAACCATTTTGTTACCCCTGAATGTTTTTTATGACTTCCTCTATTTTTTCATTTGAATCTATTACATGTTTACACTCTTATTAATCTTCTATTATATAATCATATGAGATATGTGAGGAATTTTTAGTTTTATCTTCAATGATCTTGACATCATTTCTTTACACAATTCTTCTAAGATTATTATTGAACCATTTGTAGCATTTACTCTACATTTAATATCCTATAATTATTCCATCATTAGTAGTATCACCATACTTTACATGATTTAATTCAATGTTTTATATGTAAAATTAAAATCAAAAAACATGAAAATACTTCAGATAGGGATTATTTCCATACCACAACTCATAGGTGTACTGGTTTTTCCCATATAACTACTTTTTCAATTTTTATAGTACACTAAAGCATGAACAATATCATTCTAGAAATGAAAATATATATGACTCTCAATTAGTATAGTTATATCCATATTTTTGACCTATAAATTTCTATGTTCGATAACTCTATTTTACTTTTCAGTTCTTGCTTCAGCCACCACATGATTAATTCCTTGTTTTTTCTTGTTATTTTCAAATTCAATGGATGTTTATCCCCCTCCATTGGCAGATCGTAGAACATTGATTGTATGTCCAGTATCATTCTCTACAATTCGATGATAGATTTTAATGAAATACAGAACTTCATTTTTCCTTCGAATAATAATTACACAATCCATTGTAATATAATAATCAATAAAAAAGAACTAAGTACCCCTCTCCATATGTTCCAGAAACAATAATTAGACAACATACAATTTTCCAGATTATATCAAGAAGTTTGTATACCCTTTTCATCTTTGGATGATATAAATTTCAAACCACCTTTCCTCACAAGATAGAGTCACATGTATTTTCACATTAATGATTCATATTGGGGATGTTGATGACTATATTTAGCTTACATATCATTTCAATGCATTTTTTATTAATGTGACCCAACCGTAGATGTCGCAGGTTATTTTCTTCTTCAACTGTTATGTAATAAATGTTCTCTTTATTGTCAACCTGATAAAAACTTCTATCCATTTTTCATCCATTGAAGAGATAATTATCTATATTTCCATTGATAGTGAAACATTTTGATTAAATAGAATTACTAGTCCCACGTCACATAGTCGACTCACACTAAGAATATTGTGATGAAAACCGTCCCCATAAAGAACACGAGTTTTCTTAAGCTCATCATTTTTCAGTTTTGTACTTCTATAACCTTTGATCTTTAAGGAACCATAGTTGCCAAACCTTACTATTAATTCAACACTTTTCTTAAGAATATTCAATAAATATTCATTTCCCATCATATGGGATGAGAAATCAGTATCTAGATTCCCAGTGCTACTATTCTTTATAGCATTGAGAGCTATTTATGTAAAGTTGTATTTATTAATTTTCTTTTCCTCCTACAATGATAAACATGATTAAGTTGATGATAAAGAAGTAATTTACAATATTTTTTCCTTATAAATGGGTTCATCATACTCATATTGATCTTCTATAGGATAATACCTATTTGGAAGAAAAATCTTCTTGGTTTGTGGGTATTAACTTGTCTTTCAGTTCTATAGGTACTATTCCTGCATTTTCTCTACCTAAAATGAATACATTTATGGATATAGTTAGAACATTAAAAACAATATCCATAGAAACTATTTATTATAAATGATGAAAGATATGTTCTCATTATTCACTGTTGAGTTTCTAACACTTCCCTATTCAAACGGATCCTTGCCTCTCCGCATTATGACATGATTTTATTGACATAACCCTAGAATTGACATTTTATGAGAGGAAATATATTCTCACTTCTATTTCTCCTCTTTTACCATTATTTTAAAAAATTATTTTACTTTTGATCATCTATGGATACTCAAGGATAAATTTTATATTTTTGTTCTATTTATTTGAAAATTTCATTGTTAGGACACCAAGTGATTTTTGATATGTCCAACATTCTGCTTCCCTTAATTATGTATCATTTATTTCCAACCCTTGATGTTTCAACATCAAAAAAATCAAACTTTTCCGACAGATTTGGATCTTTGATCGTTCAAATCCTTTTCATCTCCTTTATATTCACACTTAGATCTCTCTAAAAGATCTGTATCAAAGAATTATATAAACTATATGTTCTTATTTATTTTAATTTAATTTTCTTCAGTTTTTAGTTTTCTCCTTAGAGTAACAACTTCTTCTTAAATCCCCTCAACTATCATAGATTTAACCACCAGTTTGGATGTATGGTCATTTATGAACATTCTCTTCCCATTAATTCTAATCTTAAGTTCCACAACATCTTCTAAACCTTCAAGAGTTGTTGAACGTTCTTTTTCTCCTTTTTTCTAGTCGATAAATTTCTAAATCAAGCTGATAAATATTCTTTGATGACTCTTCCATAATGTCTCTCATATTTCTATTTCTATTTTATTGACATTCAATATTATGAATTGAATCCTCAAGTTCCGACATGGTATCAAAAACATCAATAAACTAATTATATATATATATATTAAAGATCTCAAAATTCAAAAATTCAAACATCACCAGGCCTCGCACTCCAATCGGGTACTAATCCCACGACATGCACATGATCACAAATATTCAAAAATCAGAATTCAAAACGTTCATCATCACCATTCTAGAACCATGAGCCAACCACGTTGGCCTTTACCATCACTCGCGTCACCCATCGTCGGACCCAAACCCATCCACGCTGGAGCCAAACATCGTCCTTCCATCATGCGTTGATTCAACAGCGCATCCGTCGTCACCGTCCCATCGAAGCAAACTAATCTGAACCACGAACACAGAATCACCAACATCGACACCATTGTCATCACCGAAGAAAGCCAGCACCATTTCCAAACAGGGAAAACACTAACCAGGGGTTCGCGAATAATATAAAAAAACCCAATCAAATCAGACCTCGGAAACAAAATCCACTGAAACCCACCAATGCCAAGAGACAAACTCCTGAAACAATGGGAAAAAGATTTTCCACAAAATAGATCCATCAAAGAAGTTAGATCGAGGAAAACATTGACCAGGCAACATACTATCGTCACTTCACCATCTCCACTATTATCCTCATCGCAACAGACCCCCAACAAAAAACAACCAAAAAACCGAGAGAGAGGAAGAAGAAATGGGGATGAAACCCTAATCAGAACCAGGAAAAAACCTAACTAATTATATTTATCTTTATCTTTTAATGCTTTTAATTTTTCAAATATATACATCATGTAACGATGGGATCCATATTTAAAATACTATTTTCTATCCTATAATAAATTCATTATCAACCTTATATTCATTATAGAAGAAACTATTTCTCTATAAATGTTTTCCTAAATTGAATTATCCATTTTAGAGAATCATTTTCTAGGGCTTATACATGTCTTGATCATCATTTTCTTGGACATAGTAATTCCTTGAGAACTGAGCAGCAATGTGACCAACTCCACTACATCAAAAATAGTTCATAATAATATTTCTATCTAATATTACTTTTCCTCCCTTGAATTTATTAGAAAAAATAGAAAGAATGTACTCTTCCTCATTATATTAATCAACTCAATCTTCAGAAGCCTCATGTTTATCCATGGATTGGAATTTCATTTTCTTTCTAAATTTATTCTTTTAATCTTCTTATTTGACTCATATCTCATAATAAAATAGTCTTCTTAGAATATAATCAACTAAAATTTATTATTGATACCTTTCTTCAAGGTACGACATGTTTTGATTATAGAGATGTGGAAGTCTCCTTAATATATTATTTACGATATAAATATATTTAATTTATTCACCAAGTACTCTAATTTCACTAAAAAGATCAATAATTTGATTAATAAAATAAATCACCTTTTTTAGTAGGATATATCTTCATTTTATAAGACATATTGTGAAAACATGGAGTTTTTCTTTATTTACATTAGTTTCTCCTTCATATATATTTGTCAATTTTATCCATATATACTTGGATCAAGTGTAACTCATCACCATCAGATATATTTGATAAGATAAAATAATGTAAGGGAATTCATTTCTTTGGAATCTGTAAAAATCATTTTCCTTTTTATTTTAGTTATAGAGAGTCATGTTTCATTAATGACTAGAATCCCATGTAAGTTGATAAAATTTAATTCAATTCATAGAGATCGTAGATGAGATCTCATCCAATTATTCCAAATTTAGATGTTTCTTCCATCAAAGAGGGGTATCCACAGAAATTTACTAAATTCTCCATGTATAAAAATAGAGGACAGATTTAACCCTAGAAATATGTAGCTCTGATACCACATTTAGTAGACTGTTACACCTTCAAAGGGGAGTGCTGAATCGGGGTGTCAAATTTTTCATCTAAAATGAGTGATCTAAATATCACATTGGTAAGAACTTGTTAATACTTCTTGATAGTAATTTTTAGTAATTTAAACATTTGCATACATAGAGACAACATAATAGTTTTACTTGTTTCACCAATAAATTCTAGTCCATGGAGCATATAATAACTGTTTGTCAATTGTACCTAAATACACTGATATTCTATATTTATGGAAAATCATTGTTCTTACAATGTCACTCTATTCCATGAGTAACAACTTTATATGATTTTATAGAAAACGCACTTCCTCCTTCTGAACACTTCCATTGACTCTCCCAAGATCACTCATTTGGGTGAAGTCTCACTCAGTTTATTGACATGAAATTCATTTCATTATATTGGAATTTATGTCTCTGACCTTGAATAGCATGATACTCTTCTTCCACTTATGTCTTGTGTTGATTCACATGAAAGCGTTTTTCACTTTAAAAAAGATTTTATATATCATCATTCGCAAAGTTCCATCATGAGTCTCACTACCAACATGAAGTAAACAACATTTTTCCGAACAAACTACATTCCCAAAGCTCACTGAGTCCTCATGGAATACCCAAAATCATAAAACTCATTTTACAAATTCTTAATCATTGGTCAAGACTAAGACTATGGTTTCACGCTGTTCAAGATCATATTGAATACTTGATTCAGGAAGATCTTGGCCTTCATTAATTTAAAATGATTCATCCTTTTTCCCAAATATTTGTATTTCAAATGAAGTGGTGGTATCCTCATATTTATATGATAGACCTTTCATGATGCCCACACACCCCTAGAATATTTTTCATGAAACTCAAAAAACATGTTCACAAAGCACCATCACTCACAAGGTTCTATTGAAATTTAACCTTATCATGAATATTCTCGTAGTAGCAGAGTTTAACTCCTACCCTTAACACATTTATGTTTTCCACCACTCTTATTCATGTAGATTACAATAAACCCATCGCGTCTTTAATGATTCTTGTTCATGATGCTCCATAAATTCATGGATCATATCCTTTGCAAACCCAGTCTTCATGAAACAAATTCATTTACTATATTTACAATGAATAAATCATATAAAACCACATTTTTAAATTATTTATTCTTTCTCTAGATTTTGAACCCAAAAATATGGAAAACACTATGAAATGGTTCCTCTATTTACATTGTAATCAGTTGTACAATAATATCACTTCTCTTGCAAACTCTCTGATCAGCACAAAGTGTATTTCCAACAAAAACAAAACATACTTTTTTTAAGAAAAAAATATCATTGGTTCCCATAGATTAAATTATTCATTATATTAAATTTCGAAGGGGAATTATATATACCATATAAATGAAACTAGGTTCATAACATTACAATATTCCTCAATGAAATGAATTTGAGATGAAATCTCCTTCTACATGGTATATTTTGAATTATAATGACCATGACATAAATATATTCAAATGAAACTAAAAATAACAAAAATATAAATTTATTAATGATATAAAATAACATAGTTTATGTATATACAACACATATAAGAAATAAGATGTGAAAATAGTGTGTGCCACACGAATGTAAAATTGAGATAAGAATCCCTTACCTTGTGTTTCCATTTAGGCTAATGTCATTTATCCTAAAATTTAATGGTTTTCAGAATTTTATTTACTTCTGATAGAAGAATAATATTATTTATCATATAATATATTATCTACTAATAATATCATATTTCCATGTTTTTAACAATCATTCATTATTCTTGTCATTTAAGGTGTTAATTGTCATGTTTTTCAAATATGTTTTAACTTTTTTTGTTCTTATTACGTTGATCATTATTTTATAATCCCTAGGATGAAAAAAATTATTTATATATCATATAAAATTAGTATATATGTATTTATAATAATATATAAAATTTTGAAGATAGGAAATGAAATACACCATTCCTAGAGATGGTAGGTCATATGTACACATGAACACAATTTTCATATTGTTAGTATACTAAAATAATGAGAAGTAAATATATATATATATTATAATTACAGTGTCATATTTATTTTATATATATCACATATTTTTATTAAAACCATCCATAAAACCTTCCATGTAATTTGAGAAGGAGTCGCATCACTTTGATGAGGTGAATGTCTGTATGTCCACAAATGATGTTATTAAATTCCCAAAAAATGGAAATCATAGAGGTATATTTTATATAATAATTAAAAACAAATAAAGGGATTATAAATATCATATATATCATATATATAATATAAATTCATTATTATTCTCAACCTTTGAAGGTGGTAATGGAAGAACATCTCTAGCATCACCATTCATAAAATTATTTCTCACCATAATCCTATCCAAGTGAACTTCTCTTCCAATATCATCAACCATATTTTACCTTTTTGATTTAATATATCTTGGTCTTGAGACCATGATTTTATTAACATTATAATAATTTCATGGTTTTCTATAAACAATTGCAATGAATCTTTTGAATGTGCCATTAAGTTAAAAAATATAAATGATGTTATTAAAGATTGGGGTAGATCAAAATCTAAAAAAATGGACAATGGAATCCTTACATTGGAATAGAAACATTACCTAATTCCTAATATCACTACTAGTTCTAAATTTTCTTCTAACGCTCAACATGAAATTAATATTTCTACTAAACATGTTTCCCTTTTCAACTTCAAGGATAACATTATAATAAAAATAATCAAAACTGAATGGCTCACTAATGGTGATAGAAATACTGAATTCTACAATTACCTTTAATGATCTAGGAAATAGTGCAGGCCTCCTGCCTTCCAAATGTATGGGGACAACCTCATTGATACAGAATAAGGTATATCTAATCCAATCATCAATTTTTTCAAAAAAAATTCAATGGTGTTAATGTTATTAATGACCTTTTTCTAATGAGATTCTGATTGTGGTGAATTAATAGGATAACTCCTTTCTTAATAAAATACCTCTTGATCTAGAGATTTGAGACACAGTCTTTAATATAAATTTTGGCAGTGCATTGAGATTTGATGGTTTCAATATTGGTTTTTATCAGCTATTTTGGGATGTCATCCAAGATGATGTTTGTAGATTGATCCAGTCCTTTTTCTCAAAGTACATGATCCCTCAGGGGATGAACTCCCAATTTCTCATTATAATCCCTATAGGGGATAATGTTATCGAGCATCACCTATTCAGACCCATTTCCCTTATCAATTCTTTTTACAATATCATTACCAAGCATCTTCAAAATAGACTCTCTTCTATCATTTACAAAATTGTCTCTAAGATCCTATTTTGGTTTTGTTAAAGGAAGTATCATACAACATTGTATTTTTATGGCCTCATAATCCACCATAATTTTGAGTAGAACTAGTAGAGGTGGAAATCTATCAATAAAACTTGACAATCTTAAATGTCACAAACTAAATCTGGTGGCCACCAATACCAGTGCAATACCCAGCTAGTTGAATGGCACAAAGGGTCTTATCTATACCCACGAGCTGGAATAAGTTCATTTGTATCATTTACCATTCTTTGGGAATGATGTACCTGAATATGTATACATAAAACATCAAAAACAATTCATAAACTGAATCTAAAAAATTTATATCGACATGACTTATAAAAAAATCTATAACTGAATACATAAGTTCAAATGCAATAAAAAAGGATCAAATACACAAATAAACAACATTAAAACATCCCTATGTACTCCACACAACAAGAGGTTATCACCCACAAGTTGTCCATATAACTCTGCCCCAAGGATGGGAACTAACACCCCGAACTGCCATCACCCAACACCTTTCCTTTACCAGGGTCTAGAATAATAAAGTAGACTTACACCCGAGGGGTGTATGTAGGGTGTGTTCCTAAGACAAATATGATACAACCCAATGATTACAAATTTCATGCAATAAAAGGTAAAAAAATCAAACAATTTTTATATGCAATGAAAATCGGCAAAAAATTCTATGAAATGCAACTTTCAATTGAAAATAATTTTCAAGATAAAACATTAAGAATGTTAAAAAAATTTAAATTTTCATGTTAGAAACATTAATATACTAACAAAAACACCTAAAATACAAGGAAAAATACCAAAAATCCAAAGAGCAACAAAATTAGGAACACCCCTAGGCGCTAGATGGTCTTGGGCCCCATGTGCCCCCGTACCTTGGTGTAAAGTAACCATAGAAAAATCCATTATCATTTGTGAGCCACTAATAGGGAAAATACCCATAAAAAATTGGTTCCCCATCATCATCCACATAGTTTATTTAGTGTTTTCTTTATCCAAATTCTATGTGAAATAGGGATGAAACCCGTCCGGTTAACTAGTCGTACTAGTACAAATCCACCCCACCAAGGTACTCAGGCTTCCCCCTTTGTGCTCAAACAATTTCAACGTGATATATAAATAAATTATTTATATTAAAGACCACTAATGGTCACATACAATCCATACAGTGGTTATACACAATATAAGTCACATAAGACACACAACAAAACACTTTGATTTTTAATGTAACAATTTCTCAAAATCCAGCATTGTTTTGCACCCAAAACTCCCTGAAAAACCCCACTATGTACACTATGTGCACACTTTTAAATTACAAAAACAAAAAATTCGTCCCAATAAATTTCAATGAAACAAAACAAAAAAATTTATGGAAGCCCCTTCAGTACCAAGAAATGATATCTTTGTAAAACCTCAATTTTCACACAAACATGGCACTTAAAGTTCACATGTTCAACAAACACCATTAAAAACCCACTTTCATAGCAACAAACAAAAGGAATAAACATTAAAAACATTTATGAAATTCCTATTATAGTTAAATAAAATTAATTAAGTATTTATAGGGAATCACCAAATTAACCAATAAATCATTTCCACGAAAATCTCCCAATTTCACAAGAAATTGGCATTTAAAATTAATTTTTAAAACAAACACACATTAAAATAATTATTGTATAAATAAATAAATGCAATAAACCTGAAAATAGGATAAATAATTCATTATAAGACACAAATATTTTAGGAAAATGGAATCACCTACCCAATTAATGAAAACCCTTGAATCTTGTGAGCAAAAACCCAATCACGCCACTGCCATACCACAAGGAAGGTAGATCGAACCTAAATAGAGTTGATTGGGAAAAGAAACCCCAAGGGTAATCCATAGGATTGAAACCCTAGTTTCTGTAATTTTTTTACCTCATGGATAGGGGAATAAACTCTAAGAAAATTTAATGAATCCCTAAAAATTGAATGAAAATTGAAGGAGACCTACTTACATGAGGTATTTGGAATTAATCGCCCAAATTACACCAGTAGATGAATTTAAAATCATCCCAAAATAAAATTGAGTTTCAAATATGAAATATAAGGTTATGTAGGAACTATAATGAGGGGTAAAGAGTGATAAATGACGGAGTTATAAAAGAAAGATGTTACATCTTCAAATATGGACGATTTTAGAATGTCTATGAAGGTACGTCCTAATTCATGATGCATACGAGCTCCAAAGGGAGGTTAATGGAAAAGGGGGCGTTCCTAAGGATTGTTTCATCATGTGGGAGGTGAAATAACTGTAAAAGAGTAAAAACTAATATGTTATTAAATAAACAAAAATTATTTTTAAAACTATAAATGGGATTCCGGGAAGGCCCAATTCCTTAAATAAAAACCCCAATCCACCATGATTATGGAATCCGAAATTGTCCAAATTAATATGGTGGTGTTAATAGGTCATGGTAGGACAATTAGGAGTTAAAATGGAAGAAAAAATTTGTAAATTAAAGGATTTATAAAAAAACAAAATTTTATTTCTAAATATGGAATTGGGCACATGGTTTGGCCCAATTCATGAAAATTCACCAATTCCTCCAAATATTAATAGGAAACCACCAAAAAAAGAAATAATGGAAATTTAATGCAAAATAACTCTAAAATATGTCATGTATGTGACAATTATCCATACCATGAAAGAATTTGCGCCCCATAATGTCAACTTGAAGCTTGATCGGAAATCAAGAACGGGTATTCTACCTCAACCCATGACTTCCACTCCCAGGTCTCATGTGTATCAATACCATGCTGCCAATGAACCCTAACTAGTGGAATAGATTTACCTCAAAGAAAATTCTCTTAGAAGTCCACTATTTTCCCTAGCCACTCAAATACTGACAAGTCAGGCTCTATCTCTATTTATTCCCAAGTCAACACATGGGATGGATCTGAGTTTTTTTTTCAACTGGGAGACCTAGAAGCCATCATGGATGGATGTAAACTGAGAAGGTAAATCCAACATATATTCCACCATTCAAATATTCTTAGTGATCTCTAATGGTCTGAAATATCCCGGTGTCATCTTCCCTTTCTTTGCCAATCGACGGTGGCCCAAAAAAAGGGCCACTTTCAAGAATACCCTATCACCCATAGAAAACTCTTGGTCTCAACGCCTCCAGTTAGCATATGATTTATGATGACTATGAGATCTCAATAAGTGATACCTAATCAACAAGACCTTCTTAAATGTCTTCTACACAGGGCTCAGCCCCAATAGTGAAGTCTCTCCTACCTCATCCCAACAGAGGGGGGACCGATAATGCCGATAATAGAGCACCTAAAAAGGAGCCATTAAAATCGAGGATTGGTAATAATCATTATAAGAAATCTCAAAAAATCCCAAATGGATATCCCAGGGACCTCCAAATTCTAGAACATATGCATGTGGCATGTCCTCCAAAATCTGATTCGCCCGCTCTGTATGACCATCTGTTTGAGGATGGTATGTCGTGCACATCATAATCTGAGACCCCAAAGCCTTATAAATGCCTTCCTAGAACCCAGAAGTGAAACATGAGTCTCTATATAAGACAACTACTGATGGAACATCATGTAGTCTCACCACCTATTGATGATACAAATGACCTAACTCATCCACTTTAGTTGTATCTTTGATCGGAATAAAGTGGGTTGATTTGGTCAGACGATCAATCACCACCCAAATGGTATTCTTACCCAAATTTGTATGAGTTAAGGCAAAAATGAAGTACATGGTGACCTCGTTCCACTTTCAGTTAGGAATGGGTAATGGCTGGAGAAAACCAGAGGGTCTCTAATGCTCTACTTTAACCTATTGGCACATGTAGCATCTCGACACAAAGTCCTCTATGTCTTGTCACATACCTGTCCACCAAAAATGTCATCGCAAATCATAATACATCTTGGTGGTACTTGGATTGACATCCCACTAAGACTGGTGGCTATCCTCTCTCACCACCTTCCACAGAGATGATGGAACTAATGAATGGACATTGAAGCATAATATGCCCTCGGGGACGACGACCAATCATAGGACGTCTTCCCACCATGATGAAACCGCCTCGACCGTTGAAAAAACACATCACTAGGTTGTTCTTCCAGAATCAACTCCAACAGAGAAGAATTCAACTGGACGCTAGCCAAGAACACACCTCCAATGTGCACCCTAGTATCTACATGTATCTGAGAAAAGAGCCAATTAAATTTCCACTCATCACTGGACTCCCTCAAAGCCTGCACTGGAACCCTTTTTCTCAAGGCGTTTACCACCACATTACACTTTCTTGTGGTATAGACAATGTCAAAGTAGAGAACCTTCAAATACTCGATCCAACAATGCTACCTCAAGTTGAGGTACTTCTGTGAGAAGATATAGGCCAATCTTTTGTGATCAGATTAGACCAAATATATCTCCCTAAAGAGGTAGAGATGCCATGTATTCAAACCGTGCATCACAGCTGCTAACTCTAATTCGTTGGTCGGGTAATTATTTTTATTTGGTCAGAGTTGGAGAAATCCATATGCAACCACGTGACCATCCTGCATTATCACTCACCCAAGACCCATACCTAAAGCATCACAATAAACCACATACCCCATTCCATCCTATGGAAAAATAAAAATGCGTGTTGTAGTTAACCGCATCTTCAACTCCTTGAATGATTCCTGACATTCTGGGCCCAATACATACTTAACCCCTTTCCAGATAAGCACTATCATCAGTGAAGTAAACCAAGAGAAATCCTGAACAAATCGCATGTAATAACCAACCAGGCCAAGGAAACAGCTGATCTCAAACACATTCTTCAGCTTCTCCCATGACATGACTAAAATGATCTTCTCAGGGTCCACCGAAACCCCCCTTATAAATGATTATATTCCCTAGAAATTTTTCTTTTGTCATCCAAAAATACAACAATAAAATAATCGATATACTGATGGGACACCTTGTTCATGAGTTCTATATAGGTCACTGGATCATTGGTCAATCGGAAGGGCATAACCAAGTACTTGAAGTGGTCGTAGATGCTTCAGAAGGCTATCTTTGGGATATCTGCCTCTTTCGCCTTAAGTTGTTGATATCCCAAATGCAATTCGTTTTTAGAAAACCCCCATTCCCCCTTAAACTGATCGATCAAGTCAACTATTAATGGAAAATTATATTTGTTCTTGATTGTTACATTATTAAACTTCTAGTAGTCAATACAAAACCGGAGGGATCCATCATCATTTTTCTAGAACAACACAAGAGTAGCCCAAGCAGAGATGCTTGGGCGAATGAATCTGTTGGATTCTAAGTCGTCCAATAGTATATTTATTTCCCTCAGCTCTGTGTGGGCCATACGATATGGGGGAATAGATATCGGTTGTGTTCCCACTACTATATCAATTAAGAACTCTAAATCTAGATCCAAGGGAAAACCTGAAAAATCATTTGGGAATACCTCTATAAAGTAATTGACCACATGAGGTAGTGCACCTTCGGATGATAAGATATCCCAACTCTGGGAGTGGAGGTCCTGCGAGGCCAGACCGAGGATTTCTTTCTCTATGAAAAACCTGACTACTCCCACCAGGTGTTGTGAAACTGACTCACCACCTATAGAAATGGATGTGTACCTATAAGTGTACTATCCAATTCATGCCATGTATTATGTCAAATAGTTCCATATCTATGACCTAGAGGTCCCACTCCATCTCAAACCCTAACACAGAAAGAAAACACAATGGTCACCTGAGACCCTTCTCCTTCTTTCCCAGCAGCATCACCAACTCCATCGCAAAAGACAAAAACTCGATTGGAAAATTCAACATGTTCATGCTACATCAAGAATTGAGAGGATTATTTTTCACGAACAACTAGGCCTTCTTCTTCCAAGGACCAGTATCATCTTCCCTAATAAGAGATTAAACATGAGCTAGTCCATTTATTATTCTTCGATAGCCTGAACCACAGCCTATACTAGCCTTTGATCAAGTGGTGAGGGGTAACTCTCTCTGGCATCCTCCTATGGGTGTATGGGATCTTTTTGGGGAGGCATGTTGTGACAAAAAGGAAACATTCACATGAGAAAAAATCATTACAAAATTTCTGAAAAATTACATCAATATCATCAAATATAATGAATCCAAAAACATTAAAACAATAAAATAAACCACTACTTCTCCCATGCCTGATGTCCATGTGTAGTATGCAGCCTACAGGTCTCACCCAGAAGTGAAGTAAAACAAAAAATTCCATTGTCCCATGGAGACTCAAAATCTTCCAAGAGATGTGCAGGCCAGGCACCTTACTCATGACCAAATGATTGAGTCTGGACAGTCCTAACTACTTCTTAGCCCGGATCATCCCAAAATAATTATATAACCCAAAAACATTAACCCAATTTGATACCATTTTGTCACGAATCGAATTTTATCGCCACCAATTCCAGCACCAAAACCCGACTTGTGGCAAGGCATGAAGGGCATTCCTTATCCCCACTGACTGACACAAGTTCCTGGGTATCATTTGTCTTGTTTTGGAAATGATATACCGGAATATGTATACTTAAAAATCAAAAACATTTGATAAATTTAATCTAAAATTCATACAAACAAGGTTTATACAAAAATCCATTATTGAATACATAAGTTCAAATGAAATACAAAAGGTCCAAAGACACAAATAAAAAGTAGAAATATATACCTAAGTAATCTACACGGGACGGAGTTATCACCTATAAGATGTATCCACAACTATGCCCCAAGTGTGGGAACTAACACCCAAACAACCATCACCCAAAGCCTTTCCTTTACCCGAGTAATGAATAATAAGGTCTAGTTACACCCAAGGGGTGTAAGTAGGGTGTGATACAAAGATCAATCAGATAACACCCAATTATTCCAATGTTCATTCAATACAAGGCGAAAAAAATCATTTTTAATATGCAATGTAAAGCGGCAACAAAGACCAAGAAATGGAACTTTCAATTGAAAATAGTTTTCAAGCTAAAAAAATAAGAAAGTTAACTCATTTAAATGGCCATGTTAGTGAATTTAATTTACTACTAAACACACCCAAATACAAGGGATAATTCCCCAAATACAATGAGAATCCAAATCGAGAACACCCCTAGTCACTAGATAGTCTTGGGCCCCATTTACCACATACCTCGGTGTGAAGTAACCATAGAAAAATCTGTTCTCATGCACGAGCCACTAGTAGAGACCCATATCCTAGTGGTCTCCTATCATCATCCACATAGTTTATTTAGAGTTGTCTTTATCCATATTCTAAGTGAAACAGGGACAAAACCCATCTAGTTCACTAGCTGTACTAGTACAAATCTGCCCCACCTAGTTACGTGGGACTCCCCCATTATGATCAAACAATTTTAGCATGATACAAAATTCCATTTTTCTGAAGAAACGTCGATACTGGTCACATAAAATTAACATAGTAGTTATACACATTTTAAACCACTTAATACCCACAACAAAACAATTTTATTTTAAATGAAACAATTTCTCAAAATATCGCATTGTTTTGCACATAAAAATCCTTGAAAAACCCAATTTGAACACTATAGGCACACTTGAAAATTACCAAACCATAAACGGAAGCACCATAAATTTCAATGAAACTAACTAATAAATTTTATGGCTTCCCCTTGTGAACCAAGAAATGATAACTTTGTAAAACCTTCATTTTCAAACAGACATGGCACTTAACGTTCACATGTTCCAAAAACACCATTAAAACCCATTTTCTCAGCAAAACCCAAAGAAGATAAGCATTATAACATTATTTTATGCCCTATTATAGTTAAATAAAATCAATTATGTATTTATATGGAAAATAAAAATAAACCAATAAAAAGTTTCTAGGATTAACCCCCAATTTCACTTAAAATTGGCATTTAAAATTCATTTGCAATACAAAAACCACTAAAAATAATTTTTACAGAAATAATAACATGATATAAACCTGAAAATATGATAAATACATCATTATAAGACACAAATATTTCATTAACAAGGAAAAACTTCCAAATTAATGAAAACCCTTGAATCCTTTGTGCGAGAACCCAATCGTACAACCACCACACCTCAAGGAAGGTAGATCAAGCCTAAAAATAAAATTTTGGACCACAAAAATCCAATATTAAATCCTTGGTTTGAAAACCTAGTTTTTGACATTATGATCCTCAAGGATAATGGAAATAACCCTAATAAAATTGAATGATACCCTAATCAAATTGAATGAAGAGTGAAGGAGACCCACTTACTTGATGTATCTTGAAAAAATCTCCACAAATACACCAGTAGATGAATTTAAAAACATCCAAAAATTCAATTGCGGTTTTAATAAGGAATATAAGGTAATGTAGAAATTGTAATGAGGGGAAATAGTGATAAATTAAGGATTTAAAAAGGAAATAAATTACCTCTTCAAATATGGATGATTTAAGAACCATTTTGCAGGTCTATCGTAATTCGTGATGCATACGAGCTCGAAATATGGGGTAAAGGGAAGTGGGGGAGTGCCTAAGGATTTTTTATAGAGTGTGAGGTAAAATCAACAAAAAATAGTAAAAAATGATTATTTTATTAAATAATTTTTTTTTTAAAACCTCAAATGTACTTCCGGGCATGGCCAATTCCTTAAATTAAAACTAAAATCCACCATCATTTTGGATTCCTAAATGGTCCAAATTAATATGGTGGTCTTAAGAAAAAAGAAGTCGCAAATTAGGAATTTGAATGGATGAAAATGTTGAAAATTAATGATTTATATAGGAAACAAAATTTGTTTTTAAATCTGGAATTGGCCTCACAGTTTGGCTTAATTAATGAAAACTCACCCATTCCTCCAAAATTTTATGGGAAACCCCCAAAACAAAGAAATAATGGAAATTGAATTAAAAATACCTTTAAAATAAGTCATGGATGTGATAATAAAGATTATTATACAATTTATTAGAGTTTTATTTTCAATGTTATATGGACCTTTGGATTTAATGACTATTTCTTCAATAGAATTAAAACACTTTTCAATTCAGCCTTCACTCTATCCTTGTTAATAGATTTCATAGGGGTTACTTTAAATGATCCAAAGGTTCAAGATAGGGATATCCCCTCCCTAATTTTTCTTTTCATTATTTTTGATGACTACTTAATCATATTACTCACTCAACTAGTGGATCAAAATAAGATTAAACTGATTCATGCTTCTAGGAATTTGATTTCCCCCACACATCTTATATATACAGATGAAGTCATCAATTTTTTACATGGTGATAAGGAAAATATAAAAAATCTTAAAACTTCCCTCTCTAACTATGATGCTTTTTCAAGACAAACCATCCGTTGGAAAAAATCCTACATCTTTTTTGGAAACATATTTCTATTTAATAGAAAAAACCAATATTATAAATGTTATTGAAATTAAGGATGGGTCCCTAACCTTCAACTATATTGGTGATCCCATTATTTGGTTTAGACCAAAATATTTTTACTTTTCTACCATTTGAACTAATTTCCCCACCATCTATCCTCGTGGAAAGGTAAATCACTCTCCATGGCTGGCAGGATCATTCTAGTCAAGTCTACGATTGTTTCCAAAATAGTCTATTCCATGATGGTTTATAAATGGTATGATGGTCTATTAAAGAGAATAAATGTTTCAATAAAATACATTGGTTGGATTGGGAGAAATCTTTAATGGAATCTGGTAACCGTTCCCTATTCTATCTATTGCAAGCCTTTGGATATATGTGGTCTCGACATCAAAAATATCAAAATTTTAAATGATTCCTTACAAGACAAACTCACTTGGATTCTCCTTCATAATAAATATTCCTCCCTTGACTCCCTCAAAAATTGGTTTCTTGATAAATTAAATAAAGGAAAGATAAATTATATGATCTCATCCATCTGGCCTTCTATTAGGAATTCTTTTTCCAATGTCATGTATTACTACTAATAGATGGTGAGAAAACACTCTACCTTGATCTTCTGCCTTTCCAAATGGACTAGTGACCCTATAATTTCTATGGTTTCCCCCTTTAAATATCTATAAAACTCTAATAATACCATTAATGATATGTAAGAACTAAAAATATAACTTACCTAACAAAATTAATAAGGACATTGAAAATTATCCCTTTACCACCACTGATGGTTATTTAGTTTGGGAACTAGCTCATAATGGCATGCTTGACCGAAAAAACATTTATGATCATATTTTTAACAACAATGAAAATAATTTTAGTTGGATAAAATTTTTTAATGAAGTATGGTTAAATCCACCAAGATTCACTCTTGTTTGGTATATTTCACAAAAGGGCCCTAACTGATACTTACCTTCAATCATTTTGGATTCAACATTTTTCTAAATTTCGTTTTTGTAAACCAACATAGAGAATAAATTGATCACCTATTTCATTATTGTGCTAGGGCCAATAACCTTTTGAATTGTGTCCTAAATATTTTTGAGTGCAGATGGTTCCTTTATAACTCTATCAACTCACAACTACAACATTGTATGGATATGACCGACTCCTATCAAATCAAAAATCACATCATAGAAGTTATAGCTGATCTACTCTATGTGATATGGTATGAAATAAATACTTATAATAAAAAAAATACTCATTTAGTCTTAATGTAGGTAATATGATAACCTAATCTCCATTTAGGAAGCTGCCACAATTCAAAATGATCTTTGCAGCAACACTGATATAGGCCTTGTAATTCTGTGAATTATGGGGTGAAAGGCATTTATCACCAATCTATACACACTTATGAATTATTCTATAATGCTCCACCTTCATAATGGATCAATGTAAATATTGATGGTGCTTCTAAAGGAAAACTAAGACCATCCTGATGTTGTTCTATCTACAGAAACCACTATGGGAATACTCTAGGCAGCTACTATGGAAATGAAATTTCAACTATTCTCTAGATGCTTAAATGATGAGTCTGATTCACATTATATCTTTTTCAAATCATCTTATAAGTGAAAATATCTTGATCAAAAGCGGTTCGATGGACATTGTGAAGACTATTTGGAATATAGTAGTACACCATTCCTGGAAACCTACTTCATGTTGAATTGTCTTTATGAATTATCTCATGGACACCAACTATGTTTTCACTCATAACTATCATGAAGTGAACAAGGTTGCATATGGCCTCTCTAATATTGGCGTCAACCATAAGATAACCTAGCTTAATGATATCCCTTTTGACATACCTTATATTTATGATATGGATTACAAAAAAATAATATCATTCAAACTCATGTAATTTTTTTCTATATTTCTTTCAATAAAATTACTATTTTGTTCATTGAACTGGACACCACCGTTTTATAAAAATCACACCAGTTCACATGGTAGTTGTCTGTCGTACACAATAATAATGATTGTGTATCCAATTTTATAGAAGTGTGTGTGATTTTAAGTCATAAAATTAAAATAAAAACATATAGGTATATTGAATATATTGGTATTATTATATAATCATTATATAATAATAATTTAATGGGTGGATAATTAAATGAATCAAAAGTGATTGTTGAAGAACATTACCTATTATTCAGGTAAATCCGTTTGGTTTTTACAAAAAATACTTCCTTATTTTTCTTTCATCCCAAAGTGAGTATTATAGGATGAATATAGGGATGTTGGGAGATTATTTTTTTATGTTTTTTATGAGAGAAATAATTTGATATTTTGGAATAAGTGGGAGGGAAAAGTTCCTTTTTATAGTTTAGGAGCACTAGGATTATTGTAAATATAAAAATACAAACACTATTGGGAGGACTACACTAAATAATATTCCTAAAATAATGAACCAAATTATATAAAATGTAGTATATGGACTAAATATTGATATAAAATTTCTTTTGGAAATGTTTATAGGTTATTTTTGTTTTTATTTTTAAGGTCTACTCCCTATTGAGCTGGTTTTTCTCTTAGTCAATTTAATTAATTTTAATTGTTTTTAATAATATTTTTTGTCAAAATATATATTAAACATATTTTAAATTGTAAATTATTATGTTTAAAAATATTGAATAATTTTTTCATAATCTAAATAACATAATTGATGGAAATTAATTTAAAATTAATCCCACAGACAGGACGATAATGCAGGTTTTTAAAGTATAAATATTCAAAAGGTAAAAAAAATTTATAACCAATTACTATGTGAAATTTAATATAATAAACTAATATGGATTAATTTATGTATAATTTATATAATTTTTCTTTAATACCAATATAAAATATAATTTGACCTTAGAAATTATTGAGAGAAAAATTCATTTTTCAACTAAAATGGAATATTTTCATTATTCTTCAAAAAATGAAGCTTTTAAAAAAATATAAAAAATCACCATAGGAATATTTTAACATTATGATTTAAAAATATAAATTTATTTTAAAAATATTATAAATGTATCAAAATTTATTTTTAAAATAGGTGCGCTATTAAAATATGGAACAACAACATTTAGAAAAATATAGTTCTTATGCATAAAATTTGATTTGTTTTAATCCAATGACTATCAAATCTACTAGATGATTTACAAGAATATTTAATTGAATAAATAATATATATATTTCATTAATATCACTCAATAATATTAATTTATTTATTTTATTAAAATAAAACACCTTCAGGAGAATAAAAATATTTATTTTTTTAATAAAAACATTTTTGTTATATTCAATAAGTTTTCATTTTCATTACTAATAAATTAATTACCAATGAATTGATTTTATATTTTCATAAACCGTATATTTTCATATGATATATAATACTATTCATAACTTCGAACTTAATGTCTATGTTATATCTTATTATATTAAATAATAATAATAATAATATTTTTTAAACCCCAGTTTTATGTGAATCGCATGCTATTGTGGAAAGTCTTTGTTATGTGCAACAAAGACAACTCAATATCATGTGCACTACAAGCTATAAAATATACTGAATTTATATTAAAATAGTGAATATATTGAAATGTTTTGAGATGTTATATACCCTTATACACTTGGTGTTTCATGACATGCATGCCATTGAATACAATATTGTTACATTAGTATTTTTAAACGTTACATTCTCCCCAACTTAATTAACTTTCATCCTCAAAATTTAAACATGATATTGGTAATATAGGTTTTGAGATTTAAAAATTACATTGTTGAAAAACCCACATTGTATAAGAGTTGATAAAATATCATATTTATAATATAGAATCAGAAGTAAAAACAGTCACTTGGAATATAATATAACTAGGTTTCTACGTAGGAGAAGGTTAGTGGAAAGATAAAATTTGGACATAGAAAAAAGGATTAAATAGTTATGTGGAGTGATTTAGTTCATTCATCACAAAAAATGAATTATCAATGGAATGTAGAGGGATTAAAATCCATAAATCTTTAATGATATAAAAGACCATCAGTTCAACAAAAAATTAAGGTATCAGGATATCATTTTTGTTTAAAGGATCTTTTTCTAATGTTGAGGAATTATTTTATCGACCCAAAATATTTAATAATATACTTACATGATATGATTCAATTTCATAAGAACAATTTCATATTTTTTTTGTTTTTCTATAAAATTAAAATTCATCCCTTATTCCATGGAATGGATATCTTAAATTAAGTTTTTATTCATGAATAACTAAATTTTATTTTCTATTGATCGTAAGACCCATAAAAAATTGCTTAATTTTGTATCTACCTATTTTCAAAAACAAACATGTTTAATACATTAATATATAAGCCTCAAAATTAATACCATCAGTTCACCATTATCACATACTCATCAAATGTTTTATCTAAAATAAATGAGTCATTAACCAACGCATCATGTAGGCTAGTGGTAGGCGTGAAACCCTTATCGTAATTCATTCATGGGTCCAAAACCTATGGACTTAAAAGATATGATTTTTTGTTACCCTTCATATAGGTTTAACTTTTTCTGAAAACCATATTAATATATTTTTGAGAATAAATATGATGCACATCATTGACATTTAATCATTAAAGAGACTTATAACTATGGTTTTAAATAAAAAACTATTTTTTACAAATTCTGATAATAAAATTTTTCTATGATTACAATGTAATTTATGATTATAATATCACTAATTATTATTTATAATCTTATATTGATGTCTCTAAAATTTAAGGGAATTATTTCTCAAACAGGAATTCCTCTAAAAAAGACTAAAATATTCAGTTTTCTTTTCCATAAATTTCAATCAAAATATCCTTAATCTTGGTATAATGAAATTATATAAAACCTAAAAAGATGTTTATGAGTATTATAACTTATTATCAACCATAATCTATATATTCAAAAAAAATTATGATGCTCTTATATACATATCCTTAATATCTATTATAGGGTTGTGTTCCATAATATAGGTTTTCCTAAATCTAGTACCCAACGTTTCTGTTAAACTACCTATGATACTAACTGTAGCTACCTGACCTCAGTAAGCCTGGAGCTAGTGTCTAAAACCCTTAAGTTATCATGATTCAATGGAATCAAATATTGAAATACTGAAGTGTTTATTAGACTTGGTAAAGCAGATACATATACGAGTCTTATATTACAAATAAATATAGTCATTAAAATATAATTTTTTTGATAATAAATGTATTACCACATAGAAAATCCTTTTACATAATGCTTTGTTTACTTCTAAGATAAATGGTGAATGGTAAAAAATAAGGGTGAGATTAATTAAAAATTAATGGTTAAGTAAAAAATAAAAAATAATGAAATAATAATAATAATAATAAATATGGAATAATAAATAAATTATCAACACATTCCATATAATCAATAAAATGAGAGGGTGTTCATAAACAATATGTAATGTTAAATAATTGAACACAAATTCTATTTAAATAACAAGAAAATAATGTTAAGATAAGGCAGAAATTATATTTCAAGGTAAATAATTGAAAACATATTCCATTTAATCAATAACCGAAGACATAATTAATAAACAATTTAGCAAGGTAAATAACTGAACACACGTGTCATTTAATCAATACACAGACAATTAAAATCAACCCTATATTTTTTTCAAAGTGAATATCTCATGGACAATAATTACTAAATCTAAATTATGGCTATTCTTAAATATTGGACATCACATTTCCCAAGAACATGATACCTTTACCATCAATATCTAGACAGCTACTTGGAGAAAAACCTATAGATATGGCTAGTAAACTATTTCATCTCACGAGTCTACTGGTTTATCAATGGGATTTGATGAAATCATCCCCAAACCATATCATTCATGTTTGATTTATTCAACATATATCCAATAATCAGTTTAATTCAAAAAATATTTTCCAAATCAAATATCCATATCGAGTAAGAGATAAAGGTCAATCAATATTTCCCTTGTTAATTAAATAACATTCAAGATAACCACCGTAGATAGAAATAGTATATAATTTAAGCAAAAAAATCCATGATAAATAATATGATTATTTAGGGAAGATTTAATGTCTAATGATAATAGGGAATTTATTATTTCAGGGGGACTAAAAATAACATTCCTTTTTCAAGGTAAAATGGTCAATAAAGTTCCTTGTTAAGAAAGACAAAATATAATTCTTTTGAAAACATTTGTAAAATAAAAAAGGGGTATAAATTAATTTAGTTGATCATTTTGAAATTGTTAAAAACATTTTTAAAAACAATTTTATGAAACATGGTTTTTAGGGAAAAAATATTTCCATCTAAATAGTAAAATAAAGTCGGGTTTTCATAAAAACATTTTCTATACAATTTTGATTAACAAAAATTAGAAAAATAGTAATATTACTTAATTAAAGTTATTAGTAACCATATTAGAGGATTTTAATGTGTTTACTAATCAATGATCATATAAATTTCTTGGATGTAATTTTAGGAATAAGAAATATCAATTAGAATGTGATTGTGAAATAAACACCATAAATAATCATAATGTTGAAGTGAGAATTAATAAATGAATTGAATATTTGTATCAAATTTAATTTAAAATATATTATGTGTAAGTACATAAAAATAGTTTAAAATTCATTAAACACATAATCATATAATATCAATGACAATGAAGAAGTAATATTACCCAATGAAAAGGAATTAAGTTATGAAATATCATTACCACTTGGTAACATTAAGTTCAAACCACATTAAATGAAATAATTCAAATTGAAACAAAAATTAATAGTAATAATGAATTATTAATGATTTAAAATTTTAAATGGGTATTATATACACCATATAAGAGAATCTAGTTGCACAAAAATGCAATATGCCTCAATGAAATGAAATTGAGACGAATCGCTTTCTACATAGTAACTTTTGACTAATAATACCAATTAAATAAATAACATCCAATGAAACCCTAAATACCCTTAAGATAAAATTACTAAGTATATAAAATAAAATATTTATTTTATACACCACATAAAAATATGATGAAAATTGAGTATTCCTCACAAACGAAAAAGTGAGACAAGAATAACTTATATTGCATTTTTTTATGGTGAATGATGCTTAACCTCCAGTATAATGGTTTTAAGAATGAAATTAACTTATAAAATAACCACAATTATATTTATAATATTATATATGGTCTTCTTACAATCTATTATTAACACTTTGTTATTAATCTTCCAATATTTTCAACGTTTTATTTGTTAATTGTCTTGTTTTTCGTGTATGTATTAACAATGTATTTTTGTTCTTATTACATAAATCATGATGTAATAATATACAGGATTTAAAACATGGTTTATATGTCATTTTTATTCATTATATATTAATTTATAATAATTCATAAAATTTTGGAAAAAGGATATTAAATAAACCATTCATGTAGACGGTATGTGGTACATATGCATGAACATTGATTCCATTTTATTATCATATTAAAAGAACTAAAAATAAATGATAAAAATATATATTATAATCCCATTATCATATTAATGTTATATATATCACATATTTTTATTAAAATCACCCTTAATACATTCCATTTAATGTGTGGTTGAAGCACATTGATTTGAGGAGGCAGTAGTCTACACATCAACAAACAATGTTGTCTTATTCCCACAAAGTGTACAACATTGAGGTATGTGTTATATAACAATTACATATGCATAAATACATTATAGATTTCATATATATCATATATAAATTATAAATTCAACCTTTTCCCAACATTGATGTGTGATAATAGAATAAGGAACAAGATTAGTTTGCGAGGTAGTTGTCCTCTATACACATGAATGATGATTGTGTATCACATTTTATGGATGTGTCTGTGAATTTGGGTCATAAACATGAAAAACAACATATAGGTATATTTAATATACTGATTTTATTATATTTTTATTATCTAAAAATAATTTAAGGGGTGGATAAGTAAATGAAACAAAATTTATCGTTGAAAAATGTTACCTATTATTCATGTAAATCTTTTTGGTTTACACCAAAAGAATTAATTGGTTTTCATTATTATAAAATTTATCCTTCTAATATGATGATAGTGATTTTTTGGATTTATTGGGTAGGTTATTTATGATCATTAATATTTAAAAGGTATGAATAAGTGGGAGGGTGAGTATCTTTTTATAGTTGAGGTGGATTAACATTCTTGTAAATATAAAAAGGTCAACACTATTGGGAGGTATCCATTATATAATGTGTCTAAAATTATGTAAAAAATCTTTAAATTGGATTATATGGTCAAAATATGTCTATAAAATTGTTTTTAATGTTTTTTTGATCATTTTTAAATTATGATTAATATTTAGTCCATTGTTAATAGAGTTTTTATCTTAATCCCAATAATTATTTTAATTAATTTCACTAATAATTTTGTTAAAAAATTATGTTTCACTTATTATAAATTATAAATTATTTTGATTCCTAATATGGAATTACTTTTTTCAAATTCCAATCATAATTTTTTTGGAAATTAATTTAAATTTAATCCTCTAAACAAGATGACAAAGTGTGATTTTAAAGTAAATATGTTCAAAAGTATAAAAAGTTTTTATACAAAATATGAATGTGAAATTAATTATAAAGACCTAAATTGAATAAATTGTTTCATAATTTTTTTAATGTTTATTTAAACCAAACCTAAAATATAATTTAACATTATAAATTATTGATACTAAAATTTGGTTTTCAATTAGAATTCAGTATTTTTCACTATTCTTCTAAAAGATAAAACTTCTCGGAAATATAAAAAATCCTCTTATAATGATTTTAACATTATGTTATAAAAAATTATGTTTATTTGGAAAAATAATATTTATAAAAATTTCAAAATTTATATTTAAAATAGTTGAGACAATAAATGGGTCCAAACAGCCTTTAGAAAAATATAGCTTTTTTATGCATTAAATTTGATTTGTTCTTATCCAATTCCAATAAGATATATTGGATGAATATAAAAAATATTTTATATAAAAAATAACCGATATATTTCATTAATATAACTCACTATTAGTAATTAATTTAATTTGTTAACAAATAAGTTATTTAGGAGAATAAAAATAAATTTTTTTAAAAATCATTCCCTTTATATTCAGTTGTTTTTATTTTCATTTCTAATATATATTTCACAAATTAATACATTTTTTATTCATGTTAATCATATATTTTGATAATTTATTTAATCCTATTAATAATGTCAAATTTAACAGAAATTTTATATCCTATTATATTAAATAAAAATATTAATAGTATTTGGTAAAACTCAGTCATGTGTGTAACACAAGCTATCAAAGAAAGTAATTTATTTATGTAAAGAAAGGTAACTCAGTATCATGTGTATTGAATTTTATAAAATATATTGCAATTTATTTAAAATAGTGAATATTTTTTAAAATATCAGGTTGTTAAATTCCTTTCTATATTTGGTGTTGTGTATATACATGTTATCGAATACAATGTTCATGAGTAATAATTTTAGGGGGTTACATTAAATATTTTCCAGTCATCTTCCTCAATTTATGTAGATAAGATACAAAATAAATATTTTTTAATGAAATAAGACTTTATTTCTTCCTTCAAACTGAGATATTTTTATTATATATATATTTTATTTAAAATATTTCAATGATGTTTTAAAAATTAAATAATGATTTTATAATGTCATTTGAACACATATTTTATTTTATAAAAAAATTTATAAGTAGAAACCTCATTCTATTTTTATAATAAAGTAATTTTGACATTTTCTAAAAAACATTAAAGGATTTTTTTTCTTAACATACACTTCATGATATTTATTTCCCCACATTACGAATTTTATTTTCATAGAAACTTAAATTACAATTTTCTACAGTTTTTTTCGAAGAAAATGTTTTCAAAAATATTTTTGAATATTTTACATTATCGATAAGTTATTTAAAAAAGAAAAATTTATTTTACACTAGAAATGTTTTAGTGGTCTTTCAATGGTATTTTTATCTATAATAATATCATTCAATGTCACATATGCTTTATTGGGGGTATGTTTAAATGTAACCATATTATTATTTCTCTGGAATATTTATGATTATGATGATGAAATATAAATGAACCCTATTTTATCCATATTCTTATATTTTACGTAATCATAAATTATTTCATTATCTATTGAGACACATATTAATAGATTTATATTACGTGCTAATTCATTTTGTTATATCCCTCCAAAGCCTAAAATAGGGTACACTGTGAGCTTATCCAAATCCCAAAAGAGGGTGTATGGAAGGTAAACACAATCTTGATGCAGGTAAATGGACGTTTAACCAAATAAAAATAAGTGATTAATCTGTGGGTGGGAATACATTACATAATAATTCTATAAATATTATTATGACACACATTCTACCATTATCATGTGACATTTTGTTGTGGAAATGTTATATTTTAATGGGTTGTGATCTTTAATTCTCTTATGATTCATGTCTAATGAACTGCCAAAGACTTATTCTACTATTCTTGTTTATAATCAGTGATTTTTTAGGTAAGATTATATAATTAAAAGATCATTCTCTCATGCCCATATACTTATAATATTCTTATATATGATCATTGACTAATATTTATAATGTTTACCCTAACTAAGTTTTTGATATCACTCTTTCTTTTATTCTAGTTCCCTACGTCATGGTCAATATTTTTATGTAGGTTATTACTAAGAAGTTTAATATGAGAGAAGACGTTGGGGAGATGCTGAACACCATTCAAAAAGGAATGTTATTATGTATATAGTCCATATAGATAAGAAATGTTTATGTTCGTCGTGAATATATTATTGTGAAATTCATTGAGTATTCATCTAAAATGATATAATTTTTTGGTATATAATTTTTTGGTCTCCATAGTTTGTATCTAAGTAATATTTTTTTATTTTTATAGATATGGATTAGAAAAAAATAGTCATATTAATTATTATAAAACAAATTATAGTATAGTATCTTTTGTTTTGGTAGGAAAATAGTAATATTATTTCTTGAGAATAAAAACTTATATACTTGAGAGATGATGAGGTTGTGGCATAGGCACACTTAGGGGTAACAACTCTGAATAGGGTGGATTGGGTATTAACTCAATCATAACTAGTGACATATATGTGTTCCTTAGACTTAACACCTTTCTAGACAATACTGAGGGAATATTTTTTTTAATTCAAATTTTTTTATAAACAATTATGATGGTTTTTAATAGAGGATGGCCATAAAATAACTAGGTTAAAATTATGGGTTCACACATTGGAAAGAATGTTTCATGATTTATAAATCTGATAACATATTATCATGATAATATGATTTCTCACATTTGTTATTTATGATCATAATATTAAATTGGGTTTATTTAATATATGAAACCAGGATTAATTATGTTAACAATTAACATGACATATTATGCAGTGATTGTTCTCATGAGAAACCAAAATAATGGGTGATAAAATGTGAAAGATTCTTGATTATTAATTTTAATGACCCACTAATTTCATAGACATATATTAAATCTCTATAGATGAGTATTTATTATGTTACATAAAAAACCAATCCAACACCAAATGGGTTTTCTGCCCATAGAATCAGTGAACCAAAAACAATTGGTTCATAAAACATCTATATCATCTCCCACTTATCCCTTCATAAATAGGACCATTTTTTGACATTTCTTACATGGTATCTTCCTTAATTTCTTTTAAAAATGAAAATAATAAAAGGGTGAGCTCAGATTCTCAGTAAGGGTAAACAAGGGAGATATCAATCATAGCATTAGGTCATAAGAACATGAACATGACACTTGAAAATTATACCCTTCATACCAATGATCATAATCCTCTATCATGTAAGAAATCATAAAATACATTAATCATAATATAATAAAATTGGTATAAGAAATGTAAATGTAACTCAAAAATAAACATATAACTTTATGAAAAATTATAAATAGACACACGTTCACCCGTTAAGTTAAGGACATGAAATCCGTCCATTGCATAAACTTATGGATTTGAAACCAAGATCACACATAATTTTATGGACATAATATATAGGTCCATACATAAAATTATGAACATGTAATATAGTTGACACATAATATTGTGAAAATTTTATTAGGTTCACACATAACATTTTTGAACGTGTAATTAGGTTTATGCATTGTATTGCCAACATGTAATCAGGTTCATGGATGACACTTTGAACATGTAATCAAGATGACGCATAACATTTTCAACTTGTAATAATGATCACACATAACATTTTTGAACTTTTAATTAGGTACATTCATAAATATATGAACATTTAATCTGGTACATGCCTAAAATTGAGAAAATGTAATATGTTCCACACATAACATTGTGAACATATAATCAAGTCCATACTTAACATTTATGAATATGTAATCATGTTCATTCATACAATTTTTAATCATTATTTATCATTCATTACCCAATGAATTGGAGGGATATATCGGTCCCACTTATCAAACAATGAAAATGATGCATGTGTTCCACAAGAACATAAATCATTCATCACAGGAACTCATGAAATGAAATGAGTTTCCTAAAAATTTAATTATAAAATAACTCCTTAAAAAGATACATAGTTCATAAACATCATTCCATTTTAAACATAAACCAACCTTATAAATAATAAGGATAATATACTTGAAAAATATAAATATTAAATCAAAAGTATCACCAAATAATTGTATATTGGATGGAAAATAATTTTAAAAGATCACATTAAAATGATTCTTGAAAAAATGCCCTTTATATTATGAAAATAATTTATTTTAAAATGATTCACAATTATAAAAAGAAAATATTTTCATTGAAAATCACCTTATAGGTAGGTAAATGAATATTAAAGTCATTAATTCTTCATGGTGGTGGGAAAATATTCTCATGTCGTATAGTTTAAAGAAAACATCCAGTTCATGTGTTTTTCTAAAAATTCATAAACAACCTTTCTTAGAAAATGAGTAAAATAATTCTTTGAATCCATTTATTAAAAAGATAAACACGAGTAAAAATAAATTCAAAAAATCATAAGAGAATAGTAAAAACATGTTTTTTTTAATTTTTGTAAGGAAAAAACATGTTCATCGAATTAAAATAGTTTTTTAAGGGAAACCATAAAAAGATAATTTTTTGAAAGAAAAACATTAATAAATACCATATAATTGAAGGTATAATTAATAAAATTAATTAATTATATCCATTCACTATAAATAAAAATTAAAAAATTAAAAATTAAGAATAATATAATAAAAATTCAACCCATGAATAATCATATAATGGATTAATCAATGAAGTAGAAGGTTAACCCAATGAATGGAAAGAGAAACAATTAAAGCCTCGACCCTAGAAGCCCAGAGTTGATGAATTAATTTATTAAATTATCATGATTAAAAGGAATAAAATCTCAAAGGACCAATCATATTAGTAGTCCTAAAGAATATATATACATACATGTAACTCATATTACATTGGGAAAGGTAACAAAATACAATAAATAACAAGAACTAATAAAATGGATTCACGAGAACTCAATAAATGATATCTTCTTCATAAAATGATGAAGGTAAAAAATGTAAGGGGTGAGCTAAAATGATCTGTAAGGGTTACAAATAGCAGGATAATTAATCAATAATAATTTAATCATAATCCAATTTGAATAGACAATATGGCATGATGAATAAATGAAAAACACATTTTATTAATAAACTAATAATGAAATTTCATCCATAGATTTTGTCAAAGTGAAAACCTCATGGATAGTAATAACTAAAAATTAATGATGATAATGATTATTAATTGTATTCCATTTATTTGGAACATGATAGAACTATACCACTGAAAAGGTTTAAGTATATGTGTAGATACTCGTCTAATTCTATTTTAGAAACAAACACAAAGGGATTTTTGCAAATTGATTTGTCTCATGAGGCATGTCAATGAATCAAGGGGAAATAGCGGGCCATTACCATCACTGATAGCCCAAATAATACATTATACATATATTTAATACATTTACACTATTCCTTATCAATATATGTGTTGAGTAGATGATACAGGTTCATCAATATTTTTATAGATAAAACAACATTCCAAATAAACACCATATGCACATGAACCACAACCCAATTGGTGAGGACTCTATAGGTGCATCCAAGAGACCCAAGATCAAATCAGGGTGTAGGCTTATTTCTATGATACTATAGCAATACTATAGTAGACATTGTAGTAGATATTGTTCGGTACTATAGCGGGTACTGTAGCATGCATTGTTCGGTACTGTAGCAGCCGGAACTATTCATCCATATGGGCCTTTGGGCCACCGGTTTGGTCCTTGTATTTTTCAAGGCATTCGTTCCACCCAAGGCTTTCAGGACAGTTGATTCTCAAGGCCTTCGGGCCTCCATAAGTCATTTGGGCCACCCCAAGGCCTTTGGGCCACATGAATGCAGATATACTACTCAGACTACAAGGGAAAAGGCTTCAGAGGAGGATTGAGGGCAGGCGCATTCACTGGAGAAAAGCTAACTTGAATTGGAATAATGATAGGGTATGGATTTTCCATCGGTACCGGGCCTGTCTAGCTTTTCACAGGACATCTAGCCGACCATCCCTGTAATGGTGGAGTGCTGATATCATGACACATGCTAGGGAGGAGCAGTTTCAAGTTGTCTTGTCTGGGTTATTCCCTCTATGACCTACGGTTCATGTAATTGTATCTGAGCCTTCAAGCCTTGTAAGTGTTCCACCTCATCCTTTGAAAGGTGAATTATCAATTATAATAAAAAAATGAAGGCCTTCGGGCCATTCCGACCGACCAAATATACACCATATGAGAGTATATTTTAGAGTAAAACCACCATATGTAAAAGGGTATACGACTTAAGAAAATAATCATATACATGACACCATAATATGGATATATAATATATTCAAAATTTAAAATAAAAAATGATCTCAAAGGGGATGTAGGTATACCACTTAAGAATTATTAGGTGCACAATACAAGGAAAATCGTAATTAAAATGGAAATCAAAACAATAATCTTACAACATTGTAATCAATTGAGTTAATAATTATTAAGTGGATCACTAAATACAATTAATATTAATATAATGATGAAATTATTTTTCAAATGTTAGTAAACACAGAACACATACAATAAATTAGTTCTGAACACTGGAAATCTCACAGAAATAAAGTGAGATTAGAAACCCCTGACCTAATGCTCAAATGTGTTCTTGATTGATATTAATGACCTAAATAATCAAATTTAGATTAATTAATTAAAAATTATAGAACCTAATATACATGTAATTGATTTATTATAACCTTATTAAGTTAATTCGTGTCCCTTTTTATGGGTTCAATAGGTTTAATTTTAATGTTTTGGAAGCATTTTCCTCCAGGGTTTTCATGATTAGATTACTTATATTCATGAATGGAAGTTAGTTTGAAATGTGGTTAACCATAAAAAAATTAATATATATTATTAGAAAAATTGAATTTATATAAATGATATTATAAATATTTTTTTTATATACCCTGAGGATGATTCATTAGTTAAATGTTATTGATTAACGCTAGGATTAACGTGGCGGCTTTGTTCATAATGATCTTGTTTTGTATTATTTTTTCATATTATCAGTGTGTAAGGATTTTATAACATTGAAAAAGTATAATTAAATATATTATGTGATTAAACCATAAAAATATTTCATGAGAAATCATTAATATAGTAATATATTTTGAATACCTGGCATCATTGAATTTGATAAATTAACACATCTCAGATGGTATTTTCATTTTTTAGTGTAAGAGGAGGGGGAAAAGAGAGATGATGATGAAATATTACATTAGAATAATAAAATTTTAGTTAATGTAAGGTAATATAATCATCATAGAATTTGGGTGTGGGGATGTGAGAAGAGGGGAAAATAATAATGGAACTTGTCAAAGAAGTTGAAAGAAAAGGGAGAGAGGTTCACGCCTTGAGTACTTCTCCATAAGAATCTCTTTAAGGCCTTTGTTTTTTGGACTTTTGGTGAGGCTAGTTGGTCATATATGTGGGTTTAGGGATTGGGATGTGTATTAGGCCCAAAATAGGCTATGATCCATGCTTGAGTGGAGTGGGAGAAAGAGGGGGTGAGGGTAATTTATATAGTAGAGGGGAGGAGGGTTTTATTAATATTTTAATCATTAGTTTATTATTTTAACCTAAGACGATAAATAGTGAGGATTACCTGAACTATAATATTAAAAAATGCATCTAAGTTTTAGATGTTGATAATAACATCACTCATGATGTTATTAATAGTGGATTTAAATTATAATGTATTTATATGATAAATTAATGGTTTTTACTATTCCCAAAATATTACAGTATTTTAGAAAAGTATAAAAAATTCACCCTTACCATTTTACAACATGAAGAATCAAAAAATAAACTCCATTTTCAAAAATTAAATTTCTAAATATAATAAATTAATTTTTTAATTAAAATATTCATTTAATAGAAAAATACCAATATATAAAACATTTATCTTCATTTTTAAGGTGACTAAATATTATTTACACTTTCATGGGTAAGGTTACCATTAATAAGGGTCATATTACTATTATTAAAGTTAAGTTATTATTAATAAGGGTATGTTACTATTCATAAGGGTATGTTACTATTCATAAGGGTCAGTAACTATTCACATTAAATTATCTTCATTCTATCATACTCAAAATATCACCCTAATTGCAACTATGTATATCTATTTATTGAAATTCAGAACAAAGAAGTGGAAAATTTAAGCTTAATTTCTAGTTAATGACTATCTCCTATAATTACCATGTTTTGTATCATAGTGACTCGATGATTCATGAAATATAGGCTCTCTAATGAATTGAAAGTCTTTAAGAAAAATATACCATAAAATGTTTGTGGTGGTATAAAACATATGACCCATTAATATAATAAATATTAAAGGAAACATTTAATAAAATTAAGATGGTGAAATTAATGATGTTATATATCAAATGAAGTTATATAAACCAAACAAACTAAATATGCGGTTACTAAAGCATATATATCACAAAAGAAAAAGTGAGGCAAGAAACCCTTAACACATGCTTCCCTTTAGTTTTTCATACTTAAACCACATTCATAATGGTTTAAATAAAGATATTAATTTTTTTAATGAAGTATATATATATTTTTAATATATTATATTAATATTTTATAACATATTACCACCCACTAAATAAAAATATTAAATTACTTTCAATGTATTGGTGTGTTCGTTTCATGATTTCATGATCTGTTCATTTGTGTATTACTATGGATTTTCATATCAAATAAAAATTAAACTCCATAATTTAAATAAAATGGTATTAATGAAATTAAATAATTCTATATGGTTTCATATTTAATTTTTATTTTTTGAATGAGGATGATCCATTTGATAAAATGTTAACAAAAAATGTTGTGAATGTTTTGGAAGGTTTTCCCAGCATCATGAAATAGTTTCATTTTATTTTTTATTATGTCAAAATATTAGTTACATAACATGAATTAGGTTATAATATGTTTTTAAAAATCTTATTTAACAAGAATTAATTTTCTATTACCATCCATGAATTTGGTAATGGAAAATGGAAAAAATCATTATTCATGGAGGCAATTAAATAGCATAATTTGGACAAAAATTTCATTCCGTTAAATAAGAGAATATGAAAAATTAAATGGATATCAATATTAAATTAGAAACATAAAACATCACTATATATATTATTATGGAGATATAATTCCTTGATGGATGAAGAGGGTGAGAATAAATAAAAAGAACAAAAGAAAATAAGAGAGGAGTTTCGAGAAAATTTCCTTTTCAATATCACCACATTGAAGGATGCCTTGAGAACCTTGGATTTGGTCATTTGAGGAGAAAATAAGAACATATACGTTAGTAGAGTGGGGATTTTAGGTTTTGGATGATAGTTTAAGATAATAATTTCTTTTTAATGGAAATAGTGTGGAGGGGTGGTATTTATACTTGAGGAGGGATGGGTTTAAGTGATTAAATAGTTATTATTTTATGTTTAAATGAAACCACAATGAGCTTCCATTAATATCAAAAAACTATTTATGATAATTAATGTTTTAAAATTTATTTAGGGTATATATATATATACAAACCTCATTAAATGATGTAATATTTAGGTATTTTAATCCTTTACCATGAAACTTTAACCAGTTTCATTATTTTACCTGTAATACATTAAATATTTCTTTACCACAATATTTTTTTTATTAAGAATAAAATTCAACTTATGAACTAATTTTTACCTTATAATTCAATATATTTAATTAATTTAACCAAATAATTGGAAAATTATACTTAAAATTAATCTCGCAAAGGAGACCATAAATTTGGTCCTTAAAGTGAAAATGTTCAAAAGTTTGGAATTTTTTTATATACCAATTAAATATAAAAATGATTTCAATGAAAACTATTAGATTAATATATTTATAATCGATATAATTTTACTTTAAAACTAATTAAAAATATAATATTACTTTATCATTTATTTAGATGAAAATCTATTTATCAATTAAAATTCAATATTTTTTTACTATTCAACAAAAAGTGAATCTTCTCTGAAAAATATCAAAAGATTAACCTAATATAATTTTGATATTCTACTTTCAAAAAAAGTGTTTCATTATTTATTTTTAATGCAGGAGCTCCATTAAAATGTCGTAAAATTTATTTTTAGAAAATTAAAAACATTTATGCTTAAAAATGGATTTATTCCTATAATAAGACAATAAAAATTATATGATGAATTTAATAACATTTTATTTAATATATAACATATAAATTGCATTATTATATTTCAATAATATTAATTAAATTATTTTATTAATATAAAATTCCATTATGGGCATAACAAATAGGTTTCTGTGAAAACACATCCTTTACGTTCGCATGGTTTTTATATCTATTTATAATTCATTAGTATCCACTTAATTCATTTTATTAACATATATAAACTATATTTTTAAAATTTATATAATCTCGTTCATTATATCTATTCCAATGGCTAGGTGATAACTACCACCATTAAATAATAATATTTTCGTGTTTGATTAAATTTGGTGTTTTGTGAAAAGTATTCCATCGAAGAGATTTTATTTACATATAAAAAAATGCATTCCATAAAAATATTGATTTTTACAATATAACCCACAAAAAATGAATTTTTTCCTCCAAATTCCTCACCCGAATAAAAATATATTAGGATATATCTACCTCATCACATCCTCATGTTCCCATATAGATTCTTAAAATTGGTTATTTTTCTATAAAACATTAACTAGGTGAGTGGCCTTATTTTACAAAAATTTATCTTTCCACTGAAAAATCACTACTGGTTTCTCTTTATAAAAAATCTCTTCATCCAATTGTATGCACACATAGTTTATTACTTGTGTAGTACTGGGTATAAACTTATTCAGAAGAGATACATTGAACACATCATGTTCAAGGGAGAGATTTTGTGGAAGAGCCAATCTATAAACTAAAATCATGATACAATTAATAATTTAAAAAATGTTTCCATTCAAATTTAAAAATTCACAAGAAAATAATATATGGTTTCTTGAAACTATTCTTTTTGGGGATCCCACATTGAAAAGGGGTTTATTAAAAATTACTCTAAAAATAGGGAAAGTAAAAGCTAAAAATCACCACATAACTAGGATTCCAATTAGGTTAACATTAGTGGAAGGTAAAAATATAGACATAGAAGATAATTCTAAATATCAAATTCAGATGAATAATGATAGAGAATATGGTCATTATAATTTTAGTGAAGAAAAAAGCATAAACCAAATAGATCTAAAAAATTTCATTGATATCAGAAAAAATGGTT
This sequence comes from Viscum album, assembly GCA_963277665.1. Lineage (NCBI taxonomy): Eukaryota > Viridiplantae > Streptophyta > Magnoliopsida > Santalales > Viscaceae > Viscum > Viscum album. Next base: position 1,796,686,205 of record OY728137.1, read on the forward strand.
ATAATATAATAACATTTTTTCAAAATATTTTGAGAAGATATAATTACTTTATATCATGTAATGAATATAATTTCACTCTTTGTTTGAGCCTTGATCAATTTCTGCATCATTTTTTACCCCAATACATTTTTCTAAAATTCGTATTCTTATAGAACTAGTGGATCAAAAGATCTAAAATAGGTTGAATAGTCATTATTTATTTATCCAGTTATCATCAGAAAAAATATTTATAACAGGTTTTCCAATAAGATTAAATCTTCATATGCTGAATTAATACATTAATCTCTAAAACCTAGTTCAAAAATTCTACTAAAAACATTCCATACATAGTAACCCATATGAATCATTAAAAAGATAAAACACTAAAACTTCAGAAAGAAGATCGCTAAAATTTCAAAATAAACGTATCATTAATCCCCCAAAAAAATGATGTAGTTCTTACTTGTCACACTAAAAAAGTGAATATCGTTATATTTTATTATCTTGAAACATGGTAATAACATGACTTTCCATAGGAAAAATAGGGTAAACATGCATTATTTAAGAAATTAACTCTTTCCTCATTCCATAAATCAATAAATTTTATAAACCCAATCCATGATATCATAAACTGCCTTACAATCATATTACTAATTAGTTCCAAGGTTATTAATAATATACTATTTGTTTTATAATAATGGGACTTCTATTTATCTTATTATCCTAATATCATGAACATATTAAAGGTTATACTTCTCTTAATCATATGTTCTATAAAAATATCACCTCGATAACTTTTAATGATTACCAAAACCATTCAAAAAATGCATTCCAATATATAATAAAAACAATAGTTGACCAATTATACAAAACCTCACTTTAAAAACATTAACATTATATAACTTTTTTGTAATCCTTAAACATTATACAATAATTCACCCAAAGACCGTAGTTCCTATAGTTCCTTTGGAAACTTGGAAACATAAACACTAGTACATTAGTGAGTTTCATTATCTCCCATTAGGTTCTTCATATCTAGAACCCTAATTAAACACATCAAACATAATACATATATTCATTAACTAGGGAAGGAAACATAAAAAGGGGCGATCTCAAATGCTTAGTAAGAGTAAAAAAGGGATACATGTAACAATAAATATGGGCATAAGGGTATGATAACATGATCATGAAAATAGAAGATCATACCCAGCATATCAAGGATCATATACATTAATCTTGTAATAAAGCATGGATGTTCTTAAAACATTAATAAAAAGGAAGTAAATGACATAATACATGAAATAAAAGCATAGTAGTAACACATGGAATTTTGGAAACACATAGCATATACTGATTTCTATATTAGCCAAGTAATCACTGCCAAGACCGTTATAGTGGAAAATTTTCATTATTAAAACCACGTAAACCCATTTCCAGTCATGTATTACTGATCTGAGTGACCCTCATTTAAGCCCTGTATTATTGAACTGCTTAACCGTCATTCCCTTCATATATTACTAAACTCAGTAACCCTTATTATATACCAGTATTACCTCTTGAGATATAAAAACCTACCCAATTCATTGAAGGGATATATAGGTTCCCCCAATCACATAATGAAATCATACAAACATATTCCACAAGATCATAAATAAACATATCATAACCTAATAAATTTAATGGGTATAATAAACATGTAAAAATATTGTAAATTTTGGAAAGATATATGTTCAATAATCATTTCATCATAAACATAAACTTTGAAAAGAAATAGGATTCAAAGCACATAACCTGTTAAAGAGTGTCAAAATTGACATTAAAGATTTTTTAAAACAAATATTATATTATTAATTGATATAATATTAATAAAAATATTATTTTCGGCCAAAGGATATATATTATGATATTAATATCATTAATGAACCACTTGGGGTTCTTTTGTTAATTTATAGTATGTGTTTTAACCAAATAATATAAAAATACAAAGAGATATGGTAAATGTCAAACTAATTAAATACGAGTTAAATATAAAAGATAGGGTTAATATAGTGACCCTAACCTGTATAAAACCTATTGGTTGAAAGTATTTAGACAAATAACCACCTTATAATTGAAATAAATTAATTTGGAGCCATTATAAACCTAATATGAATTTATTATAAAATAATACTTTAAGTTTTTTCTAAGGTGCCCCTCACCGCTATTATAAATGGGCACCCTACCTCCTCTCCAATACACATCATCAAAGCCTTTTATCTCAGCCAACCCCTACCCTAATATCCTCCCAACTTTCCTCCCTTGTTCATAGAGGCCTTACTTTAGTCATAAATGCATCCTAAGGATCCCTTTTGATCAAATCTAAAGGAAGAACCTGAAGAAGATATAAATATTTCATCACCTCTTTCAAGTTCCTTTGTTCATTCACTTTCTCTTTCTTTGTTGTTTCCATTATAAAATAATAACTATAATATATTATATATACTATGATGTTATTATAAATATGGTACAACCATATTCACTATTCTATACATCCTTTGAATTACATTTCACCATATGTGCGTACGTACGACTTACCGTCTCCACGTCGTGGTGTAATTGTTATTCAATACATTATTATTTGGATGGGTATAATAATGATGTTTAATTAACATAAATAATAAATATAACATGATAATGATTCTGTATATATGATATAACATCCAATTATATATTATTTTAATATCAAAATATTGATATTGTCGCTCGTGCTTACATACGGATTACTGTCTCCACGAAGGCGATGAGATTCATTCTCCATCGTATCCATTCAAGACTAATTTTAATTTGGTGATTAATAATAATGTTTAATGACTTGATATCATTCTATATATTAATAATATATGTCCCATCCATAATAAATATGACTCACATAAAAAATAATATAATGGAAAACGAATCTGTTAACACCCGAAACAACGATAATACTAAGATATTATTAACAAATAAATGTTAAAAGATCATATATGATATCATATTAATGTTTATGATTGTTGTATAATTTAATAAAAAATTGTTTCAGCCTTATACATTAGATTAACCTACCCTCGACAATAGAATATTACATGGTGATGGTTTATTTCACAATCTCTTCATTATCTGAGATTGTTTATACGTAATTATCTACTAGGACCTCTTTATCATCCACATTCATGTTTTGTAAAAATATACTTTAAAACAATTTACAATTTAACAGACAATGGGTAAAAGTAATTTATACCCTTGTTTGACTTTTTATAAGATGTTTATAAAGGAATCATTCTGTCGTTTTCCAAACAAGGTCCTTTTTAACCTTTTCATCAAAATTAAGTTAAGAATGTTTTAAAATTATACGGTGGGTGCAACTATATTTCATCGTTATAACATCACTGAAGCTTCCCTTACAAGCATATAAGAATATTTTCAAAATAATTCTTTTCTTTATAATTATGTGACTCTTAAATTATTTCAAAATATAAAGAGATATTTCTATAAAAAAGTTTTTGATTCCATCTATGACAACATCCTCTTATGGATTTTAAGTTTATTTGAAGTTGATTTATAATGATAAAAAACGTCCATATTTTATTGAATGTTTTGTGATATTTCTGACTGTGGATGTGCTATTGGTATACCATTCATATTTTATGGTTAAAGTATTGACATTTCGTATGCTACTTTTAATACGAATTTTTATGTTATATTTCAACCTTTTCATATGAGGAATGTATTGGACTTAGTAAGTGACGGGTGGAGCCCGATATTGCTCCTCGATGCATTGGTAGGTTTCACTAGACAACATGACATGGAATTGGATGAGGCCTTTCCCAATTTGATATATGGTTTTGTCCAAGGCCTTTATTATTTGTAGATGTCTTGGCTGAGGCCTAGACAAAATGTTTCAGAATGTACGTCATTATAAATTCCCTCATTATGGAAATAATATTGATGGTTCATGTGGTCATTAGACTAGTATAATACCCATTATTATGTTTTATTATGGCATTATTTACTCATCTCATATTCCTTCCATAATAGTATTCATGTTTATTATTGGTAATGGTATGAGGTTTCAATTATTCATCATGCATAATATTTATGTTATCTTCTGCTGTATTGCTTACCCTTACTGAGCATTTGAGCTCACCCCTTTTGAATATTTCATTTTCCCAAGATATGAAGAAGTTAGTTATGAGTGACTTGTAGGTATTATCTAGGAGGCTTGGATGTTTCCAATGGAATAAATTTGTGATGTATTTCTTTTCATGTTATAAAGTTTAACTTATGTATAAATCATGTTACCAATAATACTAAACTGATCGATCTTTCGAGAAATGATTTCCTTGTGATCATTCTAATGTTATGTAATAATGCACTGACTCTAGGTACCTAGGGTCGGGTCATTACAGTTGGTATTAGAGGATGTTTAGTGGAAACCTTGGAAACAAGATTTAGATAAACTTTGATTAGAGAACATAGCCATTATATATACCTTGAGGATTAGTATAGAAGAACTTCCTAAAATTTTTTATTGTAGAGATGTTTTTTGAGTTTTCCACGAAATAAATCCCGGTCTGGATATGAGTAGGTAGAGGTAGCTCTGGCACAGATGTACCAAGGGGTAAAACCAGAAAACACCACATTGAGATAGACTCGAATTGGAACTGGTGCACGACAACGGGCCTTGCTGTACTCTTGGTTACAACACTCCCAGGGGATATTCTTAGGATAATTGTCATTTTATTTAAAAACCATTATGAATGGTTTGAGTATATAATTTCTCAATAAAAACATTTTTATGATTATGGATTATATCAATTATCATTTCAATTTATGTTTAGTTTTTCACACGTTTAGAATTATGTATTTCGATTCATAAACTAATCTAGTTTATGACATTGTTTAGAAATGGTGCCTAATTAAAGGAATAGAAACTGTATCAATGCACACACTCCATGTAGGGATTTCCCTCCTACTCAATATGATTATACTGGAGATGGTGATGCAACTGGTGTCGATCAGCTTCTCACTATTCTGGGACAACTCAATCAGGTTATGAATAATAACCTTACCCTTATAGAGCACCCATATCCGCAGCATGGAGGATCAATGTTAGACCGCTTCATGAGGGTACAACCACAAACATTGAATGGGAATAAAAATACATTAGTATCTGAGCAATGGATATGTTCCCTAGAGAATATATTTCAGGCTTTGGGGAGTAGTGAAATGGAAAAAGTTGTCATGGTAGTTTATCGCCTCACTGGAGATGCTGATCAATGGTGTTCATGGATTCAAAACAAAAAATAGGATGAATAAGTATCAAGTATGGAATGTAGGGAGTTTAAAGATATTTTATTAGAAAAATACTTTCCTCGTGACCATCGAGCGGATATGGAAAAACAATTTCTCAGTCTGAGGAAAAAAGAGGATTATAATTTTGAAAAGTATGAGGCTAAATTTACAAGGCTATCAAGGCATGATGCAGATTATATATGTAACCCAAGAATTAATATTTATCATTTCTTTTATGGGATAAAACCATTTCCCTGTCGAGATTTAGTATCAAAATACTTCTCATCATATGAATATATTGTATCATGTGCTATCAAGATAGAAAAGGAATTCTCTAAGTCTTATGACTTTAAAGAAAAGAAAGAGAAGAAGAGATATGTTGAACACTTTGGGAATGGAAATGAGGAAACAGGGGAAAAGGGAAGAGTTGAATTTCTACCATGTGATAATTGTGGAATGAAGAACCGTGGTGCCTGTCTAAATGGAAAAGGATTATGCTAAAAATGTGGACAGAAAGGCCATCTGGATTGTGATTTTAAGGTAAAGAAAGACGCTACTAATGTTCAATGATACAATTTTATGGATATGGGACATTATGCAAGTTAATTTACTAATAATCAGGTAAACATACTTCAGAAAAGGACAAGGGATCAAGGCCAAGATTATGCAATCACTACTGCCGAGGTTGAAGCTTCGAAATACGTAGTGGTAGGTAATTTATTGGTTTCCTCACGTTTAGCCAATTTTTTATTTGATTCTGGATCATCGCATTATTTCATATCTTCGCAGCTTTCCATGAAAATTAGATATTTCCAATTTGATTTAACAAGGGATTTGTTAGTCAAAACTCATAAGGTAAGTATCGTTGCTGCAAAGTTCTCTGAATCAGTTGCAATTAGTACATATAAATTTTCTTTATCGTCTGATCTCATCGTCATACCAATGATTGAATTTGATATAATCCTTGGTATGGATTGGATTTCGGACCATGATGCAAAAATTTATTGTAATAAGAATGAGGTTACTATTTTTGATAATGATGCTAAGGAACACCTTATCTTTAGAGCGGAATAGTCACCACCTAATTCTTATCTAGATCCACCCCCAGTAGCTCAACAAAATTCAATTATTAGGGAGAAAGAGAATGAAAAAACTTTGGGTGAGGAAAAGAATGTTCAAATAGAGGATATAACTATTGTGCAAGAGTATGTTGATGTATTTCCAGATAATTTACCTAAAAATCCTCCAGAATGAGAAATTGAGTTTTCATTGATTTCATTCTGAGATCACGGCCCATATTGATGACCCCTTATAGAATGGCCGCTCTGGAATTAGTGGAACTAAAGAAAAAAAAAGAGGAATTGAGTAACAAGGGATTTATTCACCCTAGTGTTTCTCCATGGGGAGACCCTATCCTTTTTTTAAGAAGAATGATGGATCTATGAGTCTGTGCATTGACTACATGGAGATCAATGCTATAACAATAAATAACAAGTATCTCCTACCTCGCATTGATTATTTAGTCGACCAAATTCATGGATCTCAATACTTTTCAATGATTGACCTTCGATCGGGATATCATAAGTTGTGTGTGAAGAAGGAAGATATTCTCAAAACAACATTTCAAACTAGGTACGGGCATTAAGAGTTTATAGTAATGCATTTTGGGCTGACTAATGAACCCTTTGTTTTCATGGATCTAATAAATAGAGTTTTCAAGGAGTATCTTGAAGAATTTTTAGTGGTATTTATTGAAGATATCTTGGAATACTCAAAAATCTACTAAGATCATGAAAATCACTTGCGCATCATTTTAAAGACTCTTAGAAGACATCAATTATATGAGAAGTTTAGAAGGTGTGAATTCTAGCTTCATGAGATTTATTTTATTGTCCATATTGTCTCTAAGGATGGAATCTCTGTTTATCCTTTTAAGAAAAGAGAAATCCACGAATGGCCAGCACCGAAACATATAACTGAGGTACGCAGTTTTATTGGTTTAACAGGTTATTATCGACATTTCATCCAGAATTTTTCTCGATTGGCTAACCAGTTGGCAAAGCTGAAACGAAAAGGGGTTAAATTCATTTAGATAAAAGAGTGTGAATAATGTTTTGAAGAACTGAAGAGAAGATTATTCAATGCTCCTATCATCACTATACCATCGAGGAATGATGGGTATGTTATTTATAGTGATCCTTCAAAGAAAAAAATTGGTTGTGTCCTTATACAGAATGATAGGGTTATGGCCTATGAATCACGATAGGTAAAAATTCATGAGAAACACTACCCTACTCAGGATGTTGAGTTAGCAGCTGTAATCATTACTTTGAAGATATAGGGACAATATCTATATGGTGAAAAATGTGAGATTTATACTGATCACAAGAGTTTGAAGTAAATTTTCTCACAAAAAGAACTCAACATGAGGCAAAGGTGATGGCTTGAACTACTCAAGGATTATGATTTCACGATACACTACCACCCGAGGAAGGAAAATAAGGTGGAAGAGGCTTTGAGTAGAAAAGATCACATAGTATTAAACAAGATGAGAGTTGAAAAGGATCATATATACATAGATCTAGTAAAGATGGATATGGGAATAACCGTGGAAGGTGAAACATCAATACTTTTTCAAATGGTTTCCAGACCATATTTACTATAAAGGATAAAGATTTCTTAGACTAGTGATGAAGATTTTCAAAAGAATATTAAAGGTGTGAATGATGGGAGATTGAGTAACATTGTGTATGAAGACGGAATTTGGAAATTTGGGAAGAGAATTTGTGTTCCTAATATACCTGATCTAAAAAGGGAATTGTTCGATGATGCTCAAAGTTACAATTTCTCTATACACACTCGTAGCACCAAAATGTATAGAGATTTTAAGGAACATTTTTGGTGGGACTACATGAAGGGGGATATTGCTGATTTTGTGTTAAGATTTTTGGTATGTCAATAAATGAAAGCTTGAAGGCAACTGCTTGGAGGAGTCTTGCAACCTCTTCCCATAACTGAGTGGAAACGGGATAATATTATGATTGACTTTGTCATGGGTCTGCCAAATACTCCTAGAAAGAACGATGCAATATGGGTCATTGTTGATCTTCTTACCAAGTCGGCACATTTTCTTACTATAAGAGAAGATTTACCACTTGAATGTCTAGAAATACTATATATTAATGAATTCTTGAGACTTTATGGAGTACCACAATCGATTGTTTCTAATCACGATCCATGTTTTACATCAAGATTTTGGAAAAGTCTCTAGAAAGCCCTGGATACTGAACTTTGTTTGAGCACTACCTACCACCCTCAAACTGATGGACAATCAGAACAAACTATTCAAACCTTAGAAGACATGTTGAGATCATTCTCACCTGACTTTCAGGGTATGTGGGATCAATATTTACCTCTGGTAGAATTTTACTATAACAATAGATTCTATTCAAGTATTCAGATGTCACCATATGAAGTGTTATATGGAATGAGATGTTGTACACCAACCTGTTGGGATGATGTTGGTGAATGAAAACTCATCGGCCCAGAACTTGTGGAGAAAACAATGGAAAAGGTGAAGGTAATAAAAACCCACATCAAAGCATCTCAAGGTATACAGAAGAGCTATGCCGATAACCAAAGGAAGGATTTGGAATTTCAGGTTGGAGATCATGTTTTTAGGAAGGTATCTTTATGGAAAGGTGTCATAAGTTTTGATAAGAAGGGAAAATTGAGTCCCAGTTACATCAGACCTTTCGAAATTCTAGAATGAATTCGGGCTGTATGTTACTATATGAAAATGCCTCCAAGTCTTTCCAAAGATCACGATGTGTTCCACGAATCACTATTGAGAAAATACATTCCTGACTCAACACATGTACTCACATATGAGGAATTAGAGATGGAACCCGATCTGTCTTTTTGCGAAGAGCATGTCAAGGTTCTTGGTACAAGAGAACAAGCATCGAGAAACCAGATGACTCGTCTTGTAAAAGTTCTATGGAGAAACCATAAGATGGAAGAGGCAACGTGGGAACCCGAGGAACTTATGATGAAGAACCACCCAAGTCTTTTTACGCAGTAATACTCTAGAAATTTCAAGGATGAAATTATTTGAAGGAGGGGATAATGTAACACCCCAAGCTTCTATAGTATGATTCTCTTTGAATAATACATTGAATAATGCAGTAGCGTGTGTTGTATGCAACTTCAAGTTCAAACACACCACAATCAATCAAACTAGCCATTATGAATAGTAATACCCACTTTTTGAAACTTTATAAATTTTATCTTCCAAAATGGACTTCATTTTTGTATTGGGAGTATCGAAATTAGATTAGGGTGAGTTTTTGGTATTTTTCTGAAAACATGCAGTTTTTGATGAATAGTGAAAAATACTAAACTTTAATTAAAAACAACTTTTTTAATAAAATAATTTATAGTGATAAATAATATGATTGAGTGATTTTAAAATGTAATTAGATTATATTTTTACCATTTAATACAATTTTGGTCATTGGACGCAATTTCATATTCAAACTTGACATAAACAAGTGTCAATCATTTAATAGTTAATATTTCTTAAAAACATGTTTTTTGTTTTGACAACGAGAATTAATTTTAAATTAATTTCTTCCACTTCTAGGTTTTGAATTTAAAGAAACGGATTCCATATTTAAAATCAGGAGGTACAATTTTTGTAAATAGGTAACCTTTATTCTTAGACATTTTGAATAATTACTTCTATAAATATATTATTTACCATGGTTAAAGGGTAAATCTGGTAAATAAGGGTATCAATTAATATTATAATAATATCAAATTACCCAAACACAAGTCCAAACCTTATTTTATGATACATGTCAGACCATTGGAATCCTTGGGTCGATTTTGGGACCCCATGGAGCCACTTGTATGTGATAATGACACTTTATATTAATTAAGATAAAGTAAATACAAAAATGACATAAGCATATATCTTTTAGTAAAACAATTTTTACATAGGGTTATCCATGTTATATCTTTGAAAATAAATATTAATTATAAATATAAAAATATTTCCTACATAATGGTATTTTATTAATAATTTTTATACATTGAATAATTAAATTTATTTATGCCACAATGATGATGCAGTATTTTCCATATTAATGAAAGAATCAAATAAATGGTATTATAAATGATAAAATAAATATAATTTAAATGTTTTGATGCCATCCACGAATTTTCTAGGTTTCTATGTCATTTTAGGATTTATTAAATAAACTTATTTCGAATTAATAATGTTTTTATTACTTTAGAAGAAATCATTTATTATATAGTGTCAAAATTGACATAAAAGAGTTTTTAAAACAAATATTATATTATTAAGTGATATAATATTCATAAAAATATAAGGTTTAGCTAAAGGACTTATATGATGATATTTATATCATTATTGAACCATTTGGGGTTCTATTGAGAGTTTATAGTATGTTTTTTTACCAAATAATATAAAAATACAAAGAGACATGGTAATTGTGAATCTAATTAACTAAGAGTTAAATCTATAAGATAAGGTTAATATAGTGACCCAAACCAATCTAAAACCTATTGGTTGAAAGGATTTCGACTCCTAGCCACCTTTTCCTCGAAATAAATTAATGTAGATCCATTATAAACTGAATATGAATTTATTATAAAATAATACTTTAAGTTTTTCCTGAGGTTCCCCTCACCCCTCTTATAAAAGGGCACTCCCCCTCCTCTTTAATTCACACCTTCAAAGCCTTTTGGATCAGCCATAACCTGCCCTAATATCCTCCCAAATTTTCTCCATTCATCCTAGATGCCTTACTTTAGTCATAAAGGCAACCTAAGGATTCCTTTTCATCAAATCAAAAGAAAGAACCCGAAGAAGAGGTAAATATTTCATCACCTCTTCCATGTTCCTTTCTTCTTTCACTTCCTATTGATTTGTTGTTTCCATTATAAAAAATAACTCCATTATCTTATATATATTTTGATGTTATTATAAATATGTTACAACCATATTCACTATTCTATCCATCCTTTGAATGACATGTCACCATACGTGCGTACGTACGGCTTACCGTCTCCACGTCGTGGTGTAATTGTTATTCAAGACATTATTATTTGGATGGGTATAATAATGATGTGTAATTAATGTAAATAAAAATATCTAACATGATAATGTGTTTTTATATATTATATAAAATCTAATTATATAATATTTTAATATCAAAATAATGATATTGTCGCTCGTGCGTAAGTACAGATTACCATCTCCACGAACGCCATTTGATTCATTCTCCATTGTATCCATTCAAGAATAATTTTCATTTGATGATTAAAAATAATGTTTAAAGACTTGATATCATTCTGGATATGAATAAGATACATCCTATACATAACAAATATGACTCACATAACAAAGAATATAAAGGAAAATGAATCCTTTAATACCCGAAACAACGATAATTCTAAGATGTTATTAACAAAGCAACGTTAAAAGATCATATATCATATCATATTAATGTATATGATTCTTATATTCTTTAATAACAATTATTTTTCCATTATACAGAAGGTTAAACTACCCTCGACCATGGAGAAGTACAAGGTAAGGTTTTATTTCCCAATCTCTTCATTATTCGAGGTTTTTATACTTAATTATCTACTGGGTTATCTTTATCATCCACATCCGTGTTTCATAAAAATATTTTTTAAAACATTTTTACTATTTAATAGAAAATTGGTTAAAGTAATTTATTACCTTGTTTGACTTTTTATAATATGTTTATAAAGGAATCTTTCTGTCATTTTCCAAATAAGGTCCTTTTTAACCTTTTCGAAAAAATTAAGGTAAGAATGTTGTTAACTTATTCGGCGAGTGCGGCTATATTCTGTCCTTATAACATCGTCAAAGATTCCCTTACAATCTTATAAGAATATTTTCAAAATAAATGTTTTCTTTATAATTATGTGACTCTTAATTTATTTCAAAATATAGAGATATTTCTTTAAAAAAAGGTTTTGATTTAATCTATCTCATTATCCTTTGATGGATTTTAAGTTTATTTCAAGTTGATTTATTATGATACAAAACTTCCATATTGTATTTATGGTTTTGTGATATGTGTGATTGAGGATGTGCTATTTGTATACCATTCATGGTTTATGGTTAAAGTATTGACATTTCATATTCAAGTTTTAATACGAATGTTTGTGTTATATTTAAACCTTTTCATATGATGAATTTATTAGACTTATTAAGTGACGGGTGGAGCCCGTTATAGCTCCTAGATGCATTGGTAGGTCTCATGAGACAACTAGACTTGGAATTGGATGTGGCCTTTCCCAATTTGATATATGGTTTTGGCCGAGTCCTTAATCATTTTTAGACGTCTTGGCTGAGGCCTTGAAAAAATGTTTCAGAATGTCTGGCATTATAAATTCCCTCATTATGGAAATAATACTAATGGTTAATGTGGTAATTCAACTAGAGGAATACCCATGATTACGTTTTATTATGGCATTATTTACTCAGCACATATTCCTGCCATAAAAGTATTCATGGTTATTATTGGTAAAGGCTTAAGATTTCAACTATTTATCATGATTAATATTTTTGTTATCTTCTGATGTATTGATTACCCTTATTGAGCATTTGATCTCACCCATTTTGTATGTTTCATTTTCTCAGGATATGAAGATGTTAGTTATGAGTGACTTGCAGGCATTACCTACGAGGCTTGGATGTATCTAATGGAATAAATTCGTGTTGTATTTCTTTTCAAGTTGTAATGTTGAACTTATGTATGAATCTTGTTTACAATAACACTATGTTGATTGGTATTTCAAGACAGGATTTACTTATGATCATGCCAGTGTAATGTAATAATGCACCAACTCTGGGTAACTAGGGGCAGGGCATTACACTTCCTCAAACACAATTATCATATTAACACCAAATCAATGGTCCAGATATGTTTGTTAAAAAATGAATACAGAAGATTAAATACATAATAAATATAATATATTACATATAAAAATATAGTTTCTATAATAATTTCCACTATTATTGGTGGTAAAGTATGAATGAACAATCATCGTTTCGTGAGGCAGTAGTTCACCATACATAGATTCAATATATTGTACATCTATTATATGGAGGTGTGTGTAATTTTATTTCAGAAATATTGCATAAAAATATCATATAATATTTAGGATACTGGTTTTTTCACACAATAAGGGAATAAAAACAGTGGAGGGGTGAAGAAGGGAAATAAAGTAAAGGTTCTTGAAAGAAAACGTTACCTCTAAATCAAGTAACTCCATTTGGTTTGTGCCAAAAAAATTTCTTGAGAGGGGTTTTTTTCAAAGGTAGGCTTCAAAGTTGAAGGTTGGATTTTTGGGAGGCTAATTGGGTAGATCTTGGATGAACTTAAAAGGTTTTAGAGGTGTTAGTAATGGGTATAGGTGGTGGCCATTTATAGGGAAGGAAAAGGACTCAAGTGAAATTTTTTGAAACAAATTAGGTGTGAAAATTTTCTTACATAAAAAAAATATTAACAAAAAAATAGGTTTTATGAAAGGAAGTTTTATTTTCAAACCATTGATAGAAAATGGGTGTCAGAAAAGTTTCTAGGTCATTTGGACCCTTAATTTTAAGGTTTCTTCCCTAATTAAGATTAATTTGGCCTTAATTGTTGTGATTAATTTTAATCACTTTTACAAATCATTTTAGTCAAATATTAACTTGGTATTATTAGAGAATAATTATTATACCTAATATAATGGATTATGTATTGTTTTCAAAATTCCAATCACATAATTAGAAAATTATGTATAGTTATAATCCTGCAGACAAGATGAAATAAAATGGTTTTAATGTAGGAAAAAGTTCAAATGTTTGTTTGGATTTTATATTCAGTATCAAAGTGGAATTGATTATAATGAATTTTATTGTATTACTAGATATAATAATTATCTAATTTTAACTTAAAACATATTTTTAATAGCATATATCATTAATAATTATTTAGAAAAAGGTAGTTTTTAACTAAAAAGCTGTATTTTTCACTATTCATCAAACAATAACGTTTTTCAGAAAAATCACAAAAAATCAATTTTTTCTAATTTCAACCCTATAAATTCAAAAATAAATTATATTTTATTAAATTCATTTCTAAATGTGTCTAAAATTACTTCAATTATTATATATAGTTTATTCATGCAAATAATGTTTTTAACATAAAAATGACATAACCAAAAATCGTATGTTTTATAATCAATATGTTTTGTTTATATAAAACATTTATAAAAAATATTTGAATTTTAGTTACTACTATTAGTATTATTATATTTAACCTCTAAGTTATAATTATCTTATTTTAATAATAGAAACAATAAAAAGAGATATATCATAGAAACTCAGTATTAAAAGTATCATATGCCAAATCATTGTTGCGTGCAACGTATGAAAAGTTGGCGCCGTGTGTATTGTATACCAACTCAGTTCTGTGAGAAAGGAAAATTTGACTTAGTGGATAGAAATATATAAATTTATATTTATATTTATTTGAAAAAACAGGTCCATAAAAAGTCAGGGTGTTACATTGCACACCCCGTAAAATTAATTTCACCCTCAAAATTCATCACTCAGGTAAAGAAAAGTGAGGCTAATTTTAATTAATCATATACTATAGTTCCCACATAGCTTCCCCTAACTGGTGATAACTCAAACAAACATTTACCAGGTGAGTGGTCTTGTTTCATAGAATGTTCTTTGATTTTTCCCGAATTTCAACAGGTTTATCCACAAAAAATATCATATTCCAGTGGTATGACTTATGAGTTTAGTACATGAGAAGGGTTTGGTATGTAATTATTTAGGAGAGATACATGGAAAACATCATGGAATTGAGATATATTTTGGATGATGTTCCATTTTATAGGCTACCATCCCGGCATGGTCGAGAATTTCAATGGGGTCGATATATGTAGGGCTTAGTTTCCCATTATTCTTAATTCTCATAACATTTTTCTAGGGTGAGATTTGTAAAAAAAACCTTTTCTGTAACTTCAAATTATATATCTTGCCAATAGTTATCAGTATAACTTTTCTTCCAGCTTTGATCTTCCTTGATATGTTGTTGAATGGTTCTATCCTTCTCGACCATTTCTTTAGTGATATCAGGCCCTAAAAGCTTCCTTTCTCCACCCACATCCCAACTCATTGGAGATCTACATTTCTT